>LT669794.1:4223821-5423821 GCA_900128785.1 Arabis alpina
AAGGATAACATCGTACAGTTCCACCGGACTAATCACTAAGTCAGCTGGCATCAACTCTCCCGCTACCAGAATATCCACCTCCTTCGCCCGGCCATGCGTAGCTAGAAATTCACCTCCAGCAACCATAACCGGTCCAGTCCGCTCACCAGCGTCACTCCGGATACCACTTCTCTCGGCATGTCCGGAGTAATGAAGCAATTCGATGCTCCAGAATCAAACAACACGTGGGATTCACACTGCCCACTACCAAAGGTCTCACACAACTCCCATGTGCTAAGAAACCTAACAATTGCCAACTATGACCCATGCTTCCACACCCGAAGCATCCCGGCCACTCTACTCAAACGGAAGTATCCTCCCACTTCCTTTTCTGTCCTTATCACCTGCTGCCGAGACTTAATAGACTGAACACTGGGCTAACCACCACAGCCTGCTCTCTCGAGTCTCGACAATGCCTCCAGCAGTCTCAACCAACTATGCTCTCGCAGCATACATGGACACTCCGCACCGTGTCCCCAATCTGATCGAAGTCCTCTCAAGAACCTCTTATCCGGGCCTCCTCGCCCTCCATGCTCCTACCAGCATGAACCACAAACCATGAGTCGTTAAACTCCAAAACATACCCACGAACTGATCTCTCTCACAGATCCAGTTCCAAACACCTCGTCTCTAAACGATCCGCAGCCTCTCGAGGAAAGAACTTGGCATCACACTCTGCCCAAAAGTCCGCCCAGGCCAACACTGCCTGAACCCTCCTAGCTGCAACACACCACTCGCAAAGAATCCTATACCAATCTCTGCACCTGTTCCCTTATCCGCAGATAAGACGGAACCCTACCAACAACCGCAGCCCTCAGCCGCACCTCTGCCACTCGTGGCATCACCGGAGCCTAACTCGTACCGCACTCGGTAACCGCTCCAAAACTGCTGAAGCCAATCCGCCAGACGATCCACTCGACCTGAGCGCACCCGCACTACCAACCTCACGAGGACCCACACCGGCCCCCGGCAGCCAACCTAGGACCACATCCCCACCAGCCCTCACACTGGCGCTCACACTTGGCTGCACGCTGGCAGCCTAAATGGCGCTCAAGCCGTCATGAAGCGTCTACGGATCACTCTCAGCCACTGCGCAACACTCTGAGCCGCCCCCGGCCAAACTCCTCACTAGTGCCCGCCCACAACTACTGCAACAGATCTGTCACGATCAACTCGTCACCTAGACTCCTCCTGCGGGCGCACCCGAACAGCGAGCAATCCAGCACCAGCTCAAGTACCAGCCCTGGCCCAACAGCCCTCACACCGGCTCTCACACAGGCACTCCCACTGGCACTCGCACTAATACTCAGACCCTCTGATACGTCTACGGATCTGTCACAGTCTCAACGTGGAACCCTGAGCCGCATCCCAGCCGACTCACTCACTGGTCCCGACCACAATCCTGACCTCCACAGTCACCCCGGCCCCCACGGCCACATTCTCTAGTGCCTCTAGCAACACCATGCACCACTAAGTACACAAGCTAAGCACTAAAGAAAAAACACAAAACACACTTACCGTGGAATCTCTTTGAAGGCTCGAAGGAAGATGATCTAGAACCCCCAAACTCACAGAATTGTAATTTTACCAAATTCAATCCTAGCAGTTCTAGCCCGTCCTAAAACCGTAAGGGCTCTGATACCAAACTAAACTGAAACGACCGACCCGTTTTTTTTTTTAAAACAATTAAACCCACAACAGCGGATAACCAAATAAGAATGTCATTAAACACTAAATCAATCAATTCCAAAACAATTCCAATTCAATAGTTCCAGCAACCTAACAGGGTTCTAAAACAGAAATGGAAACAGCAGAAAACACCTAACTCGAGACCATAATTTGCCATGATTCCACGATCATAATTTGCCTTTACCTGCATCACATGTAAAAAAGAGATGCATGAGTATTATCACAAATACCCAGTGAGACGGTCATCCCATCTACGACTGCGCACTCATACGCGATGGATCCGCTCAGGCAAACATACATCAATCAGCACACAAACACAAGAACACGGCTCAACTACAGCCATCCAGACAGGCTGTCGATCGACACTACCACTAGGTGTCGATCGACACCTTCTGCATGTGCCTATCGATCGACACACCTTCTAGGTGTGGATCGACAGCACCTCACATACATGTCGATCGATAGACCTAGAGGTTGTCGATCGACAGCATCTCATCAGCCTGTCGATCGACAAAACCTCTAGGTGTCGATCGACAGCTCTCGTGATGGTCTATCGATCGACACACCCAGAGGTTGTCGATCGACAGGCCTGCGCAGAATCCCTGGAAATCGATCTTTATCCTCTCGAAAATCACAATCCAAACACAACAACCACAAATCACAGTCTCAATCAAACATCACAAGATCAAATCACAAGATTCCAAACCTATCACCACTCAACCCTAACGAATCCACCAGCCCAGAAGCCATGGTCACGCACTCACCTTAGATTTTTGATAAAATTCGGTGGATATTGAGGCTAGAAACGAACTCAGCTACAACAACCACCACGAAATTCCACTTTAAATCGATCAAGAACGAAAACCCTAACTCAAAAACCCTAACAGAAACAAGAGAACTCCTCTCAACTCTTTCTCTGCTGATTTGGGACTTGGTTTCGCTCAAAATGCGGCCAAAAAGACTTATATACGAAGCCCTAGGGTTCCCCAAAACCGGCCCGGTCCAACTGCACGACTTAAATCGAACCAGAAAACCGACCAATTTAAGTACCTGTCGATCTACAGACCACTAGGTGTGTCGATCGACAGACAGCACGTGTGTCGATCAACAGCCCCTCTATTTCCTTAAAAAAATGGTTCACGGGCGTCACATGATCTATGAAAAAAATAGAAGAAGAAGAAAAAAGAAGAGATGGAGAAGAAGATGGACAATGGAGGAAAAAGAGGAGACAATGGCCGAGAGAAGAAGAACGTGAAGGAGAAAAAGGAGGAGATGGAGAAGAAGAACGTGAAGGAGAAAAAGGGGGCTGAGGGAAAATAAAAATTAGGGTAAATGTTTTTTAATCCATTGATTTCCTTTTTTGGTTTTTAATTTTTGAAATTATTATGGTGTAAATCAAAAAGGGTATTATAGACTTTTTATGTGATTTGTATGTTATACACCAAATTTTTTTAGGAGACGTTAGATACTTAATTGTTTCCCAAAATCCTATTATTGGTGTCAATTTCCCTATACAATAATAAAATACACATAAATACTTAATACTAATTAAAAAACAAATGCATGTAATTGGCTGGGCATAAAAGTAAATAAACCACACAAATAAAAGAGAAATTTTGAAAATTGCTACTTTCAACATACCACTTTGCAAAAATGCCATAGCAGAAACACTTTCACAAAAATGCCACAACTTTTTTAAATATTTCCAGATTACCCTTAATAATAAAACAAAGATTTTTTTCTCTCATGCTCATTTTTTCTCTCCTGATCATCCTCTCTCTCCCCCCAAATCTTATCTTTCTCTCTCAGATCTGTTCATCTCTCTCCCAATATCTCCACATCGATGTTTGATTTCTCCATCTATGACATTCGATCTTTGTTTTCTCCATCTCAAATCTCAGATTTCTCTATCTTTGATCTGATCTCAGATTGAGATCTTGTTGTTCTAAAATCGAAAAATCAAATCAGATCAGATCTCGTCTCATCTCTACATATCTTATCTCTCTCAGTATGAACCAAATTTAATCTTCATCCCTATAAAAATTCGAAGAGAAATTTTGATGAAAAAACATTAATATAAAATTGGGTCTCGTGGATTTGAAAAGAAGAAGAAGAAAAAAAATATTCTCAGAAAAGTACATATGCAAACTCAAACTCAACACACAAAAATGTTTTCAAATTATTAGGTTTGGGTTAACTATTTTAAATTTTAAACTTTACAAAACGTTTATAAACCATACAAAACGTTTATAAACCTTATAAAAAAGTTTAATTTCTTTTTGTAAAATTTCCTATGCAAACCCAGACGAAAAAAAACATTTTTAAATTATTTTTTTTGGATTAACTATTTTACATTTACGGTATAGTTTTTTTCTGGGAGGGGGGATGTAGGGTTGGGATTTTTAACGTTTTTATTTACATTAGAAAACCATACAATAGTGTTTACAAACCTTACAAATTGCTTATAAACCATACAAATATGTTTAAGGTTTATAAACGGTACAAAACGTTTACAAACCTTACAAAACGTTTAAAAACCTTACAAAATGCTTATAAACGTTACAATAACTTATAAGGACCAGTGACCCAAAAAAAACATCAAAACCCAGAAATAATCAAAAACTATATATGGAACCCGAATTTCTACCAAAAACGAATCAGAAACCCATATTTGCAACATTAATCACATAAAACCAAATTTTGCAACAAAAAGTGACGAAATCCGGATCTAGATCTGAATTTGTTGTCTTCTTCAACCTCATAGAGAAAGAGACACAAATCAGATAAATCCAGATTTACAACAAAACTTGATAAAATCAGATCCGATTGTTTTGCCTTCTCCAGCCTCATAGAGAAGAAGACACAAATCAAATAAACTTAGATTTACAATAAAATTCACAAAATCGGATCTAGATCTATATGAGAGAGAGATATTTGATATTTTTTTTTTCTTCTTCAATTTCATGGAAAAAAAGAGAGAGAGACCTTCAATGTTGTAGAGAAAGAGGAGATAGAAAAAGAAAGAGAAGAGAGAGGGAAAAAGATATTGAGATCTCAATTGTTGTTGTTGTTGTAGTAGAAAAGTAGAAGAAGAGAGAAAAAGAAAAGAGAGAGAAAAAGAAGAGAGAAAAAAAAACTAGAAAATAATTTTCTTTTAAACCTCTGTGTTTTTGCAAGGGTAATTTTGTCTTTTGGGACAAAACTAGTGGCATTTTTGTGAAACTAGTTTTCAGCATGACAAAAATGAAAAGTGATAATTTAAAAGTGGCATGTTTGCAACCCTGTCTATGGTAGAGCTTCGATCACATTACTCCAACATTTTTGATTTTTTCTTCTTCTTCAACAATTTTAAAACCTCTCTCTTTCAACAAAAACCTCAATGATGGAAACTCTCGCTGTCTCACAATGCCCTAATTCCTCCTCCGCCGCCGTCACCGTCGACGAGCCAGGACTCATCCACCATCGTCTCTCATCACTATCTTTGAATCTCACAACTCAACCAGCGGCGGCGCGGCGAGGTTTATGAGATTTAAATCAATTTCTGTCATGGGAGAACAAGCGGAAAGCTCTGAGAAAGAATGGTGGGAATCTGATCGAGGAAAGTGGTTTTAATAAGAGTTCTAGAGTTTAACAAAGAAGAAGCAAAATCAATTTGTTCACAAAATAGAGCAAGTGTAATGCATGTTTTTTTCAAAATCAAATCCCAGATTTGTAATCTGATTGGTTCTTCTTCTTCTTCTTATTCTCTTCCACTCTCCTGCAAACACAAGCATCAACGATAATGGCAAAATCAAAATCGATATGTTTCAAAGATATTTTTTTAGATTTATGTGGTATGTATAAAAATAAAAAACAAGGTTTTTATATATACAATTTATCTTATTACGATTATATATTAACTTAACTTACAACTTTATTCAATTAGTAAACTAATAAATGCTAATTTAGAAAATGAATCCATATTACCTACTAAATTTAGAATATTTATTTAAAAAACAATCTACTAAAAGCTTAAAAGAAAAAGCACATAAATCTAATTAGTTTGGCCAAGAACTATATATATATAGATATATATGTTGTGTTTTAATCTTAAATTTCTCAACAATTTTATTTTCTGAAACCATTCTTAATTGTATATCCAAGGCATTTAAAAATTTAGTATAATGGATGATACATTGGTGATACAAAAAATTATAACAGATTTTCATCTTTCTAGTAATTGTATGATGTATCTACCAAAACGGGTTATGCAAAAAATAGAAAAAAAAAATGGAAATTTATAAGATATGTAAGGATGCCCTTCCAGTGGTAATTGACGATAATAACAAACCATATTGGGTAGATCTTAAAAGAGAAGAAGGTAAAAAAGGTCTAGGTAAATATTATTTCAGTAGTGGATGGAAAGAATTCAGAGAAGGAACAAAACTTAAAGTAGGTGATTTCATACAACTGTCTTGGGAAGAAGGCAAATTTGTTTTTACAAAGACGTAAGTTTTCTTTTGTTTTATTTTAAAAAAATATCTCTCATTAATTGTTCATTTCTTTACAAAACTATTTAACTCATGTCTTTTTTTGGCATCTATAATTATATTTTGGATGGTTTAATGTGTATCAGTATTAAATCATAAACATGCTAATTCTCGTTGTTATCTAAATTATAGATATACAATAATACATATCAATGTAATTTAGATGCTTATATAAACATGTTCTTATGATATACAAGCCTCAATTTATTATATTGGAGTGTCTCATGATAGTGAAGCGTCCGACGCGAAACAAGCAAATAAAAAAGGAGAATCAAGTTCGAGTACAATTCATGCAGAAAAATCACACCAAGCAAAGTAAGTGACGGGCGTCTTCTTTTATTTCGAAAACAAAATTTATCTCTCAATAGTTATTCATTTTTATACAAATCTATGTAACTAATGTCTTTTCTTTTGGGTTACATAATTATATTGGGTGGTTTAATCTGTTTTATAATTATAACATAAACATGCCAATTTGCACTGGCATCTAAATTATCTAATATAATAATATATATGACCATAATTTATTATGATGTAGCTATACAACATACTAATTTTTATATATATAAACATTTAAATAGATGCTAAGTTTTTTAATTAAACCCTCAAATTATTATAGTGAAGCGTCTCGAGCATAACACACGGATAAGAAAGGCAAATCTAGTTTAAGTACAGTTCATTCAAAAAAAATACATCAAGCAAAGTAAGCGATGTGTGTCTTCTTTTATTTTAGAAACAAAATTTATCTCTCATTAGTTATTTATTTTCACACAAATATGTGTAACTAATATATTTTCTTTTAGGTTACATAATTAGATTGGGTGGTTCAAAGTATTTTATAATCACAAGATAAACAAGCCAATTTACACTAGCATCTAAATTACAGATATACAATAATCGATATGACCATAATTTAGATTACCCTAAATATTTTATACAAAACATGTTATTGTGGTGTTGTTATAGAACATTCTAAGAATTTTATTCATAGGTAATTAAAAAGATGCTAAATTTTTAACTGAGCTTTCCAATTATTATAGTAAATCCGCGTGTGATGAACAAACTAATCAAAAGAAAAATCAAAAAGGAGAAGCTAGTTCAAGCATTGTTCGTAAAAGAAAAGAAAAGCAAATTTTAATGCCCGTTTGTCTCAAGATCCGTTAACCTACTTCTCTCCCCGTTTCTCAACGCCCTAATCCCTCCCCCACCGACGCTTCCGATGAGCCATGACTCATAGTTCACCATTTCTACATTCAAAAGAAGAACACAGAACTCACTTTCGTTTCCAGTTGATCCGTTCAGTGGATCCAACACCTAAAGTAGCCATAGCAATATTACTCGAAGCAACTGCCAAATCGAAGCAACAATGAGAACACAAATGTACAATAGAAGTGGAAATTGAATGAAGTGAAAGAAAATTCTCACCGGTGTGAGATTTTCCCTTCAAACTCTCGAGATCAGTATCGACGACGTCGTGATCGTCCTGAAACTCAATGTGAAATTGAGCATTTAAGAGAGATTCAAACCTAAACTGAAAGCATAAGAAAGTGAAAGAGAACAATGGAGAAAAGCAACGAACCTCGTCTTTGATTTTCCGGTACTCCATTGATGAAGCTTCTCAGATCTCTGTGATCTCTCTCTGCTCTCAACATACTCAAGCTAAACAATGGCAATTTCGGTAAATTTAGTGTTAGAACCAAAAAAAGCTTATGAATCTGTTGTTGGGCTTCAAAATTTATTGGGCCTTAGTCCAATACAAATGGGCAAATATGTATTCTCTCTTTCGACTAACGCTGTAATTTTTTTCCTTTTTAACCTAATTGTTAATCAGAAAATACCACTCGAATTGGAAATCCAAATGAGTACATTATTACTTACATAAAAAAGGTTAAAAGCTTATGATCTTACAAAACGGGTCAGATAGTCCGTCTTTACATTAACAGAACGTGGAATGTAGGCTAATGAGAAGTTGGGTAGACGAACTTGTAAGGTTTTGAACGAGGGAATCGAAAACGCCGGCTACTCCTTTGGGGATTGACGATATCCGTCAGAACAATCTGTTTCAAAGGCCGAGCACGCCATATGTCTTTCCAAAATACAAGTCATTACCCATATTAGTGATTTCATCTCCACATGTAAGGGAATCCTTCGCACATAGAAGTAGAATAGTACCTCCATGGAGACATACCCATCACAAACCCAAAACGTTCTCTGTGTCCTTCGACGAACCATCCATTTGACATCGCATTCGATGTGTATCCAATGCGCCGTATGTGTTACCCAGTTATGATATCCTCTACATCACTTTCCCTCGTTTGTGCAGCCATCCACTCTTAGAATTCACTCTCCGCCGAATTGAAAGCAACTTGCGTTTCCGCCACTATCCCTGTAAACATTTGTTTATTTCTTGATTTTCGAATATACCACAATAACCATGGGTATATATTACAATCCATATTATTGTATTTGCACTCGTAATCCTCTAAAAAAATAGTCCATATGTGCATAAACCGAGGAATATGATAGAACTGCTTAGGGCTGGGTAAAAAACCCGTACCCGAAAACCGACCCCAAACCCGCCCGAAAAAACCCGGCTCGAAACGGGTACGGATATGCTTAAATAACCGATCGGTTTTGGTTTACTGAAGAATCGGGTAACCGATCAGGTTTGGATATTAACCGAAATCCGAAGCCAAACCGAAGAGCTACACACTCAACCCTAAGCGATTCATTGTCTCTGGCTCGTATGGGATCGAAGAACGGAGGAAGAAGAAATCAGTTTTGATTTCTTATTTTTTCTTGTTCGATGTTTTGATTTCCTGGTACCTATGTATTCTCGTGGAGGTTTATAAATCTCTCGATTAGGGTTCTTGTGGTTTGTACTGGTTTGGATGATTCCGATTTAGTTAGTGACTGATGTATTAGAGGTAATCAATTATTGTTGGAAAGTTGTCGACTTTAATAGAGATTTGAGAATTTTGAAATCAAGAACATCGATCGACGATCACATAGGATCATTTTGTTTGTAGATAGTTTATTGCTCTGTGATTTTTGCTATTGTGGACTTGTGGGTTGTTTCGAAACGAAAACTTTTACTTGATTCAACAAGAAATTTAAGATTTTTACTTTCGTTTGAATTATTCTCAAGACATTCATTGGGATTTGCGAGTTCTCAAACTAAGAACATCACATAGGATCAGCTTGCCTGTAGATTATTGCTATGTGATTTTTCAATTTTGGACTTGTTGTTTACTTCGACATCAAAACTTGTCTGGATTTCAAAAGAACAATTATGAACTATTTGGGTTATCTCACTTGTTGATGATAGTTATTTTAGTGAGATTTTTTTTTAACTTGGATTCGGATTGACTTTAAAATTTTGATTTCATAGATTCTATGATGTTTTTCTTTTAGTGTGGAGTATACTTCTGTTTGGATTCCGATTGTTTTTGTAATGTTTGGTTTAATCTGTTTCTCACCATTTTGGTCTTATTTTCAGTAGAAGAAATTAAAAAAAAAGAACAAAAATGATGGATCGGGTGGTTCGGATATACCCGAATCCAAAGTCACCCGATTCGAACCCGATCCGTTTGTATATAATAACCAGATTGGGTTCCAAAGCTCATTACCGAAATATCCGAAAAAAATTTAATATCCGACCCGAACCCGATCGGGTATCCGAATGTCCAGGCCTAGAACTGTTCTTTCACTCGGCGCAAAAAATTGTACCTAAATATATTAGATTATTGGACACTCAAATAAAGCATGGACAAAAGCTGTAATTAGATTATTTAATACCAAAATTTATATACTATTCAAATGTATTAAATACAATTCTCACAAATGAAGTTTTGTTTTAAAACTAATCATTTTTTATATTTCCAAAATATTACCATTTTTCAAATGTTTTAAAAATACCGTAAAATTAAAATTCAATTTTAACATTTAAAATTAAACCCTAAATAAACCAAAATTTTATCCCTAAAAACTATATTCTAATTCTATAGATTTTAAAAGTATTTATTTGTTAGTTTATAAGACTTTCAAAAAATAACTTGGTTATTCTCTGCTCATTCATCGAAATTGATTCAGTTTATTGTATTCGTATTAACAATTGTACCAAGAATGGTGTACTTTGTAAATTTCTTATGACAACAACATATTGACTTGTACAAAAAAACAAATATTATGTTGTGTTTTAGTTATTAAATTTCTTATTATTAGTGATGACTTTAAATTAATAAATGTTAAAAGTATTAGCGTTATTGCCTAAAAAAACATAGAGGTGTCAAAAATATAAGGTACTCAATAAATAATTTTAGTGCGTGTGAAAAACAATTTTTTTATAATACTCCCTAGTTAATGTTTCAAAGATCTTGTTTTAGATTTATCCTATATGTATAAAGAGAAAAACACAATAAAAACTATAAAAAAACAAAGTTGTGGTAATATAATTTATCATATTAATATTGTATATTAAATTAATATAAAAATTTGTAAAATTAGTGTAGTAGTAGTATATGCCAACTTACAATATGCATCCATGTTATTTACTAAACTAAGAAAATTTTAATATAAAGAATTTAAAAGTAAAAAAACTAATACGAAAAAAGCATATAAGACATATATCTAATTATTTTGGCCAACAACTATATATATATATTTTTTATATTTTGAGCTTTAATCTTAAAACTCCTCAACAATTTTTTTTCTTTTCAGAACATTCATAGTTGCAGAATGAACGAAACAAGAATTGAATGATGAATATAATAAGTGCATCATAAGTATTATTTATAGGCATTTAAATAGATGTTAAGATTTTTAATTAAGACCTCAAATTATTATAGTAAATAATCCATACAGAACAAGCAAGTAGGAAAAAAAATCCAGTTTAAGTACATTTTGTGCAGGAAAAGCACATCAAGTAAAATAAACGGTGAGGAATGAGTGGAACAAAAAGTGAATGATAAATATAATAAACGCAGCATAAGTATTATAATTTAGTAAAAGTTTCCAATATTTAAGATAGCTTAAATGTGTTTTCTATCCATATAATTGTATTGATTAGCGCATTTATCAAATTATTTTGTAAAGAAAGTTGAATTGAATTTTTTTTATTATGATTATCCATCTAAGAAAATACCAAGCTTCTTAAACTTGTTGTTGTGTATATCTATAATGTATTTAACCTATATCCACATATACCAAAAACAAAATTGTTTGCCACATGAAAGAAGACACCACAAACAATTAGATACGTATTAACATGGATAACAGAGGCTACAAATATCTGACACAAGCCACACACACAAAAAAATCAGGAAAGCCCATTTGTAACATATTCTTAAAAAGAGATAATGCTGCAATAATAAGAATGACTTTCACTTCGTCATATTTTCTGCTTAATCGGAGTCAGACACATAATTCTGGTTATTCAAGGCACTTCAATAAGCAATCAGTGGTCATTTTCAAAGAATTGCATGGCCAGTCCCCCAGAGATAGAGATGAAAAGTAATTCTAAGCAACTAAAGCCCTAAAAACTCATTTTGGCCTCTGAATTTTAAGGAAACTAAATGAAGATGAAACTCATGGCAATTTCCCTAAAATCAAACCTATAATAGCATATCGAGTAGCAAAAGAAATGTAACATAGTGTCCTTAGTAGCACCTTCGTTTTTCCATTTCCTTGTCATCACAAGCAGAGATAACGCACATTTCAGAGTCTCAACCTCATAAGCCAAAGATCAAACAAATTACAAATTTTGATCCGGAAATGAGACTATACTCATACATTACATCACTCCAATTTCAATACAGAGAATCAAAATTCACCAAAAAGTTTGTAGTAGTAACACTATACTCATATACTTCTTAGCTCGCTTCAACCATAGAGGAGTATCGCTTGAAAACTCGTCATAATAGTTAGTGAACATTTTACTACATCCCTACATTCAAAAACAACAAGTTAACAGAAAAACAAAAACGAATTTTCATAGTTTCACCATTTTACGCTCAAAAAGAAACAAAATTTACTTTCTTTTCCAGTTTATCCGTTCATTGGATCATACACCTAGAGGAAAATTACTCAAAGCAACGGCCAAATCGAAGCACTAATGAGATAAGAAAAAAATGAACAATCAAAGTGGTATGAGATTTCCCCTTCAAGCTCTCGGCCGACATCATGATCATCCTGAAGCTTAGTGCGAAATTGAGCACTAATATACATTCGAAACCTAAATAGAAAACAAAAGAAAAAGAAAGAGAAGAGAACAAAGTAGAAAAAGTAACGAATATTTTGTTTGATTGTCATTAGGTTTAGTTAAAATCGGTTTCATAACTTATAAAAAAGAAATTTGCCGATTCTTGACATAAAATTTTACTTTAGTGATGTAATGTATTTAAGTTAATGTAATAAAAGCTATTCGGCTCATTTTCGTGTCATTAATTTTTGCGATAACAAATGTGAGTATATAACTTTTATCAAGTTATTAATTTTCTTTGTTTCCTTAAGTTTTCTCTTTATCAACAAATCTGAGTATATGACTTTTTTTGCGATGGTTGTATCTATAAATAACCGCGTATAGTAATGATAACATCCATTAAAAATTGCATCCAAATTGGCATGTCCGCGGGTCATAAAGGAACAATATTTTAGAAGGCCAAGAAAACAATTTGAAGATATTAGTTCACTTGAATATGTTTTAGTTCAATCTGAAAATTGTGTTTGATCTCATTGTGTTGCTAAAATCCCAACTTTATTTGCAAATTCAAACAACTCAGACAAGTATTAATGTTCAGGTTCGATATGTTCACAAATTCCTAAACAAAATTTCTTTGTGAATAAGTAATTTTGCTCATCTAAGATTCAGCTTAGGTTACTAATCAATGCTTTCACATCTAATTAAATCAACCTAGGATGTCTAATTCAGGATGATGAATCATGAAATCAGAGTTAAAGCAATCCAGACGAAGAACAAGAAGATAAATCCTAACGGTAAGTAAACAAAAACATGATGTAGGAGAAGCTCTAGTTTCTCTCCCAGGCATGGAAACATAGGTGCCGCTCATCTTCGTTCAACATGGCTCCTCAGCTTCGGATCTCCACCGCAAGCTCCTCCTGATTGTCGCTTCATTTCTTTCTTGGGATCCGCTCATCTCACCGGCGTGAGATCTAATCCTCCGTGAAACGACCCGACCCGTTTTTTTTTTTTTTTTTAAAACAATAAGCTCTTAGTCTCAGACTAGCATTCCCATAAATGCTTGTCCTCCACAACCAAGCCACACAAACAAGCAACCAGCGGATAACACACTAAAACCAACATGCAAATTCCATTAAATTACTAACCAGTTCAACAACAAATTCCAATCAATCCAGCAACCTAACCAGGTTCTAAAACAATAAAAGAAATACAATAAACCACACAGCATGAAAACCGAGACCCTAGATCATCTCCCTCTTCGTTGCCATGATTCCACGATCACAATTTGCCTTTACCTGCACCACATGGTTAAAAGAGATGCGTGAGTATTATCACAAATACCCAGTGAGACGGTCCTCCCATCTACGACTGCGCACACAGACGCGATGGATCCGCTCAGGCAAACACGCATCAAACAATACACAAAACAAACACAACAACACGGCTCAACCACAGCCCAACAGGCAGCCTGTCGATCGACACTACCACTAGGTGTCGATCGACAGCCCTGTTCACGCCTGTCGATCGACACACCCACGGTGCCTGTCGATCGATAGCTCAACAGGACCCTGTCGATCGACACAACCTCTAGGTGTCGATCGACAGCTCCTCGATCACCTGTCGATCGACACAACCTCTAGGTGTCGATCGACAGCCTCGTGTGACCCTGTCGATCGACACACCCTAGGGCTGTCGATCGACAGGTCGTCGCAGATTCATAGGAGATCGATCAATTATCCTCTCGGATCGATTCCTCCTCTGCGATAACACGAAACCTGCACAACAAACACAATCCAACAATCCATACACCACAAAACACACAGAAACAACATCAATCATCACAATCAACCAGTTTTAACCTACCACCATACAACCCTAACGAATCCACCGGCCCAGAAGCCATGGTCATGCACTCACCTTAGATTTTCGGTTAGATTCTGGTAGAATTGAGGCTAGACACGAATTCAGCAACAACCACCACGAAATTCCACCTCAAATCGATCAAGAACGAAACCCTAATCACAAACTATCAGGAACAAGAGAAACTCCTCTCAAACTCTCTGTTTCTGATTTTTGGGACTTTGGTTCGCTCAAATGCGGCCAAAAACTCTTAAATACGAAGCCCTAGGGTTTACCCAAACCGGCCCGGTCCAATTGAACGACTTAAATCGAACCAGAAAACCAGCCAATTCGAGCACCTGTCGATCGACAACCACTAGGTATGTCGATCGACAGCCCTTAAGAGCCCTATCGATCGACAGACCACAGGTGTGTCGATCGACAGCCCCTCCATTTTACCAAAAATGGTTTACGGGCGTCACAATTCTCCCCCACTAAAACTGGATTCGTCCTCGAATCCTCTAACTCTACCCACCAATCTACCCTGGCCTAACCCGCCAGCAACACCGGAGACTACATCTCCCAGACCTTCCCGAGGTTCACAACCGTCCTATGCACATAGACCCGTCTTAGACATTGATTGCCCATAGCTCATAACCACCATCTAGCTTCGGGATCGTCACCCCTCAGCTCTAGGTGTCTAGTATCAACCCACCTCAGTCCGCGCAGTCCTGACGGTGTTCGATACTCAACCATCTCCACACACCTCAATCCATCAAGACACACAGTCTATCAAGCTCTCGGTATGCAAAGATCTGCCAGAGGTCGCAACCTCCAAAACCATCCCCATACCCTCACGATCTCAGTCCGCGCAGTCCTGACGATCGATCGGTATGCAGGGAACCCACTGTCCCCCGGAGAGACGCATCTCTCAAGATCTGCCAAGAAAGACCGAGGTCTAACTCTGAGCTATGCAATCAATTCCTAACGTCTATAATGCACCTCTGACCGGAACTACCTCCTAAGGTCTCACATGATATTCCCCTCCCGGAATACCATCACAAACGTGATCATCACAGATCACCCGGACCATCCCTCACCTCGGATGTCCCTGCAGAGTCTCTCCGGAACTAGACAGTCATAACCTCCGTAAAACTTCTATTCCGAGACTCTACACACACACACACACACAACCCGTTAGAGTCCCCACCGAAACTGGCAAGTTCTATCCGCAATAAAACTTCCATTTCGGGGTTCTCTAACCACAAACACATGACTCTCAAAGTCAAACACATAAGAAAAACACTTTCTTATTCACTGGAAAAATGTCATAATCATTACACTTTAATGAAAATGCAAAAATCCACAACCAAAAACCTCACCACACACGGTGATCACAACACCAAAAAAAAAACGGAAACTGGAAACCACAAAGAAAACGAATTCACTCTTCTGCTTGCTTCTCGAACCACTTCTTGAACTTCGTTTTCATCTTTGCCTCTGGTTCCCAAGCCTCCTCCTGAATACCGTCACAGTCCCACAAGACTCTCAACAACGGCACTCTCTTCCGGCGCAGAACCTTGATACTTCTCTCAAGAATCCTAACCGGCCTCATCCCAACAGTCAGATTTGGCTGAAGATCTACAGGAATCGTCACTGCTACCTCCTCAGAAGCATGCAAGCATCTCCTGAGTTTCGAAACATGAAACACATCATGGAATTTCTCCATAATCGGAGGCAGCTCCAACCGATAAGCAACTGGTCCCACACGTTCCACAACTCGGAACGGACCCATGTACCTCGTACTCAGCTTATCCTCGGATATGGACCTGTTCAGACCCCGCATCATCGCCATCTTGAGATACACTCGATCTCCGACTGCAAACTCCAACTCTTTCCTTCTCCTATCGGCATAACTCTTCTGCCGATCCTGAGCTTCTTTCATGTTCAGTTTCACAACACGGATCTTCTCCGTCGTCTCCTGAACAAAATCAGCCCCAAAGATGCTCCTCTCCCCCACTTGGGTAAAACATAGCGGAGTACGACATGGCCTCCCATACAACGCCTCAAAAGGAGCCATTCCGATACTCGCCTGAAAACTGTTGTTATATGCGAACTCCACCAAACTCAAGTGATCCGCCCAATGACCACCCCAATCTAGCACGCACATCCTCAACAGATCCTCCAGTGTCTGAATCGTCCTTTCGGACTGCCCATCCGTCTGCGGATGATTAGCTGTACTCATGTGCACCTTAGTGCCCATCTCAGCCTGAAAAGCTCTCCAGAACACTGAAGCAAACCTCGGATCTCGATCCGACACAATACTCGCTGGCACTCCATGCAACCTCACAATTTCCTTCACATACTTCTTAGCCAAGACCTCTGCTCCGTCTGTCTTCTTAATGGCCAGAAAATGTGCTGACTTAGTCAGACGATCCACAATCACCCAAATCGCGTCATAGGTCCGAGAAACCGGCAACCCTACCACGAAATCCATAGTGATCATGTCCCACTTCCACTCTGGAATGGGTAGACTCTGCAATAAGCCACTAGGAACTTGGTGCTCAGCCTTCACCAACTGACACACATTGCAAGCTGCAACCCAATCTGCCACATCTCTCTTCATCCCGACCCAATGATAGTACCTCTTCAGATCCCTATACATCTTAGTCGCTCCCGGATGAATCGAAAACTTACTCGCATGAGCTTCTCTCAAAATTTCCTGCCTCAAGTCCTCATCCTTAGGAACACAGACTCGTCCATGCACTAAGATCGTCCCGTTAGCAGAAACCTGATATTCGGAACCAGTAGCCTTGGAGAGATCTAGCAACACCGGATCCTGCTCCTGAGCTACTCGGATCCTGCTCAAAAGATCCGCCTGATCTGCCGCCGCTAACCCCAACGGTTCCTCTGAAGTAACACATAACCTCAAAGTACTAAGCACACTCACCAGATTCTCCACCTCCCGCTCCTGAGATGAATCGTACCTCCTCCGACTAAGAGCATCTGCTACAGTGTTAGCCTTACCAGGATGGTAAACAATGTCCAAATCATAATCAGCCAACAACTCCGACCATCGCCTCTGTCGTACATTTAAATTCTGCTGAGTAAAAATGTACTTCAGATTATGATGATCAGTGAACACCTGAACTCTGCCACCATACAAGTAAGACCTCCAGATTTTCAACGCGAAGATCACTGCAGCCAGCTCTAAGTCATGAACAGGATAATTGCCCTCGTGCTTCCGCAACTGCCTTGTAGCATAAGCAATCACCTTACCCTGCTGCATCAGCACACAACCCAAGCCAACTCTCGAAGCATCTGTGTACACCGCATAAGGCTCACCCGGTTCAGGTAACGCCAGTACTGGTGTACTAGTCAACATCGTCTTCAGCTTCGCGAAGCTCAACTCACACTCAGCCGACCACACAAAAGGAACATCCTTTCCCGTCAGCTTCGTCATAGACTGAGCCATACTCGCAAAACCCTTGACGAATCTCCGATAATAGCCTGCCAACCCAAGAAAACTCTTGATCTCAGTTGCATTCCTCGGCCTAGGCCAATCTCGGATAGACTCAATCTTTGTCGGATCCACAGAAACCCCTTCTGCAGAAACGATGTGACCTAAAAATCCCATCTCTCTCTGCCAGAAACTGCACTTACTCAACTTCGCAAACAGCTTCTGTTCCCGCAACTTCTCCAGAACTCTCCTCAAATGAACCTCATGTTCCTCCAGACTCTTCGAATAGACCAGAATATCATCGATGAAAATGATTACGAACTCATCCAGATACTTTTGGAAAACTCCGTTCATCAATCTCATAAACGCCGCAGGTGCATTCGTTAACCCGAATGGCATCACTACAAACTCAAAATGCCCATACCGAGTCCTGAAAGCCGTCTTCCGAACATCTGCTTCGTCGATCGGAATCTGGTGGTAACCGGATGCCAAGTCAATCTTAGAAAACCGGCAACCCTACCACGAAATCCATAGTGATCATGTCCCACTTCCACTCTGGAATGGGTAGACTCTGCAATAAGCCACTAGGAACTTGGTGCTCAGCCTTCACCAACTGACACACATTGCAAGCTGCAACCCAATCTGCCACATCTCTCTTCATCCCGACCCAATGATAGTACCTCTTCAGATCCCTATACATCTTAGTCGCTCCCGGATGAATCGAAAACTTACTCGCATGAGCTTCTCTCAAAATTTCCTGCCTCAAGTCCTCATCCTTAGGAACACAGACTCGTCCATGCACTAAGATCGTCCCGTTAGCAGAAACCTGATATTCGGAACCAGTAGCCTTGGAGAGATCTAGCAACACCGGATCCTGCTCCTGAGCTACTCGGATCCTGCTCAAAAGATCCGCCTGATCTGCCGCCGCTAACCCCAACGGTTCCTCTGAAGTAACACATAACCTCAAAGTACTAAGCACACTCACCAGATTCTCCACCTCCCGCTCCTGAGATGAATCGTACCTCCTCCGACTAAGAGCATCTGCTACAGTGTTAGCCTTACCAGGATGGTAAACAATGTCCAAATCATAATCAGCCAACAACTCCGACCATCGCCTCTGTCGTACATTTAAATTCTGCTGAGTAAAAATGTACTTCAGATTATGATGATCAGTGAACACCTGAACTCTGCCACCATACAAGTAAGACCTCCAGATTTTCAACGCGAAGATCACTGCAGCCAGCTCTAAGTCATGAACAGGATAATTGCCCTCGTGCTTCCGCAACTGCCTTGTAGCATAAGCAATCACCTTACCCTGCTGCATCAGCACACAACCCAAGCCAACTCTCGAAGCATCTGTGTACACCGCATAAGGCTCACCCGGTTCAGGTAACGCCAGTACTGGTGTACTAGTCAACATCGTCTTCAGCTTCGCGAAGCTCAACTCACACTCAGCCGACCACACAAAAGGAACATCCTTTCCCGTCAGCTTCGTCATAGACTGAGCCATACTCGCAAAACCCTTGACGAATCTCCGATAATAGCCTGCCAACCCAAGAAAACTCTTGATCTCAGTTGCATTCCTCGGCCTAGGCCAATCTCGGATAGACTCAATCTTTGCCGGATCCACAGAAACCCCTTCTGCAGAAACGATGTGACCTAAAAATCCCATCTCTCTCTGCCAGAAACTGCACTTACTCAACTTCGCAAACAGCTTCTGTTCCCGCAACTTCTCCAGAACTCTCCTCAAATGAACCTCATGTTCCTCCAGACTCTTCGAATAGACCAGAATATCATCGATGAAAATGATTACGAACTCATCCAGATACTTTTGGAAAACTCCGTTCATCAATCTCATAAACGCCGCAGGTGCATTCGTTAACCCGAATGGCATCACTACAAACTCAAAATGCCCATACCGAGTCCTGAAAGCCGTCTTCCGAACATCTGCTTCGTCGATCGGAATCTGGTGGTAACCGGATGCCAAGTCAATCTTAGAAAACCAAGTAGCCCCTCTCAATTGATCTAACAACTCATCAATTCGCGGAAGAGGATACTTGTTCTTCACAGTGACTCGGTTTAGCCCTCGATAATCGATGCACAACCGGAAACTACCGTCTTTCTTCTTCACAAACAACACCGGCGCTCCCCACGGTGAAGTACTTGGTCGAATAAACCCCTTCTCCAATAAGTCCTCCAACTGCTTCTTCAATTCCGCTAACTCTGCTGGAGCCATTCGGTAAGGCGCCTTAGACAACGGCGTCGTTCCGGGTTCTAACTCAATCGTGAAAGGATCCGACCGAGATGGCGGCAATCCCTGCAACGACTGAAAGACATCCTCAAAATCCCGAGCGACCCGAATATCTCTCACAGCAACCCCACCGACCGCCTCCGGCATTACTATCGTGGCCAAGTAAGCCTCGCAACCCCTCTCAATCATTGCCTCAGCTTGAACAAGGGAGATCACAAGACTACCTGAAGTCGGTCTCACTCCTTGGTAAACCAACCTGCCACCTTCACGTTCAAATACCACCCGACCCCGATGACAATCCAGATGGACTCTGTACCGATTCAACCAATCCATACCAAGGATAACATCGTACAGTTCCACCGGACTAATCACCAAGTCAGCTGGCATCAACTCTCCCGCTACCAGAATATCCACCTCCTTCGCCCGGCCATGCGTAGCTAGAAATTCACCTCCAGCAACCATAACCGGTCCAGTCCGCTCACCAGCGTCACTCCGGATACCACTTCTCTCGGCATGATCCGGAGTAATGAAGCAATTCGATGCTCCAGAATCAAACAACACATGGGATTCACACCCACCTACGAACAAGGTCCCTACACAATTCCCAAGTGCTAAGCAACCTAACTTTCTATCACAGGCAAACAATCTAACACAAGCACTAAGCATTCTACACTACCGAATTACAAAGTCTGAATTAGAAAGTTACCTGTGATCGGTCTAGAGCTCGGTTCTCCCGGCGCTGCAATAGCCGGCGGACGCTCCATCGCCGCGATCTGATCCAAAGGCTGCACCGGCCCATACTGAGCTACTGGCTGGACCACTGCCACTGCCAACGGCTGCAACTTCGGACAGTTCGGTCTGATGTGCCCCGACTCCCCACACTGATAGCACGTCCGAACTCCTCGAACCTCACTCCGCTTCGGGCAACTCGCCCTCTGGTGGTCTAGACTCCCACAAATGTAACAGCCTCGGCCACTTTGGCCTGATCCCGAAGCACCTTCCCACTTCCTCTTCTGTCCTTGCGCCGGCTTGCCGCCTTTGCCAGGACCTGCCTGCTGCACATGCTGCTGCTGAGGCCTCCGAGGCTGAACAGCTGGAACTACAATCGCAGCCTGCTCCCTCAGATCCTCCTCGATCTGTGCAGCCACCTCTACCAACTCCACTCTGCTCGCAAACCTGATGCCTCTGCACCGAGTCCGCAAATCCGGTCGAAGTCCTCGCAAGAACCTCCGAACCTGAGCCTGCTCATCCTCAAAGCTCCTACCAGCATAACCCAGGAGTCTGTTAAACTCCACGTCATACTCCCGCACCGACCTCGTGCCCTGAGTCAAGTCCAAGAACCTCGCCTCTAAACGATCCAACGCCTCCTGAGGAAAGAACTTGGAGTTGAACTCCGTCACAAAATCTGACCACGCCATCGCAGTCCCGGCCCACCTAGCCGCTACACTCCTCCACCAGAGATGTGCATCACCGTCCAAATAATGGACCGCCAAATCAACCTTGTATCCCTCGGGACACCTAATCGAACGAAAGTTCCGCTCCACTCGCATCCGCCACTCATCAGCCTCCTTAGGCTTCACACTACCCGCAAAAGAACCCGTACCGATCCTCTGCATCTGCTCCATCATACGGATATATGACGGAACCTCCTCAGCAACCGCAGCCCTCGGCTGCACCCCTGCCACACGTGGCACCACTGGAGCCTGCACTGGCACCGCACCCGGTAACCGCTCCAACAACTGTGTCAGCAGGTCAGCCAAACGGTCATCTCTAGCTTGGGCTACACCCGCGGCCGCAACCGCACCCACAGCTGGACCAACACCACCAGCACCACCAGCCTCAACAGGACCCAAACCAGCCCCTACAGGACCCACACTGGCCCCCACACTGGCAGTCACACTGGCAGTCTGTCCATCATGCACCGACTGCTGACCTGCCGCAGGCCCATGCGCGGAACTCTGAACCTCGCTCTCGACTGGCTCCTCAACGAGTCCACGCCCTCGGCCTCGGCCCCCGCGACCACGCCCTCTAGCTCCTCTAGCCATCTCACTGCACTCACACGCAGACCAGCTAAGGACTAGAAAGACTCAAACACAACAATCAACACTTACCGTGGAATCTCTTTGAAGGCTCGAAGGAAGATGATCTAGAACCCCCAAACTCACAGAATTGTAATTTACCAAATTTCAATCCTAGCAGTTCTAGCCCGTCCTAAAACCGTAAGGGCTCTGATACCAAACTGAAACGACCCGACCCGTTTTTTTTTTTTTTTTTTAAACAATAAGCTCTTAGTCTCAGACTAGCATTCCCATAAATGCTTGTCCTCCACAACCAAGCCACACAAACAAGCAACCAGCGGATAACACACTAAAACCAACATGCAAATTCCATTAAATTACTAACCAGTTCAACAATAAATTCCAATCAATCCAGCAACCTAACCAGGTTCTAAAACAATAAAAGAAATACAATAAACCACACAGCATGAAAACCGAGACCCTAGATCATCTCCCTCTTCGTTGCCATGATTCCACGATCACAATTTGCCTTTACCTGCACCACATGGTTAAAAGAGATGCGTGAGTATTATCACAAATACCCAGTGAGACGGTCCTCCCATCTACGACTGCGCACACAGACGCGATGGATCCGCTCAGGCAAACACGCATCAAACAATACACAAAACAAACACAACAACACGGCTCAACCACAGCCCAACAGGCAGCCTGTCGATCGACACTACCACTAGGTGTCGATCGACAGCCCTGTTCACGCCTGTCGATCGACACACCCACGGTGCCTGTCGATCGATAGCTCAACAGGACCCTGTCGATCGACACAACCTCTAGGTGTCGATCGACAGCTCCTCGATCACCTGTCGATCGACACAACCTCTAGGTGTCGATCGACAGCCTCGTGTGACCCTGTCGATCGACACACCCTAGGGCTGTCGATCGACAGGTCGTCGCAGATTCATAGGAGATCGATCAATTATCCTCTCGGATCGATTCCTCCTCTGCGATAACACGAAACCTGCACAACAAACACAATCCAACAATCCATACACCACAAAACACACAGAAACAACATCAATCATCACAATCAACCAGTTTTAACCTACCACCATACAACCCTAACGAATCCACCGGCCCAGAAGCCATGGTCACGCACTCACCTTAGATTTTCGGTTAGATTCTGGTAGAATTGAGGCTAGACACGAATTCAGCAACAACCACCACGAAATTCCACCTCAAATCGATCAAGAACGAAACCCTAATCACAAACTATCAGGAACAAGAGAAACTCCTCTCAAACTCTCTGTTTCTGATTTTTGGGACTTTGGTTCGCTCAAATGCGGCCAAAAACTCTTAAATACGAAGCCCTAGGGTTTACCCAAACCGGCCCGGTCCAATTGAACGACTTAAATCGAACCAGAAAACCAGCCAATTCGAGCACCTGTCGATCGACAACCACTAGGTATGTCGATCGACAGCCCTTAAGAGCCCTGTCGATCGACAGACCACAGGTGTGTCGATCGACAGCCTCTCCATTTTACCAAAAATGGTTTACGGGCGTCACACTCCGTGTTTTACGACCTTGCTCCTTGATGGCATCCAAATTCTTCGTGGTGATGAGGCCCTTCATCGTTTCCCCTCAGCTACTCTCATCATTTTTTTACAATATGACTTGCGTTAATTTTTCAAAAATGTTGTTTTAAATTTATCTTATACGTATAAAAAATACAAAAAATTAAAATTATATAAAAAACAAGGTTGTCATAAATACAATTTATCATATTAAGATTAGATATTAACTTAACATACAAATTTGTACATTTAGTAAACTAATAAATGATAATTTAGAAAATAAAGCCATATCATCTACTAAATATAGAATTTTTATTTATAAAGCAATTTACAAAAAATCTTAAAAGACAAGCCAAATACATCTAATTAGTTTGGCTAAGAACTATATATATAGATATATGTGTTTAGCTTTAATCTTAAACTTGTCAACAACTTTATTTTCTGAAACATTCTTAGTTGTATATTCGGGAATTTAAAAATTTAGTATAATGGATCCTACAATGCTGATAGAAAAAACTATAACAAATTCCGATCTTTCTAATAATAATAAGATATATCTATCAATACCAATTATACAAAATATAGAAGAAAAAAATAGATTTTTCGGTACCTAAAGATGGCATTCTAATGAGAATTCAAGATAAAAGAAAGTCGGATTGGATAACGCTTAAAAAAGATAGTCAAGGTAAATATTATTTTGGAAAGGGATGGAAAGATTTCAGAGATGCAAAACGTCTTGAAAGAAATGATATTATCCAATATATTGGAACTAAGAAGGCGAATTTATCTTTACAAAGATGTGAGTTTTCTTTTGTTTTATCTATCATTAATTGTTTATTTCCTTACAAATCTATTTAACTCATGTCTTTTTTTTTGCATCCATAATTATATTTGGGATAGTTTAATGTGTATCATTATTAAATCATAAACATGTCGATTCTCATTGGTGTAGATACAATAATACATATCACTGTAGTTTAGATGCTTATACAAACATGTTATCATAATCTAGTTATACAACATACTAAGAATTTTATATATAAGCATTTAAATAGATGCTAAGATTTTAAATTAAACCCTCAAATTATTATAACGAAGCGTCCGGAGCAGGACAAGCAGATAAAAAAGGAAAATCTAGTTCAAGTACAATTCATGCCAAAAGAGAAAAAAGATGGAACTGAGACTAGGCACGAGATCAGTCTTGATCACCACTAGAATCCACGAAATCCCATTCTTTTTTACACCAAAACACCACAAGAACGATCCCTTTTTACGAATCGAACACTCAAACCTAACACAAATCTCTGGGGATGTTTATCTATGGGGATGTTTGCCTCTATTTTTCTTCAGAAAACACGGCCAAACAACATATAAACGCAACCCTAGGGTTCCCCAAACCGACCCGGTCCAACTGAACGATTAAAAATCGAAACAGAAAACCGACCAGTTAAGGCCCTGTCAATCGACACACACTACCTGTGTCGAGACAGCCACTTAGAACCTTGTCGATCGATACACACCACTTCAAAAAACCCGGCCTTAAGCCAAAAACCAGTATGTCGATCGACACACCACACTAGTGTCGATCGACACACCTTCCACTTTTCTCAAAATTGGTTCACGGGTGTTACAAAAGTATTGACTAAAATTATTTTTATTTATGTAATTAATTATAAAATTTACATATAAAAAAAATTGGTGATGATTCAAATTTGCCATGAAATGGGCTAATAAGTTAATTGTTAGGGCATAAAATTTGGTTTAAGAATTACAAATAGTAAGTGTTTGCCCATGTTTTTTATTTAAGTTAATTGAGTAAGTAGAATTAGTCAATGATTAAATTATCCATGTCACATATGACATGGCTTTTTTTTATCTAAGTTTGAATGAGAAGAAGATACATAACCATTTTTAACAAAATAACCTCCCTAATAATATTTAGAGGATAGTTTATCTAGCTTAAAAGAGAATATTTTATCGCAACATGGTGTATTAATTACTTAGTTTCTTATTATAATAATCATAACTATTAATTAAGAAATGTTAAAGGTATTAAAGTTATGGTAAAAACCCAAAAATTAAAAATATAGGTAATAATATAAGGTACCCAATAAGTAATTTTAGAGTGTTTAAGAACAAATTTATTTATTATACTATTTGAGTTTATTTTTAAAATATATTGTTTTGAATTTATCTTATATGTATAAAAAGAAAAGGAAAATAGAACTATAAAAAACAAACTTATTGGAAATACAATTTTTATATTAACTTAACATACAAATTTGTAAATTTAGTAAAATAATATATGCTCATTTATAAAATGCATCCATGTTATTTACTAATTTGAGAGTTTAATAAATAAAACTATCTATGAAAAATCATGTTGTGCATTAATTACTAAGTTTCTTGTTAGTAATGGTGACTTTAAATTAATAAATGCTAAAGATTATAGATCTATTGTAAAAGAATTTAAAACATATAAGTGTCAAAATATAAGGTACCTAATAAGTAATTTTAAAATCTGAAAAATAATTTTTTTATAATATTACTTGATTTAATGTTTCAAAGCTATTGTTTTAGATTTATCTTATATGTATAAAAATACAAAAAAATTAAAACTATAAAAAAACAATGTTGTTATAAATACAATTTATCATATTAAGATTATATACTAACTTAACATACAAATTTGTACATTTAGTAAAATAATAAATGCTAATTTAGAAAAAAAAATTCATATTATCTAATCAAATTATATTTTTTATTTTTAAAAAATTACTAAAAAGCTTAAAAGACAAGGCACATACATCTAATTAAGTTGGCCAAGAACTATATATATATAGATACATGTGTTGAGCATTAATCTTAAACTTCTCAACAATTTTATGTTCAGAAAACATTTTTAATTGTATATCTAAGGCATTTAAAAATTTAGTATAATGGATCCTTCATTTCTGATAGAAAAAACTATAACAGATTTCGATCTTTCTTATTATAACAAGATATATCTATCAAAACTCGGTGTGCAAAACATTGAAAACAAAATGGATTTTTCGGTACCTGAAGATGGCATTCCAATGAGAATTAAAGACAATAGAAATTCTTCTTGGTTAACTCTTAAAAAAGAGGGACGTAAATATTATTTCGGAGATGGATGGAAAACGTTTAGAGAAGCAAAAGGTCTTAAAAAAGATGATATCGTCCGGTTCTATTGGGAAGTAGAAGATGGACAATTTATCTTTACAAAGATGTGAGTGTTCTTTTGTTTTATTTTTGAAAAATATCTCTCATTAATTTTTCATTTTCTTACAAATCTATCTAACTAATATCTTTTCTTTTGGCATCAATAACTATATTTTGGATGGTTAATGTGTATCATTATTTATTCATAAACATGTCAATTCTCATTGTTATCTAAATTATAGATACAATAATATATATCACTATAGTTTAGGTGCTCATACAAAACATGTTATTACGGTGTAGCTATATAACATATTAAGAATTTTATTTATAAGCATTTAAATAGATGTTAAGATTTTGAATTAAAGCCTCAAATTATTATAGTGAAGCGTCCGGTGCGAAACAAGCAGATAAGAAAGGAGAATCCAGTTCATGCAGAAAAAACATATCAAGCAAAGCAAGTGATGTATGTCTTCTTTAACTTTAGAAACAAAATTTATATCTCATTAGTTATTCATTTTTATGCAAGTCTATGTAACTAATGTATTTTCTTTTGGATTACATAATTATATTGGGTGGCTTAAAGTGTTTTATAACTACAACATAAACATGCCAATTTTCACTAGCATCTAAATTATAGATAGATATATAGGAGTGTATTCAAACTAGTATTTAGAGTGATTTGAGGTTAATTGAGTTTTTGTATGATTTTAAAGAGTTTGTGTGATTCTATAGAGTTTCTTATAAAATTCTTTACAATCCCACATAAAACCATGTGATTTGGCTCTTTATATTTTTAACAAAGAAATCCCACGAAATCCCTCTAAAATCTCTTAAAATCATTAAAAGTCAAATCCTACATATATTTCCAATAACAGTGGATTTGAAAGTACTTTTCCAAATCCCTAGTTCAAAAACACTGGATTTTAATAGCTTTTTTAAAATTCATGATTCAATAACATAGGATTTGACAAATTAAAACAAATCACACCAAATCCTTGTTTGAATACACCGCCATAATAATATATATATACCATAATTTAGATGACCCTAAAATTTTATACAAAACATGTTATTGTGTTGTTGTTATAGAACATTCTAAGAATTTTATTAATAGGCAATTAAAAAGATGCTAAAGTTTTAACTGAGGTTTTCAATTATTATAGTAAATCTGCAGGAGCTGAACAAACTAATCAGAAAAAAAAAAAGCTAGTTCAAGAATTGTTCGTGAAAGGAAAGAAAAAAAATTACCAAACAAGCAGATTAAAACGAGCAAAAAATGAAAGATGAATATAACAAACGTAACATAAGTAAATTATTATAATTTAGTAAAAAATTAAATAATTAAGATGGCTAAAATTATGTATAAAATTGTATTTATCAGCGTATATATCAAAAAAAAATTGTCAACCGTATGTATCAAATTATATTATAAAAACAATAACTAAAAAACTATTATTATAGAAACTGCAAGTGCACATCAAACGCAGTAGTACTTAGGGGTCGAACCCAAAGGAATTGATGATGCACAAAGAACTATATGATGCAGAATAAGTTAAGCCAAACATATTTTTACTGGGTTTTAGTTTTTATGAAAACAAAAGTGCAAGGCATAGATAATCAATGGTTAACTAGGTGCAATTAATGAACCTATGCAACGATTATAATGACAACCTAGAATTTATATGCAAGTTGTTCTAGAACTCAAACCACAGAATTAGAATCTCTCCACTGTCATGGTTCGGATCCTCTATGCCTTATACCCTAATAGACTCAGCTTCGCATGGTTGTTAAAAGGTTAACGCACGCGGTAAGATTAAGGTTCAATTGTTCACTAAACTCCTTAACTAATTGGTATGATTGTTTAGACGTTTAGTTCATCAAATACTAGATCAGGAGATGTTAAGAACACTTCCGTGGATACATCAACCTAAGATCAATCACTGATAGCTACGCCAGATCAAACATTGAGCATAAATAAAGATGAAGAACAATTAAGAACAAACCCTAAGATGCAATCATAAAAGTAAATTCATAAAACTTAAAAGGCAACGAATCTAGTCAAGCTCTACTCCAACGAGTCAGTTCGATCTCGTTAGCAGCATCAGTAAAGTATAAAACATGATGAATTTGTGATACAAAAAATCATATATAGATCTCCTTTTTCAACCAAGAAGGCCTCATTGATTTATCCTTAAAGAACTCTTAAAAAATAGATATATTATTAAGAACAAAGAGAGAAACGAAATACAGTAGAACCTCGATAAATCAATAAACACCATAAATTAATAAATTATCCCGGTCCCGAATTGGGCCAATGTAAAAATCAACTCAATTTAATAAAATGATAAGATAATAACTTTTTTGAAACTCCTATGTAAAATATGGTCCCAATAATAGCATAAATTAATAATTGCAAATCTTAGACATATATGTATATACATCTAAGGTAAATTAGCTCTCCGAACATATTTACACGATATTGGTATTGTAAAAACCAGTCAAAAACAATTTTCTCCATATCTGGAAATTTTGCCGGTTTGTGCCACTTGATATCTCATCTTGTTTCCAGATTGATAGAAAGATAATCACTCGATCGTTTGAGTATGTTTGAGATTGTAGCTTGACTAACCTTTAGATGAATTTTTTTTCAACCCACGTTTGCAAATCTTTATGGGTGCATGACGCATGATCTCTTTTATGCTCACATAACTCTTTGCGTATTTGATCCGTCATTGTCGATTTCCCAATACTTTTTAAATGGGAAGCCATTGATAAATTTAATTTTGAAACAAGCGAAGAAAAAGAATGTTTAATCAAAAATATGTAAAAAAATGTAAGGAAATGAATCATTATGGAAACAAATTGAATAAAATATGTAAAAAACAAATCATTATGAAAATTCTAGTGAATATATATATTGGTAGAATATGAATTTTGAAGAAACTTTCTCATTTTAAATTAAAGAATCTTAGATTGGGGATTTAACAAAATCTCTTTCTAAATTAACAATTATTAGTTTATCGATAAAATAATATTCTCATTAAATTAATAAATTATCTCGGTCCCAACATTATTAATTTATAGAGGTTTAACTGTACATAATTTATGTATTGATTTTTGGCTGCCTTCTCTCCCTAGAAAGGCTAAAAGCAAGTATACATAGGGTTAGAAAAGATCCTAAGTCAGTTAGAGTATATGCAAAAAGTGCTCGACAATGTCTCCACACCGACCGTGTGACGCCCGTGAACCATTTTTTTAGGAAAATGGAGGGGCTGTCGATCGACACACGTGGTGTCTGTCGATCGACAGGCTTGTTAAGGGCTGTCGTTCGACACACGTAGTGTCTGTCGATCGACAGGGCCTTAATTGGGTCAGTTTTCTGGTTCGATTTTAGTCGTTCAATTTGACCGGGCCGGTTTGGGGAAACCTAGGGTTTCGTAGTTAAGGCTTTTTGGCCGCATTTGAGCGAACCAAAGTCCCAAAATCAGCAGAAAAGAGTTTGTGAGGAGTTCTCTTGTTCCTCTGAGTTTTTGTGGTATTCTTGAGCGATTTGGTTTGGAATTTCGTGGTGATTGTCGTGGATTTTGTGTCTAGACTCAATACTATCAGTTTCTATCCGATTAATTCAAGGTGAGTGCGTGACCATGGCTTCTGGGCCGGTGGATCCGTTAGGGTTGATTGGTGATAGGTTTGGAACGTGATTATTGGTCTTGTATTGTTTGTTGTGGCTGTGGATTGTTGTTTGTTCTGTTTGGATTGTGGTTTTCGTGCAGGTTTCGTGTTGACGCAGAGGAGGAATTGATCCGAGAGGACTATGATCGATTTTCCAAGATTCTGCGCAGGCTTGTCGATCGACAACCACGAGGTGTGTCGATCGACAGACCAGCACGGTGGCTGTTGATCGACACCGAGAGGGTGTGTGGATCGACATGTATGTACAGGTGCTGTCGATCGACACCTAGAGGGTGTGTCGATTGACAGGCACGTATAGAAGGTGTCGATCGACACCTAGTGGTAGTGTCGATCGACAGCCTGTCTGGTTGGCTGTGGTTGAGCCTTGTGTTGTGTTTGCGTGATGTTTGATGTATGTGTGCCTGAGCGGTTCATCGTGCCTGAGTGCGCAGTCGTAGATGGGATGACCGTCTCACTGAGTATTTACGATAATACTCACGCATCTTTTTTTCCCATGTGATGCAGGTAAAGGCAAATTATGATCGTGGAATCATGGATACGAAGAGGCAGATGATCTAGGGTCTCGCGTTTGGTGTTTATTGATGTTTCCATTACTGTTTTATAACCGCTGTTAGTTTGTTGGATGTTAATGTGGAATTGATATTGGTGATTGGTTTAGTTATTTAATGGAATCGTTTTAATTGGTTTAATGGTATAGTTATCCGTTGTTGTTTAGTTTGTGTTTTGATTGGTTGTTGAGGATAACATTTATGGGAATGATAGTCCGAGACCAAGGTTTGTATGTTTTAAAAAAAAAACGGGTCGGGTCGTTTCAGTGTGGTATCAGAGCGATACGGTTTTAGGACGGGCTAGAACTGCTAGGATTGTAACTTGGTAAATTTGCAATTCTATGGGTTTGGGGGTCCGGATCATCTTCCTTCGAGCCTTCAAAGAGATTCCACGGTAAGTGTTGATTGTTTTGTCTTGTTCTTTAGTGCTTAGCGTATGCTTTGGTAGTACAGTGTGTGGCTTGAGGCACTAGAGAATGCGGCCTTGGTGGCCGGGGTGACCGGGGAGGTCGGGAACCAGTGAGGGAGTCGGCTGAGGATGCGGCTCATGGTTCCAAGTTTGAGACTGTGACAGATGTGTAAACGTATCAAGAGGGTCTATGTATTAGCGTGAGTGCTAGTGGGAGTGCCCGTGTGAGAGCCAGTGTGAGGGCTGTGGGGCCAGGGCTGGTGCTCGAGCTAGTGTTGGATTGGCTCGATGTTCGGGTGCGCCCGCAGGAGGGGTCCAGGTGACGAGATGATTGTTTGACAGATCTATTGCAGTAATTGTTGTGGCGGGCACCAGTGAGTGAGTCTGTCTGAAGTGTGGCTCAAAGTGTTTCGCATGTGGCTGAGAGTGATCTGTAGACGCTTCAAGACGGCTTGAGCGCCAGTGTGAGGGCTGGTGGGGATAGTGTGATCCCAAGTTGGCTGTCGGGGGCCAGTGTGGATCCTCGTGAGGTTGGTAGTGCGGGTGCGCCCGCGGGTGTGGCTCAGGGTCGAGATGATCGTCTGGCGGATTGGCTTCAGCAGTTATGGGAGCGGTTACCGAGTGCGGTGCTAGTTAGGCTCCGGTGATGCCACGAGTGGCAGAGGTGCGGCCGAGGGCTGCGGCTGTCGGTAGGGTTCCGTCTTATCTGCGGATAAGGGAACAGGTGCAGAGGATAGGTATAGGATTCTTTGCGATTGGTGTGTTGCACCTAGGAGGGTTCAGGCAGATTGGCTTGGGCGGATGGTGTTTATTGATGTTTTTCCATTACTATTTTAGAACCGCTGTTAGGTTGTTGGATGTTATTGTGGAATTGATATTGGTGATTGGTTTAGTTATTTAATGGAATCGTTTTAATTGGTTTATGGTATAGTTATCCGTTGTTGTTTAGTTTATGTGCTTTGCTTGGTTGTTGAGGATAGCATTTATGGGAATGCTAGTCCGAGACCAAGGTTTGTATGTTTTTAAAAAAAAACGGGTCGGGTCGTTTTAGACCGCCCATACCGATCGTATTCCCGGGTCGGTATGGAGGCTTAGTCGGCGTATCTTGATGTTCTTTCACGTCCTGGCACTGATCATACATATATATACACAAATCTCTTATACAATAATTGTGAAATCAAAATCGATATTTGATTTGTCAAATTATTTTTCGTTTTTTTAAGGTGTTAGAGTTATGGTAAAAAAAAGTTAAAAATATATAGGTCTCAATAATATAAGGTACCCAATAAGCAATTTTAGAGTGTTTAAAAACCAATTTTTAATAATACCATTTGAGTTGTTTTTTTTTTTTTTTGGGAACCCCGGGCGATAAATCCCCCATAATTTATTAAAAAAATTATAAATTTGAGTTTATGTTTCAAAGATATTGTTTTGAATTTATCTTACATGTATAAATAGAAAAAGAAAATAGAACTATAAAAAAACAAAGATGTTGGATATAAAATTTATATATATATTAACTTAACATACAAATTTGTAAATTTAGTAAAAATAATATATGTTAATTTATAAAATGCATCCATGTTATTTACTAACTTTAGAGAGTTTAGCAAATAAAACTCTCTACAAAAAATCATGTTGTGCATTAATTACTAAGTTTGATGTTAGTTACGTTGACTTTAAACTAATAAGTGCTAAAGATATTAAAGTTATTGTAAAATATTTTAAAACATATAGATGTTAAAAAATATACGGTACCTAGTAAGTAATTTTTAAGTTGAAAAAAATATTTTTTTACAATATTACTTGAGTTAATGTTTCAAATAAATTGTTTTAGATTTATCTGATATGTATAAAAATAAAAAACAATTAACACTATAAAAAAACAAGGTTATTATAAATACAATTTATTTTATTAAGATTATATATTAACTTAACATTTAGTAAACTAATAAATTTATACATTTAGTAAACTAATAAATGCTAATTTCGAAAACGAATCCATATTATCTACTAAATTTAGAACTTTATTTAAACAACAATCTACAAAAAGCTTAAAAGACAAGGCACATAAATCCAATTAGTTTGGCTAAAAACTGTATATATATAGATATATGTGTTGAGTTTTAATCTTAAATTTCTCAACAATTTTATTTTCTGAAAAGATTCTTAATTGAATATCCAAGGCATTTAAAAATTTAGTATTATGGATCCTACATTGGTGATAGAAAAAACTATAACAGATTTTGATCTTTCTAATCATGGTAGAATGGGTCTACCAAAAGGGATTATGCAAAACATAGAAAAAAACATGGAAATTTATAAGATATGTATGGATCCCCTTCCAGTGGTAATTGAAGATAATCACAAATCATATTGGGTAGATCTTAAAAAAACGGAAGGTGAAAAAAGTAAAGGTGAATATTATTTCAGTAAAGGATGGAGAGCATTTAGAGAAGAAACAAATCTAAAAGTAGGTGATTTGATCCAACTCTCTTGGGAAGAAGGCAGATTTGTCTTTACAAAGTAGGTGATTTATCCAATTTGCATTAGCATCTAAATAATAGATATATAATAATATATATGATCAAAATTTATATGACCCTAAACCTTTATTTATAGGTAATTAAAAAGATGCTAAATATTTAACTGAGGTTTCCAATTATTATAGTAAATCCGCAGGTGATGAACAAACTGATCAGAAAAAAAATCAAAAAAGAGAAGCTAGTTCAAGCAGGGTTCGTGAAATGAAAGAAAAACAAATTTTACCAAACAAGCCGACTAAAAAGAGCAAAAAATGAATGATGAATATAACAAAGGTAACATAAGTAAAATATTATAATTTAGTAAAAAACTTAAATAATTAAGATGGCTAAAATTATATATAAAATTGTATTTATTAGCGTATGTATCAAAAAAAATTGTCAACCGTATGTATAAAAACAATTAATTAAAAAATTATTACTATCTTGATTATGTATGTGAGAGAAGATAAAACTTCTTAAAATTGTTGTTGTACTTGAAAACGGTGTATATCTATCTTGTATTTAATCTATCTTCTGTGGAAGCCCCCTTGGCCCAATGGTTGACCAAGTGCTTAATTAAGCTTCTACACCCGGAGGTCTGGGGTTCGATCCCCAGATATTACGATTTATTAATAAATTTGTAGATTAATGGAGGCAAGTTTACACGAGCTTCCAGCATTGCGCAACTAGAATCGTTCGCCATGATTTCACACATTGTAGGTAGAATGTGTCCATCACGAGCATGGAGCATGAAGGATCGTTTGTCGTGGATCTACTAGGGTTGGTGTGGATTGTCCGTGGTTCAATCGTCTTTGTAACAATTCTCATAATTTGCAATAAAATTATAAATCACTCCAGACGTTAAAAAAATAAAAATCTGTCTTCACAATTATATTTGTATTTCATAATTTAAAGATGCATACTTGTACAAAAACAAGTAATCTTATTATATAAAAGATAGGTCACAGGTCACAACATGACAGGTAAGCAAAATTGTAACTCACGAGATCGCGACATATGTCATTGTTAAATTAGATTGTTATATGTGTCAAATGAAAATTATAAATTTTCTTTATCTACATAATTTATTTTTCATATCAAATAGTAATATAATTTAAAAGGAAAATTATAAGTCAAAAGAAATGTAAATCAGAAAAACAATGTCACTTTATTTATTATTTATGCAATTAAAAAATGTAAAAGTAACTATTTTAATCCATTTATGCAATATTTATGCAATTGGAAAAAAATTTATTTATGCATCTAAAAAAATTCATGAAAAAAATGATTATGCGATAGAAAAACTGCAAATAATTGAATAAGTTACTAAATTATCAAATAAGTTCCTAAATTATACATGTATATTTAAAAGATACATGCATAGATATATTTAGAAGATGCATGAATACCAAAACAAATACAAAACACATGCATATGTAGTCATGGTTATGTATAACGCAAGTTTGTAGGTGAACATTGTGGATCAATCACATTTTTATGGTGATTTGAACTAATTTCTACTATTTTCTATTTTGGGGTTAACAAAATGCAATTTATTGATAAATAAACAAATAATTATCGAGGTTTTAATTTAAAATATAATTATATGGGTTTCAAATTCGAATATACTTATACGAGTTTTAATTTAGAATATAATTATAAGGATCATAACTAGGGTTTGGCAAATCGATATTCGAATCGGGTACAGAGCAGGTCCATTCGGATACAGGTTCTGTCGGGTCTATAATTTAACGCTACACACATACTTCCTCGCTTCGACCATACAATAAGTATCATTTGAGAACTCACCAAAATCGTAGGTGCACATGTTACTACACCCTTACACTAAAAAAACAACAAGTTTAACAAACAATCACAAAACTAATTCTCCCTAGTTTCGCCATTTTCACAATCAAAAGGAATAAAATTTAGTGTGAAATTGAGCATTAATAGAGATTCAAAACCTAGATCGAAAGAGAAAGAGAGTGAAAGATAACAATGGAAAAAAGCAACGAACCTCGTCTTTGATATTCCGATACTCCATTGATGACGCTTCGCAGATCTCTATAATCTCTCTACTCTCAACACACTCAAGCTAAACAATGACAATTTCGGTAAATATAATGTTAAAAGCTTAATATTCTGTTGTTTGGCTTCAAAATTTATTGGGCCTTAATTCAGTACAATGGGTGAACCTTGTAATCTTTATTTTACTTTTCTTTCTTTATGATCCAGCAACTACTCAAAGCAATATTAACAAAAACTGCAGATTTAACCATTTTCACCGCTATGACTAAGACCAAATCAAACACATAATTACAATCCGCAAGCAAACAACAAACATCATCAACCCGATAAGAAACAAGGTCAATGAAAATGAAAATGAAAATGTAAATGTAAAAATACTGAGAACAGTATATCAAAGTGGCAAAGGTTCCATAAGAAATATCCACTTTAAATTGGAGATGGTTGTTTGAAATATCAAAGAATCTAATATACGTACTATGGAAGCTAAACTCCGCGCTAAGTATTTATTTAAGAATTCGAGAAAGAAACCATGGGTTTAAGAAATATTTAGGTCTAATCGAATGAACCGACATATGAAACAAAAATGATATTATATTTATCAACGAACGAATAATACAATGAGAATACAAGAAATCAGTGAGTGTCAGCTAGCTAGTACTATAGTCGGGTGTGCGTGTAAAAATTTAGGTCAAAATCTACATCTTCTCCTAGGGGTGGGCAAAAAATCCGAAACCGAATTACCAAACCAAACCCGACCCAAATTACCCGATCCGAATTTATACAATACCCGATCGGATTCTATATCTTTAAACCCAAAACCCCGAATTTGAACCCATACCGAACCAATAACCGAACGGGTATCTGAACTACCACAAACATAAATTAAACTAAGGATATTTGGATGTAAAGTTGGGTATGTTAATGTATTTTAGATAATTTTTTTAATTTTTTGGTTAATTTCAATATTATGGATTATATTTGAATAAAAATAACTAATTCATCAACATTATTTGAACTTTTACAATTTTGTTTTCGATATTTTTTTGGGTATTTTTGGATAATTTATGTAAAACCTAATAAAATCGAGTTCCTTCTTTGATTCTATGTTAGCTTGAAATTTTGTTTTGAAATTTTTGATTACCTTAAATTCTGATTAAATTCATATTTGATGTGTATTTTGAAATAGATTGTACATCGGATATAACTGAAGCCGAAGTCATCCGATCTGAACCCGATCTAAATTTATAAAATACCTGATCGGTTTCCAAACCCCATTACCAAAATATCCGAAAAACTGAAATTCCCGACCCGAGTCCGATCGGATATCTGAATGCCCAACCTTATCTTCTCCTTGTATTTATACCTCTTTGAGCTTTGTTCGTCAATTCGTAAAGCTCTGGCCGTTTTCGCGTATCTCGGAGCACTCGGGTTTGATCTTCCGGAAATCTTGGAACTGAAGTGAGTCAATGATCTTCGGTTGACTTGTTCTCAGCTCCAGCTTCAACTCCTAAAAGAACTCATCTCTCAATATGTGGGCCTTAGCCCATTCACGACTTGGCTTATTCTCTTACTTGGTTGTAGATGGGCTCAAATTCGTTTTAAGCCTTAAGCCTTGCATTGACTTTTGGATTGACCAAAACAGTCTGACTTCGGACTGGGCTTTAAGTAAACCGGATTCGGTGTGACGAATCCAACTCCAACAGTTTTCCCCAGCCCACTAAGTGTTAAGAAATAATTACTTAGCGGACGGTTACTATTTTTCTGGACTTCTTCCCTCGGTCGAACCCGAGTGTTGAAGTGATAATTACCATATATTTTGCATTATCTTCATGCCTCCTGATCGCACAGTCAGCCTTCCTTTCTTGGTATTTAACGGTCCATATTCCATATTGCAGTTACTCAAGAGAGGAGTCGGGCGGCTGGCTCGTGGGTTACGTTAACACACTTCATTTCGGATGCTTGCACTTGAGGCCCACCACCAAAAATAAACCGTTCCTTTTCCTTCTTGTCTCTTATATCTTGGTTTCACCTTTCTCTCTCTTAGGTAAAACAAATTTCATCTCCACACGACATGCTCATCTTACTCGACAAAAACAATCCTTCTTTCTTTCGATTTTCCCACTTCGTCCCCAAATCAAGCTCTATCCATGGCTGGTCCTACTCCTAACTAAAAGTGGGGTCCTTACAAGCCGCCTGAGGTTACGGTGGAGGAGATTCACGAGTTGAGTCGGCTTTATAGGGATATCAAACTACGCCTCCCTACCGGTCGAGCTACTCCTGAGAATATCGAGTCGGGTGGTGTTGTGCCTATTTATGCTACTTCCGAAGTTGACGGGTTGACTTTTCCGATTTGTCCCCTGGTTTTTAAGGTCATGCGTTTCCTGGGCCTTGCTTTTCCTCAAATAGTTCCGAATTTTGTCCGCACCTTAGTCGGTATTCTGGGGCGAAGCTATGAAGATGGGATGGAAATTGCCCCGCGATGTACATAACCTCTACATTGCGAAACGCTGCAATAGGCCTTTGGGCAAGTTAGCAAGTTCTACTTGTGCGCTCGTTCCGACTATTCTGTCATCACTCAACTAGATGATCGTGCCGATGCTAACTGGAAACTTCGCCTCTTCGGTTGACTCCTTCGAAGATTTTTGGAAACTTCTCACCCTATTTACTCAAACTGCATGTAAGGATTTTTCCTCTCTTTTATCCCTTTGTTTGATTCGTTTGTTGATGTTCTCATGGCGCTTCGTACACTTAACATCATGCGATGGTCGATGAGTCCCGTCATTCGCTCTAGGTGCAACCTTCTCCGGAAAGGGGAGTGGCTTGGCCGTCTTTTATGGATTTGCGGTTAATCAAGGCTTACCGTCGATTTGGGACAGAGCACCGAGCCGCGAGGAATGTTGCCCAGACACTAACTCCACCTGCTCATTCGGTGGCTGTCAGGAGCTCCGCGAATCAGTCCATCGGCAGACGGACCAGAGATGTCCCGAGTTTTTGCTTGGACATTTAGATGGCCAAGTAGATATGGATCATTATATCGGCAATAAGGTTCACTCTATGATAAAAAAAATCCACTATACCTTGTGATTAAGAATGGTTTATTTAGTTTAAAAGAAAATATTTTATCTCAACATCGTGTATTAATTACTTAGTCTCTTATTATAATAATCGTGACTTTTAATTAAGAAATGTTAAAGGTATTGGAGTTATGGTAAAAAAATAAAAGTTAAAAATATAGGTAATAATATAAGGTGCCCAATAAATAACAGATTTTTTTCAACATCAGATCTCAGATTCGTAATCTTTTTGGTTATTCTTCTTCTGACACAAGCGTCAACGATAATGGTGAAATCAAAATCTATATGTCGTTTGTCAAATAATATTTCTGTTTTTTTTAAGGTGTTAGAGTTATGGTAAAAAAAAGTTAAAAATATATAGGTGTCAATAATATAAAGTACCCAATAAGCAATTTTAGAGTGTTTAAAAACCAATTTTTTATAATACCATTTGAGTTTATGTTTTTTTTTGTGAACCCCGAGGATAAGCCCCCCAGAATTTAGTAAAAAAACTGATAAATTTGAGTTTATGTTTTAAAGATATTGTTTTGAATTTATTTTACATGTATAAAAAGAAAGAGAAAATAGAATTGTAAATAAAAAAAGATGTTGGATATAAAATTTATATATTAACTTAACATAAAAATTTGTAAATTTAGTAAAATAATATATGTTAATTTACAAAATAAATCCATGTTATTTACTAAATCATATATATAATAGCACACTCCTCTCTCCATCTAAGGTGTCCACATAGGCAAAAAAAAATTTAACAATTAATTTTAGTTTTAAGTTCATGTATATGTAACAATTAATTTTAGTTTTAAGTTCATTTAGTTCATGTTTATGTATATTTATTGTTACTTATAGCTATTAATTTTTTAATTAAATTAAAAAACGAAAATAAGTCAATAAATTACTAAAAGTAGAAATTAATATTTGAGTATTTACTATGAATTTATGATAACAATAAAAATGTATATATTCAATTTCAATAATTAGAAATATGTAAAATGAATATACATATAAGAAAAAGTCAATAAAGATATTAGCGACATAAAAGAATCAAAGAAAAAAAATCTTGAGTGTCAGAAAATTGTTAAGAGGCTATTGGTTTTCTTTTGTCATGAATGCACTTATACCTATTCGTTAAAGAAATACATGAGCATATTTGAACAATGAGGGATGAACGTGTTAATATAAGAGGTTGTTGATTTAAAGATAAAGAATATATTATTTCACTAAAAGGATACTGAACTATCTAATTAAAGATGAGATAATAAGATGAAAATTTAGGATATACGATTTTATTTATAATTTTCTGGAAGTATGAAAGAAAAATATGAAAGTGTTAGAATACTATTATTTTAAAGATATAAGGTATAAATTGGTGTAAGACAAAAAAATCACGCATTGCTTGAGTTATGTTCTACTAAAAATAAGTAAACAAAGTAACATAAAATTGTAAATAGTTAAATCAAATTTTTGTCGTTAAGTTTAATAAATGCATCATACGAACCATATTTTAGGATTATTTGAGTATTTATTTTCGAATTAAAAATTACAATAATGAATTACTTTTATTTATATGGTCATTAGAAAATAATCAAAATATTACGAATTTATATATAAAAGCGCTGAATAGAAATGTTAATAAAAAATAATCAAAGAAAAAATAGATTCAATGATGTTAATTATTGAAGTATCGTAATTGAGTTTTACCCGATTGTTAAGAGATTGAAGGCTTTAAAGAAAAGAGGATGTATGATTTCACTAAAGGATATTAAATGATTACACTAAAATATGAAAATAAGGTGAAACTTTAGAATATAATATTTTATTCAAAATGTTATCTTCAATTTTTGGAAGTAGAAAAGAAAAAAATTGAAAACGTAATATCGTAATTTAAAATAAATAAATAAATCTTAAATTTGATATATATAACGTATAAAATGATGGTCACATTATTCATAAATTGTACAGCAAAGTAGTATACCGAGAATAATTTGTGATCTTTATGTAAAAATGTACGTAGTTCTACAAAAAGGCATTCTCGGACGAGCTTCTGTAATTCAATATTTGAATCAATGATTTTAAAAATCTAGAGAAACAAAAACTATTTTCGAAATGTTTAAGACAACGTAAAAAAACATTATGTACAAATTAACTTTCTATAATTATATTAGTGTTTTGTGAAAAAATGACAAAAGTAAATGTATTGGTTATATTTAGAATTTGTTTAAAGATTGGAAGAATTTATTATGCAATAATAGATAAAATAATAAGTTCTCAAAAACTAAACAACTATTTATTTAAAATCAAATTCCAAATCGAAAGAATTTCAAAAAAATAATTAAAAACAAATTAATAATTGAAAATATGATATTAGAATATGTAAATAAATGTAAAATATATATACTAACATAAAATACTTACTAATTCATGTTATACATGATACTGATAGAATACATAGGAAAATAACACAAAAATATCAAAAGAAGCTAAACTCGCGCAACGCGCGAGTCCAACCCTAGTTTAGAGAGTTTGGCAAATAAAAATCTCTACAAAAAATCATGTTATGCATTAATTACTAAGTTTGATGTTAGTTATGTTGACTTTAAACTAATAAATGCTAAAGATATTAGAGTTATTGTTAAAGATTTTAAAACATATAGATGTTAAAAATATAAGGTACCTAATAAGTATTTTTAAAGTCTGAAAAACAAAACTTATAATATTACTTGAGTTAATGTTTCAAAGATATATTTTTAGATTTATCTGATATGTATAAAAATAAAATAAAAATTAACACTATAAAAAACACGGTTTTTATAAATACAATTTATCTATTACGATTATATATTAACTTAATTTACAACTTTATACATTTAGTAAACCAATAAATGCTAATTTAGAAAATGAATCCATATTATCTACTAAATTTAGAATTTTTATTTGGAAAACAATCTACAAAGCTTAAAAAATACATAAATCTAATAGTTTGGAAAAAAAACTATATATATAGATATATATGTTGAGCTTTAATCTTAAACTTCTGAACAATGTTATTTTCTGAAGACGTTCTTAATTGTATATCCAAAGCATTTAAAATTTAATATAACGGATCCTATATTGGTCATAGAAAAAATTATAACAGATTTCGATCTTCTAATGATGGTATAATGTATCTACCAAAAAGGGTTATGCAAAACATAGAAAAAAATATGGAAATTTATAAGATATGTAAGGATGCCCTTCCAGTGGTAATTGAAGATAATCACAAATCATATCGGGTAGATCTTAAACGAGAAGGTGAAAAATGTCAAGGTGAATATTATTTTAGTACTAGATGGAAAGAATTCAGAGAAGCAACAAATCTTAAAATAAATGATTTCATCTGATTCTCTTGGGAACAAGGCAATTTTGTGTGTACAAAGATGTAAGTTTTCTTTTGTTTTATTTTTAAAAAAATATTTCTCATTAGTTGTTAATTTCTTTACAAAACTATTTAACTCATGCCTTTTTTTTTGCATCCATAATTTATATTTTGGATGGTTTAATGTGTATCATTATTAAATCATAAACAATGTCAATTCTCATTGTTATAGATACAATAATACATATCACCGTAGTTTAGATGCTTATAAAAACATGTTTATTATGATGTAGCTATACAACATAATAAGAATTTTATATATAAGAATTTAAATAAATGCTAAGATTTTGTATTAAAGCCTCAAATTATTATAGTGAAGCGTCCGGAGCAGAACAATCAGATAAAAAACGAAAATCTAGTTCAAGTAAAGTTCAAGTACAAAAAGTACGTCAAGCAAAGTAAGTGATGTGTGTTTCTTTTATTTTAGAAACAAAACTTATCTCTCATTAATTATTTATTTTCTTACAAATCGTGTAAGTAATATATTTTCTTTTAGGTTATATTAGTAGATTGGGTGGTTCAAAGTATTTTATAATCACAAGATAAAAATGCCAATTTGCACTAGCATCTAAATTATAGATATATAATAATATATATGACCATAATTTAGATGACCCTAAAAACTTTATACAAACCATGTAATTATGGTGTTGTTATAGAACATTCTAAGAATTTTATTTATAGGTAACTAAAAAGATGTTAAATTTTTAATTGAGGTTTCCAATTATTATAGTAAATCCGCACGTGCTGAAAAAACTAATCAGAAGAAAAATCAAAAAGGAGAAGCTAGTACAAGTATTGTTCGTGAAAGAAAAAAAAAAGCAAATTTTACCAAAAAGGCGGTCTAAAACGAGCAAAAAATAAATGATGGATATAACAAAGGTAACATAAGTAAATTCTTATAATTTCGTAAAAACATTAAATAACTAACATGGCTAAAATTTTATATATATAATTGTATTTATTAGTGTATGTATCAAAAAAAGATTGTCAACCGTATGTATCAAAATATATTGTAAAAAAGATTTATATAAAAATATTATTATCATGATTATGTATCTGAGAGAAGACGAAACTTCTTAAAAGTGTTGTTGTGCTTGAAGTGATGTATATCTATCTTGTATTTAATCTATATTCACAATCATATTTGTATTTCATATTTTAAAGAAGCATACTTTTACAAAACAAGTAATCTTATTATATAAAAGAGAAGTTGCAGCGTGACAAGTAAGCAAAATTGTAACTAACGAGATTGCGACATATGTCATTATTAAATTTTATTGTGACTGTGTCAAATGCAAATTATAAATTTTTCTTATCTACATAATTTATTTTTTAAATCAAATTGTAATATAATTTAAAAGAAAAATTATAAGTCAAAAGAAAAGGTAAATAAGAAAAAATGTCACTTTATATATTATTAATGCATTTATCCAATATTTATGCACTTTATAAAAGTATCTATTTTTAATGCATTTATCCAATATTTATGCAATTGGAAACAAAGTTATTTATGCAATTAGAAAAATTCATGAAAAAGATGATTATGCAATAGAAAAATGGCAAAAGATTACTAAATTGTCAAATAAGTTTCTAAATTATACATATATATTTAGAAGATGCATGCATGTATATTATTTAGAATACACATGCATACAAAACAAATACAAAACACATGCATATGTAGTCATGGTCATGTATAACGCGGGTATGTAGATGAACATTGTGGATCTACTTTTATGGTGATTTCAACTAATTTCTTTTTTTTATCTTGCGATTAACAAATGCAATTTATTGATAAATAAACTGATAATTATAAATGTTTCAATTTAAAATACGAGCTCTAAATCTGTTTCTCGAGTGATTAAGGTTTGAATTAGAACGAATCGTATGGTTCTCGAGTGAGTGATCTTTTGTTCCCACTGCCCCCATCTTCTTCAGTGTTGTCCAGCGTTTGCGTCGTTCTTCTCTCTATACCTTCCAGAACAGAACCAGAATCCAATTATCACTGGCTTCATATCTTTCTTTCTGAGTTCTATCATAAGTTCACATCCAAACACTATGGTTCTTAATTTTATATATTCTTTGTCGCTTCAAACCTCGAATTGGTTTCGGTTCACAGAGAATACATTCATTCTTAAGTGTCATGCTTTGTATAAGTGAACCACGAAGATGGGTATATTATGGCCCAAAGACTAAAATAACGGTTTTATATGCAATGGAAAGGCAATTCCAAAGTGGGATTTTACGTGTTAAATAATGGTTGCTTCTTCTCTTTTATATGGATAAGGTCCTGTATTGGGAAGGATACATTACTAATTTGATCAAATGAAGTCTAACCCATGATTCACTCATCTATATTTGCTTCTCTTATTTTTATGTCAGGTTGGTCAAAGAGTTCGACGGAGGATTGACGAATAAAGAAGCCATAAATTCTGGTCACTGAAATAAACAATTGACCAAAGGGAAACAATCTATGGTGAGTTATTATCGTTATCATGACTCTGTTGATTGAATTGACTGAGGCCTTTGTTTACGTAGACTACAATGTAATTAGTGCCTTCTCATTTTTCCCTTTTGTATTATTACTGAAGGAATTCTTTCCTATCAATGCATTCAGAAAAACATGAGTGCTTCAAACATTTGTCTTTAACAAGCTGATGAAAATCTCATACATGTACTTTGTTGGCTTTGAATTTTTAGTGTTTCGTTCAACATATGTCTCTCAGATTTCATTCTTGCAAAATATATTATTCTGAGAATGTAATGAAAAAAGGATGAGAGAGATGTAGCCTTGCGCGCTCAAAAGAGGTCAGTTACAGAAGGTGGTGTATTCTGCTTACCTACTGGTAATATATCATCTATGATAACATTCTACACCCTTTTGGTTTGTCGAACCAACAATGAAAGTTGGAACTCGTACTACAACTAATTTAAATCTTTTTTTCTCCAGCTTGTATTTATATTATATTGTTACCTTGTGTCATATTGCATAAGTGTTGCTTTGCACAATCGACTTCTTAGTAAATCATGATCTTAACAATTAGTAATTGGGATTCGAGCATGACTCTGAATATCTCTAACATTTTTTGTATCCGTCACTGTCTCGCTTGAGAGGTTGGTAACAAATTATTTTTCGTCGTCGAAAATGTACATGCTTGTTTCTGAACAAATTGTCATCTACAGTTATTTCATTGTCACAGTCTACATTCTCATGTGAAAATGAATAAAGTTTCCACTAACAAAAGTTTGTTGCAGAGTATCCAAAATCTTTTGAAAGACTTGGGCCTTCAGGAGCTCATTCTGGTGTTGGATCAGCATTCGCCACATGCCTCTCGGTGGATAAATCTATAATGGACACCTCTTGTGCTCCTGCTCCTCTTCCCTATGATTTGCTTTTAGGGAGACCACAGTCCTTAGGTTCGGAGAGTCTATCGAAGGAAGGATTAGGGAGAGCAGTTTTGAAACACTAGCTACATGTGAAGATCGCGGGGGATCAGACTGTAAAACTAAAGCCAACTAAGTGATTCTCTAACCAAGGAAATCAAACTTTTTAAAACAAAAATGATTGAAGCAATTAGTGGATGGAGAGGAGTAATCTTGTCCATTTGCTTTGAAGGTAAAAAATCAAGATAACTACTACTAAACTAATTCCAAATCTACCCAGAAATATGCATAAAACTAGAAATCCGTTTCACTAATTAGTTCAAAGTCAAACAAATTATTCTCAAAAAAAAAACAAAGCTCGTTAAGCTTGAAGACGACACTCTTCGTACAGTCTATTGCAAGAATTCGATCTCACATTGCTCAGATAACTACTACTAAACCACAAGTAAAAATAGGGATTTTTTGTTTCTTGTGCGATTTCGACCTTATAACTACATATATTAAAAATCAAGCAACGATTTGAAGTTGTATTAGGATTTAGGACCAGAGAAAATTCGAAGAAATGCTACAAATCAGTAAATGGAGATTTTAATTACCTTTTGTTTAGAGCAATCAAAGTTGTGGACTCATATGTGTTGCTTATGCAAATTATGATGTTGAGAATCCTAGACAAACAACAATGTCTGGGCACGATTTTCACCTCTCTTGTGTGCTAGAGTGGAGTGAAAGAAGTGATAGATGCCCTATATGCGATAAGGTGTGTCTCCCACATGAATTATCTTTTACAGATAGTTTTATTCTTAAATGTGGTTACTTAAAATAATGCATATTGCTATTGTTTACCAATTCCATCCTTTATGTTATCAAAAGGGAATAGGTTTGGGATTCATGGTTAGATACTTAGATATGACATTATGGTTGCTAAAAGCTTTGGGTAAAGAGAAGTGATAAAATGCACTAAATCTCAACGTACTAACATTTTATTTGATTTTTGTCCGATAACACAGGAAGTAGCATTTGATGATTGCTTGAACGACCATCAGTGTCCCCTACTTTGGTAGTTTGAAGTGATTAGTTTACTACATAATTTGTGTCTATCTCTTTTGTTTTACATCACACATAAGTGTTCAGTCTCTATGTGGAAGCGGGGCTCGGATTGTGAGGTATGTAGGTTGTTTTATTGCACTCCATAACAAACATTCTTTGTACAAAACATTACGGTTAAACTCGCAAATGTTTCTCCTTTTGCAGGAGCTTGTATGCATATAAAATATCATTTTCTTTTTCTAAAAAAAACAACTCTACAACTTTTTGGAATCCAAAAGCCCACGCTGGCTCTGGTTAGTACGTAAGATTATGAATAAATTGTTGATATGTTAAATAACTCTTCTTCATGTCCAATGACTGCATTAAGGTTTTAGCAACATCAAATATTTTAAAGGTTTAGTGGCTTGGTTTCTCTTGTTAGGTTTTCAGCTTATGAACAATCAAGTTTCCAAGTATTGTTAGAAGACTGTGATTGGCTTCTGACTATCTGGAAATAGAGTAGGAAACAAACTTTTCTACTGAGCATTTCATATTTTTCGACAATGTCACATCTTAGAATCTGATGTAGGTACGCAACTTGAGAAGCAAATTGTCGAACATCGTTTATCAATTTTAAGGGTTTGGCAAGAAATGCTATCATCTTTTTGGGGTAATGTTTTGTGGTTGTATGAATCTTTATGATATATTTTGTGGTTTGCATGATTTCTCTCTTTTACAAATCTTCTGAGAAAATTCAAGCATGAGCTTCATGTTTCTACCAAATGTATACGTGCTCAATGATATTCCGTCTTAGAAGAGTACAATTCTTGAATTCAACAAAAGAAGAGTACAATTTTTTTGACTAAAAAAAAGAAGAGTACAATATTTGAATTCAACAAGAATTCAAGAAAAGAGAAGAGGCCATTATGAGAAAACGGTAGAATTAGCGTCTTTAAATTTATTTTTCTACTTACCGAGAAAAAAAAATTATTTTTCTACTATTTTATTAAATAGGAGCCAAATTATGATTATTTTTACTTTTTAAACAAAACACATTTTTTTACAACAAACATTAAACTTGAGCAATAGTTATTAGTCTAAAAATGTCATAGCTTTCTAATAATTTTTAGGTTTAACTAATTTAAAGCAATTCTTAGATGGGATTTTCAATTTTTGGTATTATATATTGACACTATTATCTTCACATAAAACACTAATAATTATTTAGACACAGTAACTCTTTATCTTTTGAGATATGAAAATATAGGAAACAAAAAAAGAAAACATTAAAGAAAAAGAGTAGCATACTCAAATAAATTAATCTTTTTGTATAACATTTCACAAGAAGTTTGAGCAAAAAGTTTATGAAACAAACCCGCGCGTATGCGCGGGTGTTCATCTAGGGATCGTAAAAGTGGTGGTGTATGATTAGAAATGTTACTCGCAGATAGATATATTTATAGTTGATTTTGAGATCACTGAAAAAATTTAACAAAAGTCTCCTAAATAAAAGCATAGTAACGTAAATGTTGGAAATAGATATTCCAATGTATATTCTGATTTGTTATTAATCTAAAGGTAATATTGTTATTTAAGATTTTTTATATTAAATAGTTGTTATATCGTTTTTTGTAATAGTTTAAATTAGCTTAATATTCCATGTCATCATTTTAGCAAAGCCATGTCATCATTTTAGCAAAGCCATGTCATCATTTTTGCTTGACAAGTCATAGTTTTCAACCAATCAAATTATAACATTTAAAGAGTCAAAATGATTCGACTTCGCTTTTATTTTATTTTATTTTATTAATTTTTTTGTCGACAGCATTATAAACTATTTTACTACCAGTTGGTGACCCAATTTGGCGGTGAAGTATCTACACAAGAAACATACGAAGTCCGCGCACGTGCACTTTTCGCCAGCTCGTCAGCCTTGGAATTCTGCGTGCGCGGTATGAGCGAGAGTGAAAAAAAAAGTAAACTTTTCCTGCAAAGTCTTCAGAGTCTCTAGTTGTATGCCAAACGTTGGCCACTCCATCGGTGTAGACACCATTTTCACCAACTTGGAACAATCTGTTGCGAAAGCTACATCCCTCTTCTTCATGTGTTGCATACATTGCATTGCCCAAACAAGTGCATCAACCTTTGAATGTAGGGGGATAGGGTCTTATTTGGATTGCAAGCTCCCATCATAATAGGTATTTCTTCTTCTTTAAAAGCATACCAGCCAATACCAGACAAGCGGTATGTGTCCTTCCAAGATCCATCTATAAAACACTTTAATCCAAAGTACAGGCATGGATTGGTAACTGGGCCAAATTCCACAGAGTTTGTAACTTTAGACTGAGCGTGCTTCCATACCATTCGACTTCGCTTTTAATAGGAGGAGAATTTGAGTTTATGTTTCAAAAATATTTTTTTGAATTTATCTTACATATATAAAAAGAAAAAGAAAACAGAACTATAAATAAACAAAGATCTTGGATATAAATTTCTATATTAACTTAACATAAAAATTTGTAAATTTAGTAAAATAATATATGTTAATTTATAAAATGCATCCATGTTATTTACTATATTTAGAGAGTTTAGCAAATAAAACTCTCTACAAAAAATCATGTTATGCATTAATTACTAAGTTTCATGTTAGTTATGTTGACTTTAAACTTGTAAATTCTAAAGATATTAGAGTTTTTGTAAAAGAATTTAAAACATATAGATGTTAGAAATAGAAGGTACCTAATAAGTAATTTTAATGTCTGAAAGAAATATTTTTTTATAATATGGTTAATTAGTTGAATATTACTTTTGGGACATAAAATTAGGTAAATAACAACTCCAAAAATATATTTAAGTAAGTAACTGAATGAAAAAAAATATGACAAATATACGCTTACAACCACAATTAACGTAAACATTAAAAAAAAATCCCCAAAAATCTTCCTTTGATTTTCTTTCCTAATATATTGATGGTAGAACCATATTTGCAGAGTTGATCTGGAAAAAAAAATTGGGTTAGAAAATGACAAAAAAGAAACAAATATGTTGTAACAATGAACTTTAATATGTTGTAATAATGAACTATTTAATAACATAGTTAATTATTCGATGTCAAAACATAATTAATTACATATAACTATCTAAAAACATAGTGAACTATTTAAAACAATATAGTTACCAACCAAAAAAATATAGTTAACTATTTATCTACTCTACTGATTTCATAATATAGTTGACTACATTGACTACATAAATCTAATTATTTTGGCCAAAAACTATATATAAAAATATATGTGTTGAGCTTTAATCTTAAACTTCTCAACAATTTTATTTTCTGAAGACATTCTTAATTGTATATCCAAAACATTTAAAATTTGATAAATTTACTTGTAGAGATACTTTTTGGCAAACTTATTTCTTGGAAACATACTTCTACATGATGCTATACTTTTTGCCTTCCACAATTTAAAAAATGACAAAACTGCCCTTTTTCTTCTTTTTACCCTTTTACTTCACACATCTGAATTATCTCTTACTATAATATTCAATTTTTGGAAAACATCATCTTGGCCCTTCGTTCTTCTCACTCCGTTTCATCATTGATGATTCTCAAGTATAAATCCTAACAGTTGATGCAAAATTATAAGTTAAAATTGAATGGTTGTGGTAGGTAAATAAAACCTCCGTTACCAAATTTCAGATCTAAGCTTTCTCTACCTTTTTGGAATCATTATTTTATTATTCTTCATATATGTTTTTACTGGATTCTCGCATTCAATTTCTCTGAAATTTAGTTTTGGAAAAAATTATGTTGGTTGATCTGTTTTCTAGCTTCACCGTCGAAAAACTTCTCCGCCGTTACGGAACAGAAGTATCTCCTGCCATCACCGTCAACCACCACTTCATCTGCGAGTCACACAATGGAGGTATCTCCGACAATCTTCAACAACAAAAGGTTGGTCTATTTGCTTGATTTACATCATAAATTGTTCTAATTTTAGGTTTGTTTGGAGTAGTGGAGTCTTGATTTTGATTGTTGGGTATGATATTTATTTCTTCTTTCCTTTGTAGGTTTTGGATTGTTGAAGGAGATGTGGAGGTGGAGGTGGAGAAAGAGATTTCATGTGATCATAGAACATTGACACAAATATGTTCGTGGTCGTGATATGGCAAGGAATTGAAGAAAGTAGAAACATGTACACCAAAACATATCCACTTTATAGTTACATTACCTATTTACCATTTAATGTAAATATGGTCAATGAGCTTTTTCAATCCTTTTAACATCTTATATGTCGATAGTTTACCTTTGCTAATTGTTATCAATCGTGTCTCATTTTAAGTTTAAATCTTGTGTTCGTAATCGATAAATCGACAGTGTATCTGCCATATAATGTCCTATATACCAAGTAATGTTCACATAGATAAAACCATTGTGAAAACGTACTTGTCCATATCACACTATCCATTATGATGATGCATACATTTGTAAAATAATAAAGCTTTTAAATTTTATATATTTGAAAGGAACCAAATCCATCAAATCTAATCGAAGTCTCCAATCGGTAAGGACTAAAAAACCAAGACATTATCATGATGATTAAAGGTTAACTTTTCATAAACCAAAGAATACTTTGAAACTTATGGTTCTAATGTCAAATATGTGTCCATTATTGTTCGTCCATGATCATCTATCTATGAATATCTGACCACACTGGCATGTCCAAGCAAAAGACTATGTTGATGGCATATCTCTTCACTGCAAATTCAGTCATATAATCAATGTTAAAACAAGTCTTGGTGATCCTGTAATATCTCTAAAAACAAATGATAAGGAGAAAAGAAGTAGAAACGTGAATGATTGTTTAACTTTATGTGGGGGACTAAATATCACTAAGCTTCTTATAGAGGGAATTCTGACTAATATCCATTCAAGAAATGAAAATTTGTCTCCCAACACAATTTTATAAAAAAAAATGGATGTAGAACAATGGACACGAATCGGAGATGCCTAGTGTTGTATATTTTAATACTTTCAAAGGACATGCTAACAATTTCCATCTTCGAGAAATCTAAACCTTATATGTATAGTTAAACCTTCTACATAGTAGTGTACCACATAAATCTCTTCAAAACACTTTAACCATTGCACAATATCTTTCACAAGAATGATTGAATGTTCGAATAAGAATGGACAAATTTTCTTGGATGAACAATCTACAAATTTCCATGGAAACAACATTCATAAGTAAATTCTTAGAACTCTGCAACCAAATCCATAGTAATATACGAAGTAAATCAATTTCTTAGTTTCATCAATCATATACCACAAGCAACCTCAATCATATACCACAAAGCTTCAATTTTTATTTATAAAATTGGCTTTTTCTATTGAGAAACACCACACAACTAAATCCCTTCATCGAAAAATTGAATTTTGAATATAATCAAATCCATAAACATGACGCAAACTCGAAGTCTCAATTTAACGAATAGCCAAAAGACCAAAATGAATATGGACACATTTAATTGGTCGGATCTCATCCACGCGGAGTCTTGTGCCATCACCACTGCAATATGTGAGCATCGATTGTTGATGTTTTTTCTATTAAATATCCAATTTTCCAGCAGTCTTTAACGTCTTTCCGAACAGTTTTTTTCGGATTCGTTATCCTAGATCTGGAAAAAAAATTGAAAGTTGGAGGGTAAAGTTAAAAACTCAAGATCGATAGTTTCTGAATCGGCATCACAAAGATATTCAACATAAATTTTTGATGTTTTTGTTGATGCCAGAAACTTAGTAAGAGGATAGGAGAGAGAGAGAGATTTTTCGAAAGAGGAGGAGAAGAAGCCAAACATGGGTAATTAAACAATTGCATCGTTTCTTTACTTTAAGGTTATAATTGTCTTTCTCTTACACAAAAGTACACCATCCTTTACAAAGTACTTGTTTTGAAAGAAAACTTTAGAAAAGTACATATACATGTAACAAGCCCTTAAAATTTTAGTATAATGGACCCTACATTAGTGATAGAAAAAATTATAACAGATTTTGATCTTTCTAATGATTGTATGATGTATCTACCAAAAGGGATTATGCAAAACATAGAAAAAAACATGGAAATCTATAAGTATGTAAAGATGCCCTTCCAGTGGTAATTGAAGATAATCACAAATCATATTGGGTAGATCTTAAACGAGAAGGTGAAAAATATCAAGGTGAATATTATTTCAGTACTGGATGGAAAGAATTCACAGAAGCAACAAATCTTAAAATAAATGATTTCATCCGACTCTCTTGGGAATAAGGCAATTTTGTCTTTATCAAGATGTGAGTTTTCTTTTGTTTTATTTTTAGAAAATATCTCTCATTAGTTGTTCATTTCTTTACAAAACTATTTAACTCACGTCTTTTTTTTGCATCCATAATTATATTTTGGATGGTTTAATGTGTATCATTATTAAATCATAAACATGTCAATTTTCATTGTTATAGATACAATAATACATATCACCGTAGTTTAGATGTTTATACAAACATGTTTATTATGATGTAGCTATACAACATACTAAGAATTTTATGTATAAGCATTTAAATAAATGTTAAGAATTTGAATTAAAGCCTCAAATTATCTTAGTGAAGCGTCCAGAGCGGAACAATCAGAGAAAAAACGAAAATCTAGTCCAAATACAGTTCAAGTACAAAAAATACATCAAGCAAAGTAAGCAATGTTTTCTTTTATTTTAGAAACAAAAATTATCTCTCATTAGTTATTTATTTTCTTACGAATCTGTGTAGGTAATATATTTTCTTTTAGATTATATTATTAGATTGGATGGTTCAAAGGGTTTATAATCACAAGATAAACATGCCAATTGGCATTAGCATCTAAATTATAGATATATGATAATAGATATGACCATAATTTAGATGATCTTAAATTTTTTACACAAAACATGTAAGTGTGGTGTTGTTATAGAACATTCTAAGAATTTTATTTATAGGTAATTAAAAAGATGTTAGATTTTTAACTGGGGTTTCCAATTATTATAGTAAATCCGCAGATGCTGTACAAACTAATCAGGAAAAAAATCAAAAAGGACAAGCTAGTTCAAGCATTGTTCGTAAAAGAAAAGAAAAACAAATTATACCAAAAAAGCGGTCTAAACTGAGCAAAAAATAAAGGATGAATATAAGAAAAGTAACATAAGTAAATGATTATAATTTAGTAAAAAAATTAAATAATTAAGATGGCTAAAATTATATATAAAATTGTATTTATTAGCGTATGTATCCAAAAAAAAATTGTCAACCGTATGTATCAAAATATATTGTAAAAGAAATTAATGAAAAAAATATTATTATCATGATTATGCATATGAGAGAAGACGAAACTTCTTAAAATTGTTGTTGTGCTTGAAAGTGATGTATATCTATCTTGTATTTAATTTATATTCACAATTATATTTGTATTTCATATTTTAAAGATGCTACTTATACAAAACAAGTAATCTTATTATATAAAAGAGAGGTTGCAGCGTGACACGTAAATAAAATTGTAACTCATGAGATCGCGACATATGTCATTGTTAAATTAGGTTGTGACATGTATCATTTGCAAATTATAAATTTTGATTATTTACATAATTTATTTTTTATATCAAATTGTAGAAAAATTATAAGTCAAAAGAAAAGGTAAATAAGAAAACATGTCGTTTTATATATTATTTATAAAATTCAAAAATATAAAAGTATCTATTTTTAATGCATTTATCCAATATTTATGCAATTGGAAACAAAGTTATTTATGCAATTAGAAAAATTCATGAAAAAGATGATTATGTTATAGAAAAATGGCAAATAAGTTACTAAATTGTCAAATAAGTTCCTAAATTATACATATATATTTTGAAGATGCATGCATGTATATTATCTAGAATATACATGCATACAAAACACATGCATATGTAGTCATGGTCATGTATAACGCGGGTATGTAGATGAACATTGTGGATCTATTTTTACGGTGATTTGAACTAAATTCTTTTTTTTATCTTGTGGTTAACAAATGCAATATATTGATAAATAAACTGATAATTAAAGTGATTTCAATTTAAAATACAATTATAAATTGCATTTAAAAATGTGACCAAAAATATTTAGGCATACACATACGAGTATAGGTTCAGTTTCGGGTCGGGTTCTATCGGGTACAGGTTCTTTCGGGTCTAGAAATTTTGTACTTATACAAATACCTGTAAAATTTCAAGTACAGGTTCAGAGTTTTTTGGCAGGATACATGTTCGAGTATTCGGGTCCGAATATTTTGCCCAAACCTAATTATAACTATATAGATAATTAATTTTAATATCTAATATGTACATATTATGAGTCATAATCTAGTTATATATTAAAAAAACAAACAATACACATAAATACTTTACAATTAAAATGCATGTAATTAGCTGGACATAAACGTAAATAAGACCACACACAAAAGAGGAATAAATTAAAAACCCAGCCTGTGTTGCTCACTAATCTCTCTCAACATTTTCAACTTCTTCTTCTTCTTCTTCTTCTTCAATCTCAAAATCTCTCTCTCTACAACAATGACTTCAATGATGGAAACTCTCCAGATCCGTAAACCTACTTCTCTCCCAGTCTCCCAACGTCCTAAGTCCTCCTCCTCCGTAGCCATCACCGACGACGAGCCAGGACTCATCCGCCGTCGTCTCTCATCACTATCACTGAATCTCACAACACAACCAGCAGCAGCCATAGCGGCGAGGTTTCCGAGATCTAAATCTGTTTCAGCCATGGGAGAACAAGCGGGAAGCTCAGTGAAAGAATGGTGGGGATGGGGTTGGTCATGGATCTTATCAAGGAAAGTGGTTTTTATAAGAGATCTTGAACTTAACAAAGAAGAAGCTAAATCCATTGGTTCACAAAACAGAGGAAGTGTAATGCACGTTTTCTTCAAAATCAGATCTCAGATTCGTAATCTTATTGGTGGTTCTTCTTCTAATGATACTCTTCCACTTTCTTGCAAACACAAACGTCAACGATAATGGTGAAAATCGAAATCAGAAATGGTTAAGATTTTGTGTTTTGTCTTATCTTTGTGTTTTTATAATTCGTGCATCGATCAGTTTGGAGTATTAATGTTGGTATAATGATGTATTTTGAAGAATTTGATGTTGTATTTTGGTATAATTCTTTTGTTTCTAGATTTTTTTAATCGATTTTATTTATTTGATTTGTATTACGTATTTGTGCAGTTGTAATTTGTATTTTTTTTCATAACCATGGAATTATTATTATATATACAAAAAGCTGTTATGTTCTGTTTTGATTTTCTTACGCGCCATTTTTTACGTTGTAGTATTCGCAGTTGATAAATGATAATAACAATGAAAAATAGGTTCATGAATTTGATTATGATTAAGTAAAACTAAAACATTTGAAACCCAAAATTCGTGTACATGTAAACCCAAAATCCCATTTTGTGGATTTTTCTACATAAATGTGAATGTTAAAAGACATAGTACTGTTGTATAAACGAAACTTCGGTTGCATGTAAATTGAGATGCGTGTGGGTTTTGACCGACACAACAATTTGTCGGTGGGAGCAATATCGTCGGTGACAAATTGATATTTATTGTTGTTTTTTCTTCTTATATAAACTTTAAATCTTAAATCGTGGGTTGGACTAGTCTAGTTTAAATTATTAAAAACAAGTTTCATGATTCGGTTTTGTGATCGATTATGTTTAAAAGATTGGCTAATAATCGGTTTAAACATTGGTTTAAGTAAGAATGTGTTGATTCGGTTCAAGTTTGCGTTAAGAGACTGGAGAGTTCAATTTTAACCTCATAGTAATTCAAAAAAAAAAAAAGACTTGAGAGTTGATAACATAATTTTTTTTTTTAAACCTTTAATTAACAAACTTAAATATTAAAAGAGAGTAAATTAATATAATATTTTTGTTAAAAGGTTGCGGCGTTGCAAAGCATGTGAATATGAAAGGTGCCAGAGAACAAAGAAATATTTATATGTATAATATATAAAATGGTTTTGGTATATAATGTTACAAGTTACAACGTAAATGATTTGTTTAGAAACAGCTTTGAGTTTTTGGTGTTATTTGGTATAAAAGCACTTTGATTACATGATTGAGACTTGCTAGCTCATCATTTTCCACATCAATGGCAATATCTATTTTCATTTATGATTTATAAAGTAAAATATATTTATTCAATTCGAGTTGTGTAGTCAGAGATTGATGAAGAGTCGTCATCATCTAGAAAAAAACAAGAGATTTTTCTAAGTAAGAATATGCTTAGAAATCACACAAACAAACAAACAACACTTTTTTTTTTTCTTGTTTTACAAATACAAAGATTGAGCAAAGGAAAGATGATGAACAAAAGCTCACTAACTTCAACAATGGTGGTCATAAACAAAACAAACATACAAACAACAAAGTTGTAAAGAAAAAAACCTCCAAAAGCTACTCGACGATTAATCACACAGTCGTTAAAACATTAGCTCGATCCTCCAAACATCGAAGAATCGGGTTTTTGGTCTTTCTTCTTCTCCACAAACATTAGCTCTACGCGTCTCTCATGCTAATGTTTAGACTATTTCTCATAGTTCTTCTTCCAACACCAGCATTTCCCTTTTGCATCATCTCCACAAACTCACCGTAATCAATCTTTCCGTCCTGTTTGAATCCCAACATAAGAAAATCCAGAAACCTTTTATCAGCCGATGCCTCGACATTAGTCTAGAGAAGAATGTGGAACATAGAAGCTTACATTGTTTTGATCAACTTCATTGATGATGTCTTCAAGGAAAACATCAGCCATACCATGTTCAACGCACGCTTGTTGCAGCTCATCGATGGTTATGTAACCGCTTCCATCTTTGTCAAAGTATTGAAACGCAGCGACAAGATGCTCTTCCCGCTCGAGTTTGTTGAGATGGATCGTCGCTGCAATGAACTCACTGTAATCTATTGTCCCACTGTTGTCCACATCAGCCTGTCAATACAAGAGCTAAGTTTAAGAATACACAAACAACGTACTTCACTGTCGATATGTTAAGCCGAATAAGGTTAAGACTTTACCGCATCCATTAGATCATGGATCTCGGTATCTTTTAAGGTCGATCCATATTTCCTCAGACCGGCTTTGAGTTCATCAAAAGTGATTGCACCACTGTTATCGGTATCCATTGCTTGAAACATTTCTCGTAAACCAGCAATCTCTTCTTCCGAGAGACTCTCAGCTATAACCTGATGACCGCAAAACAAAGAACAACAACACACACAGCTTCATGAGAAGTGATGCCGAGACCATATAAGATAAAAGGGTTCTATGAACAAACTCACTCACCTTCAAAGCCATCTTCTTTAGTTTATTCATTGCAGAGAACTGCTTGAGACGAGATAGAACAGCTGGATCAAGTGCTCTATCTGGTGCAACACCGTTCTCACAGATCCAAGGATGACCTGAAACAAGGTTACATAACACAGAGACATAAGTCTAATGCTTGTCTAATTTCTAAAAGCAACCATTTAATGTCAAGGGAATTGAATACATACGCAAGACTTCATGAGCGGTCAAGCGATCTGCAGGCTTAGAGGTTAACATTCTGCGGATCAAGTCTTTAGCACTGTCCGATATCACAGGCCACGGGTCTGATTCAAAGTCGAGATATCCCTTTAACACAGCATCAAATATCCCTTGCTGTGTTTCTGCTTCCAAAAAATAAAACACACTTAGGTGACTTCGACTTTCTAAACGACTAAGAAACGAGCTAACGTGACAAAAGCTAATCACAATTACCTGCCCAGAAAGGCGGGACTCCGCTTAGCAAAATATACAATATAACACCAGCAGTCCACACATCAGCTTCAGGCCCATAACGTTTGAGTAAAACCTCAGGAGCAACATAATATGGACTTCCAACAACATCAGTGAATATTTGACCTGAAAAGTCACAATAAGATCAAAATTAAGCAAATCATAGGCAACAGTTTCATTTAAGCAACCATTAACATAGCTACAAGCATTTTACCTGGTTTGAAAAAGATAGATAGTCCAAAATCAATAGCCTTAAGTGAAAAATCATTATCCTTATTAACCAACAAGAAATTCTCAGGCTTCAAATCTCTATGCATAACACCGAGCGAATGACACGCTTCAACAACACCGACAATAATCTTAGTAAGCTCAGCCGCCTTCCTCTCGCTATAATGCCCTCTCTGAATAATCCTATCAAACAATTCCCCACCAGCACAAAGCTCCATAACAATGTGAACATACAAAGAATCCTCATAAGCTCCTTTAATCGTCACAATATTACCATGACCAGCTAAATGATGCATAATCTGAATCTCTCTTCGAACATCTTCAACATCTTCTTTAGAAATCAACTTCCTCTTTGATATTGACTTACAAGCATAGTCAACACCTGTAGTAAGCTCTGTACATAGATAAGTTGTTCCAAATTGACCTTGTCCTAACTTACGACTTAGAGTATAGAAATCACGAATGTTTGGTGTTTTATGACCAAGTACATAGTAAGCTTGATTATCCATGTTACGCCTCATGATTGGTTCTTTTAAAGGAATAACAAGAGCTGGATTCTTGTGAGCTTCTTTGGAGAGTTCTTGAGAATCGTTGTTGTTGGTTGGAGAATGGTCGGAAACAGAGCGATCTGAAGTGGTTTTGGAGTTATCTTCAGGCTTAGTGTTGTAGATTTTGTCCTTGAAAGATCCACGACATGAATTGCCCATGAAACAATGGAAATTTACCAAATCCTAGTTTAAAAACACAAACTTTCACTTTGTATTGTTCTTCATCCAACGAACTGTTCATAGATTGTTTTTAAAAACCTTCTGTTTCAAGAAACAAGTCAAAACCCTTTAATCAGACTAAATCCAAGAAGCTAAAGTAACCAACTTTAAGAATCACAACACAAAACCCAAATCAGATCAAACATCAAATAGTCAAACTAACAAAAAAAGACACAACACAATAGCTAAGTCTACTTAAGTTCCGATGGATCTTTCAGAGGAATCAAAAACAGAGAAATGAAACAGAGCAAGAAGATAAGAAGAGGATCTAGTTACCAGTTAACTCAGAAACGGTGAAAGAGAAGACTTTTGAGTTTTGAGAAGAACAAGAATGGAAATAAAGCTATTACAAGATTTTATTAATACTATAAAGAATAAGTTTATTTGAGATTCAAGTAGAATAAAAAATAGATTTTATTGAGTTATGTTTGGTCGGAGAATTAGATTCGTTGGATTAGATTTATTCTTACGGCGAGGATTGTGCGAAGAAAGTTCTTTAGTGCTCAACAGCTACTTTTTTCTGACTCTCTCATCTTGACTTGGTTTCCTCTCACCTTCTTCACTTTTGTATTTTTATTAATAAATCAGTTATTATTCTTTTTTATATTTTTGGTAGATGAGAATATTAAATTTTGGTTGGATGAATAAAATTTGGAATATTCTAATTTTAAGTTTGTTTTCTTGTTTAAAAATTAAATTATAAGTTGATGACCATTGACCAAGTATCAAGTATGTTTTCTAATCTTTTTTCTTAGGCATCGGCATATATCTCGAACCCGAAAACCAAATCTGAATCCAATCCGAAAAATCGGGTTTGGAACGGGTACGGTTCTAATAACCCGAATGGGTTTTATAATTTAAAATTTCGGGTTCGGGTTCGGTTAGGATTACCCGACAATAAAACGGTTATCCAAATTACCCAAAGAACACATATGTATACAGATATACATTTACCGGTATTAGCCTGTTCAATTTCCAGTTTCGAAAACCTAAATCCCCATTTACCTATATACGCTATAAATCCACATAATTCTTTTTCAATTTTCAAGCTGGAAAATCCAAATCTTCTAAGGAATTCGTCTCCTCAATCAGAAGAATCTTTAAACCATTCGAAAGTATGTAATTGATACATTGTTGTTTTTGATTAAATGTAGTTTCTGAATTTGATTTGTATAAGATCGATTTGTCTTTGGTGATTGTTTGATTTATTTGATTTGATTATATATAAACTCTAGATTCTATATAAATCGATTTGGTGAATTATTTTATAACGAGAGGCATTATAGAGGTCCTAGTTTGATGTTTGGAACAACAATTTTTTTACTTAGATAATCAATTATTTTATCCTCTATATGATAATGATGGTGATGATAAACCGTAAACTTCTCACAAATATTTGTTTAGTAATTTTAGCAAAAAGATAAATACTTTAAAGAAAGAACAAGGCATGTTATCTAAATTGGTTGATTATTACAACTTGCTAATATAACTATCGTTTCTCGCATGAACTTGTATAATCATTCTCTAATCTCTATTTGTTATTTGATTTGTACTTATCACAGGAGGAATCAAGAATGGACAAAGGGAAGATGGAGAATCACAAGAGGAAGCTATCTTATCAACTCTTAGCTTGCATTTTGGTTTCATTATGTATCTTATTAGATTCAGAAGAAGCTCGATGAACTCAGAGGAAGAAAGTTGTTAGAGAGATTGTTATTAGTGATTAATGATTATGTTATTTACAAATGTAATTCGGTACAAAGTATTTATATTACATCAATCCGGTTTAAGAGATAGTGTAACCGGAAATAAGATTATACGGTTTAATAAAAAAAACTCGAATCGCGAAGAAAAATCAGAGAAACTTGAAATCTGAACCAAATATCACGATTGATCCATTGAAAGATGCGGAAACGAAAGAAGAAGACGATGGTCACAAAATCGATAACGAATCTATCTGATTCTTGGCTCTGATGCCATATTAGATTCAGAAGAAGCTCGATGAACTCAGAGGAAGAAAGTTGTTAGAGAGATTGTTATTAGTGATTAATGATTCTGTTATACACAAATGTAATTCGGTACAAAGTATTTATATTACATCAATCTGGTTTAAGAGATAGTGTAACCGGAAATAAGATTATACGGTTTCATACAAAAAAAGTGGTACATGATGGAGATGGTGTTTGGGGAATGAGATGAGGTTGTGGTTTGGATATAGAAGTTGTCCCATCTGCAAGAGTAAACGTACTGCCAGAGACCTGAGAATAGTTGTTCAGAACAGGTGGAGGATTGTTCAGAACACTTAGAAGACCCTGAACTTGATCTGATGTGATATTCCCTAGATGAACACCTTGTTGATTGTGCATGGAGATAACATTGTTATCTTGGATAGCCAAGTTTGCAACATTCTCCTTTCTTGGTGGCCATGATTGTTGTGGTTTAGAATTCACATTACTGTTGTAGCTCTGTTGTTGGGACTGCGGTTTAGATGCAGTATTTGAAGTAGGAACTTTATATCTTTGTGGATATCCATGAAGTTTGTAACATCTGTTAACAGTGTGTCCAGCTATACCGCAATAAGAGCATATTGGTCTATTCTTCGACTTATTATACCCATTCACATATGCTGCAACTAACGGTTCTGATGCAACTCCAGTTTGAGATGTTTGAAAAACTACTGTACTTGCAGAGGGACCAGTCTTCATGGATCTCTGCCTTTCTTCTTGAGAGATAAGGTTGAACACCTTGGAGATAGAAGGCTTAGGTTCCATCATAAGAATTTGTCCTCTAGTTGCAGTGAAAGAATCGTTTAATCCCATTAAAAACTTCAGAACCTTATCCTGCTCATCACGTGCTTCCAACTTGTTCATAGTAACACAATCCAACTTGCCACAACAACAGCTATGTGGACTTTCATGATTCTTTAACTCCTCCCATAACTGTTTCAACTTAGTATAATAGTCACTAACATTTTGATTTCCTTGAGCCTCAGAGAAAATTTGTTGTTTAATCTCTGCAGTTCTAGGTCCATCACTTTGTTTAAACTGATCATGAATGTCCAACCACATTTGACGAGCCGTATCCAAGTACATGATACTTTTAGCAATCGACTTATCCACAGCATTGACAATCCAGGTACAAATTATGTTGTTACAACGCGACCATGAACCATAATCTGGATGATTCTCTTCTAAATCCGGATACGAACCATTCACAAAGACTGCTTTATTCCTAGCTCCTAAAGCCATTAGCATAGATCTACGCCAGGTATTAAAGTTCCCTAAACCAGTCAATTTCTCCGAAACTAAAGCTATACCCGCATGATCAGAATTAGGATTTCGAAGATCCGGTGGATTCGTTGATGTTTCAGCGGTCGCCATTGAAGAAGAAGCTCAACGATGAAAGAAAACCACCAGATTCGTTCAAATTAGCCAAGGAAAACACCACGAATCACTGATTCGTGAAGAAAAAAAAACTCGAATCGCGAAGAAAAATCAGAGAAACTTGAAATCTGAATCAAATATCACGATTGATCCATTGAAAGATGCGGAAACCAAAGAAGAAGACGATGGTCACAGAATCGATAACGAATCTATCTGATTCTTGGCTCTGATGCCATATTAGATTCAGAAGAAGCTAGATGAACTCAGAGGAAGAAAGTTGTTAGAGAGATTGTTATTAGTGATTAATAATTCTGTTATTCACAAATGTAATTCGGTACAAAGTATTTATATTACATCAATCCGGTTTAAGAGATAGTGTAACCGGAAATAAGATTATACGGTTTAATATATTTGAAGTTTTGATTTGGTTTGAAACATTACGTTGCTTTTGTTTCAGTGGTTGTTAGGCATTATGTATGGATTTGAAGTTTTGGTTTGATTTAAACGTTGTTTTACACATTATCTTGTTTGTCCATTTGTAATTTAGAGTAAATTGCCACATTGCTTTTACATTTACAGGTTTGATCGGGTTTATTCCGGTTTTTGATAAACACTCGAAACCCGCCCGAAACCAAAAATACCCAACCCGTATTTCTATATAACCCCTATGGATTTTATCTTCAGAAATCCGAAAACCCGATACCCGAAATACCCGACCGAAACCCGATTGGGTACCCGGATGCCGAGGCCTATTTTTTCCTTATCATTGAACTCAATTTTGATCCATAAGTTTTAGAGGTCATGTTCTATTGATTATGTCTGATTTACACAGAGGTTGGTTTATTTGTTTGCAAAAACATTAAAACTACAATGGATATGAGAAAAACGAAACTTTTCGAAATGATTTATAAGATTTTGTAAAATATTCAGAACGAAAGGGTTTTCCATTATTTTTAGTAAATTCGTGCAATCGGTCTTGAATCTAATTGGTTATATTCACAAGTTTTTAAGACAAGTCATGGTCTAGAAAAGTATTTCTAATTCCGCGTGTTGTGCTAAGATGCTTCTACGATTTTGTTATATTGTTGTTTGATTTTCAATAGATTTATATGGAGATTATGGATTTACATATGCATACATAGTGTCAATTATGTGACTAAACCCTATTTCAGTATTTAATACAATGGGGCCAATATTAGAATGTTGGTGAATGCAAAATTGCATGGCTGGAAAAGGACATGTCTTTTTCTCTTTAATATTAGTATAGTGTCTTTTGTAATTGTAATATAGAAATGGGACATTATTCCTAGTAATCGTTTTTTATGAGGCCGAATAAACCATATTCTTCTTACAAGTTTACAACTAGTATTATTCCTAGTAATCGTTTTAACAAGTTTACAACAAGCTGAGCAAGAGATCTTTCTGGAACTTGAGTGAAAAGAGTGGCGGTTCATCGAATTGGTCACAACTTCTAAAGCTCGGGCCTATAACGGAAGACTACATATCTTGTGCGGTGGGGAATGGCAAGACTTGCTCATTTTGGAATGATGTGTGGACTCCTTTTGGAAAACTCTATTCCTATATTGGAAATGATGGACCCAGAATTTATGGAATCCTCTTGGAAGTGAAAGTCTCAGAGGTAGCAACTAGTAATGGTTGGAATATCAGAGGTGCCCGTAGTGACAATATGGCTACCCTATTAACCGACCTCACAACAACTAAGCTTTATGAGAATACAGAGGACAAATATAAGTGGAGGGAAGGAGCTGGTCCACAACATGATAACTTCAATTTCTCTCTTGTTAAACAACAATTGGCCGAGCCTTTCACAAAGGTGTCATGGCACAAAGAGGTTTGGTTCTCTGGCCATATTCCTAAACATGCTTTCCTGTTGTGGTTGGCTTGTCTTGATAGGTTAGCAACCAAATCAAGACTAGCATAGTGGGGAGTTCTTGAGGAAATCCCTTGTGTACTTTGCGAAATATATAACGAGACAAGAGAACATCTTTTCCTCAACTGCCGGTATAGTCAAGAACTGTGGAGAGAAGGCTTTGGAAGGCTGAATGCTCCATGCATGGGGTTTGGGACGTGGACAATCTTCCTTCGTTGGTTGAAATGAAGCTACCCGAACCCTGCTGAAAACAACTTCAGATTGCTAATGGCTCAAGAGATAATTTATGCCATCTGGAAACAAAGAAATGACCGCATCGTCAACCGAGTCTCCATTCCCGCTGAGGTTTTGTTCAAGAGAGTGGACCGTGGAATCCGAAATTCTTGCTTTGCTAGGAAAGACAGGCCAAGTTTTAGAGATTCTCTTACTTTGTGGTTTAGAGGTACCTAACCTCTAGTGTAAATTTTTTTTCTTTTTCCTTCATGGTTTATGACCGAAGGATCCTATTTTCTTTCTTCTATGTAACCAGCTTCTATACGTAATCAAATCAGAAAAAAAAATATATATATTATTATTCATCAAAATTAGTGAATAAAAGGTAAGCACTAAGCCGATGATTTTATACTTCTATTTATGGTCACACACTTGAGTTTATTGCAAAAAAAATCGATTCATCTAAACGCCACCGTTTCAAGACAATGGTTAACTAATGGGATTTTTTCCGCAAATCAACTATTTATGTACAAAGATGTTACAAAGTACATAAACATCTTCGAAACAATTGTTAACGCAAATAAAAGAAATGAAAACAATTTTGATGAAAGAGTGATGGAGTAACAAACTGTTTTTTCGGAATTTGATAGACCAACAAGTGAAATTTGTTATGTCTCATTTTCATACATTTGTTGTTGGCTATCGTCTTGTTGATAAAATTTCGAAATGCACATTGCATTGCCTTGACTATAAGTATTAATCGAAATGTTGTTGGAAATATTTTTGAAGTCTTGGTTAAAACTTCAGTTTTGAGATGTAAGTCTAATCTCAATATCCTTCGACTTGGAAACGTCGCAGTTCCATAGAAGTAATATGATTGTAGCATCATGAATATTATTAACAAGATATTGAAAGATATTGACACAAAACTGTTTTAAGCCAAAAAAACAACAAAATTTAATCAAAATAAGAGAATTTTGTATTGTTCTCGAACTCATAACCTTGAACATAATAAACTACGAGAAAGACATCCATCATCACTTGCTCTTTTTCTCGTTCCATATAATCTTTTTCTTTAATTTCATTAAGAAAATTTTGTCAACATGAAAAAAGATGAAAAAATGGCTTTGATATTTGTTGTTGTTGTTATTATAAGTCTAGGAGCTGCAACAATATGATTAACATTTGAATTCTTGACAATACTATCACTTGGTCTTAGCTTCCTCAAGGGATTCTCAGGATGATTAGACATAGAAGCATTACACTGAGTTCCACAACCAATTGAGAAATCACGAACCGTGTAGACAATGGATCGTTTATTGAAATTCAAAGTGACATTTTAATAAACTCCACATAATATTTTATGTATTTTTAATAATGTTTCACTAATACTTCAACAACATGTAAATGTATGCAACCTTCCATCTCGAACGCGGCTTTAGTGTTTGATCTCATACACTGCGATAAGATTCTTGGGGTTACATCATTACCAAAATCTGCATTTTTTTTTCTTTTTCAAAAAAGCATATGTTATATAGTTTTTTTATCCTTTACTACATGAGGTATCACATACTCGCTCTATATTTAAAAAAATGATGTTTTGTACAAAGGGAATATCTTATTAAATAAAGTTTGATGCGTCAATCATAATAATTAACAAGATCGTGACACGTGTCAAGTTGGTCGATAAGATTTAATTTTATTAGACTAAATTAATCATTTCATTACTTCTTATATATATAGGATAATTTCCTATTGATTTCATAACACATAAACAAATTATTCTCTTTTCTGTTTTTATATTTTTCTACTGTACATTGCTTTTTTTATTAGTTGTTCTTCTTCTTGACTTTCTTTGGTATAATGATTTCTTAATCATCGTTTGGTTGGTCTATTATAAAATTTGCTTGTGTGGTGATTTACACTGACTTTTTTTTTTGTAGGTTTCGTTAATTTATATTAATATTAAGAAGGTATTTTATTTTACTTTTATGTTTTATTTTGCTTTTAGAATATTTTTTTTCATTTTTGTCGATTATTGATCATTCTGGTTTATGTTTTTTTGGTTTTTTTGGTATTTGTATATATCCCTACGATTAAATAAGGTATGATATCCTTATTAATTTAGTTATATAATGTTTGATGTTTCGTTATTTCAAATTTTTTTATTTTAATTTAATGTTACTTATTATATTGTAGGGTTGTACACTACTCCCTCCGTTTCATATTAGTTGTCATTCTACGCTTTTTATTTTGTATCAAATTAGTTGTCGTTTACATTTTCAATGCAAATTTATGATTGATTTTCCGATTTTATCCTTATTGTTTTAGCTTATTAAATACACATATCAAATGAAAAACACGTTAATTAGGGGTAAAACAGATTTTTTAAATGTTTTCTTAATTGACGTGAAATCATATAGAACGACAACTAATATGCAACAGAGGAATTATAATTTTCATATTTTCACTTGGTTTACCTCACCAATTAGTTATTATATTGATATAATTTAATATTGCTTATATAGTTGCAATCATTATTGTAGATTTTTTTAGTCGTATTACTGTAGACTAAACATAAAAAAAATTGCATCGTATTAGTTTGGATGTTTGTTCGTTTCCAAACCAAACACTATGTAATAGATATTTCGTAAGTTTTGGGAAGAAAGTTTGTTTGAGAATTTTGTAAAAGAATGATCTTATAATAGTGGATTTTCTACTATTTGATGTAAAGATTAGCATATTTGTATATTATATTAATAAAAATCTTAAACTATTACTAATTCTTGATTAATGTTTAACTACGATTTGATTTTGTTTTAACATAGAAAAATACTATTAAAGGCTCGGTGTATCATTTACTTCTTAAAAATACGATCAATATAATTATTTTATTCGATTAATATATGTAATCAAATTACATAAGAAATAAATATGAGAATAAAATAGATAAATATTTGGTAGAATTCTTTATAGCGGTTTCGTATCGGCGTCTTCAATTTTATTTTATTTACTTTATTGAGTGATCTAATTTTGTCTTCTAGATTTTCGTGGGGAGAATTGCAAAAATGCCACTTTTGAATTACCACTTTTCATCCATGCCACCCTGAAAACCGGTTTCACAAAAATGCCACAAATTTCGTCTGAAATGACGAAATTACCCTTGAAAAAATATGGGGTAAAAGAAAAAAAAGTGTCATTCTTTCCTAAAACCTAATTTCCGAGAGAATAGCCGCAGCCTCCAATCACCACCGCCACCTCCGCCGTTATCCCCATCACTACTCACAAACACACACACCGTCGTCTCCAGAGCTGGTCGCCGTCGTCGTCTCGTTTCGTCACCGTTGCTGGTCTTACAGCCGATGGTCGTGTTCTCTCTCATTACATGAGATATGAATCCGTGAATCACTCTTTCGGTGATAACATATCAGAGATCTCAATCAAATTGGTACCAGATAACTAAAACGATTTGATTTTGGTTAATTACATAAACTCGGTTTCTTTCCAATTTTCCTTGAATCGTTGGATGATGAAGAAATTTTGGGTCTCTGCCTTATTTGTTCGTTGTTCTTGAGATAAATTTAGTATGATTTAGTAATTGATTGACTTCAACTATGACCTTTGCTTGTTTTGAGGTTTACACTTGGTCTAAATCTGCTTGAATCTTCATAAGCTATTGTTATAAATCGATTGTTTTTAATTTGATATCTTCTGGTGAATGCAGCGATCTGTCCAATAACAGTCTAAATGGAACCATTCCAACAAATTTCTCAAGCCTTCCACGACTTCAAAAGTTGTATGTGTGTTTGATTGGTATAGTGAGCTTTCCGGTTTCTGAGATGCTGTTGTTAGTTCGATCATTTTTGGATATGAAAATGGTTGATGGCTTGTTTTGTTGTCTACCTAATTTGGCTGGTCGGTTGCAAACAATGGTCTGAGTGATTTGCATTAGTTACAGAGTATGATTAAGCGTGTTGTTGATCATTTAGGTTTGGAGTTTCAAGCGTTTGATCTTGTGGGTGTGTTTACAAAGGCGGAGAGTAATTCGACAAAGGTTGAGTGATGTTGATGGGGAGAAGAATGAGACGATAATGAAGCAAGGTGTGTTTTTGGTGAATTGTCAGTGATTGCCAATCACTGATTGGCTTTTGTTGTTTAAGTGAATGATATGAAGGTGAAGATAAAGCATAAAAACATTATCTCATATAGTCTCTTGGTCCTCTTTGACGTAGTCTTGACGGAAAATAATGTCTGAAGTAACTGGTGTTGCTTGAGAGGCAATGAAAGCAACAAGGTCTATATGAAAGAAGAAAACTCCATTAAAAAGAAGTCCATTTGACACTCTTATGTTGTGTAATTTATATATCATAAAGTGTATAAGGTATCTTTTTTAATAAGATTTTATATAGAATTGTACTTATAAGGTTTTTGTAAGGTTTATAGGTATTTTTTTTTTAAAAAAAATTTGATATAAAACTGTATTTGTAAGATTTTTGTAAGGTTTATAAGGTATTTTTTTTAAAAAAAAATTGATATGAAACTGTATTTGTAAGATTTTTGTAAGGTTTATAAGGTATTTAATTTTTCTAATAAAGTTTTTGTAATGCTTAAAGTAAAACCGTATTTATAAGGTTTTTGTAAGGTTTATAAAGTATACTTTTTAAACAAGATTTGATATAAAACTATACTTATAAGATTTTTTTAAGGTTTATAAGGTATTTAAAAAAAAAAAAATTTGATATAAAACTGTATTTGTAAGATATTTATAAGGTTTATAAGGTATATTTAATTTGTTCTAATAGATCTATAAAGTTTTTTGTAATGTTTAAAAGTAAAACCGTATTTATAAGGTCTTTCAAGGGTTTATAAGGTATACTTTTAAAAAAGATTTGATATAAAACTATATTTATAAGGTTTTTCAAAGGTTTATAAGATATATTTTAAAAAAAATATTTGATATAAAGTTGTATTAATAAGGTTTTTGTAAAGTTTATAAGGTATTTAAAAGGTTGTATTAGTTGATTCTCATTGTTTTGCCAAACAGGACTTCAAATGGTTTCAAAAATCGATCAATAAAATTGTATATTATAAGGTTCTTGTAAGGTTTATAAGGTATTTAAAAATTGATCTATAAAATTATATATTATAAGGTTTTTGTAAGGATTATAAGGTATTTAAAAGGGTTTATTAGTTGATTTTTATTGTTTTGTCAAACACGACTTTAAATGAATTATATATTATAAGGTTTTTGTAAAGTTTATAAGGTATTTAAAAGGTTGTATTAGTTGATTCTCATTGTTTCGCCAAACATGACTTCAAATGGTTTTAAAAATCGATCTATAAAATTGTATATTATAAGGTTTTTATAAGGATTATAAGGTATTTAAAAGATTTTAAAAATTGATCTATAAAATTGTATATTATAAAATTGTTTGGGTTCTCTTTGTTATTTATAATCTCTGGATATTTTGGAATTATAACAAATGTAAACGTAACTATTACGAGTCACAAGTAACATATGTAAATGTAACTATCACAAGTCCCAACAAAACCATTAAAACTAGTGATATATAAAACTGTAATTATAAGGTTTTTGTAAAGTTTATAAGGTATTTAATTTTTTTTTATTAATTAATGTATTTAACTGTATTTGTAAGGTTTTTGTAAAGTTTATAAAGTATTTAAAATGTTATTAATTAATGTATCAAACTGTATTTATAAGGTTTTTGTAAAGTTTATAAGGTAATTAAAAAAGTTAGTAATTAATATATAAAACTGTATTTATAAGGTTTTTCTAAAGTTTATAAGATATTTAAAAAAGTTATTAATTAATGTATAAAACTGTATTTATAAGGTTTTTCTAAAGTTTATAAGGTATATAAAATATTATTAATTAATGTATAAAACTGTATTTATAAGGTTTTTCTAAAGTTTATAAGGTATATAAAATTTAACATGAGTAAAGGATAGAGAATAACAGGAATATAAGGTGTAATAGCATGTATGGCATAAATGTGTTACACGTACAACTATTACATGTTTCGGAAGGAGCTTCTGCAACATCATAATACACCATAAAAAATATCAATTTATCAAGAAACAAACCTCACCAATGCATAACAAAGCTAAACATTTTTATCACCGTAATCTTCACTTTCAATTTGTTGCAACAAAGACACAAGCAAATCCTCAAGCCACACACTTGAAACACCGATCATTTCTGTTGTCACCCATAGAAGCTGGAGCAAAAACCTAAAAGATGAAAATACAAAAAAGACTCGGAAGCAACATTGGGTGCTTCTACTTCTGTTACCAAAACAATCATTGAACAAACAATTGATGGTAATGGTAACCCAAATCTTATCCCAATCATCTGTATACAAATTCCAACAACACAAATTCAAAATCAGAATATAGAAGCATTGATTCAGATTTCATGAAAATTCTTCTAGGTTTCGAACTTTTGAAACCAAATAATTCAAAATCAGAGGCATAGATTCAATTTAACAATTCATAGCAGCAACAACATTCTCCACAATCTCCTTATTCCTCATTGACAATTTCGCTACTTTCACAACACTGCAAGTACCTGTAACAACGAAGAACAAAGCCGATACATATCAATCTACTCTTTTCAATTGCCATATCTCAGCAATCGGATTCTTCTTCTTCTTCACGAACTCTTTCCCCAATAGCTTCGGCAAAACCGGTAATAACCTCCTCTCAGTGAAATACAACTGGATCTTCTTCTTTCCACTTCTGGTTTCCGTAAATCAGATTTCAATTTTGAAGCCTTGATCACGTTGCAGATTGGAATCTACTCTGCTTCGATCTTCTTCAAAGCTGCTTTGATTTTGTTCTTATGTCTGTCGTTGATGATCAGAAAGAGATCCGGCGAGTCTCCAGTCAAATCGATGAGTGGATGAGGAATTGTGATCATCACGGGGTTCGTACTATCCATGTGGGAGATTTTCAGCCATCTCCGTCGGAAACCAAAGCTTCTTCGCCTTCTTTCTTTTCCACCGGAACAGAGAATTCAGAGATCGAAAAAAAAGTCCATAGTCGTCATTGTGGCTGAGTAAATTTAGGTAATGAGTTAATAAATAAGGGTATTTTGGAATATTTTAAAAAGTTTATGGTATTTTTGTGAAAGTGTTTTTATCTGTGGCATTTTTGCTAAGTGGCATCTCAAAAGTGGCAATTCTCAAAATTTCTCATTTTCGTGTTTGATTACTTTTCACAGGTATAAAATATTAAAAGAGCAAAATCATTCAGATATAAACAAATATAATTTCAATAAAAAACAGAAAAACGAATAATTTGAAAATATGTAATAAACTTTAATTGTAAACCCAATAACAAAAAATCAAAACAAAATTTAATTGTAAATTAACAAGTAGTTTTGCAACGATATTTTTACTTTTATTTTATTTACTTCAACGGTTGATCAGATTTTATTTTCAACAATGAAATATAATTTTAAATAGGTTTTTTAAATATTTAGTAAAAAACCCGCATATATGCGGGTCCTTCACCTAATATAATATAAACGCTTTGTAATATAATAATGTTCTTTGGTTTATGTTTCTCAAACCAATTTATATTATAATGTTGCATATTTTGTTGTAAAAAAAAAAAAAATTGATTCTGAATGGTGACATTCCGCATCGTTATGCCTTGCATTTAACAGTAGCAAAAATCTATATTTGTATATATGTATCTAAAAAAACAATTATACTTATACATGTGTATATATTTATTTTTGTCATTATTTGTTCTCCAGCGCACTATTACCATTCATAATCTTTCTATTAATAAATGACCGATGTGATATGTTTCCGTTATTTAATTTATTAATTAATACTCTTTTTGTCTCATATTAGATTATGTTTATGGTTTTTACATACAAATTAAGAAAACTTTTAATTTTCTATCTTTTCAGTATAAAACAGAAATTCCAACATGATTTAACTAATGAAAAAACAATATGCAGAATTCAAACAGTCAAAACCAACATAAACACAAGGGCGCTTGGTAATGGCTTAGACTTTATACTTTTGGCTGTAAATTTTTGGCTGTAGAAATTTTGGCTGTCAGTGCTTTAACTGTTATCTTAAATTTTAATAAAAGTCTGTTTGGTAATATATAATCTTTCGAAGCTGTAACTATTAATTTAATAATTATTTATAAAAAAATTGTAAACAAAAATAATTGATCACATAAATCTGAGGAAAATATATTAATACATACATTTTTTAGATTTTATTTCATTCAATTTGCAATTTTTTTTTATTTTGCAAAATTTTGATAATTTATTGATTTATATAAAAATGGATCTCAAAAGAATGGAAAAAACGAGATAATAATTAGTCAATCAATTTTTTTTTAGTTTGAAAGTTATTAATAAATTTTAAAGGAGTTTAAATGATTTTTGGAAAAGATAAGAGAGAATAAAACATTTAAAACTATTTATTTTTAACTTAAAACCACTTAAATGAGGCTTTAAAAAATGTGTAGATGAAAGACAAAAAAAATAAAAGAAAGGCTTTGGAGACTTTAAAATCTTTTAAGACAGTAAATCATGCTTGGCAAAAACATATATTTAAAGACTTTCAATTGTTTTAAAGACTTAAAAGACACATTCCCAATTTTAGCATAAAAACTTGAAAACATAGACTAATTTGATACAAAAAAATTTCTCAGAACAACATCTAATATGATACAGAGAGAATATAGTATTGGTGACATAATTATATATTTAAAAAAAAAAAAATCTTACTATATATATATTTTTTTAAAATCTTATCTAATGAACAGAAATGTTACGATTTCTCCTCATTCTACGGAGTTTAAGCTGCAATAATGATGAACTGAAAATCTTATATATTCGCATTCACATGTAGACGCAAATCTTAAGTGTCGTCGTAGTTCAGTGCATAACCGTTTATTCTACTACACTCATTTTTGGAAAATAATGTTTTTTTTTCAACTTTTGGAAAATAATGTTAAATATATGAAATTATAATTATTTTTTTCAGAAAAAAGATATGGAGTAATAAATACTCACTATTTTAGATGTTTTTTCTATGCTCAGAAGACATTTATGGTAATCTCTAGTCTCTGCGGTCAAATATGTGAACTTTAACAACGACGTGTAACAAATAATGTCTTTTGGTTTTACACACATCAAGTTTTGTATGATAAATATAGTATAGATTTCAGAAAACCAATAGTTTGTAGTCACATGATTTGTTTTTGTTGATAAATTTGTTAATGGCTATGCTATATTCTAGTGTGGTGTTCGGTTCAAAAGCTATGAGAGCACTTTTAATGGTGACATTAGGTAAAAGGTTCTAAAGAAATAAAAATTTAAAGATTAAATTAAAAATTAAAAATAGACCAATAAGAAAAAAGAATTTGGGAAGAACTTTAGAGAAACAATTCTTTAGATTCTATGTAAAGAACCAATTAATGTTTTTCTTTCTTAAGTTTCTTTACATTTATTATTTATTTAACTAAAGACACCCTAAATAAATCACCATTAAGGATGCTCTGAGTGTACTAAACTATTTTTCTAACACCGAGCTATGAGCCTATGAATGTACTAAACTATTTTTCTAACACCGGATAATTAGTAAATAATATACTATTATACTTTACATGATACAACTCGTTATAACTTCCAAGTTCCAACAAATCAGATTTAGCTTTTCTATTTTTTCTATTTATTATTAAAAAAAAAATACCTATACAATAATTAGAAATCTACCAATACATTATTCGGTTCAATATCAAAGGTATTGACACAAATCAATGAATTATACAATATCACAATAAGAAATTCAATTGAAAGTTATTTTAGAATACATTTTGTAACGCTTAATGCCCTTAGTAAAATAACTTTTTGCGACGTACAACGAAATTTTTATAGTATTTTTTTATAGAAAGAATATACGAATCAATATAATTTTCATGCCTTCTTTCTTTTCTTTTAATTTGCAAAAAACAATAGTAAAGCAAAGAAAAAAAGTATTTATAATTCATATTATTGTAACATACGACTAACGATTAAACTAAAGTAAAAGTGTCTCATTGTGTTTAGACAATACTCGCCATTATTGCAAATTCTTTCTTTCTTGATTAATTATGTAAAGTTGAAATGATTTGAAGATACTTTCCAGATGTAATCAAACTAAACTTTACTTAACCAATAACTTTATTTTCAGACAACTTACATAAAACTTAGATATTTATCTCTAATTTCTCATATAATCCAAATAAACCAACCTTTTCCCCAAGTATGTCGACATGATGTAAAAATACATTTTTACCCTCCTAAAAACCCTAAATAAAGACTTTAAGTTTTACTACACAAGTGTCAAGATGGTAAAGAAGAGAACCATGTCGGAGAAAAAGTTTTGATGAATTCAATTTATTAACGGTGAGAATGAATGATGTACAAACTCGTGGACCCAAATTTAAAAGATTCCATATTTTAGATTATTGTTTTTTTTTTATTCCTCAAAAATTCTCTACGCAAAAACCACGAGAGAGAAGAGAGAGAGAAGCGAGAAGAGAAGCATCTTACGTGGTGTGAGAGGAGAGGAGCAAAAGGGCAGGTGTCACTAATCCCATAGGCTCTGTTCACAGTTTAAAGTATTCATTTTTAACCCAAAAAAATTGATTTTTTTTCGATTGCCTAGTGACGCCATTGAAACGGCTCTTCACTTGATAGTGTGGCTTAATCTCTCTCTCTCTCTATATCACAATTCTCTCGAGCTTTCTCTTCTCTTGGAACTTGGAACCGATAAAAAGTAGTCAAATTTTATTCTTTGATTTTGACATTTTGGTTTTTTTTATTTACTTACCTCTGTTTTTTCCAACACTAATTTGGTTCTGTCTCTTTTACGTCACTAGGGTTTTGTTGTTGTTGTTGTTTCGATTGGTTTGTTATAGTCTTAGGTCATATTTTTTGGTTTTATTCTCTCTCTCTATCTGTTTCATCATCTTCTTTAGCTCACCAAGGCTTGTTTTGATTTCGATTTTCAGGTTGGTTTATGCATCAGTGACTCTGTTTTCAGATTTCTTGAATTATGAGTGGAGCTGTGCTTGTTGCTGTTGCTGCTGCTATTGGTAACTTGTTACAAGGATGGGATAACGCCACTATTGCAGGTGATTTGATTCTTCTTATCTTCTAAATCCATAATTCTCTATGTATATGACAAAACTGAAGATTTTTATGGTTCAATTTGATACAATTCACAGATCTTGTTTCAGTTTCATCCTTTTAACTTATCTCTATGCTTGTGTGATTGATTTTGGATTATGCAGGAGCTGTGTTGTACATAAAAAAAGAGTTTGAATTAGAGAGTAATCCATCAATGGAAGGTTTAATTGTGGCTATGTCACTAATTGGTGCTACTCTAATTACAACTTGGTCTGGAGGAGTAGCTGATTGGCTTGGTCGTCGTCCGATGCTAATACTATCATCAATTCTCTACTTTGTTGGTTCTCTAGTAATGTTATGGTCACCAAATGTTTATGTGTTGCTTTTAGGAAGGTTATTAGATGGGTTTGGTGTTGGTCTTGTGGTCACACTTGTTCCTATTTATATATCTGAGACTGCACCTCCTGAGATTAGAGGACTGTTGAATACACTTCCGCAGTTTACGGGATCTGGAGGGATGTTCTTGTCTTACTGTATGGTTTTCGGAATGTCTTTGATGCCTTCTCCTAGCTGGAGATTGATGCTTGGTGTTCTTTTCGTTCCTTCGCTTGTGTTTTTCTTTCTTACAATCTTCTTCTTGCCTGAGTCACCGAGGTGGTTAGTGAGTAAAGGTCGAATGCTTGAAGCAAAGCGGGTTTTGCAGAGACTACGTGGTCGTGAAGATGTGTCTGGTTAGTCTTCTGACTCTTATTCTTTCGATGAAGAAGTTTTTTTTGTATTGAGTGTTTGTATGTGGTAATGTGTAGGTGAGATGGCTTTGTTGGTTGAGGGTCTCGGGATTGGAGGTGAAACAACGATCGAGGAATATATAATCGGTCCTGCGGATGAAGTTGGTGATGATCTTGATTTAGCTGTGGATAAGGATCAGATTAAGTTGTATGGTGCAGAAGAAGGGTTGAGTTGGGTTGCTAGGCCAGTTAAAGGAGGAAGCACTGTGAGCATTATGTCTCGCCATGGAAGTACATTGAGCAAAAGGCAAGGCTCATTGATTGATCCTCTTGTCACACTGTTTGGGAGCGTTCACGAGAAGATGCCGGATACTGGAAGCATGAGGAGTGCCTTGTTCCCACATTTTGGGAGTATGTTCAGTGTGGGAGGGAATCCACCGAGGAATGAGGAATGGGATGAGGAGAATCTCGTTGGAGAAGGTGAGGATTATCCATCGGATCGCGGTGAAGATTCTGATGATGATCTTCATTCTCCGTTGATCTCACGTCAAACGACAAGCATGGAGAAAGACATGCCTCATGCTCATGAAACTCTTTCTACCTTCAGACATGGAAGTCAAGTGCAAGGTCACGGGGAAGGACCGGGTAGTATGGGGATTGGAGGTGGATGGCAAGTGGCATGGAAATGGACTGAAAGAGAAGATGAATCTGGACAGAAAGAAGGTGGATTTAAGCGGATTTACTTGCATCAAGAAGGCTTCCCGGGATCTCGACGTGGCTCCATCCTTTCAGTGCCTGGAGGTGATGGTACCGGTGAGACAGAGTTTGTACAAGCGGCTGCTTTGGTTAGTCAACCAGCTCTTTATACTAAAGACCTTCAACATTCAGTTGGTCCTTCTATGGTTCATCCATCTGAAACAACTAAAGGATCAATTTGGCATGATCTTCATGATCCTGGTGTCAAACGTGCGTTATTTGTAGGAGTCGGGCTACAGATACTTCAGCAGGTAATCTAGATATAGACATCAATATGGAGTAGTAAATTACATAAGATATCTTTGCGGTTTACGATAACTTTATGTTTTTTTTCTGCTTAATGTAGTTCTCAGGCATCAATGGAGTTCTTTACTACACACCTCAAATCCTAGAACAGGCTGGTGTCGGCATTCTACTATCGAACTTGGGGATTAGTGATTCCTCTGCATCATTACTTATCAGTGCCTTGACAACCTTTGTTATGTTGCCTGCAATAGCTGTTGCAATGAGGCTCATGGATATCTCGGGTCGAAGGTGATTAAAAACTTAAAATCTCCTTTGTTCTTGATTCATAATACACACGAAACGAAAGAAGCTAACATTTGTTATGAAATGCTGCGTTTCTTGCAGGACGTTGCTGCTCACTACGATCCCAATCTTGATAGCAACTCTAATAGTCTTAGTAATCTCGAATATAGTTCACATGAACAGCATTGTCCAGGCGGTCATATCAACCGTAAGCGTGGTTCTCTACTTCTGTTTCTTCGTGATGGGTTTCGGTCCTACTCCAAACATCCTCTGTTCAGAGATCTTCCCAACTCGAGTCCGTGGAATCTGCATAGCTATCTGCGCACTCACTTTCTGGATATGCGACATTATCGTCACGTACAGTCTCCCTGTCCTGCTCAAATCCATTGGACTTGCTGGTGTGTTTGGAATGTATGCAATCGTCTGTTGCATCTCTTGGGTCTTTGTGTACCTTAAAGTCCCTGAAACGAAAGGTATGCCTCTTGAAGTCATCACTGAGTTCTTCTCTGTTGGAGCTAGACAAGCTGAAGCTGAAAAAAACAACTAAGAAACTAAAAGACTTGAGACCGATCAAAGTTTGGTAATGTTTATGGATTTGTTACTGTGTTTTTACTTTGTGTAGTAATAATCATCTCTCTATGTTTCAAACTTTTCAATTATGAATCTTTTTATTATCATTCACCATTTGCAACATCAGTAAGTTACATGCTTTGAACAAGCCTAGCTCCGATTTTGTCTGAGTTTCTTCACCGAAGGTACTGATTTCAAGTTTCCGCCTCTCGCGAAAGCTTCGATCATTTTCTCTCCGATTATTTCACCTTTCTCCGCGGTGTCGATAACCGTAACCGTAATTGGACCAGCTCCACTTAGAGTACACCCAAATGCACCAGTTTCTAAAGCAGCTTTAATAATTTGTTCAAATGTGAAACCAAATCAGTTAATATTGCTGTTCAGTTCAGTATCCGGTATGGATACACTTCGGTTCAGGCAGTTAAACCGGATTGGCAACTCTAGTGGTACCAACACAAAAAAAGAGATAAACGAGATACCAAATTGTATCTTCTATAAAATTATAATACAACTTGAGCTTAGTCTTCTTACAAGTTTATGTATGCTTCAATTTTGTGTTAGAATTGTTCCGTATACTTCAAGGCATATTTCTTGAAGTTACAGTCTTAATCAAAATCCTCTCTACTTACAACTATATGTATGAGGTATTTGTCTGCATTTTGATGTCTGAAGAAGATGTGGCTTGAGTGATGATGAATCTTTGAGTCACATTGATCTAGAAGACTTCACAGAAAGATCATCGTTTCGTTTACGCTTCAACTTTCTCTTGGATTCATCTTCTTTTTCATCAAAATAAGCTAGAAATGTGTGCAATGATCTAGACCGCGAACTTTCTGGTGGCGAAGGTACTATTGCTTCTTCCTCTGGCTTGTGGTGGTTGCAATAGTCGCGGACTATCTTAAAGAAGTAGACAAAAAGGGCGATAAAACACGCGATTCCACATACAAGGAATAATCCCCAGAAGCTACGGAGTTTAAGCTGTTCTGGATCATCATCTGACTGTGAACCATTCAAGTTACTGCAGTTGGATTTCGAAAGCCACTTGTCGTGAATCTTTTGAAGCTTTCCGGTTTCTGATAGACCTAAGATCGCAGTTGACATGTCTACTGCTAATGGCGAGTCTCTCGGGAACGCCTTCAAACAAACAAGAACACATCAAGATTAGTGTTTAAACAAGAAAAGAGACATTTGAAATGAAGTGTACTCACAAATCCCCAGCCACTCCTGGTGAATTCTTGGCCTCTAATGGCAAATCCGCAGAACTCCGAGAGGAAGAGATCAACGTAAGGCCGCTCATCAACAATTGCAGAAACAGTTCCGTTTTGAAGAGCTGTAGCGTATTCTTGAGGAGAGCCTAGTGGCACAAGTCTTGATCTAGCAATGTTAAGCTCATCAATCATGTAGTTTTCAGCATAAGAACCTACCTGAAACCCAATTCGTCCGCTGCTGCTAATGAGTGTGTCTACTCCTTTTATCGGTGAGTTAAGCTGTTGTACTGTAAGAATCGATGTAAGACTCGCCGTGTAGCTTGATGTGATGATCAGAACCACAAAAAGCCATATCAACAGCACAATACGACCCAGTGTGCTCACTGTATTCTCTCCTGCAAGTTTACTAAAAATCTTATAGAGATATCATCACATTGTATTGTACCAACTTTAGCTGCAGTTTTGAGATTTAACTTACTATGGGAGAAAAACATCGTCGAGAAGCTAAACCTGCATAACAAGATCACAGCTTGTGAGGTCTTTAGGTATGTTATACGCCAACATATCAGTATAGTGTAGCCTCAGTGAATGTTTACTAACCAGAGTATTGTAACAATTTGCCTCCTAGGAGGTCCGCGAAACTCATCGTTGATTCTATGTTCAAGAATCCATATTACTGATCCAACGATGAGGAAAAAAGCTGCTGTTACAGCCCACATTGGAGGTGTAAAAGGGCGTAAGAACGCCCAAGGAGTATCATTTAGCTTTGTGACAGGAGCAACCACGACCAGCCCTGATTCTATGTATGGCTGAGTGAAATCCACAATCCTTGTTCTTTTCGTAACAATCGCTATGTCTCCAACCACAGCATCAAATACCTGAAAACAAAGCAAAAGACTCACACTTGTTACAGTCAATTCTAGATAATGCTTTGTTTATGCTCTCTTGAACCGTTTCACTTACCCCAGTAGTGACATTGTTGACCAGGTCATTGTAGTTTGGGTTCTTGAGACCATCTCCAAATAAGATGAACTCGTGAGGAACCGGATAAGAAAGCCGTTTAACCGCAGCTTCAAATACATCAATGCAATACCCTTGCACTTTGTTGCCTCCATTGACCCTTGACACAAAGTCCTTGAAGCTTGCTCTATCGGGGACACCGATTCTCAATCTTCTCCCATTGTTAGGAAAAACCCATCCACGCGGTGTCACAGTAGTCCCACCAGGCCAAGTCACATTGTTCAGATGTTGGTTTGAGCTGGACCGGTTTGGAGGCTTACTGTATATTGACTCAGGAGGCACAATAGATAGCCCAGAATGGTTAGACCAGTACCCTATCTGCCTAAACCCGTCATCAACCACATTTATAATGTCATACGAAGGCTGAATCATCGATCTGTCCGGAAGAAACTGTACTTGACCTGTAACACCTTTCATATTTGTATTCACAATATAATCAAGAAACTGTGATCCTTGATCAAATATGCTCAATGCACCTAGATTCAATGACCCTCCCTTCAAGTTGGTTAACTTTGAGTCGTTGGAGAAGGAAATGTTAGCTCCGCTATCTAGAAGTCTCTTAACAGCTCGAGCAATGATCCACACAGTATCATATGCATAGAGACCATAAACGCTTAACCCGACAGTTCCATTACTAATCTTGTTCCACCGTGCCACGAAATCTTTTTTCTTTCTTGAATTTGGCGTGTGAATACGAAGCGAGAGCACTCCTCTAAGAGATTCAACATTCTTGGGAGGTAAAGGGTTAACAGAATCTAACAGTGAAGTCAACCAAGTAGTAGCTATCCAAACATAACCTTTCTCCATCATGCCAAGCTTTTGAGCTTCCTCAAAGATCATACCACCTGTTCTCGGGAATGTATTCACAATGATTATCCGAGATTCCATGCCTTGAATCTTAACCAACTCATCTATAATCTCACGAGGACTCGTAATCACCACATCCAAAGGAAGTACCGCCTTGTAAGATATCTTGCAGCGCCTTCCTTCAAGCTCATCGCCTAAAGATGTTATACCGTTTCTACTATTGTCATCGTCATTGTACAACGCAATCACATCTGACCAACCGTAATAAGTTATCATTTCCGCAATGGCACGCATCAGAAAGAGATCACTAGGCGCTGTTTGAACAAAGAACGGGAACTGAAGCGCCGAGAGACTAGGGTCTAGAGCTGTGAATGACAACATAGGCACACTAAGCTCATTTGCAATATGAGACAGTACATGAGCCATTATTGATGTCTGAGGACCAATTATAGCCACAGCATCAGTCTCCATAAACTGCAATGCTGTAACATAACAAAAACCAACACAATGATTAATAAGTTAAACTTTAGTTTCAGAACAAGAATCAATACAAAACGATATCATTACTTCACCTCCCATGATACTGAGGAATCCATTGCGCTTAGCATCATACATTGTTATACGCAATTTCGATCCACGAAGGAAGCTAGGATCAGAATTAACATCATCCTCTGCAGCTTTCATTGCAATATTTGCAACTTGACCATATAAAGTACCTAAACTAAAGATTGCTCCAACATTAATATCACGAGGAGGCCTTGAAGCTCCCTCTGATACCATCTCATCACCACTAAGAACAATCAAGCTCAATAAAACCAACACACAAAACATTGCTTTGGCTTAACTCAGTTCCTGAAAACACCAAAATTCCCAAACTACTTAAGACTCATTTAAACCAGAATTGTCAAAGCAAAGAGAAAAGCTAGAAACTTGTTATGAACAAGAGAATATGGAAGGTAAGTAAAGAGAGTAGCTTTAAAGTGTCACGAGGATTAAACCCTTACCTCAAACATAGAGAGATGCTAAAACCAAAACCAAAATCATCTTTTTTAAAAAGAAGATTCTTCAGGTACAGAAAACAATCTACCTGAAAGAACAAGCAAGAGGGATATATAAAAACAAAAAGGAAGTAAATTGAATAGTGGGTATGCTTGAAGATTTGGGAAAGTTGTAAACTTTGTTGGTGGGATTATGATTACTCACATTTACAGGAAATTACATAGACTAATCAAAGTGTGTCGACAAGTTAGAGTGTGAAAGTCTAAATCTTTCATGTTTTGTTTTGTGTTGCAAGTTGACGAAGTGTGACCCTTTTGTTCCTAGCCAAAGAAAAAGGAAGAAGATGATGATTAGTTTTGAGAGAGTTGTTTAAGAATTTATTATTCCACTTAGGGATAATTACTCAAAAAACCTTCTTAGATATATGGTTTATTTAAAAGACCTTTATATGTTTGAGCTCTAATTTTTTTTGCTAAAAAAGGTTACAAAGACCTTTAAAAAGTGGCAAAACCGTTAATAAACGGTTTTGCCACTAAAAAAAAAAAAACTGAACATATAAAAAAAAAGAAAAAAAAAACGTAAACGCAAAAAACGTTCTTCTTCTTCACCTTCTGCGTAACCGGCGATTTTGGTGATTGTTCAAGCGACGTTGATTTGACGGTAAGTTTCGATTTCTTTAATGAGTTTTCGCCTGCTCTATCCATGACGAGTATTCGGTAAGGAGTTTTTACGGAATTTGAAGTAAATTTTGCGTCCGTCAGTTTTAGGTTTTCGAAATTCCAGCGAAGCAAAGTTCCGTCAAGCGGTGGGTTATCGATTTCGTGCATTGAAAAGAGGTATTCAGTTTATTCTAACCGTTTTTGGTTTGGTTTGTGGAAGTCTTGTATGAATGACGAAAACCCTAATCTGAAATCTGTATATTTATTTCAGTTTCGGTTGTGAAAACCCAGATTTCGGCGTCGATATTCGCAGATAAAGTAAGAGAAAAAATTGGTATCGTAGATTTGTTAATCTCTGTGGTGGTAGATTTATATTAAGTAGCGGTAGATTTATTTTATGTGATGGTAGACTTATATTTTATGTGATGGTAGACTTATTTTTTGTTTAATGGGACTTATTTTTTGTTCGATGGTAGATTTATTTTCTGTTTGATGGTAGACTTATTTTCATTTGATGGTAGACTTATATTTATGTGATGGTAGACTTATTTTTTGTTTAATGTGACTTATTTTTTGTTCGATGGTAGATTTATTTTCTGTTTAATGGTAGACTTATTTTCATTTGATGGTAGACTTATTTTTGTTTGATGGTAGACTTATTTGCTGTTTGATGGTAGACTTATTGTTGTTCGATGGTAGATTTATTTTCTGTTTGATGGTAGGTAGACTTATTTTCATTTTGATGGTAGACTTATTTTTGTTTGATGGTAGACTTATTTTCTGTTTGATGGTAGACTTATTGTTGTTCGATGGTAGATTTATTTTCTGTTTGATGGTAGACTTATTTTCATTTGATGGTAGACTTATTTTTGTTTGATGGTAGACTTATTTTCATTTGATGGTAGACTTATTTTTGTTTGATGGTAGACTTGTTTTATGACATGGTAGATTTATTTTATGTAATGGTAGATTTATTTTATGTTGCAGAATTAATTTACTTTTCATTTGATGGTAGATTTATTTTGATGTGATGGAGACTTATAATTACTGATTTGTGCAGATATGACTTCCTCGATTGTGCGAAAGATATATCCATCGAGAAGGTTTCCGGCTGGATTGGCACCATCGGGCCAAAGAAGCATGCATCACAATTGCATGTTGCACGACTTTGAGAAAATGGGGGAAAAGCGGTTGGTGAAGACGTGTACAATGATATAATGAATAATTCCTCAGTTGGAATAATTCTGAAGCTTGCTGCACGGAAATTCAATTTCTCAGGTGCGACGGTGACTCATTTCCTCTCAAACCAATTGAAAACTGCAAGGTTCTATGAGATGTGGTCCTTGTTTGGTGGTCGGCCAGTTAGATTTTCGTTGAATGAGTTTGAAGAGGTAACCCAGATGAACTGTGGTGAGGTTGATGCAAATGATGGTTGGGACATTGATCACACACAGTTTTGGCAAGAAATTGGTGTCCCAGTTGGGGAGGGACCAAAGTGGTCTGAGCTGTTGGTCCTGTTTGAAAAAATCAGGACGTGGAGTGAGGAGAAGAAGAGAATGATAGCTCTGTTGTTTATTTTGCATGTTGGAGTGTATGGTTACGCTCGTGATAGTAGAATCCCTTTGAAAGCTGCAAAAAGGGTGATGGATCCCGAGGCTTTCGAGAGGTATCCATGGGGACGAGTGTCCTTTGAATCTCTGATTTCGTCCATGCAAGTGACGGACATGAAAAAGATCACACTCCATGGGTGTGTTCATGCGTTGCTTGTTTGGATTTACGAGGCAGTTCCCATTTTAGGGGAAAGATTTGGGAAGAGAAGAGAATGAGGTGTTCCTATGCTACGTTGGGGTGGAGGCCGAGGAAGGTACAACCTGGAACAGGTGATGGAGGAGGATAAGAAATCCTCCAACAACAACAAGGTAATATTCATTTGATGGTAGACTTATTTTTGTTTGATGGTAGACTTATTTTTGTTTGATGGTAGACTTATTTTTGTTTGATGGTAGACGTACTGTCTGTTTGATGGTAGACTTACTGTCTGTTTGATGGTAGAGTTATTTTTCATTTGATGGTAGACTTAGTTTTGTTTGATGGCAGACTTTTTAGGTCTATGATGGTACTTATTTTCATTTGATGGTAGACTTTTTAGGTATTTGATGGTAGACTTATTTTCATTTGATGGTAGACTTTTTAGGTCTTTGATGGTAGACTTTTTAGCACTTTGATGGTAGACTTATTTGTCTGTTTGATGGTAGACTTTTTAGCTCTTTGATGGTAGACTTTTTAGCTCTTTGATGGTAGACTTATTTTCATTTGATGGTAGACTTTTATTTATAATCTCATTCTTTTTTTTTGCAATAATGTTCTTTATAGGTTCGTATCAGACACTTAGTGGTGAAGCCTCTCGAATTCATTTACCCTACATGGATTGATGCAGAAGATTTCAAACTTAATAACATGATCCGCGACATTCTTGGTGGATGCATGGATGAAGATTTTTGGGAGTTAGATGCTCCGGTTTCTAAGAAAAAGAAGAGTAAGACTAAGGATGACTCTCCGGTTTCTAAGAAAAAGAAGAACAAGGCTAAGGTGGTTGAGGAAAGTGAGGATGATGATGAGGATGAGGATGACTCTCCTGTTGAAAAGAAAAAGAAGATAACGAAGAGCAAGAAGATGAAGGCTATTGTTGTTGTTGATGAAAGTGAGGATGAGTATCCGGCTCAAAAGAAAGAGAAAAAGAAGGAGAAGGAGACCGAAGGTGGAGTTATTGGTGAAGTGCTTAAGCTCCTACAGGGAATGGCGAGCACAATTGCCAACTTTGATAGTAGGATTACAGCTCTAGAGGGAAAAGAGAATGTCTTGAAAGCTGTGGGAGATGAACAGTCAAACACGGGAGATGGCGGAGATGCATCTGAGGAGGATGATGATCTGGTACGTAAGACTCTTTTCTAAGCTGATGGTAGATATATGGGAACCATGTTTTAGACTTATTTACATGTTTTCCTGAACGTCTATGTTAAGGCGTGGTAGATTTATTAGTGTGTTATGGTAGACTTATATGAACTTATACAGCTGTTTGAATATTTTCCCTCTACTTTTCTTTACAGTCTTGGATGGAACAACAACCACCAACAAAAACAAATTTGGCAGTTAGCCGTGTAGTTAGAAAGCCGGATGAAAAGGCTACACGAACTGACCAGCGGAAAGGGAAAAGCAAATCTGTGGCACCTGTGCAGAAAAGCAAACAGAAAAGCAAACCTTTAACAGCCTTGGAGAAGGTTGAAGCTAAAAAGAAGGTGGGAAGTTATTCTCCATTGTAGTTTGATTTTCAACAAATTTTCTTACTGCCATTCGATTCATTACTTATACATTGTTCGGAGCTGTAGAGAAAAAGAATAACTCTTAAAGAGAAGGAGACGGAATCTACAGCGGATAAAAGGAGGAAAGGAGCTGAGTGTGTCGAAATCCACGATCTGGTACGTATATAGATGACTTCTTTTGTCTTTGATGGTAGAGTTATTTTGTGTTTGATGGTAGACTTATTTTGTGTTTGTTGGTAGACTTATTTTGTGTTTGATGGTAGACTTATTTTCGTTTGCTGGGAGACTTATTTTCGTTTGATGGTAGACTTATTTTCCTTTGATGGTAGAGTTATTCTCGTTTGATGGTAGACTTATTTTCTGTTTGATGGTAGATTTATTTTTCTTTGATGGTAGACTTATTTCCTTTTGAAGGTGGGAAGTAATTCTTCTTTGTAGTTTGATTTTCAACAAATTTTCTTACTTCTATTTGACTCATTCCTTATACATTGTTTGGATCTGTAGAATAAAAGATTAACGTTTAAAGAGAAGGAGACGAAATCTACACCGGTTAAAAGGAAGACAGGAGCTGACTGTGTCGAAATCCACGATCTGGTACGTATATGGTAGACTTATTTTTATTTGACGGTAGACTTATTTTATGTTTGACGGTAGACTTATTTTTGTTTGACGGTAGACTTATTTGTACTTAGTGGTAGACTTATTTTTGTTTGATGGTAGACTTATTTTCGTTTGATAGTGGACTTATTTTTGTTTGACGGTAGACTTATTTTTGTTTGATGGTAGACTTATTTTTGTTTGACGGTAGACTTATTTGTACTTAGTGGTAGACTTATTTTCAGTTTTATGGTAGACTTATTTGTACTTAGTGGTAGACTTATTTGTACTTAGTGGTGACTTATTTTCTGTTTTATGGTACACTTATTTTTGTTTGATGGTAGACTTATTTTCGTTTGATGGTAGACTTATTTGTACTTAGTGGTAGACTTATTTTCTGTTTTATGGTAGACTTATTTTTGTTTGATGGTAAACTTATTTGTACTTAGTGGTAGACTTATTGGGACTTATTTGACTCAATCCTAAACTTGTAGACAAAAGATGTTATTGCTGATGTTGGGAAAGAGAAGGAAAGATCTGATTCTGATTTTGTTACACCTCCTAGTAGGCGCAGAATGATGCGTTACGAGTACTCATCTTCATCTGATGATGAAGATGATATAAAGGCGAAGCAGGTCAATGATGCACTGACCACTGCTTTCGATGCTATTACAAGGTTGTCAAACAAAGATGATTTGGAGGTTCCCCCCGTAGCTCGCAATAAAAATCTTGCTCCGTCTCAGAAGTCCCCATTTATAGGACACTCCGGGACCGTACGAATCATGGCTGGTACAATTCCTTCTTCCGCTGTCTACAATCCTTTTGCGCCGGTGGACGAGCATAGGCTGGAAAATTTGACGGACTACGTGAATTAAGATATGTAAGTCATTTGTCCTTTTAATAGTCATTTTAATAGGAACGTCTTATTCAATGCACCCAAAATTTCATTCTTCTAACCAGTTGACATATGGTTCTATGTCAGAGACAAGCCATTTGAAAACACTCTGCCACTAGTGGAGTTCTATTTGGGAATTATGACAGCTAAAGAAATGTGGCCACACACTCGATATGGATGGCTAAATAGTGAGGTAATTAAATCTACTATTGACTTATTTTCGTTTGATGGTAGACTTATTTGTACTTAGTGGTAGACTTATTTTCGTCTAATGTTAGACTTATTTTCTGTTTGATGGTAGACTTATTTTCATTTGATGGTAGACTTATTTTCGTTTGATGGTAGACTTATTTTCGTTTGATGGTAGACTTATTTTCCTTTGATGGTAGACTTATTTTCCTTTGATGGGTAGACTTATTTTTGTTTGATGGTAGACTTATTGTTGTTCGATGGTAGACTTATTTTTGTTTGATGGTAGACTTATCTATAATTTTTGTGCCAGGTTTATTTACTTTTGGTTAAATTATTTTGCAGCAAATGGGGGCTGCAATGGACATGTTGCGAAAAAGGGCTATGCAACGTCCTACCCCTTTTACCAGTGAAAGGATAGCCTTTCTGGATCCGATATTTGAGAATCTTTGGTGTCAGGAGTACAAAAGGGACTTCAAAGGTAAAGAGAAGACCTTTTTATTCGGCGAGGGGTATATCAACATGTACAATGGCCTAACTCCCACGTTTTCTCCAACCGGCCAGAAATGGGTAACGGATGTTGATACATTGTACATAGCTCATAATATCAACGACGTGCATTGGGTGGGTGTTGTGGTAGACCTAGTTAACAGGAATGTCAAAGTGTACGATAGCATCCTCTCGGGTTACCAGGACAACGTTGTGGCCGAGTCATGCAGACCATACACGAAGATGATTCCTAAGTTGCTTAAAGCTGCTGCACCACCTGAAAAAAAGAAGGGGATGAGTGAGGCTGCGTTTCAATTCTACAGGAAAAAATCAAACATACCCCAAAACATCCAATCAGGTGACTGTGGTGTCTACACTGTGAAATTCTTAGAGTGTCTAGCTCTAGGACATTCAATGGATGGGCTTTGCGATGCAACTGTGCCTGCTATTCGTGTAAAACTTGCGGCTGATATCCTGGAGGAGGCACCATTTGTAGACCTGGCCATACAGGTCTCCGACCCAAACCCACGCAGTAATCCAGACGACAAAGTTCCGTTACAGACAGATTCAGGATAGTCGGATTTGTGTATGTAGTCATAGACTTTTGTGTATGCAGTGGTAGATTTATTTTCATTTGGTAGTACACTTATTGGATATTTTGCATACTTTCGAAGGACCATGTTTAGTAGATTTAGTGGTCCTTCGAAAGTTTGGTAGACTTCTGTAGCGAAAACGTATTGACACCATTTTCAGACTTAATTTCATTTGATGGTATGGTAAACCTTCAATCAGACCATTTTCTTGTAGACTTATTTTCTGTTTGATGGAAGACTTATGTTCTGTTTGATGGTAGACTTATTTTCTCTTTGACGGTAGACTTATGTTCTGTTTGATGGTAGACTTATTTTCTCTTTGATGGTAGACTTATGTGCCTTCGATGGTAGACTTATATTTGTTTGACGGTAGACTTATTTTCTGTTTGATGGTAGACTTATTTTTGTTTGATGGTAGACTTATTTTCTCTCGATGGTAGACTTATTTTCTCTTTGATGGTAGACTTATGTGCCTTCGATGGTAGACTTATATTTGTTTGACGGTAGACTTATTTTCTGTTTGATGGTAGACTTATTTTCGTTTGATGGTAGACTTATTTTCTCTCGATGGTAGACTTATTTTCTCTTTGATGGTAGACTTATGTGCCTTCGATGGTAGACTTATATTTGTTTGACGGTAGACTTATTTTCTGTTTGATGGTAGACTTATTTTCGTTTGATGGTAGACTTATTTTCTCTCGATGGTAGACTTATTTTCTCTTTGATGGTAGACTTATGTGCCTTCGATGGTAGACTTATATTTGTTTGACGGTAGACTTATTTTCTGTTTGATGGTAGACTTATTTTCTCTCGATGGTAGACTTATTTTCTCTTTGATGGTAGACTTATTTGCCTTCGATGGTAGACTTATATTTGTTTCATGGTAGACTTATTTGTACTTAGTTTGTAGACGTATTCTCTGTTTGATGGTAGACTTATTGTTGTTCGATGGTAGACTTATTTTCTGTTTCCTATGTGTTTCGCAACCATTATGTTAATCAAATTACATAACATAACATACATGATTAAGCTTTGCAAGTCGCACGATTGTGGCCATGATGAAGACAGTTTGAGCACTTGGGTTCTTTCCTACTTCGTTTCCGAACCATGGCTATTTCTAAAGCACTTTTAATCCGGGAAAGTCTTGGCCTACCTGGTGGTTCCCGCACAACGGGAGGTTTACAGACTTTTGTTGCCACAATTTCCGGCGCTGGAAGCGCAATATCTCGTGGCATAATACTTTTTGAGTAACCCTTGAACAAGTTCTTTGTATGGAAGTAGGGATGTGCAAGGGCGATCCGTGACTTCTTCACTGTTTCCGCTGCTGCAATGGCATGAACACAAGGAATTCTATCCTTGTCAAACCTTTTGCAAGTACAACTATTTGATGTCAGATTCACCACATGCAATGATGACCCCAACGTTACTTCTATTTCGTTGTCATTAATCTTTTGCACAGTCCAAAGCTTAGCGTTCTCAACCCTATCCTGTTTACGAAAAAAGGCAAACAAGTATTAATCTACCCTCACTTGTCTATAAATCAACCATAACATAAAATAAGTCTACCATCAAACAGAAATAAGTCTACCATCAAACGGAAATAAGTCTACCATCAAACGGAAATAAGTCTACCATCAAACGAAAATAAGTCTACCATCAAATGGAAAATAAGTCTACCACCAAACGGAAATAAGTCTACCATCAAACGAAAATAAGTCTACCATCAAATAGGAAAATAAGTCTACCACCAAACGAAAATAAGTCTACCATCAAACATAAATAAGGCTACCATCAAACAGAAATAAGTCTACCATCAAACAGAAATAAGTCTACCATCAAACGGAAATAATTCTACCATCAAACAGAAATAAGTCTACCATCAAACGGAAATAAGTCTACCATCAAATAGGAAAATAAGTCTACCACCAAACGAAAATAAGTCTACCATCAAACATAAATAAGGCTACCATCAAACAGAAATAAGTCTACCATCAAACAGAAATAAGTCTACCATCAAACGGAAATAATTCTACCATCAAATGGAAATAAGTCTACCATCAAACGGAAATAAGTCTACCATCATATAGGAAAATAAGTCTACCATCAAACGAAAATAAGTCTACTATCAAATAGGAAAATAAGTTTACCTGAAGCTGTTTTTCCACCGCAGTGGTCAAGGTTGTGGTCATTAAACTTGCTTTTTTCCTTCTTGTAGCAAACCACCTTGTCAACATCGACCTAATAGTATCCAGAAGTTCCACTATTGGATACCCGCGCGCAGGAGATAGGACCTTATTAATAGATTCCGCTATGTTGCTTGTCAGGAAGTTGTATCTATGACCGGGAAAATGCACACGAGTCCATAAACGAACATCGGCTCCCTCTAAATAAGTATGAAGAGCAGGATACAACGCCTCAATCTGCCCAAATAACTCATTAAACTCTTGAAGTGTATATGCCTTCGCTGCCTTCTTCACTAGTCCGAATGATTCTCCACCTTTGAATTTCAGCAAAATGTTTTTATGCAGATGATATGTGCAAATACCACGAGAAGCACGCGGGTATACCTTCCCAATCGCCTTCGATATTGATCTATGCCTATCTGAGATAATCGTAAGACCTTCATCATCTGCGATTACTCGGCTTAACTGTCTAAAGAACCACTCCCAAGACTCATCATTCTCAGTATCAACAACACCGAAAGCAATAGGAAATATGTTAAAATTTCCATCTTGTGTCGTGGCAATCAGTAAAGTACATTTGTACTTACCTTTCAAATATGTCCCATCCACCACAACTACCTTCCTCATATACTTGAAACCATGTATGCTTGCGCCAAATGCAAGGAAAAGAAACTTGAACCTATTTTCACCATCGACTTTCAGCTTTATAAGTGTCCCTGGATTAGCTCTCCTAATCATGTATAAGTACGTGGGCAGTTCTTCGTACCCATTCTCAGCGCTTCCTCTAACCAATTTCCTTGCATACTTTAATGCTCGATGGGCTTTCCAATACTCAACCTGTGACCATCAAACGAGAATAACTCTACCATCCAACGAAAATAAGTCTACCATCAAACACAAAATAAGTCTAATAAGTTTACCTTAAACAGAAATAAGTCTACCATCAAACAGAAATAAGTCTACCATCAAACAGAAATAAGTCTACCATCACACAAAAAATAAGTCTACCGTCAAACCAAAATAAGTCTACCATCAAACACAAAATAAGTCTAATAAGTCACCATCAAACAGAAATAAGTCTACCATCAAACAGAAATAAGTCTACCATCAAACAGAAATAAGTCTACCATCAAATAGAAATAAGTCTACCATCACACAAAAAATAAGTCTACCGTCAAACCAAAATAAGTCTACAGTCAAACAGAAAATAAGTATACCATCAAACCGAAATTAAGTCTACCATCGAACAACAATAAGTCTACCATCAAACGGAAATAAGTCTACCATCAAATAGAAATAAGTCTACCATCAAACAGAAATAAATAAGTCTACACTCAAATAAGTCAACCATCAAAGGCAAATAAGTCTACCATCAAACGGAAATAAGTCTACCATCAAACGCAAATATGTCTACCATCAAAAAGAAAATAAGTCTACCATCAAACAAAAATAAGTCTACCATCAAATAGAAAATAAGTCTACCATCGAACAACAATAAGTCTACCATCAAACAGAAAATAAGTCTACCATCGTTTAAAGTACCTTTATTCTGAAACGTTTCCTTATAGCATCGGCAACATGACTTGGCAAGACTGTTGGTCCAACACCACCAATGAAATCTTTGTAGAGACGATCTAACACCTGATACGTTGCTTTACGAGCACGGGTTGAACGATCAGTCACATAACAAGAGTGGTTTCCATTATAAGTCTTGATATGGAAACTGGGACTGTCTCCAATAGTTGAAGCACGAACCCTCCACGTACATCCTTCCACCCAACAACTAACCGTCAACAACGTTGGAGTTGAGTGTCCGACGTTAAAGTCAAACTTACGTGCAACAGAAATAATCTCCAATCTCCTCTCCAAGTCCTCTTTTGTGGCATAACGTTGCCCAACCGCTAAGTCTACCGACCTCATTTCTAACTTCACGCAATCTGGAATCGATGGTAGACCCCTTTTCTTCGGTGGTAGATTTTCCATGGCGGCGTCGTCGTCATCATCTGAAAGTTTACCACGCCTCCCGTATTCATCATCGTCCGAGCTTGCACCGTCTGAATCGTCGCAATAGTTAAATCTACAATCATCATCTTCATCATCTTCATCATCTTCATCATCTTCATCATCTTCATCTATAGGTTCTCCCTTCTTGCATCCACTTCTCTCTCTTTTAAACTGTTTTTTTTTTCTTTTTCACTAATCTCCACGCATAGACGAATCATTTCCTTCTTATATTGTTGTACAAAACTCTTGAACTGTCTTCAATTTGTAACGAAAATCGGTGGTGTATCTAGAGCTAAGCTTGGTAAAAGGTAACTCAATTTTACCTCGAAAATTTGTTCATCGATTCCGAAACCTTCATACACCATTCGAAGGAAATTGTTGAACGAGGTTGTATGATCTAACCGAAGAACTCTACCACCTTTTGAGTTGTCAACCTCGAACGCCCATCCATTCTTCGAAAAACTCCATCTACCACAGACAAGAACAATTTGTTCCATTGGACCTCGTTCAAGTTCACTCCAACAGGTTCACTCGTTCGAAAAGAACTTTACAAAACAAGGAAAGTTCAAAAAATCATTTCGCAAAGATCTAACCTAAGCGGCTGTAAACCCTAGTTCATCACCATTGTTGCTGGTTTTTCGTGCAAATTTGTCTATTTTGAAAGGGTAAAATCGACATTTCCGTTCCCTTCAACTAACTCTACCACCTACCAAAATAAGTCTACCACCACATAAATTCCTAAACAGGAAATAAGTCTACCACCAAGTACAATAAGTCTACCGTTATAACAAATAAGTCTACCGTCACTAAGTTCGAAAATAAGTCTACCACCACTATAAATTCCTAAACAGGAAATAAGTCTACCACCAAGTACAATAAGTCTACCACTATCACAAATAAGTCTACCGTCACTAAGTTCGAAAATAAGTCTACCACCACTATAAATTCCTAAACAGGAAATAAGTCTACCACCAAGTACAATAAGTCTACCACTATCACAAATAAGTCTACCGTCACTAAGTTCGAAAATAAGTCTACCACAACTATAAATTCCTAAATATGAAATAAGTCTACCACCAAGTACAATAAGACTACCGTTATAACAAATAAGTCTACCGTCACTAAGTTCGAAAATAAGTCTACCACCACTATAAATTCCTAAACAGGAAATAAGTCTACCACCAAGTACAATAAGTCTACCACTATCACAAATAAGTCTACCGTCACTAAGTTCCAAAATAAGTCTACCACAACTATAAATTCCTAAATATGAAATAAGTCTACCACCAAGTACAATAAGTCTACCGCTATCACAAATAAGTCTACCAAATGTGTAATGTGAAAAAAAGTCTACCGTCACTAAGTTTGATAAAAAGTCTACCATCACTACATCTGGGTAAAAACAAATCTACCGCTTCTATCGCTAAAAACGCATAAGTCTACCACCATTGAGCCTAAAAAAATAAGTCTACCAGTCCACGGTTGGTTTCGTTGACCGAAAATACGAAATAAGTCTACCGATAACTATAAGTCTACCACTACTACAATAAGTCTACCACAACTAAACACAAAAGAAATCTACCACCACGATGAAAAAGTCTACCGCACATTATAAGTCTACCGCTACTAAAATAAGTCTACCGTCACTATAAATCTACCGTCACTATGACTAAAAATCTACCACCAAAGGAAACAAATCTACCAGTCAAAATAAATCTACCATCGAACAAAAATAAATCTACCGCTGAAAATAAGTCTACGGAAATAAATCTACCACTTGAAGAATAAGTCTACCGCAAAAAATAAGTCTACCGCTATGGGAAAATAAGTCTACCGCAGAGAAAATAAGTCTACCATTCGGAAATAAGTCTACCACCAAAGGAGACAAAATAAGTCTACCGCTCAAAAATAAGTCTACCGCTCATCAAATAAGTTTACGGACAAAAAAATAAGTCTACCAGAACTCAAATAAGTCTACCATCACATAGCGGTAGACTTATTTTTTTTAGGCGGGAAACTTTCGCGCCTACTTGGCGCGTTTCATTAATGGCATTTTCGTAAATACAGTTTTTGTTATCAAAGCAAAAAGGGTAAAACGGATTCGAAAATAGCTCCAGTAATTAAAATCTAAAAAAGTTGTTTGAGTAAGGCCAAAATCTAAGAAGGTTATTCTAGTAAGTCTCTCTTCCACTTAATGATATTTTTAATCTTTATTGGGTAATGAAATCATTTTACGTCATCGAATTGTTTGATTATTGAATGACTATTTTTTTTTTTAATTATAAGATTCCGTTACCATCCAATAACACTCTTTCACACTACTATTTTATGATTTTCGTTTTGTCATATCTATTTTTAATTTAAACCATGATCCAATGACTCTTTCTTATTTTGTTTGTTAACTTACTCTTTTCTTTTTGATATATTATTATCATATTTTGTGGTTTTTGATACAACGACAATTGATAAAGTCCGAGTATTTCAAATATATTTTGGTTGAGTTTTTCCACATTTAAAACATCTTCTTATGTTGACCAAAAAAAAACATTACCACTCATAACATGTTTACTTATTGGACTCATTCTTTCATTTGCCATTTTTATACCCCAAACAACAAATTTACACCAAATGCAAATTTGTTACAGATTCTTATTATCATTCAAATGTTTAGAAAGATTAACAAGGAATAATGTCAATATGTTAAATTGAAAAGAGAAAACAAATCACAATCAAAATGTCCAATATCAGTTGTGTGTATCATGGGAGAGTGGGGATTTCCATTTCATTATGTGGAAGCTCCACCGAAGAAACTAAGTAATGGAAGTTGAAAATCCACTCAAAATCTGAACCTTTTTTTTTTCAAGTGCACCAAAGAACCTTATTTGCTCCTGTCATCATCTATGGAAAGAGAGTGACAATATATATGAACAACAATATATAATTTAATCTGAAGTAGTTTTGTTTTCATTCTTGTATATCTTCTTTTTGAAATTCACGTAGAGGAAGTTGGATATTTTGGCTATGTAGCATTTGGTTTGGCTATAACAATAGTGATTTATAATATGCATAGAACTTTTTAATTGCAGTGGAGTTGGTGGGAGGTTTTCTCAGTGTTCCGAATTCTCTAAACATGTGAGTTACAAAAGATTTACTTCATGATATAAGCTTTAGAAAAACTCTTTTGTTGATCTCAAATGTGATCGTTTGCATGACCGGTCCATAACCGATTGATACTAAGAACCTAACAGAACTTTCAAAATAAATTTGATAGTTCCGATTAAACTTCAACTTTCACTCGGAACATCCCAGATGTTCGTTTCCATGTAATTCCATGTAAGGAAGCTCGTGCAAATAAGAATAAGAAAGGATCCGGTTGGAGGAGATTGATTTAATTTGTTATCGAATGTCAATCATGTAATAAAATTCATTCCTACTGTTTGAAGAAAACGTGAAGAATTTCAGTTTGGAAGACCTGTTGAAGTCCCCGAATAAAGGGGAAAAGGCTATAAATAGGTCGTTTGCTATGGCTAGAAAGGTTGTTCGCCTTTATACGGCTTGGCTTCACTATCACTCATATGTAGTGATCGGTCTCAAAAGTGGTATTCCTGCCATACAAGCCTATTTTTTCTAGTGCTAGAAGCTTCGCCTATATATATATAATTGGTGTCTTACTTATTTTAAGCCATATAGTATGTGTAACATCCCGATTTTTGAGAATATGTGCTGCATGCGGAGAGGCTTCAAAGAATTGATTTGGCTACCTATGTCACCAAAGTGCACTTATCTTTTAGGTTACTGGTCTTGAGAGAACTACAGAGTTAAACGTGCTTGACCTGCAACAATCGAAGGATGGGTGACCTACCCAATACCGCGAGTGAGGCCAAACACGGGGAAATACCACATGGTGATTGCCGAATCAGTAAACATGCATTTTGAGCCTCCCAGATTAACGCACCGACCGTCAGATAAATCTGGGTCTGCGGGCTGAGAGTGGACATGGGGCCCACATGAAAGATGGTCGGGGCATTATAGTTTGAATCCATAGTCGATGACATTATTTGTTTCATTTTAGATAACCTCAAAATCGAATTTGGCAATTAGTATAGTGAACCATCAAACCTAAGAATCATAGCATACACCAATGTTGTTTATTTATAGATTAGCTAATTCAACTCTTGAAATGACTTGAGAAAACAAAAACCTAAAGAGAAGTAGAGGGTGCACTCAACATGGAATTTAGAGTGATTTGAATTAAAGTGACAAATCTTTTGTTATTCAAACATGAATTTTAAAAACTCTTTTCAAATTAAGTGTTATTGAACTTGTGATTTTAAAATCTACTTCAAAATATAGTGTTAATGGAAAAAAATTAAGCAATGAATTTTGGAAGATTTGTTATGATTTTAATATGCTTTGGTGGGATTCCTTAGTTAAAATTTTATAAATGGGATAAAGGAAATCTCATTGTTTTAGGTGGGATTATATAAGATTTTAATTAAAATCACAATGATTTCTCTAAATCATCCAAAAATTCAATTAAATCATCCAAAATCATTTAAAAATTCAATTAAATCAAATCACTTCAAATTCAATACATCCCCATATGTGTCAAAAATATAAGGTACCCAACAAGTAATTTAAAGTATTTGAAAACAGATTCTTTTAATACTACTTGAGTTAATGTTCCATGATACTATTTTAGATTTTTGTCCTATTGGGAAAAAAGTTAGTTTAGCACTAATTCATTGTTTTATTACTAGACTAGCTCTTATTTTATTTTTATTACTAACAAAAAATTTATATCTATTTTACCCTTAAATCATTTGTTAGTAAAAAATTTATTTACAAGAGTTCCATTATTATAAAAAAAAATTAAAATTAATTATGGTTTTTGCCATCTAACAGACTTAATATGTTGGCATCACATGAATCAACAAACTTATTTTTTGACAGATTTATTTTCTTTCAACAACAAATTTACCTAATCTTCACAGACTTATTAAGTTTTTTGTACTTATTTGACGGATTTATTTTCTTTTGTTCATAGATTTACTTAATTTTGATAGACTTAATTAATTTTCAATGAATTTGTTTTCTTTTAGCCACAGATTTACTTAATTTTGACGGACTTAATTAGTTTAAATAAACTTGTTTTCTTTTAGCCATAGATTTACTTAATTTTGACAGACTTAATTATATTTCAATAGACTTTTTTTGTTTTAACCACAAATTTACTTAATTTGGACCGACTTAATCAAATTTCAATAGATTTGCTTTTCTTTAGCTATACTAACTTAACCGAAATTAACCAAACAATTAATTAAAAAACAAAGTACGACAATTAGGATTTCTAGCGTAATAGTCCATAGTTCTTTTTTCGTTTGCAAGATAGGTCTTCAGTTTTGGCATCATAACTTTTGATTGGCTTAACGGATTTGAGAAATTTCAATTGGAGGTGAAAACTGACTCTTCAAGCTTTCCAACGATATCAAGAAAGTATATTTTTGATGTTGAGAAGAACTTCAAACGTTTCCGTAGTCTCTAACTCTGAAACTGTCTTCAAACGTGTTTTACTTCTCTTTTGTTATATTTAATCAGTGACTTGTAATGACTTCTTAACACTCTAAATACATCATGTTTCTTCAAATCGTTCTTAACTTGATAAAATGCAATTTTCACTTGTTATAAAATTGTATTATGAAGATTCAAACAAACAACTATGTTTAGTAAAAAGACACAGCTAAATATAAGTTTAGAACATTAATAAACTATAAGTACAAGCTTGCTTATTTCTGTGTCATACGTGGCAGTCCCACCTCGTCATGAATCTCAGCCAATTGCAAAGCACTCGATATACTTTATAGCATACACACCACATGATGGATGCTTTTAAGTCTTCGTACGGCGAACTATGTATCACTCCACTTCCGAACACAAGTAGGCACCATTGCGTTTAAAATTGCAGATTCCCGAATGGCCAAAATTCTTTTCGGATGACTTTATCATCCTCTCAAAATGTTGTAATAAACGAGACATTCAAAACTGAAGGGTTTAATGAAAATACAAAGTGTGTAATTCAACCAAAGTATAAAGAAATAGTGCTTAAAAAGCATGAGAAAACCATACAAACCACATCAAACTGTTCAAAATTATAAAACCTTGCATCAGTATGCAAAACCTTGAATCAATAAATATATAGGACAACATGGTTACAAGTTGTGATATCTAATCATTGTGTGGGAAAAAACCATATTTACATAATTTGCAGATGGTATTTTACGTACTAATGAGTTGTGTCACGAACTTCTTCTTCGTCTTTAAAAGAATATATAGGAATGACAATGTCAAAAGCTGAAATTAAAGACTAAATAGCAAAAACCAGATCAATTCAAAACTCATTCTAGCCACAAAACGACACTCATGGGAATCATATAATCAAAAAATAGAATTAAAAAAAAAACACATCAGATCTGAAGAAATCCATTCTGAAAACCAGAAGAGAGAGCAAGAGATTAACCTTCACAAAACTGGCGGATTTGGTGATGTTCGTCAGAAGAAGAATCAACAAATGAAGGAGACGAAAGAATTTTGTTCAAAAAAAAAAAGGAGACGAGAGAATTAGGGTTTAGCCGCTAGAGAATTAGCATTTCGAAAAACTCAGAAAACAATGCTTTGTCGAAGGGTTTGTCGATGGTAGGCTGATTTTAATATTTCTATTTTTAATTGTAAAATTAATTCTAAATAATCCTTTGAGGGTAAAGGTAATGGCATAAGTGTGATTAAAATCAAGTGTGAAGGGGTAAATGACTTTTAATCTATTTTTTATTAGGTGTTTTTGAATGTATGCTAAACTAGTAATATATCAATGAATTAGTGCTAATCTAAGTAATTTAAAACAAAATCCTATAAAAACGCTAAAAAAACAAAGTAGTAAATACAATTTATCATATTAAGATTATATATTAACTTAGCATACCAATTTGTAAATTTAGTAAAATAATATATGATATCCATGTTATTTACTAAATTTAGAGAGTTATAATTAAAAAAAAAGTGATACAATAATACTACAAAAAAGCATACAAGACAGATATCTAATTATTTTGACCAAAAACTATATATATATATATATATATAGATATATGTGTTGAGCTTTAATCTTAAAACTCCTCAATAATTTTATTTTTTGAAAACATTCTTAGTTGTATATCCAATACATTTAAAAATTTAGTAAAATGGATCCTATATTGGTGTTAGAAAAAACTCTAGGAAAATTTGAGCTTAGCAATAATGGTGTATTATATCTATTAAACCCAGTTATGGAAAACATAGAAAAAAAGATAGAAATTCCAGAAATTAAAAATGACATTCAACTGGAAATTAAAAATGGCATTCAGGTGGAAATTCAGGATAATGAAAACATTGAAAATTTATATTGCGTAGATCTTAAAAAAACCAGTACGGGTAAATATTATTTTGGAACCGGATGGAAAAATTTCAGAGAAGCAAGAGGTCTTAAAATAGGTGATATCATCCAATTATATTGGAAAGATAACAAATTTTTCTTTACAATGTGAGTCTTCTTTCGTTATATTTATTAAACTGATTTCTCATTAGTTGTGCATTTCCTTACTAATCTATTTTACTAATATATTTTTATTGGCTGACATAATTATATTTTGGATGGTTTAATGTGTATCATAATTAAGAATTTTATTTGTAGGAATGTAAATATATGCAAAAAAAATTAATGAAAATCTCAAATTATTACAGTAAAGAGTTCGATGCGGAACAAGCAGATAAGAAAGGAGAATCCAGTTCAACTAAGAAAAAAGAACCCCGTTCAAGTACAATTCATGCAGGAAAAGTACGTCAAGCAAAGTAAGTGATATAGATTGAGCGAAACAAAAATTGAATGATAAATATAATAAGTGCAACATAAGTATTATTTATAGGCATTTAAATAGATGTTAAGTTTTCTAATTAAGGCTTCAAATTATTATAGTAAATCGTCCAGTACGGAACAAGTAGACAAGAAAAAAAAATCCCGTTCAAATACAGTTCGTGTAGGAAAAACACGTCAAACAAAGTAAGCGATGTGGAATGACCAGAACAAAAATTGAATGATGAATATAATAAGTGGAGTATAAGGATTATTATTTAGTAAATTTTTCAAATAGTTTTCTGTAGTTTTCAAAAATTTAAGGTGATTGAAATATGTTTTTTTATAAATAAAGTTGTATTAATAAGCACTTTGAATTAAAAAGTTATATTAAAATAAAATAATACCTTTAATAAAATTAGTTAACGAAAAGACATGTGTGGATCTTCGTTGTTTTAAATTGCATGTATCTTTCAAATTTGTAATATAAAAGCACTTTAATGGTGATTTTTTACATAGTATCTTAAAATTAAAAATAATCAAAAAGTGAGAGAGAATGGAAGAGACTTCCCTAAAGTGTCTACAATAAAAGACGTTTTTCCGCTTTTTCAGACTCTTTCTACCACGTGTGCTCTTTTAATTGGATTAAATTATTATTTTAACAAATTAATATTTCAATAAATAGTTAATTAAATTAAAATTAAAATAATATATCAAAGAAGCTCAATGACTTTCTTTGTTGGGATGCTCTAACAAACACGTCGTCGTCTAAAAGATTTAAAAATGAATCATCAATTAACATAGTTCATCGGTTCAAAGTCAAAACAAAAATAAACCTAAACCGATTTAGAAAAACCCAAAGTAGTTACAAGCTTAATGTTCCGAGTGAGATTTTTGGTCATGTAAGTTCAAAATTTTCACTTCATGGTATTATTTTTAAATGTGGTATTATCGAGAGGTGGTCCCGAGTACCGAAAAGATTATGGATCAAAGATTCAAAGCTCCTACAATTTATCCCAAAAAAAAATGTTTCTGTTCATGAGATATGTTTAATAATACTCAATGTGAACACCTGGCCGGTCTAGTATTTTTGGATCTCTAGACATGTAAGTTCAAAATGTATGTATGTTAGTAAAACTCTCTTTTCATGTAAGTTTAATGATATATAATTTTTTGGCAAATATAATCCGCAACCATAATCGATGACTTCATTTACGTCATTTGTTTATCTGTTTGGACCGGACATATGTGATCGATTTGTAGTCTAATTTTCTAATTTAAACAATCTCAAATCAGATTACAATATCCTTTACTACTAAAACACAAGTCACCTCACCAATTAAAAGTTGACATGTGGCTTTTTTTCCAAACTAAATTAATATAAATGGAAAAACAAATTAAATGATCAGTTTCACTAGAATCACGAGAACAAAAAAAATGTCACTTCTCTTTCCACTCATTCAGAATCCGCACACAAAAAAAAAACTACCACAATTTTTTATATATTTCAATATTTTAAGTATAGGGACAAAATACAGTTTTCAATTTATTAAATATATGTATTACAACAACAAAAACCCGTGCATGCACGGGCGATAATACTAGTGGTGTACTAAATCATCAAACCAAAGAATCAAGCATACATCAAAACTTGTCTATCTGCAGATCAAACTAATTCTAACTCTTGAAATGTCTTTTGACCCCCAAAAAAAAAACTCTTGAAATGACTGGAGAAACACAAAAACCTAAAGAGAGGTAACACGACGTCGTCTAAATATTCAAAAACGAATTATGTAACACGGTTTAGCGGTTCAAACTCAAACCGAAATATAAACCAGAGTAGTTAAAGTAGATGCGCTAGCGATGTCGTATCGACGTCATCACGTGGCACGCATTTAGATTGAGAATCCGACCCGATCACACACCTGACCCGGTATTTTATCAGTGATGATCAAACCATCAAATGCTTAGCTTCTGTAGTAGTATTGTTTTCATTCTTGTATATCTTCTTTTTAAAATTCATGTAGAGGAAGTTGAATATATTGGTTTGGTTATAACATTAGTGATTTATAAGATGCATAGAACTTTTTAATTGCAGTGGAGTTGGTGGGAGGTTTCCTCAGTGTTCCGAGTTCTCTAAACATGTGAGTTACAAAAGAATCACTTCATGATATATGCTTTAGAAAAACTCTTTTGTTGATCTCAAATGTGATCGTTCGCATGACCGGTCCATTATTTTTGGATGTCGTACTATCGGAAAAATGTAAGTACATTAGTAAAACTCTTTACATGTATGTTGAATGATATACTATATATATAAAATTGGTGTCTTACTTATTTTAAGCCGGATAATCTGAATCCATAGTTGATGACTTCATTTGTTTATGTGTTAGGACCAATGTATATGTGATCGATTTATAGTTTCATTTTAGACAACCTCAAAATCGAATTTTGCAATTAGTATAGTGAACCGTCAAACCTAATAATCATAGCACACACCAAACTTGTCTAGTTATAGATTAGCTAATTCAATTCTTGAAATGACTTGAGAAAACAAAAACCTAAAGAGAAGTAGGAGTGTATTCAACATGAAATTTGGAGTGATTTGAATTAAATTGACAAATCCTCTATTATTCAATCATGAATTTTAAAAACTCTTTTTAAATCCAGTGTTATGGAACTTATGATTTTAAAATCTACTTCAAAATCCAGTGTTATTGAAAATGTTTTAAGCAAAAGATTTTAGGAGATTTGTTATGAGTTTAATGTGTTTTGCTGGGATTCCTTAGTTAAAATTTAAAAATGTGATAAAGTAAATCTCATTGTTTTAGGTGGAATTCTATAGGATTTTAATTAAAATTATAACAATTTCCCTAAATCATCCAAAATAATTCAAAAACTTGATTAAAATCAAATCACTCCAAAATTCATGTTGAATATACCCCCATAGGTGTCAATAATATAAGGTACCAAATAAGTATTTTTAAAGTGTTTGAAAAACAGATTTTTTTTAATACTACTTGAGTTAATGTTTTGATTCTGTTTTAGATTTATCCTATATGTATATAAAGAAAACAATAAAAACTATAAAAAAACAAAGTTGTAAATACAATTTATCATATTAAGATGATTAACTTACTATATCCATGTTGTTTACTAAATTTAGAGAGTTTTAATTAAAAAGAAATCGAAAACAAACAAAAAGTATAAAAATTAGTACTAAAAAAGGATACAAGACATATATCTAATTATTTTTGCCAAGAACTAGATGTATAAATATATGTGTTGAGCTTTAATCTTAACACTCCTCAATAATTTTCTTTTTTGAAAACATTCTTAGTTGTATATCAAAGATATTTAAACATTTTGTAAAATGGATCCTATATTTGTGTTAGAAAAAACTCTAACAAATTTTGAGCTTAACAATAATGGTAAGATATATCTACCAAACCAGGCTTTGAAAAACACAGATAAAAAGATGGATATTCCGGTATTTAAAGATGGCACTGAAGTGGAAATCCTAGATAATGAAAACTCATATTATGTAGATCTTAAAAAAGTCAATCAAGATTTATATTATTTCGGAACTGGATGGAAAAATTTCACAGAAGCAAGAGGTCTTAAAATAGGTGATATTATCCGATTCTATTGGAAAAATAAAAAATTTGTCTTTAAAATGATGTGAGTCTTCTTTTAATTTATTTTAAAAACTATCTTTCATTAGTTGTTCATTTCCTTACTAATCTATTTAACTAATATCTTTTTATTTGCTCACATAATTATATTTTGGATGGTTTAATGTGTATCCTAATTTAGATTTTATTTATAGGAATTTAAATAAATGCATAAATTTTTATTTAAATCTCAAATTATTATAGTAAAGAGTTCGATGCGGAACAAGTAGATAAGAAAGGAGAATCCAGTTCTAGTAAGAAAGAAGAACCCACTTCAACTACAATTGGTGAAGGAAAAACACATCAAGTAAAGTAAGTGGTCTGGAATGAGCGGAAAAAAAATTGAATGATAAACATAATAAGTGCAACATAAATCTTACTTATATGCATTTAACTAAATGCTAAGATTTTTAATTAAGGCCTCAAACTATTATAGTAAACCGTCCGGTGCGGCACAAGCATATAAGAAAGGAGAATCCAGTTCAAGTACGATTCCTGCAGGAAAAACACATCAAGCAAAGTAAGCGATATAGATTAAGTGGAACAAAAACTAAATGATAAATATAATGAGTGCAACATAAGTATTATTTATAGGAATTTAGATATATGCTAAGATTTTTAATTAAAGCCTCAAATTATTATAGTAAATCGTCTAGTGCGGAACAAGCAGATAAGAAAAGAAAATCCAGTTCAAGTACAGTTTGTGCAGAAAAAACACATCAAGCAAAGAAAGCGGTGCGGAATGAACAAAACAAAAATTGAATGATGAATGTAATAAGTGGAGTATAAAGTAAAATTTCAAATAGTTTTTTTTTTTTAGTTTTCAAAAATTTAAGATGGTTGAAATATGTTATACATAAAGTTGTATTGATTTGCGTATTTAGAAAATTATTTTATAAAATATTTGAATTTAAAATAAAATTATACTTTTAGTAAAATTAGCTAACGAAAAAACATGTGTGGATCTTCGTTGTTTTAAACTGCATATATCTTTCAAATTTGTAAAATAACAAACACGCCGCCGTCTAACGGATTCATAAACGAATCATTAATCAACATAGTTACCCGGTTCAAAATCAAACCGAAAATAAACCTAAACCAATCCAGAAAAACCCAAAATAGTTACATGCTTAATATTCCGAGTGAGATCTCGTAATGTTCCGAGTGAGATCTCTAGACATGTAAGTTCAAAGTTTCACTTCATAAGATATGCTTAGAAAAACTCTTTTGTTTATCTCAGTGTGATCGTATGGCTGGTCTAGTATTTTTTGGATGTCGTAAGTTAATATCGAAATATGAAAAAAATGTATGTACGTTAGTAAAACTCTTTTTATATAAGTTTAATGATATAAAAAAATTGTTTAGGCAAATATAATCCGCAATCATAATCGATAATTTCATTTGTTTATCTATTTGAACGGGATATATGTGAACGATTTGTAGTCTAATTTTCCACTTTAAACAATCTCAAAATCGAATTTTGCAAAATTGGTATAATGAAACCATCAAAACCTAAGAGCATGTTGACTCATGATTATAGTAAAGTATCATTAGTAGTAATTGTTTAATTGAGATTCAAGTATTATAGCAAAAAAATCATTTAAGTGATACAAACTAAATTCAAATGATATCCAACTATTATATTTTAATCCAATAATGCTCTAATGATACTCTCTTAAATCATTAATAAACACGAGCATACACCAAACTTGTCAATGTACAGATTAAACCATAATCGATCACTTCATTTGTTTATCTATTTAGACTAGACATATGTGATCGATTTATATTCTAATTTTCCACTTTAAACAATCTCAAAATCGAATTTTGCAAAATGGGTATAATGAAACCATCAAAACCTAAGAATCATAGCATACACCAAACAAACTTGTCTATGTAGAGATTAAACTAATTCAACTCTTGAATATGACTCAAACTAAAGAGAAGTAAATATAAACAACACGACGTCGTCTAAAGGAATCAAAAACGAACAAACTCGGTTCACCGGTTCAAAGTCAAACTGAAAATAAACTTAAAACCAATCCAGAAAAACCCAAAGTAGTTAGTTACAACTTTAACGATGTCGTATTAACGTCATCACATGGCACGCATTAAGATGTAGAATCCGACCCGAATACCCAACCCCACCCGACCCGGTATTTTATCTGAAAACTGTCATGAACAAATTGTTCAACACGACAAAATCAAAATCAAAAATCGATCCCAAATTTTTTCTTCTTCTTCTTCTTCGTTAAATCTTTCTCTAGGGTTAGGGTTTCCTCCGATTGATTTCACGATTTTGGATATGAGTGGAGAAGGAGATTCGAATGAGCCGAAAACCGTCGTTGATGGTGGAGAGGTGGTTGCTGTGAACGTAAGGTGCTCTAATGGCACGAAATTTAGCGTGAGGACGAGTCTTGAATCTACGGTTGAGTCATTCAAAGCTTTGGTTGCTCAGAACTGCGACGTACCAGCTAATCAGCAACGATTGATTTACAAAGGACGTATTCTCAAAGATGATCAAACTCTCTTGAGCTATGGTACTTTCTCTGATTTGATTTGATTCGATTTCGTTACGAATTCGATTGCCTCATGAACCTTACTGTTATGTATCTGTGAATGATTTGATCTTATAGGTTTACAAGCGGATCATGCTCTGCATATGGTTAGAGGCTCTGCACCACCTGCTACAAATGTTGGAAGCCAAGCCACTACTACACCTAGTGTTACTAGAGGAGTAGGTTCTAATGATAGTCCGGGAGGCGAAACGTTGTTTCCGGGGCTTGGATTTAATCCATTAGGTGGTGGGAATGCTATGCCGGGGTTATTTGGAGCTGGACTTCCGGATCTTGAGCAAGCGCAGCAACAACTAGCGCAAAACCCGAATATGGTTAGAGATATGATGAATACACCGGCTATTCAGAGTCTTATGAACAATCCTGAACTTATGAGGACTTTGATTATGAGTAATCCGCAAATGCGTGAGCTTGTTGATCGGAATCCTGAGCTTGGACATATACTTAACGATCCGAGTATTCTTCGGCAAACTTTGGAAGCGGCGAGAAACCCTGAGCTTATGCGTGAGATGATGCGGAATACTGATAGAGCGATGAGTAATATTGAGTCTACTCCTGAGGGGTTTAATATGCTTAGGCGTATGTATGAAAATGTTCAGGAACCGTTGATGAATGCGACGGCAATGTCGGGAAATGCTGGAAATAATGTGGATTCTAATCCATTTGCTGCTCTTCTGGGAAATCAGGGTGCTACACAAGGTAGAGATGCTTCTAACAATCCCACGACAACTAATGCTGAAACAGGAGCAGGGAATGCTGTGCCGAATACAAATCCACTCCCAAATCCGTGGGGTGCTGCTGGTGGTTAGAAGCTATATTCTCATAGTGCTAACTTCCTTTTGCTTATTACTTGTTGTGTATAAGAAACACTTTCAAAGTTTATAACTGTTAGACTGGCTTGCTTCATATACAAATGTCGGTTACGCTTATGTTTATCACACTAGTTCAGGAACAATATGGTATAATAATTTGTTGGTGTAGTTCTCACAATTTGTTGGGAATAATGGTTAGCGTAAGTAAATAACTTTTCTTGGCGGTTTGTAGCTTGAATTGTACTCGTAATGCAATAAAAATGATCAAACCTTTTCTGCTCTTACTTGACAGGCCAGACAACTACGCCTGGAAGGACGAATTCAGGTGGGGATACTAGAGTCCCTGGTCTTGGTGGCCTCGGTGGACTTGCTGGCCTTGAAGGCCTTGGTGGACTGGGCATGCTAGGTGGGGATCCAACGGCCACTCCAGATGCCTCTCAAATAAACCAGGTTTTACAAAATCCAGCCATGTCACAGATGATGCAAAGCTTACTTTCCAATCCACAATACATGAATCAGGTAACGTCTGGACTAATATAATTTGCTTTGTGGTTATTGATATTATGTCTCAATTCCAGATCATGTTATTGATATTATTGATAACATGTTTTTAATATTATGTCTCAATATCAGATCATGAGTCTCAACCCACAACTCCGAACCATGATGGATTCAAATCCACAGATGAGGGAAATGATGCAGAACCCAGATTTCCTTCGTATGCTTAGCTCCCCAGAGGCAATGCAGGTCTGTTCAGCCTCCTCACATATGCCTCTGCTGTTTTTATGCATGCGGTCTCTTTAAGCTATTTCAGTGTGATGAAGTTTCTCCAGCCTAATGTTTTGTGGAATTGTTTTTGGTTCGTAGCAAATGATGTCTCTGCAGCAATCACTTTTCAGGAATACAACCAGCCAGTAAGTGAGGTTTCCTTTGTTGTTTTCTTATATAATTAAAAATTTAGTTGAGAAAGGACATGTGATTTATATTTTGGTTGGCTTCATGTTCAAATGGACTTCTGAATAGCTAAATAGTTAATTTAGATGGTTAGCAATTAAAATTTTCACTGAAGAATGGACTGAATCATGACTGTGTAAAGCAAATACTCTGGTTTGTTCCCCATATGGAAAATAACTAGTGTTACTGGACTAACTGGTAGTATTAGTAACCTCTTAAACACCGTGAAGTATTCTAATGGTTGAAGTAAATTTAAACATTGACTTAAGGATTGTCGTATTTTCTCTCGACATAGTTATCATTGGTTTAGTTTCTATATATGAATGCTGATCAACCTCATTTGTCTTCTATGTAGGGTTCCGGGGCAAACTGGTGCTACCACAGGTACTCTTGAAATCAGATATGAATTGTTCCCAATTCGCAGGCCTTATTTATTAGCGGTTTACATGCTTTCATGGTGCTAGTTAATTCTATGTCTGTCTTTGCACATGTTTTTATCATATTTTCATATTACCACACAATGGTTTTAGGCGCAGGGAATAACGGGGGACTGGATTTATTAATGAATATGTTTGGTGGTCTTGGTGCTGGCGGCTTAAGTGGTGCGAACCAGTCCAATGGTGAGATGCAATTCTCTATACTCCCTTTCTTTAAAATCGAATATACTCAGAGATGGTTTGATTGAAAACATACATTTGTTATTTGTATTCTGCCACAGTCCCTCCTGAAGAGCTTTACGCTACGCAATTGCAACAGCTTGAGGAAATGGGTTTCTTTGACAGAGCAGAGAACATTAGAGCGTTACGTGCAACCAACGGCAATGTTAACGCTGCTGTAGAACGACTCTTGGGTAGTCTCGGCCAGTGATTAGAAAAGGTTCGTTAACTTTTTTAATAGTCTTTTTGAGAGTTTTATGCTTCTTTTTTCTAATCAAAATCTCATATTATGTTTTTGTAGGGGTTCAAACTTGTGGATACAGAAAGCAGTATTGGTACGGAATTTATTTTACTACCCACCCACAAAAAACTTTTATCTTCATTTTTCTTCCTTCCAATGTATTACTCTTTTAACAAATTTCTCTTTGAAGAAATGTTATTTGGTCTCGGAATGTCGAAGTGTTATCTTTATACTGGATTTAAAAAGAGAGAAAGAAAATTGAACGTTGATTATGTTGGATTATCTCATCAGATGCTAAACGTTTCTGATGCTACATAGAAGATGTGTGAAGTAGACAATGGTTCCGGTTTGCTTCGCTTGAATTCTTGCTAACTGGATTAGGATTTCCTTTAAACTCGGTTCGGATGCAAACCGTATTTTTGACTGAGTAGAGATAAAACTCTAATTGCCAAGCAATGCGTGAGATTCATACTGTTAGTTCTAACGACAGATCCAAATCTTTCTATTGAAACCAAACCGGATAGGCAACAAAGAAAAAGGATTAAGTATTAACAGACCGAAAAATCGTGGTAAAAGGTTTCAAATGCCCGTTTCCCGCAGTCTAATGATCTTCATAGGAGAGACCGTTGGTTTCAACAACTTGGAGGAGTTGTGCTATTGTGGTTACGATATGGGTTTCCTTCTTGGAACCTGCAACCAAAAAGATATTCGCAAGTGTAATTGATCGAAGCAATGTTACTGCTTTTTTTGTTGCTACGCATAAATGTTTGAGTATTGCTATTCATTTTCTTGGATTTCATATTGGTACTTGTCGCCGAAGTTGTGGTAGTTTCAATGCATAAACCAGAAAGGGAGAGACCAGAGAGGAAGATAGCGGAAAGTGAAGAAGATGAGATGGGAGAATATTTTCTGCAAGTACTCGATACGAAATTTTAATTTGAGATAGAAGATTTAAGAAACACCTTGCCTCATCGTAAGGAAGAATCAAAAAAAAAGGTTTATTGTGCAAACTGGAGCTTGATAATAGGTTTGGCATTCATCACATTCTTTCATTTTCTTCCTTATTATTATTACTCTTTGGCAAATTTGATACACAAACCTTTTTGTTTTGTCGTCAATGGTGTTTTTTTTTCCACAAAGAGGATTTGTTTTAACTTTTTATAGAGAAAGAGGACAAGAGACAAAAAAAAAAAAAACAGACGACTTAGAATTAGAACAATCATCGTTTGATGAAGAACCTAAAGCAAGAGACATGATATAACATCCAAAAAGAAAACAGTCTTCAAATAAGGTCGTTTGATGAAGAACCTAAAGCCAAACAAAGGTTAAAAGTTATGAAGTAGCTAAACACTTACAAAAGAAATTTCACATCCTCTACATTGTCTAGAAATGTGTCAATTCTTCGATATTTAGATGCTATTCCTTGGATTTCAACACTTACTAGAGTGTTCCTCTCGAGATTAACGTAGAAAAGGTAGATAGAGTGTGTTTGATAGTTGTTCGACGTCAACACAACTTCATTTGTCAGAGTCACTCCAACAATTCTTAATCCCTTGCTTCCAACTAAACTCTTCCACGAAGCAGGCAACACGTACCTATGCTTAGACCATTCATGTTTTTCGAGATCTTCTAAAACCCACAACTCAATTATTCTACTTCCTCCGTAAATGCATCTAGACCCTTCACCCCAACATAAACCACCTAATTTACCATTGTAGTTTAAAAGAGTTCCAAAGCGCACATCAATAAAGCTGAACTTCTCAAGCCTAACATCAAAGCAAATGATTATATATTCCTTTGAATCTCTATGGATAGCTCTATAATACAAAACACCATTGATGCATATCCCACCAGGTCCAGATAAACAATAATGGGGTATGTTACACTCGATCATTCTCCATGACAATTTTCCAGTTCCTAATGTCAGAACCTCTGACGCTCCATAGCATAAGAAAGATCTGGACAATACTTTAAACTGTTTGTTAATTGGATCATACCCAAAAAAGTTATATCCTACACTCCTACTTTGGGGTAAGTTTAAGGATCGTCCGGTGCTAGGGTTACATATCACTTGCACCTTCTCCTCCCATCCTTTTACGGTCTGCATATGAGTATAACAGACCAAGCCATGGATATGACAAATTTCGTAGGGAGGATTCATGGGGAAACGCATAAGCTGAGTGGCAGCTATAGTAGACGTGTTCTCATCCAAATTTTGAGGCTGAGGTGAGGAGAAGTAAAACAACTCACGGTTGTTTTGGCAGGCGAACAATAACTGAGGTCTAGCCAAAGACCTTGTCAAGAACAGCTCGGTGAAAAGAAGTTGTGGGCTAGCCAAAGTCCTTGTCAAGATCAGCTCCGTGAAATATGGACGGCTAAGTATGAAGGCCCATTGCTTCGATACGCAGCGACCTTTCCCTGTTGATTTTGCCGGCAATCTCGAGAATATTTCGATAATGAGATCAACTGGGATTGGCTCTGAGTTTCTCCCACCATCGTTCATTGAGGTATTCACTTGAAACCCTAGAGTATATTTTCTAGTGGAAACCCTAGAGTCTCTGGAGCTTCTTTTGTCATCAAATGTTATATAGCCCCGTGTTGGAATTTCTATTCTCTCTTTAAGAAAGTAGTTTCTCTAAACCTCACTTTTTATTATTAACTCTTTTTTCTCTTTGTTTTTAGATCATTGTTTTTGGATACAATAAACCTTAGCCTAGACCTCTTATTTATAGTCTTAGGATTCTAAACATAATAGTAAATTTCTATTTCTTATTGTAGCACTTTCCATTTTTCCTTATTTGTCTTTTCTTCATGATTTCATTTTACTCCAATTTCCTTTGTTGCTTGACTTTCCTTTTGCTTGTTTTTACATTTTCTTTCTTTTCCTTGAATTTCCTTTTTGCTTGAGATTCCTTTTTCTCTTATAGAAAACGAATCTATTCCAACACTCCCTCTAGATTCGTTTGCTGTAGTTTCCATTTTCTCCCTCTTGATCAAATCATCTTTGTCTTCATCCTTTGTGGTCTTTTCGTCTTTTATCTCCATTGCTTTGTAGCAAACTTCTTTGACTGGAAATTTTAGTGTTGACTCTGAACTTGCATTTTGAGTCATTTGTGGTTGTGTCTTCTCTTCCTTTGCCTCTCTTGCTTTTTCTTCAAGTAGCTCCCATTTGATAACGAACTTTTGATTACCTCCTTGAACTTCTATTAATTTATTCCAAGCTTTATCCATGATAACACATGTCTTCTCATCGAATAGAACTTTATGACCTTTAGCCAATAATTGTGGCACACTCAACAAGTTTTTGTCAAGTCCTGGGATTAGTAACACATCTTTGATGGTGACTTTTCCATTTGTTGTTTCCATGCTTATATCTCCTTTTCCTGCACTTATAAGAATTACTCCACATCCAAATTTGATTGGAACTTTGTAAGTCTTGTCTAATCTTGTGAAGAACTTCTCATCTTTAGTCATGTGGTTTGTTGCTCCACTATCAATCAACCATTCTCCTTCTTTATAAACTTGACTTGCATCATACGTTGTTGCAGTGAAAGACAATTCTCCAAATCTTTTCTCTGTTTCTTCTTGGGTTTCACAAACATTAGCTTCTCCTTTGTACTTGCTTTTGCAGTACTTTGCATAATGTCCAGACTTGCCACACACATAACATTCTCCTTGACCTTGTTTGTTCTCATATGACCTTTGTTTATTGTTCTTGAAGTAACAAACATCTTCATTGTGGTTATTCTTCTTGCAGATTCCACACCATGGTGAATTTCCTTCTTTGAAGTAACAATCTTCTTCATTATGATTATCCTTTTTGCATGTCTTGCACCACTTGTTTGTTCTCTGATTTTGATTTGATCTCTGGCCAAACTTTGCTCCTTTGAATCTTGCATAGTAAGCTCCTTCAATTGGTTCATCTTCCGGTAGGTACTTTGCCTCATGTGAGATTAATGATCCAACAAGATCTGTTACAGTAGTTGTCTTTAGATCTTTGGTTTCTTGCATTAAAGCTGCTAACCCGGCATAACTCTTTGGCATTGAGTTTAGTATCTTCCTTATCACTTGATGACTTGTCTTTTCTTCTCCTAGTAAACTCATCTGGTTCACCACCTCTTGTACTTTATCTGTGTAATCTCGAATCTTTTCCCCTCCTTTCATCTTAAGATCTTCAAACTCCTTGTTTAAAGAATCCAACCTTACAAGTTTCGCTTGATCATTACCTTGATAATTTTCTTGTAACCTTTTCCAAATTTCTTGAGATGTAGTTGCGGAAACTACTTTCATTAGAACCAAATATGTCACAGCCATCTGCAACAATTGTAGAGCTTTCATATCTTTCATCTCTTTTTCTTTCCATTCTTCTAGTGGATCAGCTTTTCCTTCAGTAACTTTTACTGCTTTTGGCTTTGGTGGAAGTCCTTCCTCCACAATCTCCCAAAGCTCTTGAATCCTTAAAGTAGTTTTGATCCTTGTAGCCCATAGCTCATAGTTTTCCCCATCAAACACTGGAACAGATAGTGTTTGCAAACTTTTAGTCATCTTTCAGCTTCTACCCAGATTTTGCACGAATCCGGACTTTTCACAAATTTTCACGAACACGAATTTTGCACAGACACGAACTGGATTCTTTTCACGAACCCGGATTTTGCACAGAACGATTTTGCAGCGGAATTAGTTTCGCACGAATTTTGCAAGAAACGTTTTTTTTTTCACAGAATGATTCTGCAGAGATTTAATTTCGCCCGAATTTTGCACGAAATTAAATTACTCAACAGGCAGCACTCAGAACCTGGCTCTGATACCATGTTGGAATTTCTATTCTCTCTTTAAGAAAGTAGTTTCTTTAAACCTCACTTTTTATTATTAACTCTTTTTTCTCTTTGTTTTTGATCTTTGTTTTTAGATCGTTGTTTTTGGATACAATAAACCTTAGCCTAGACCTCTTATTTATAGTCTTAGGATTCTAAACATAATAGTAAATTTCTATTTCTTATTGTAGCACTTTCCATTTTTCCTTGTTTGCCTTTTCTTCATGATTTCCTTTTACTCCAATTTCCTTTGTTGCTTGACTTTCCTTTTGCTTGTTTTTACCTTTTCTTTCTTTTCCTTGAATTTTCTTTTTGCTTGAGATTCCTTTTTCTCTTATAGAAAACGAATCTATTCCAACACCCCGGACATAGTAGATATTCGGTTTTGTTCGGTTCAGTTATTTCGGTTATTATGGGTTATAACCGAAATTATGGCTTATTTCGGTTTCTGAGTTTAAGATCGTAATATCGTATTATTTACATATTTTCAGTTTGGTTTGGTTCGGTATATTTCAGTTCAGTTTGGATTTTTGGAAGAAGAATCGATATAGAACCGAAAATAGTAGGTATTCGGTTCGGGTAACTAGAACCGAAGAACCCAGTAACTAACATAATTATCCAAAATTACCGAAAAAGCCACATAAAATATAACAACAAAACCTATATCTATGTTAACAGTATAAAAATCAAATCTATGAAAAGCAATAAAATTAGAGTGTAACGATCGACTGACAATGTGTGTAATGTCAGCTAAAACTAAATATAATAAATACGTGGTAAAACATGAAATTATATTTCACATCTTTGAGACAAAACCTAAAATCCATCCGTTTTTTTTTTAGAAAAAAACCTAAAATCTATAAATCTATTGTATACATTATTTATTTGTTTTCTTTTTGTTACTGGCTTTTTTGTTTGAGTCTAATTGAAATTTATTAATACCTTAGATCGATGTGTTGTATTAATAATTAGTAATTTAAAGTAGTGAAATAATTAGTAATCTATTGAACTTTGTGATACTAATTTGAAATAAGTGAAGCAAGCTTTTTTACTTTTTTTACTTTTTTTGTTTTGCAGGAGAGATGAAAGTTTTGATACAAAGAATTTACTTCATAGCTGGTGCTGAAGTTTTTGTGAGACAGTATGTTGTCCAGATGAAAAATTAAACAAATTATGTTTTCCATGACTGCTCATGTATTATATGAAATACCAAATCGGAATCAGTGGTGAAGCCAGTAAGGATTATAGTAGGTCACCTGACCTAGGGAAACGTAATAAATAAAGTTTTAGTACATGTAAAACAATGAAGATTCAGTGGCACGAATGGTAGTTATGTGATAATTGAACTGCCATAACCTGGGTTCAAATCTCTTTTGAATTTATTAATGTTTCGATTGATTATTTTAATTGATGTATCCTTTAAAAATTTTTTTGATCGATACATGATTAATTGCATGTCCTCTCAATAAATATATATAGTATGTTATACATCAATTCCGTAAACATTGATGCAGAAAGGCATTACAAATTTCTATGTGTGCAAAATTACAAACTACAAACTGCAATAAGAAATTTTCATTTCAAATTTTCTTACATAGATATCTAGGTTTTGTACAAGACAAGCACTCGATTATGTATTTTTGGACTCCTATGTATTATAAGGCCCATTAGAGATAATATTGGGCCGAGCAACCCAACCGAGACAACATAAACCAAACAAAAAACGTGGGTCCTTACACAAGTAACCGCTCTGTTCCTCAACCGAAGTTAACTGTCTCCATGTTCCTCCATAACTTCTTATCCACGTAACCGTCTTCTTCATCTTCTTCTACTTAACCAAATCTCTCTCTAAACATCTAACTTTTTTCTTCTCTCTGTCTTCCACAATGACCAACAATAACTCCGATTCTGATCCAAATTTTCACATTCCACTTAATCCTTCTCCTTCCAACGCAATCATCCCTATCAACCCTAACCCAAATCTCCAGTTTGCTTTATCTCCACGTTACGAGAATAGCCCTAAGAAAAAACGAAGCAAAACCGTTGCATCATCCTCTACTTCTTCACCAAAACCAAAACCTAAATACACCAAAAAACCAGACCCAAATGCTCCTAAAATCACACGACCATGTACTGAATGTGGTAAACAGTTTTGGTCTTGGAAAGCTTTGTTTGGTCACATGAGATGTCACCCTGAACGTCAATGGCGTGGTATCAATCCTCCTCCTAACCACCGTGGTCATACTTCAATACCGTCTTCATCAAACAAGAGAAGAAGATCACCAGATTGGCTGTCTTTGTCTGAAGAAGAACATGAAGTCGCTTCTTGGCTACTAATGCTGTGTAATGCACCACCACCACCACCACCACAACAACCACCACAATCACTACTACCACCACCACCAAGTATTGAACGGTTCGAGTGTGGAGGATGTAACAAAGTGTTTGGATCACATCAGGCTTTAGGAGGACATAGAGCGAGTCACAAGAACGTTAAAGGATGTTTTGCAATCACAAACGTAAACGATGATGCCATGACGGTTACTACTGCTAGTACTAGTAATGAACAAGATCATCAGGGAAGGATGGTTACGTTTTCGGGTAATCATAAGTGCAATATTTGTTTTAGAGTGTTCTCGAGTGGTCAGGCCTTAGGTGGTCACATGAGATGTCATTGGGAAAGAGAAGAGGAGACTTCGATTCGTGGTGGTGGCTTGGATCTGAATGTTCCTGCAACGGTACAAGATTCTTCTACTAATTTGGACACATCAGAGTGTTCATTAGATCTTAGCTTAAGGCTTTAATTAGTATATATGTTTATATATTGAATGTTTGCTTATTCTAATAGGATGATAATGTTGTTATTTGAATGATATGTATAATGATGTATTTAGGATGATGCTGGTATATTGTTCTATATATATATGATTAATAACGACAAAATGTTCAATTCTTCGTTTTAATTATATACTGATTTTTGGTGTTTTAATTCCTAACTACAAGAAACTTGATTTTGTGACAAATGACAAGTAGACAAGTTTTATTTTGGCAAATTCTTGTTGTATCTTTTTACATTAAACACATGTATATGGCTGAATAGCAGAAAATCTTGAAGACAAAAGTGTTGTGGAATAGAAAGTGATGTGATTTTACTAAAAAGCTGACATATGTTAGATTCGGAGACATAAGAACGCAAGGTGATTTGATCGAAGAGATCGACATAATCTGGCCTAAGAGTATAACGAATATCTTTAGAGAAATATTGTCTAATTAATCTTTAGTTTCCATTATTAACTTGCATTAAAATGTTGTACTAAATCAAAAACCTTAGCTAAAAGATCACATAGGAACATCTGAACATAGGAGACCTTGACCAGATTAAGAACACTAGTATTTTACGATGCAACTAATAGAACAACGTGCAGAATCAATCATCCTGATGAATTTCTCTTGCGCGTCGTACTTTCAAGTCATCAAGATAGTTCTGGTAGATATAAAAAGCGAATCCGAAGAAGGCGATGATCATTGCAACCATCTTAACCTCAGTCAGCTTGTCATGGAACACCGCAATGGCTGCAAGAGGCGTAACAATCAAAGAAAGCGTACCAATAAGGTTCGAAAATAACGAAGATACCAAAAATATAAGCGCAACAGCTCCTACAGAACCCAATTGCCACGATACCGCTGTTCCAAACAAAGTCAAGACATAACTGAATTGACCCTCGTGAAACGTTTTCATTTCCACAATCAACATCTTCCATTCCCCGCTAGCGAAAAGCCCGATGACCGAGACGAAAGAAGCAACTAAAGATGTGTAGATTTGCATTTCTAAAACCACAGAGAACGTCTCACTCTTGAGAATCTTCTCAAATGAATACTGCATAAGAGAGAGCTGAAGAGAATAGATAAGAGAAGCAACAAGTGTAGAGAAACAACCAAGGGAGAATTGGATAAATACCCTAAATTTGTTTGAAAATTTGAAAACTATACCAAATTTGTTAACATTTGAAAACTACTCTATTTTTAGTTTGAAATGATATTTTTACTATTAGGCTATTAGTTAATCATTAATCTATCCATTTTTTTTAAACAAAATAATTTGATTTTTCAGTTTTAAATAAAAATAAAAATAATTTTTAAAATTAATAAATATTTAAAATAAATCAATAGTGTAAAATAAATCTATAGTGTAAAATAAATCGATGAATACAAGAAATTAAGTCGACGAACATAAAAACAATTAGTCAATGGTTGTATAAGTCGACAAAGAAAAAAATCAATCAAAACAAATATAAATCAACAGTTGAAAAGAAGTCGACGAATCTAAAAATTAAGTCGACAGACACAAAAACAATAAATCAATGGTTATATAAGTCGACAAAGGAAAAAGTCAACCAAAATACAAATATAAATCAATAGTTGAAAATAAATCGACGAATCTGATAATTAAGCCGACGAACATAAAAAAATAAGTCAATGGTTATATAAGTCGATAAAGGAAAAAATCAACCAATACAAATATAAATCCATAGTTGAAAATAAGTCGACCAAGCTGAAAATTAAGTCGACAAACATAAAATAAATAAGTCAGTAGTTTAAATAAATCAATAGAGCAAAAAATCAACGAAGAAAATATAAATCAACTGTGTAAAATAAATCAACTTACTTAATTATAATTTTAGTTGGAAAAATTATGATTAATTATCCATATAGTTTTTTTTGTTTTAAAAAATAAATATGGGTTGTTAATAAATTGAAATTAATTTTAAAATTTACCCTAAATAATTTTTAATTATCAACATATTTTATATGATCATTTATTCAATATTAAATGTAGTTTTCCAATTTTGTAAAATTTGGTATACTTTTCCAATGTTTAACAAAATTTAGGGTATACAATCCAATTTTCTCAACAACCAATATAGTACTTCAACTTAGAGTCTCCGGAAGGACTACTGTCTGAATCATCATAGTCAAGAGATATAAAGACAACAGAGAGAGAAACAAGAATCACTGAGATGACAATAAAAACCGTAATCTTCTGAGCATTGATGTAATAAGAGAAGACAGCATTGGAAACTAACTGTGAAGCGGAAATAATCGAATAAATAGAAGCAGAGAGGTACAAAAGACCTAAAGAGTATAAAAGATTGTCTAAACCAAGAGCGAGACCAAGTGAAACATATATTGAAACCAACGTTTTGAGTGAAGCAGAGCTTGAAGAAGAAGAAGAAGGAAGGAGATAAAGAGGGAGATAAAGAATAGGAAAGCCACAGGTTTGGACAAGAGTAGAGATCCATTTACTGTTTCCACCTTTGTCGTAGTAAAACCTACCAAGAAGAACAGCAACTGCTTGAGCAGAGATAAGGAAGAAGATGCTTATAAAGACAAGAATCCACCATTGGCTTCGTTTTAGCTTCTTGATACTTTCATCTTCACCTTGTTCCTTTACCAGCATCGGTACTTCCTCTTCATCTATCACCAACAACAACACATAATGAAGTTTGGCTTTTGACCCATTAACTAAAACCCCAGTTCTTGAAAATCAAGAACAATAGGAGTCTGTGTTTGAGATCAAAGTGGGTTCACTTCATTTTTAAACTCAAAATTGAAAACCAAGTAAGGGAAAATTACCCATTCTGATTTGCTGAGCGAGAGAGAGTTCACCGATAGATGAATTGATTCTGCTTTGGGATTCAAAGATGAGAGAGCTTTGAAATTATCTTCCAAGTGTTCTTCTTCTCTTAGCATAGCACGTGGCAACCTTACACCGGATCAGTAACCGAGATAATTGTTTTGTTCAATAAAATCAAAGGAAAAGGCCTACAATTAGGAGTATTAAAGTGGGGCTCATCAGCCTTATAACCCGTTCTGTTTGTAAAGGCATGAGCATACATGTATTTGGATCGGATTCGGTCATGTTTTATCAGGTATACACTCTATTAGATCCATATATATACATGTAAGATTTGTGGTCGGTTTCAGATTCGGTTCTTATGGGTATAAGTTTGGATCGAGTAACAATTAATTGTACTTGTAAATGCTTAAATAAAATTGGGTACAAATTTGGTTACATGTTCAATTGAACTCGAAACTGTTTTTTACTCGAAATCTATAAATATAACTTGCAAAATAAAATAAAAAATTATGAAGCAAAAACAACACAAAACATTTGAAATACCTAATCTAAAATTTAAACTATTTGAAAATGTGATAAAAGAAAGATACAACATATGAGTTCATTTGTAGGAAATTGTATTCGAACATGTACCCGCGGATAAAAACATGTATTTGAACCTCTATCCATGGGTAGGTACCTGTACTCGAACCTATATTCGTGGTTATTACTGCAACATACTCAATAAGGTAAAACATATGTATATGCATATATCTGGCATGAACCTGTTTTTCTGTCAGTTAAAGGTTCGGGTATTCGGATCCGATTTCTATATCCATGCTTAAGGCTGCCACTCTGCCCTCAACCAAGTAAAGCATCTCCATTGAGAGTTTTTCCATGAGTATCTCACCTATCAAATAATTAAAAATATTAGAAAATCATGAGGAAGAAAAAAAAGAGTTTCTCATTTGAACCTTTCCAACATTTTGGAGAAACCTATTTAACACATGCTCTCGTGTAATTGGTTCGGATTTTTGTTTATACTTTAAAAAATTTAGTCAATACAACCAAAGATACAATTTATTTTCAAAACACATGTGAACATAAATCCATAATCATCTCTAATAGATTTTAAAGCATGATTCCTGGAGTATAAGTTTTCAAGTTGAGTTAACCCAAATCGGACTTATGAAGACTATGTAAAATAAATTAATATAATTATATATAAAGTCAGATAACCATAAAGCTAATCATAAAATTTGTATGGTCATAAAAATTTCAAATTTCTTTGCACAAATCAAGATTTTTAAATCTTGTTGTAATAGTATTTTTTTTTAATAATAGTTTCAAAATAATAATACGGCTATACATATTTTTTGAAAAGACACGGCTCAAAAATATGATCAGAAAAGACACAACCCTACAAAATAGCCATAAATCGGTTATTTTCGAGAAGATACGACGTTACGAATTTGAAAAGACACACCTATTCAAAATAATCATAAAAAGATTTTTTCGAAAAGACGTGACTCTACAAAAGATTTTTTCGAAAAACATGACTTTATGAATTCGAAAAGACATAACCTTTATTTTCTAAAAAACGCGATTCTGCGAAATATTTTTTAAAGACGAGATCCTAACAAACCGGTTTTTGAAAACTTACACAACTCTTAGATTATTTTTTTAAGATTGTTATTATTAATAGATTAAACTTATGAAGTAAAATAGAGTTGGAAAATCAAAAGTGTAAAATAAAACTATTAATCAATATTAAGATAAGTAAAACATGACTCATAAGCACATTGATCCGTTTTAAGAAAATTAACCTAACTTATAACATTTGAACCTTTTTCTGTTACTATTTAAGTGGATGATCCAATAAATTCGTATTCATATTCCTACGTTTTTCAAGAAGTTATGACTTATGATTATGAAGCTAGAAGCAAACTGATAGAACATTTGGATTGTTTCGAATGGGGATAAATTGATAATGGTGCGAGATAGAATATATACGAAACGGTCCATATAGACATGTATAAATAGATTTTTGTTACTTTTCTCATCGGAAATATTCTTGCCAAGTTTCGTTGTTCGACTTGATCTCAAACTCACACGATCTCCAAGACTCGAACCATTCTATTTTTTAATTTCATCTAAGTCTTACCATTCTATCTTATAGATTAGGTCTTATTCTGCAAAGAATCTTAATCTTATATTTAAGATAACCTTGTCTGATCACCAGCTAGCTTTAACATACCTGTATAGATTAAGATTGAATCTTTAAAAAAACTATATATTAATAATAATATGAAGATTCAGATGCATTATAGGTAAGCACGCGGAACTAATTACAACATGCACGAACCCTAATCCGAGACAGTTTTTCCATTAATCTTCTCGAATCTATTAAACAATTATTTAATCAATTATACTTCAAACAATCATCAAACTAGTGCGACACACAACCTTCGTGAATAATCAAACTACTAACTCTTTTTAATGACAATACTTATCGTTTACAGCGATGCTTGTTAGTTGTTAGTATTTTTAAAAAGTACATCAAAAACAACAAGAAGATTCTTCTTCTGAGATTTCTTTATAAAATGATAAAAATATTTCATGTAAAAATGCAAATTATCAAAACAAAATTCCTTTTGTGCATCTATCAAAGATGAGTTAATCTCCCTAGATTCTACTGGCTCGTGATAATAACACGCGCGTGAGAAAAATATTCTAAAACTGTTCACGTACATATTTGATCTATTTCATATATCTGCATCATTAGGACATGTTGTTGATTTTTTATTGTATGTTTAAAAATGGTAGATATGAAGGCTTACGTAAGATGAAGTTGACCGATTTATCTCCCTACACGTTCATTGCATCTTTATTAAGCACTTCACATAAAGAGAAAAGAAAAAATGGTGAACTATGCTCAAATTTATTATTTTGTCTCCAATATAACTCAAATTTAATTTAATCAGACGAATTCGGCTAATATACCTAATAAAACTTAACATGGAACTAGAGTTTAAGTTTGATACAAGAATCCGATTTGAAATGAGACAGAAGAACCATAATCTCGAATAGACGTGTTAAGAATACTACTTATTTTCTATTGATTGTGGATTAGAACTCATAAAAGTTAACATGAAATTTAGAATCTAATTTGTTTAAGATAGAACGGAATAACCATATTTTGAGGAGACGTGTCAAGAATCTTATATAGAAAATTATGATGTGACCTAAATAATATATAAATGGTACAAACGATAATTAATAATTGTTAATTAATTTTGAGTTAGAAGTCTAGTATGATTTGTGGGAAAAAAAATCACTAATAATAGATCGACATACTAATTTAGGCAAATAAAATGATATGCTAGAAGATATATTTTATAGAAACTAATACAATAGTTCATAAATTATAATTTTGTTTTCGGTAGTGGACATATCCATATTTTCGTTTAGCGAAATCGTCCAAACAAATTTTACGAGTGGGAATTTGTTTAATGTATACGCTCTAATACACACAAAAAAGCTTTGTTCTTGGTAAAACCAAGAAATTATTCTTTTTGGTGTTGAAATTTTACATTTAATCAGAAACTACAACTTGAATATTATTATATGATCTAAAACATTAATTGCGTTTGACGTCATTAGAAAATGTCAGAAGGATCCAACAAATATATACATATATGAATTAACTTGACGATTCCTGATTCCTGATTGCTGATGCTGCTATACGATGTTGTTTGTTTTCATCTTAATATATAAACAAACCAAAATAAAACAAGATCTTATTTTTCATTACATTTTTGTTGACTAAGCATTAATTATGTCTTTATGTAATATAAATTGTACCTTCTTAGTTAAATTCAGATCCGAAAATGAAAAAAGCAATCAAGGTGAGATTAGAAACGTTTCTAACAAGAATACATACAGTTAAGTATATGTATATGTATATGTATATGGTTAACCAGTCAGAACAACATACAGTTAATTAAGTATTAGTATTAACAAGAATACATACAGTTAAGTATATGTATATTATTATGCTTTATAGCTAGATTTAATTAGGTGGGAAGCACGTCATCGTTTATTTTCTTAAGAGAAAAAACAAATGTAACTGTTCATAAACATATATTGCACCATAATTAATTAGACTAATCAAAATATCATATTAAGTGGATTCTTTAGCGGGATTTATTTATCTTTGAATCCAGGCTTTACACCTAATCAAAGTATTATTTCAAAAATCAAAAATGGCAAATTGTTAGTATATAACAATTATCTATTTTAACTTCTAGTGTGATGCCACAAGAGGTGGGGACAAAAATAATATTATTAATCACTTTTATATAAAAAGGTGATTAATACGGCGTGACATCATCTTCCATTATCGCGGGCTTTGCTTCACAAAAATATTATAATTCTATGTTAATTTATTCTCTTCAATCAAGCAGTAATTAGTAAAGTAGTTACATATACTACTAATTAACATGTTGTCTATAAGATTTAGTACCACTTGAATTTACACACATACATAGATATACAGTAACATGGCGCTCATGATATTGTTTTTTCTTACAAAATCAAAGTCTTTCATCTAAGTGTAAATGTGTAATTAATAGGAAGGTTAAATCATGTAAATTATGTAATTAAGGAGTGAAACTAATGTTTCAAGAAAAGCGACATGTGTAGGGCCTGCCGGATTCAAGACAATACAATAAAAGAATTTTTGTGCTATTTTTTCCTTAATATAGATAAAAATAGTGAGAGATTTCGTGCACGACTATATGTCTTATAAGTTCTAACTAGTAAATTCAGTAAACAAATCATATGCATACGAGAAAAATTATAAGTTATCATAAACACGAGAACTATATATATAGAATGTATAAGGAGATTATATATAGTATATAGTTAATGACCAATTTATTTAGTGGTTTGGATGCGGCGAGTTGGAGATCGGACGATGAAGAAGGGACGGTGGCTCCTCAGTTCACTGAGAGCCGTTTGATCCTTACTTTTTGGAGCAAAGTTGCTTAAACTTAACCCATCCCTTGGGGATTATTATTCTATGATAATATATATGTATTCACTAATCTATAATGTATGGTTTTAAGTATTGATAAATTGACAAGAACATGTGTGTAAGATTGGATTGGAGGATGGATTTGCCGTATAGTTGGACTTGGATCGATAAACTTACTAATCTTGATATTCTCAAAGTACATGTTGAAGTCGTCGCAGGGAGAACTTATACGTACATTACACCTATGAACAAAACTTATAGACGTTGATACGTGGTTAATTAATAATACTATTTATCGCGCATCTTGTTTTTTTTGTCAACAAGTATATTTATCAAGAGTTAGAAATCTAAATGTATGACTTCTGAAAAATAAACCTACATTAGCGCGAAAGTTAAATATATCTGTGCTTCTTAATTACTCAGTGTAACAATCTCCTTCAAAGTTTTTATTCAAAATGTTTTCTTCACCACACAAGTATTTCAGGCAGCGTAATCGACATCACGATATGCTTCATTTTTAACACTCTTTTTCTATATTTGTTTAACAAGATATGATATCGTCTGATTTAATTGTATGTGTGTTTGCAGAAAATGCTTTACTTCTTCTTTATAGTAGAAGAATCCAATGCCTAGCTACAATACAAATATATAATATAATACTTTCAAAAGTTAAATAAATTAATAGATTAAGACTATCAATGATCTCCAAATTAAATCCGAAAGATAAACATTTGTTTTCTTTAAGATAGAAACCAAGTAAATATCACATCGGGCTTTAAAAAATGTTTATACAAGATTCTTTAAAATGTCGATGGTAAGTGATATTTTGTAAGTAAAGAACATTGACCTTTTTTAAGGTATAACTCTATAGATTTTTTTGTTTTTTTTGAAAAATTTAAGTATTATTCTATAGTTAATTACAATATATCTTTAAATTTCTAAAGCTTTTGCGTGTGAATTAATATTATGTACATTACCATATATGATATCACACAATTTAATCGTACTTGTGAAGCACTTGTCAGAGTATATGTGACCACAAGAAAAGTTATAGGGCAGCACCTTGTCTTTGCAAGACTTGCAGGAGGACTAATGCTATTCGAAACAAAAGTTTTTTTAAATCATTTGAATGAATATAATTCCAATCAATTCTCATTAATAAATTATAAAAAAAAATCGAAACTATAACACAAGGAATTAAGAATCAACACACCAAAATCCTAAATGGGGTACTGAATTTCAATTATTATTATTTCTTTATTTTTGAAACTTTACTGAATTTCAATTATAAGAACTTTTTTTTTGCTAAATGAATTATAAGAACTTTCTTACTTGTCAACTCCTAAGAACATTTGTAAATATCTCAAGAGCATTTGTCATTGAGCTTCAATAGTTCAAGTAATTTCTACATGATTTCACTTTATAGCTATCATGAAAAATGGAAAGTACGTATATCATTACAATTAGAAAAAGGCTTGCTATATAATTAATTGGTGTAAACTTTTATCCTAAAAATATTTCAATAAGCTAGTGAAAACGAATCATTGTATTATTCGAAAAAAAACTATTTCATTCTCTTCTTCCATGAATCGGACTCACATGGACGCCATTAGAAAGCAATGGAATTAACTTTAACAAAAGCATTAAAGTTTACAATCTTAATGAATAGTATAACATTATTTAAACCCTTTCTTGTACTGAAATCAATACAAAACTCAATCTTATAGCAGAAGAGACACTATTGGCTAATTATTTTAATTTATACACTGAGAGAATAAAAGAAACACCATGGGAAATTCTGAAACCAAATAAGAAAGATATGAGCAAAAAGAGCCATTACTTATACAAAGGACAATTAAGAAAATTTCAAACAGCAATTAATCAAACAAATTAAATAAAAACTAGGGCTGAGGTCAGACATGGATTATTGTTTTTAAAGAGAAAATTAAAGAAAGAATCTTGAAGGTCAAATGAATAACCTGTTCAAACATGACAGACATTGTCTTCTTAATTACAAGAATCTTTCTCCTTCTTCCATTGATGATACACAGATCAAAAGTTTTATATATAACCAATCATAATTATGCTTACGTAATCATAATTAAATTATCATATTAAGCCAAAAACACATCACCAACTACATCATTAAGAGAAGAAACAAAAACACATCTCTCAGCTCTTACAAATAAACCAAGAACTTCAAATATTTCTTTCTTTCTTGTAAAACCAATATCTTTCGTACTTTCTTTGTTCTTTCATTTTCTTGGTTATATTAATGTGTAATTAAGTGTGAAAATTAAGAAGCAAGGAAACAGTAGAGAGATTTTATTGGATGGTATATAAAAAGGGTCCACTTTGTTCTTGGGAAAGATTCTGCACGCCCACATGGTGAGATTAAAATAGAGTAATATTACCTTTCATCACCTACTTGTGTGCAGATACAAAAGAAGTGGTCTATGTTAATCTCATCTTTGTGGAGCAAAAAATAAAATTTCACAGCTTTTTTTGTTTGTTTTTCTTATGTTTATGTACGAATAAACAGAGACCAAACAACCTCTTCATAACTGAAAAAAACAGAGCAAACTAAATCTTTTGTTTGAAAACAAAACTCAATTTTTTTGGTTTTTTTTCTTCATAATTTGCTCAAGGAATCTTGATAAAGTAAGTAAATTTTTTGTGGGTTTTTGTTGTAGTTACTAAACTATTTCTGGGATTTTTTTTAGTTATGTCATGAAGAATCAGAAGATTTTTTTGTTGTTCTTTGGAAACTGATGTCATTTAGCATCAGATTCTAAATAATTCCATTATTATCTTTCTTCTGTGTGGCATTTACTATTTCTACTCTTAGAATTTGTCTTTTTTTTTATATAAGTGGTTCAATAATTGGCCCTCTTGGAGAGTTTCCATGTCCATTGGGGAATATTGTACTTGAAGCTGATGTTAGTACTTTGATGAAATCCTCTTTCAAGTCAACTCTCTCTAGCTTTTATATATTTATAGCTCTCTCTCTCTATGATATCACAAAACCTCTCTTTCTCTTAAATGCTAATTATATACATGTTGAAATGCACTTTTGATCTTACAGTTGACAAAGACTGAGTTTTGCTCTTATCTCTTGTGTTCTTGTTTTTGAGTTTTTAATCATGTTTCTGCAATCTTTGCAGATTGGTTATGTAGACACCGAAGTAAGGAACCTTAACGGGACCTCAAAGACACTTGTTCTTACTGGTTCTTGAAGTACAACTGCAAAACAACGAGTCTTTGAGTTGAAGAAATAGAAAGAGAGATTATTTTAGATATGGAAGGTGCTAATGGTGGTGGAGATGGTAGTTTCTTACCAAATTCTAGCTTTGGTGCATTTACTGAGACGGGGATGGATATGGATTTCATGGAGGAACTCTTCTTTGATGGATGTTGGCTTGAGACAACAGATGGTAAGAGCTTGAAGCAGACAACAACAGGACAAACAGTTTCTGATTCTACCACTATGAATCAAAACAACAACAGCAACTCATACCTTTATAATTACCAATATGCAGAGAACTCTTCACAAGATCATATCTCTAATGAAGAAACATCAGGAAGGAAGTTTCTTCCACTACCACCGGGCTTTCTAAAGATCGAAGATCTTGAGAATCAACCGATGAATCAAATATCTTATGACCAGTCTGCAGCTATGAGTACTTCACAAGCAGAGAAGTTTCTCCTTGAAGAAACTGAATTAGGAAGAAGATGGTGGATTGCTCCAAGAACAAGCCAAGGAGGTTCTTCTTCATCTGTTAAAGATAGACTAGTACAAGCTATAAAGGGTCTTAACGAGGCGGTGGAAGATAAAGACTTTCTTATACAAATATGGGTACCAATTCAACAAGAAGGCAAAAACTTTCTTACAACTTTGGAGCAGCCACACTTCTTTAACCCGAAATACTTGAGTCTTAAAAGATACAGAGATGTTTCAGTGGAATTTAATTTCCCGGCTGATGAAGATTCCAAGGCGTTTGCTGGTCTCCCTGGCCGTGTATTCCTTGGGAAATTACCCGAGTGGACTCCTGATGTTCGGTTCTTTAGAAGCGAAGAGTATCCGCGGATCAAAGAAGCGCAGAAATGTGATGTCCGTGGTTCATTAGCTCTTCCTGTGTTTGAAAGAGGTAGTGGTACTTGTTTAGGTGTTGTTGAGATTGTTACAACAACCCAAAAGATGAATTACAGACCAGAACTTGAGAATATTTGTAAAGCTCTCGAGGTTTTTTCTCTTCCCTTGACTTTAACTTGGATCCTAGATTCTTCAGTGAGAAGTTTTGCTTAGTGTATTGTAGTCTAAAGAGTTTGGTTGCTGTTTTTGTAGGCTGTTAATCTAAGAAGTTCAAGAAACTTGAAATCTCCAAGCATAGAGGTATGTTATATGGTCTCATAAACCAACTTCCTCTGTTCAAGAAATTCAAGAAACCAAAACAACGGGTTTTTTTGTGTTGCTAAATGTCATATGTTCTTTGTTTCAGTTTCTGCAGGTGTATAATGAATTCTACTATGCAGCATTACCTGAAGTATCGGATTTTATAACATCGGTCTGCAGATTATACGATCTTCCTCTGGCTTTAACATGGGCACCGTGTGCTCGGCTAGGCAAAGGCGGTTCTCGACATTCTGATGAGAACTTCTCAGAGTGTGTTTCAACTGTAGATACTGCTTGCTTTGTCCTTGATCAACAGAGTCATAATTTTCTTGAAGCATGTTCTGAACATCATCTACTTCAAGGAGAAGGAATTGTAGGAAAAGCATTTAAAGCGAGCAAACTGTTTTTCGTACCCGAAGTAACTACTTTTAGTAAGACCAACTACCCTCTTGCACACCATGCTAAAATCTCTGGTCTACACGCTGCTTTAGCAGTACCGTTGAAAAGCAAATTCAATAGTTCTGTTGAGTTTGTGTTGGAGTTTTTCTTTCCGAAAACTTGCCTTGACACCGAAGCGCAACAAGAAATGCTCAAGTCATTGTCTGTAACACTGCAGCAAGATTTCAGGAGCTTAAATCTTGTCATTGATAAAGAGCTTGAGCTAGAAGTTGTGTTTCCCGTTAGAGAGGAAGCACTTTTCTCAGAGAAGCCACTTATTGATGGATCTCTGAAACCTTTACCTTTGGAAGATATTTCTCAAGAAGATTCTTCATGGATCTCTCATATGATAAAGGCGAACGAGAAAGGTAAAGGCGTATCGCTTTCTTGGGAGTATCAGAAAGAAGAACCAAAAGAAGAGTTCATGTTATTTTCTGGTTTGGAGGGTAACAATCATATTAGCAGAGGCCAGAGTAACTTTCTTTCAGATGCTGAGCATTTTCAAAAGGGTTCAAATTCAAGACTCAAACTCGATATCGAACCAAGCTTTGAATCAGGTTCATTTGGTGGAGGACAACCATTACTAGGAAGTAGAAGACCAGGTGAAAAGAGAAGAACAAAAACAGAAAAGACAATCGGGTTAGAAGTTCTTCGACAATACTTTGCAGGAAGCCTCAAAGATGCAGCTAAGAGCATTGGTGGTAAGAACTAAGAACACTTCTTGTGTTACTATCTCTATTTTTATCAAATTCTTAGACAGTAATGATTCATGTTTCATTCTTGTGTTGCAGTTTGTCCAACTACCTTGAAAAGAATATGCAGACAACACGGGATCACGCGATGGCCTTCGCGAAAGATCAAGAAAGTAGGACACTCACTAAAGAAACTCCAACTTGTTATAGACTCTGTTCAAGGTGTTCAAGGCTCTATCCAACTTGATTCATTCTACACAAGCTTCCCCGAATTAAGCTCTCCAAATTTATCCGGTACTGTCACTTCTTTCAAGAACACTGATCAGTCAAAGCCTCAAACCGAGAACGGTGTTTTAGCACAAGGAATAGCTGCAGCTCCAAAGTCACCACTATCATCTTCTTGTAGTCATAGCTCTGGTTCAAGCACTTGCTGCTCAACTGGAGCTAATCAAAGCACCAATACCGCAACTACCTCGAATACGGTAACAACTCTGATGGCTGAAAACGCTAGCGCGATCTTGAAGAGAGCTCGTAGTGAGGTAAGACTACATACCGTGAATCAAGAAGAAACAAAGTCTCTCTCTAGAACCATGAGCCACAAAATATTCAGTGACCAACCTCATTTCGATAATCTACCTCGGTTATCAAGCCGTAGCAGGAGTTTGAAAGCTGTAGGTGCCTCTAAAGTGAAAGCAACATTCGGTGAGGCGAAAGTAAGGTTTACATTGCAACCAACTTGGGGATACAGAGAGTTGCAACATGAGATCGCTAGACGTTTTAACATAGATAACATTGTACCATTTGATCTTAAGTACCTTGATGATGACAAGGAATGGGTTCTTCTCACATGTGAAGCGGATCTCGAAGAATGTATCGACATTTATAGATTATCGCAGAGCGGAACAATCAAGATAAGTGTTCATGAATCTTCTCAAGTCAGGCTAGGTGGTTCTTTTGGTAGCACCGGTCTTGGTCCTTCATTATAAAGCAATCAAGGTAAGCAAAGAAAACACAAGAAGATTCTACTAATTTACTAGTGTGTTAGAAAAACAAATATTTACTTACCATTTTATAGCTTAGGGTAATGTTTGTAAACATATTTTCAGTGCCCTTGGATCATACCATTTTGCAAACTAGTAGTAGTAGTTGGAATGGTTTTATGCATCGGCTTAGCAGATTTTTTGTATAATAAGGCGATGCATTACCAGGAACATGGTTTATATGTATTTTTATTTCTATGTACATCATTTGTCATATGGATTCTCTACTAAGCTCTTGAAAGTATGTTAAAATGAAATGTATCTTCTACATCTTCACTTCTACTTAAATATGCATGAAAATGTTACACTTATTCCCTTCTTCACCAGCAAGAAAATTTTGGGAAATATGTGCACAATTATTTCAGTCCAGAGGAGCTATTGCAAGAAAATTTGAGAAACATGTCTAGTTATAGGACACTATCTAGAAAAGCTTGTGTTCAAGGAGTTACTATTCAAACAGAAACACGTAAATCTCGCTAGACATTTGACTTGTATAGGTTATGATATTCATATCAACACAAAATCTGTTCCTGGAAGATAAAGAAGAAAAATATATACGCTTATGGTGAGGACACATGATACTTTCAGAGGTTCACTTGTTCTTTAAGCAAGAGAAGAGAAACACCAAATAGTCTTCCAAGTTCCAACCAGAGCTAGTATCTTTGTTCTATCTTCAAATTCAAGCCTGCAAATTTGTAACCTTTTGGTACTTATCTGCAAACAAACCAGAAGGGAAATGTTACAAAAGTTAAGCTGCAGCAGAATTACTCAAACAGTGATTTTGGATTAATAGTGAAATATTTCTTCATGCAGAATCAAATCTTAAAGAGACCTATCAACATGAGAACTAAACTCACTTGTTTCATGGAATCACTATCCTTACTTAACCATATTTCTTAAGCAATCCAAGTGTTATAAACTTATAGGATTTAAGCTTTAAAATAGTACTATCGGTTGGTTTCGGAACACAAAATAATTAAGAGATTATTTAGGCTACAAGTCCGGAACTTCACGGTTTATCAAAATATTCATCAGACAAAATAGGATTTTGTGGCGTTTTGTTAGGGTATGTATTCCATTTGAGTTTTAATGAATTTTAGATGATTTAAACTATTTTGAGTGATTCTATGGAAACTATTATAAGTTTTTTACAATCCCACATAAAACTATGAGATTTGGCTATTTTTATTTTTAACTAGAAAATCTTCTGAAATATCAAATCTTTTCATATTTCCAATAACAGATTTGAAGGTAACTTTTCTAAATCACTAATTCAATAACATTAAACAAATAACACTAAACGGTAGATTGAATACACACCTAAAAGCTAAAAAATGTGGTCTCATAAGCAAACACCCGAAGTTTTAAGTCTACCATGTAAACATTTAAATTTGTATGCTAATTTTGTAAAGACAGGAAATAATGATTTTGCGAGTGTGACCTTTACAAGTACAGTGGGCAAAAAATCCAAAACTGAATTACCGAGCCGAACCCGATCCGATTCCAAAATCGGTTTTCTAAAATATTCGAATGGGTTCTCAACACCTAAAACCGAAAAACCAAAGTTGAACCGAACAGGTATTCGAAATACCTTAAATATAAATTAAACTAAAGATATCTATATTTAAAGTCGGGTATATTCATATATTTTAGATAATATTTATAATTTTGTTTGGTTAGTTCGAGTATTATGAATTACATTCGAATAAAAATAACCAATTAATCTATATTATCTGAATTTTTACAATTTCGGTTTTGATATTTTATCTGGTACTTTTGGATGTAAACTAATAAAATCGAATCAAATCTGAAAAATTGGATAATTATGAGTATTTTTAGTAAAAAAAAATCCAAAAATGCTCTAATACAAACTCAAAGTTCTAATATTTTTAGATTTTTTACAATAACCGAAACCGATCCAAACACCGAAAAAACCAAAACTGATCCGAATTTTCAAAATACCCGAATGGATATTATATTCATATAACCAAAAATCCGAAATCCGAAATAATCAACCTGAAACCCGAATGGTTACCCGAACGCCCCACCCTTAAGATTACAAGCAAATATCAACTTAGTAAACGGAAAATGTTAATAAGATGAAAGATTTAGAGGCAGCTGTATAAATATAAATACGTAAAGTTTTGGGGCAATTGTATAAATACATTGAAGGTCTACAATAAAGTTTTGTTTTTTCGTCCGCCTCCAAATCCCCAAAAGCCAAAAGTCGAAACCTTTCTTCTTCTTCTCCGATCAGAGCAACCATGTCTCGCCGATCACTATCTCTCTTGAAAACCCTAACCGGGTCAACTATCCAAACCCGATCCGTAACTTACATGCCCAGACCCGGTGACGGAGCACCACGAGCCGTAACATTGATTCCTGGAGATGGAATCGGTCCTTTAGTTACAAACGCAGTAGAACAAGTAATGGAAGCTATGCACGCACCGATCTACTTCGAGAAGTATGATGTACACGGTGAAATGAAACGTGTACCAATGGAAGTAATGGAATCGATAAAGAAGAATAAAGTTTGTTTGAAAGGTGGACTTAAGACTCCAGTTGGTGGTGGTGTGAGTTCTCTTAATGTTCAGTTAAGGAAAGAGCTTGATTTGTTTGCTTCTCTTGTGAATTGTTTTAATTTGCCTGGGTTGCCTACTCGTCATGAGAATGTTGATATTGTTGTGATTAGAGAGAATACGGAAGGTGAATATGCTGGACTTGAACATGAGGTTGTTCCTGGTGTTGTTGAGAGTCTTAAGGTGAGTTTTTACTCTTGAAAGTTTTGGTTTTTTGATGTGGGTTTTGTTTGCTCTGTGTGATTTCAGTTTTGAGTTTGTGTTGAAGGTTGAGCTTAGGGAGAAGGGTTTTAGGATGGTTTTTGTGTATTGGAATCAAGATTGGAATAGCTATGGCATGTTCTTTAAGGGAGGTTTTGATTTGAAAACTTGAAACAGTGTTTGCTCTGTGTGATTTCAGTCTGTGATTTCTCTGTCTTGATTTGAGTTTTTGTTGAATCTTCTTAGCTTAGGAAGAAGGGTTTTAGAATGGTTTTTGTGTATTGAAACAAGATTAGAATAGCTACGGCATGTTCTTTAGGTGTTGAATGAACATTTTATGTGTATTGGTTGATTATGGACTAGCTGGATATGATGGAATTATGCATCTTCTTGAATAAGAACTTGTTACTGGAGTTTTCCATGAGCTAGTTTCGTACCTCTAGTGTGTGTGGATAAGTACTTACAAGTTAAATCTTCTTAGCTTAGGAAGAAGGGTTTTAGAATAGCTTTTGTATGTTGAATCAAGATTGGAATAGCTATGTCATGTTCTTTAAGGGGGTTTCGATTGGAAAACTTGAAACAATGTTTGATGAACAGTTAATATCTCTTAGCTGATTATGAACTAGCTAGATATGTTTGGAATAGATATGATGTAAGTTTCTTTGATCTTTTCATTACGATCTTCTTGAATAAGAACTTGTTACTGTAGTTTTGCATGAGCTAGTTTCGTACCTTTAATGTGTGTGTGGATAAGTTGCTTTTCATCTTTAGGGGAATTTCGATTGAAAAAACTTAGAAACAATGTTGGATGAACAGTTTATCTTTCTTTGATCTTTTCATTACCATCTTCTTGAAACAAGAACTTGTTATTGGAGTTTTAGATGAGCTAGTTTCGTACCTCTAGTGTGGGTGGATAAGTTCGTGCATATTTGTAGATGCAAGTTGCTTTTGATCTTTATATGGAAGTGTGATTTTTGTTTTATCTATGATGGTTCTGATGCTATCTCTCTTTTAGGTGATTACGAAGTTTTGTTCGGAGCGTATTGCAAAGTATGCATTTGAGTATGCGTACCTGAACAACAGGAAGAAAGTTACAGCGGTGCATAAGGCTAACATCATGAAACTTGCGGATGGTTTGTTCTTGGAGTCTTGTCGAGAAGTTGCTAAAAAGTATCCAAGTATCACCTACAATGAAATTATTGTTGATAACTGCTGCATGCAACTTGTAGCGAAACCAGAGCAATTCGATGTCATGGTATGTTTCATAATTTTGCTTATGATACATACAAAGATGTTGAAATAAATTGATGACAAAGCTGTGTCTTGATTTAGTTTGCCTTTGGTTGCTGTTGTTATATCACTCCTAACTCCTTTACTTTATAATAGATAGTATCTAACTTAGCATGAATAATTTAAGTGCTAAATGCTAATTAATCAACTTCGACTCAAATAGAGCATTCTTCACTTGAACAGTAGCTTCTCACTGATGTTTTCATTAGCTTCCTTTGGCTTTTTTCTTTTCGTTTGTTGAAACGGTTTATTTATTTTATGTTTTGCAGGTAACGCCCAATCTCTACGGTAACTTAGTTGCAAACACTGCTGCTGGTATTGCTGGAGGAACAGGAGTCATGCCTGGAGGTAAAAATAGCTTGTACTGATAGTCCCATTACCCTCTTTAGCTACAATATTGATAAAGATTGGTCTGAAATTTGTGTATCTGTGACGTTAAACGTTATAACAGGTAATGTTGGGGCTGACCATGCGGTCTTTGAGCAAGGTGCTTCAGCAGGAAATGTGGGCAAAGACTCGATACTACGTGATAACAAAGCAAATCCAGTGGCGTTACTTCTCTCATCATCTATGATGCTTAGACACCTTCAGTTTCCTTCGTTTGCTGATCGGCTTGAAACAGCAGTAAAAAGAGTCATCGCCGAAGGAAAGTGCCGGACTAAAGATCTTGGTGGAACTAGCACGACTCAAGAGGTCGTCGATGCGGTCATTGCAAATCTAGATTGACTTTGACAAATTACGTGTTACCTCCTCTCTGCATAAATCATCAAATTCCTGCTACAGATTTTGTGTTGCCAACATATATGGGTATGATCCACGGTTATATGGTTTTGTACCTCTCGAGTTTCATACATTCTTTAGACGTAATTCGTCAAAAACTTTTAATCAAATTAAACTTCTTCCAAATAATCCATGTTGCTACGTCTGTTGGCTCTTCAAAGTTTCTAAATTCTTGTTCCTATCCGATATGTAAAATAATCTGAATGAAAAATTGATGGTTTCTTACCAAAAGTCTTCGGTTGTGTAGTGTAAGAATGTGCAAACATGGATTACAATTACTTAAGCATAAACAGATGTGCAGACTTCAAATTACCACAAGTGTCAAACATGGATTAAGCTCCAGATTCGGTGCAGACCATGTTTCAGGTCGTGTGAATAAAAAACTATGAACAAGGTACAAAAGTGAGTTTGGTAGATTCACAAAATATTTTGTACTGAAAAACATGTAGAACTAATGCACATGAGGAATGAGTTTGTTTCATCATGATATGTTCTTTACACTCACTTCTCTTCCAATCTAGCCAGGATCGACTCCGCAAAACTTTGTTGCCTGTGAATTATAAGAAAGACATATATCTTAGAGATTCATCTAGCTCCAGAATAATGCCGGACATATTTAAAGAAATAGAAACACGTTTGAACCTACTTGAGTTCACTATGCTTGGAGCTTGGCCTTGAATACTTCAAGTACCCATCCCAAGGGACCTTTTTGAGACCTGCTCGAAGAGATATCATGTCTCTGACCCTGTGAGAAGTAAATAAAACGGATCTCATACATGTTAGACCAACAACTAAAACGCAAAAGAATGTCACGCCAAGTTTTATATATTCTTATACGAACTTTTTAGTATATGCCTTCTCTGATGAAAGCCTAAGAAAAGAGTGTTTTACCTCTCCGCAAACTCGATTGCTGTTTCACCAGGCCTTATATTTTGAGGTTCCAAGTACCACACTTCACACACAACAGCCCATGATGTCATGAGTTGCAGCAAGTGCATAGTGAATGACTGTCTGCAAAGAGCAAGCAATACCTTTTGTTATTAAGAAAATGTCCCAAAACATTATTCGGTATTTGCACCAGAAAAAAAAAACATGTCTTACTTTCTGCTGTTCCAGAAGGCATCAACAAAGATCTTGTTGTATTTGATTGCAATTGGACAAACAGTGCAGTCAAGTTCAAAAGCACCCTGAACATTGTCATGAACCGAGTTAGAAACTATTAACAAGTAGGATTGCAAAATCACATCAAAGTTAGGTCCGGAGTTACCTTCTTAAACATCACTGTATAATTATTATTTACACATGTCCCCTCGGGAAATATGAGAAGAGGATTATTGTCAGTTCCTTGGACATGGTTCCTTAACCTGAATTATGTGATCCACGTTCCCATGATTAATATGAGTAGATTACGTAATGACACTTAACGGGGATAAGACTCATGCATACTTTCTCGCTACAATTTCACGATCCTTTGCCTCGGAACGATTGAACCAGATACACCCTACGCTCTCCATTACTGTGCTTTGCAGAAGCCCTTCATATTTAAAGCAACACAAGTCAATCATGGCTTTCACAATAATACACGAATATCAAACCAATCAATCACAAGCCTATTAAAAAGGTCATAAGCATACTTCTGCGTGCTCTCACACCATGAGACTTACCAACCCAACCAGGATGCTTCTGCATTATAACAGCAAAAGCAGTCATCTGCTCCAAGACGATGAAATCAATCATGGAAGTATGGTTGGCAACATAGACCTGTTAAACAACAATCATAAAATAAGCATAGAGATCAGAGATGCAACAAGTATCAAGAAGATACAAAGTTGAACCTAAGAGGAAACATGACCTGCTTAGGACGGATACTAGGCCGTGGCCCGTGATATTTGACAACTCCTGTCCACGATGCGACAAAAAAGCTGCATATCATTTCCACCAAGACCCTCTAGTAATACAATAAAACACAATACCAAAATCAACATCAAGATAACAGTCTATGAACACGAAACCATATTAAGCAAACAAGAAACAGAGAATCCTAACCCACCTCTATCTTTTTCCTCAACCTATCATGACCTTTAAGCAGCGAATTTACAGGAATAAACAAAGAAAGGAAAATAAACCATCCAAAAGCTAAAGTGATACACCTGCAAGTTTCAAAACTTCTCAGTCCAAATCAGAAAAAAAATCTTAACTTTAAGCTTTGAACAAGAACCCAATACTCCATTGAATAGAACCAAACCAACCTGAAGGGAAATAGAATACAATATCTAACAACAACACCAAAACACCATAATGGAAACAAGTAAATATTCCAATTCCATGGCTCTGGTGGATTCGACTTGAAACATCTCGTAAATGAATCCTGCATAATCACAAACACACCAACAAATCAAGAAACAGAGATACACCAATAATGTTACATAACTAATTGATATCAATCTTACATCAACAATGGCACCAGCAGCTTCAGTAAGCGTTGGTGATATATCAAGCAAATCACGCCTACAAATTCACACACTTCCGACTCAATCAAATTCACATGCAGAGAGAAATCACAAAATGCGTAGACCCAAAAGAGAGAGACAGAGAGAGATTACAAACGGAGCTTGCCGCGAGGCTCGTTGAATGAATCAGAATGAAGGTAATCTTCGAGGTTAGGATGATCTAAGTCAAGCTCTGATCTCGACGTCACGAGCTTCCCTGCCGTACTGCTCATGTCTCTCGATTTTTGTGTTTTTCTGGTAAAACGATGAATGAAGATTTTGGTCGGAAATTAAACTCTTGTGTTCACGCAATGTCATGTTTTGTCTACTCTCTCTCACGCGCGTGTGTGTTTCATTCTAGCCATGTGACCGCTAAAATAAACGATTTTTTTAAGTGGATCAAAAGTGTGTAAATTTATCATTTTAACCAAGAATGGACCAAAAGATGAAGATTACGTTTATGCTGCTCCACAAATGTTGAATGTTCCTTCAAACTCTCAATTACTTGTTTTCAACGACAAAATCTAACTTCATTCATAACAAGCGGTAAAGAGACGGGTTTGGGACACTAACATGTTTCAAGTTCGATCCACCTGCTATGCGAAACTAAAACATATTGTCTTGGACACTCACATAGATATGAGTCTCCCATTTGTATATCCGGATAGAGAGTCTATCCATGGGCTGCACCTCATCCATAAATTAGTCCGGATTTCTACATGGGCATGCGATTGACCCTGAAATATCAAAAAAAAAGGGCAAAGGTGTAACCATCTTTGATCCGCCAACTTCATGTCATAAAAAGAAGAATGATATTTCTCGGAAGACATGATTATAACCATTCATGCGTCATCGGTAACAAAATCTACACACTAAGAAAGAGCAACGACATCAAATATGTAAAATAAAATAAGGAGGTGATATTTGTTTCAATACTTTTTCGCCGGATTCATGATTTTTCCGCTCGAGCTTATCCGTTAAATTTATTTCATGAAAAATATAAGGAAAAAATATACATAAATCAATTTAACCCAATATTTTTCAATATAGGGAAAAAAATCATGTAAATCTTTTTCAGTGGATATTCTGATATACATGTAAATTTTTTTTAGTTTAGATAGACTTAGGTTTTGAATATGACGATTTAGACTTATCTATTTTAGATTAATGATACCACTATTTGTAAAATTGGTAAAAAGTAAAAAAATTTAAAATAGAATTAGGAAATTTTTGAAATTTGTAATTTAGTTTAATTAACATGTGTCAAAACCTAATTTAAATAGGATTTGGAAAATTTTGAAATATGTTATTTAATTTAATTAAAATAAAATAACACGTGTTAAAATTCGATCAATCGGTTGACACGTGTCACAATCTTGTTAATTATTATGTTTGACGCATCAAACTTTATAGAATTTTGTAAATTTTTAACATTTTATATTATGAAAACTTACTTTTCCAATAAAAAGATCAAGTCTACCTTTCTATGTGTTGTTGCTGGGGTGGTTTTACCATTAAAGGGTTGCACATCTTTCTTTATATAATAAAGGTTAAACTAATTAAAAAATCTTATTTCACATGCTTAATTAATTAATTATATTGGAGACAACGAGATTACTTAAGAACGTAGTATATTATATTTAGAAAATTATGTAAAATATTTAATTAATTATTAAAATAAACACATTGGATTATCCTTAAACTGAATCAAACCGAACCGTTCGGGTTGTAAGAAACTTAAACCGAATAGTTTGGATATAGGTTATGGTTTGGTTTGGTCTGGTTGATTCGGTTTTCTTCCCACCCCTACTTGTAATAATGAGACAAGGTGAGCCATGATGGTCAAAACCTAAATGGAGTAGGATTTTTACATACGAGTGAGTCTATATATATAATCGTGGGTGCAGTGTTTAGTGTGAAGAGATTATTATTAGAGGTCGAGAGAAAGCGAAAACGTACTAAGATTTTGTTAATGTCGAACGGAGAAGAGTCACCGACTAAAAGAAGAAGGTTTACGTTTCTGATGCTTCCTGATGATTTGGTATTAAATTGTTTAGCTCGTGTCTCAAGGTCGTATTACTCAACTCTCTCTTTAGTCTCTGATATATCATGGTTTTTACCATCTTTTGGCCATGATTTAACCCGGTTTTATCGAGTCTTTTTAGTATTTTTCTAGTGTTTTAGAGTCTTGGCAGGTTCGTGGATGAATGGAGCTTAATTGGTGATTATGGAGCATTTTGGAGCATCAAGGAAAGAGCAGTCGAAGTCGCATGCTTGATGCAGAAAATACAGAGTTTTAACTTCTCCGTCGATCGACGGAGTCACTTGTGCGCCGATCGACGGAGGCACCTGTTTCGCGAAAGAAGAGGAATTTCCAATTCTGAAGATTTCCTTTTTACCCCAGAAGTTCCAGAAGTTAACAAATAAAGCCCAGCCCGAATCCTAGCTTATAAATACTTAGTTTTCTTTTAGTTTTCAGAAAGTTTTCTTTTATCAAATACCTAGAGATTCAGAGAGATTTTGAGAGTTAGGGAGACAAGTTTTCAGACAATTCAGATTTCTTCAAACCCTTCTGTAATTCTTTCTTACTCTATTTTTATGCAGTATTATTCAGTTATCATGTTATTCGTTTCCATGTCTGAGTAATCTACTTGTTAGGTTTAGGGTTTTTCAAAGGAATTAAGATGAATTGTTAGAATTGAATTCATGTTAGGATTATCTATTGGTTCTTCATCTAGATTGTTATAACCCTGATTTAGGATTGATCACTCTAAATTAGCTATCTTAGGTTGATTAATTAGAAGCGGAAGCATCAATTGATAACCTGACCATAATCTTAGATGAGCAAAATCACCTATTCTCAAAGGAATTTGGTTTAGGGATTTTGTGAACAATTGAAACCTGAACTTTAATGCTTGCATAAATTGATTGATTTTACAAAGGAATTTTGATTTCTAGGGTTTATGCATAGATAATTAATTCAACGGAAGTCGTTTAATTTTACATTAGAGTTTCAAGTTCGAGAACGGTTCTTCATTAAAATCCTGACAGTTTATAATTCTACAATTTATCTTTACCTGCGAATTTCCCGAAAACCTAGCTTTTGTTTAATTGAATTCTTAAAACCAACAATCTTTCTTGTTTTGAATTATTTCTTGCTTTTATTTTACTTTATTTGCTTAGCTCAATTCGAAGTCATATATCCTATCGTTTGATTTGACTCCCAGTGATTCGACCCCTACTACGACGACCTCTTAATTTGAGAGAGTAGCTCAGGGTAAATTTGAGCATATCAAATTTTGGCGCCGTTGCCGGGGAGTCAAAATCTTCCATAGGATTTTGATTCTAGAATTCTGACTAAGTTTTCTCTTTATTTTTGATTTCGTTTTTTTATTTTTGGTGTTTCAGGTTTATGCCTTCTAGCAGAACCAGAAGCAACAAGGATAAAGAGTTAGCAGATTTTGTTCCAGAGTTGGGAATTTTGGAAAGGGAAAACAGACGACAAGCAAAGTTAGCTAAGATGGTTAATCGAGCTGTAGTAGTTTTTCGGAATGCTGAGGGAGAGAATGTTGATCGAGATGGTAATCGATACAACAATCAGGGAGACCCCATTGATGAAGCCGGTAATGTCATCGAGTTTGAGGATCCGATTGCAGCAGAGCGTGCTGAACTAGATCGTCAAAGGGTTGAGTTGGAGCGCCAGCGCGCTGAGATTGAGCATCTGGCTCAGGTGAATCGTAGACCTCAGGAGGCGGTAGTTAACCAACGTGCTTTGGGAGACTACTACCGTCCTGAAGAACATTACGCCAACAGGGCAGCGATTCGACCTCCACGATTCGAGCGAAGAGATTTCGAGTTGAAGCCTGCGTACTTCTCTCTTGTGGCTCAACATCAGTTCCATGGGCACCCATCAGAGCACCCCATGGATCATCTTGAGATGTTTGAGGATCTTGCATCTAGCATCAAGGCTAACAACGTGTCGGAAGACTACATTATGTGTAAGCTCTTCCCATTTTCTCTTGCTGGAGAGGCAGCCTCTTGGCTAAAGCAGTTGGAGCCTGGCTCACTGACTACATGGAGAGATACCAAGAGTGCTTTCCTGAGTCACTTCTACGATGAGTCGCGCTCAGAGGATCTACGAGCTAAGATCTCCACATTCACTCAGAATCAGACAGAATCTTTCAAGGCTGCATGGGAAAGATTCAAGGGATATCAGAGAGACTGTCCTCATCACGGGTTTACAGAGGTTCAGCTGCTGGGTATTTTCTACAGAGGAATGGATTGGAGACATCAGATGACTTTAGATGCTTCAAGTAATGGGAATTTCAAAACCAGGTTTCCTGCTGATTGTCTGGAGCTCATCAAGAACGTGTCTACTAGCAACAGTACGAAGAAGATCGATGAGGAAAGGAGAAGGGAAGCTGGTAAATCAGGTGGAGCCGAGATAGCTGAGGTTAAGGCAAAGATAGATTCTGTGCATAACCTTCTGGTGAACAAGAAATCAGTTCATTTTGCACAGGAAGTTGACACTTTCTATCACGATGAAGATGGAGAACAGGAAGATGTTAACTACATCAACCAAAATGGCTACCAAAATCAGCGTTATGGAAATCAGTCAGAGAATAAGGGCTACAACAATTACAATCAGAGGAGCTCATTCTCTGGGACTCCTGGTTCTCCAAGCTATGCTCAGAAATCACAGTTTCAGAAACCCTTTGGTAGCAACAACAACCAAAGGACTTATGGATCATCTTCTTACCAACCAATTCCCTCTAAACCTTCAGAAAATGACTCGAAGAGTACACTCGAACAGATTCTTGAAGGCCAACAAAGTCTAGCAGTAAATGTCAATGGGAAGATTGACGGGCTTTACACTACTCTCAATGGAAAAATGGACGGGTTCTACACTGATCTCAATGGGAAGATTGAAGCTCTCAGTATTCACATGAAAAAATTGGATACTCAGGTAGCTCAAACCGCAGAGAATGTGAAAAGACAAGAGGGTTTTCTTCCAGCTAGAACAGATGCAAACCCAAGACAGCATGGTATTGCCGCAATTACAACTAGAAGTGGCAAGGTCGTGGAGCCAAACTTGCAGAAAAACCCCTCAGATCAGCTGATTCACGAGCTTGAAGATGAAGAAGATGCAGAGATTTTCGCGCAGGATCCACCGTCGATCGACGCTCAGGAGGAGCAACGATCGACGGGAGAGAAAATTCCCGAATCTATCCCGGCGCTACCTCGACGAAACATCGACGAAGGATTGACGAAAATTGCTCACGTCGATCGACGCAAAGACACCACCGTCGATCGACGGGATACGCAGGAAACTGAAACGCTGCAGACTCCTACTGATGTTGTTGAGAGGATTTATCAACCTAAGATTCCTTACCCCAGAACCCAGAAGAGGTCTAAACAGGAGCTAGAAGAGCTTAGATGCAAGGCTATCATGGATAAGCTACGCATTGAGATCCCATTCTTAGATGCAATGAAGCTCTCTCCTGTAATTAGAAGGTATGTGAAGAGGATGGTTACTAAGAGTTTATGTGTTGAGGAAGGAGTTGCTATGATCTCTGAACAGGTTAGTGCGATAATTCTGAACAAGATTCCAGAGAAACTCACGGATCCAGGAAGTTTTGTGTTGGATTGTTTGATCTTCACGGACAGGTTTCCAAGGTCTCTTTGTGATTTGGGTTCAAGCATCAACTTGATGCCACTCTCAGTTGCTATCAGCCTAGGTATGACTGATTTCCAGCCAACAAGGATCTCACTTATCCTTGCAGATAGATCAGTAAGGATCCCAGAGGGAATTTTGGAAGATGTTCCAATCAAGGTCGGAGATTGTTTGATCCCTACGGACTTTGTGGTTTTACAATATCATGAAGAACCCAAGGATCCCCTTATCTTGGGAAGACCATTCTTGGCTACAGCTGGAGCAATGATCGATGTCAAAGGGAGAAGGATTACTCTAAGCGTGGGTGATTTGGAGATGAAGTTTGACATGGATCAGCTAGTAAAGAAGCCTACGATAGATGGTCAGACCTACTATGTGGATACACTCACAGACATCGCTCAAGAAGTTTTCAACGAGACACATCCTACTGATGCATTGGAGAGGACTCTGATTCGATCTATCGCTGAAACCGAGGAGTTAGATGAAGCTGCGATGGGCTATGCAAAACTAATGGATAGCAATGAGAGAGTAACAAAGATGGTTGCCAATATGGAATTGTGTGAAGTTTCTGAGAAGATTGCAAAGGATGACGACTGGAGTGAGGAGAATGCTCCAAAAGTCGAACTCAAACAACTTCCAGCAGGATTAAGGTACGCTTTCATTGGCCCCAATACTACTTATCCTGTCATTGTTAGTGCATCTTTGAACAACGCAGAGCTCAAGTTACTGCTAAGCAAGCTGCGCAAGTTTCGCAAGGCTCTTGGCTATTCTCTTGATGATATTGCAGGAATATCCCCAGATTTGTGCATGCACAGGATTCATCTCGAAGACGACGCGAAATCTTCGATCGAGCATCAGAGGAGATTGAATCCAAACTTACAGGAAGTTGTCAAGAAAGAGATTCTGAAACTTCTGGCAGCAGGAATCATTTATCCAATTTCAGACAGTCCTTGGATTAGTCCAGTTCACGTTGTACCAAAGAAAGGAGGGGTTACTGTTGTGAAAAACGAGAAGAATGAGTTGATCCCTACAAGGACGGTAACTGGTCACAGGATGTGCATTGATTACAGGAAGCTCAACGCAGCAACAAGGAAAGACCACTTCCCTTTGCCTTTCATTGATCAAATGCTGGAACGATTAGCGAATCACCCCTATTACTGTTTCCTTGATGGTTATTCTGGATTCTTCCAAATCCCTATCCATCCAGACGATCAGGAGAAGACTACATTTACTTGTCCTTATGACACTTTTGCATATCGCAGAATGCCATTTGGACTCTGTAATGCTCCTGCGACTTTTCAGCGGTGTATGATGTCTATCTTTACAGACATGATAGAAGATTACATGGAGGTCTTTATGGATGACTTCTCTGTCTTTGGAGACTCTTTCAAAGGTTGTTTAGATAACCTAGAGAAGGTGCTTGGTAGATGTGTGGAGAAACACTTGGTTCTTAATTGGGAGAAGTGTCACTTCATGGTCAAAGATGGCATTGTGCTGGGACATAAAGTTTCTGAAGCTGGGATTGAAGTGGATCGTGCTAAGATCGAGGTTATGACAAGTCTACAACCACCAGAAAACGTAAAAGCAGTTAGGAGTTTCCTTGGTCACGCTGGTTTCTACAGAAGGTTCATCAAAGACTTCTCCAAAATCGCCCGTCCACTCACCTCCCTACTCTGTAAGGAAGTTAAATTTGCTTTTGATACTGATTGTCTATCTTCTTTTGAGCAGATCAAACAGGCTTTAGTGAGTGCCCCCGTTGTCCAGCCTCCGGATTGGGATTTACCTTTCGAAGTAATGTGTGATGCTAGTGACTTTGCTGTTGGGGCTGTTTTGGGACAGAAAAAGGATAAGAAACTACATGCTATCTATTATGCGAGCCGAACTCTTGATGAAGCACAACGAAATTATGCTACTACAGAGAAAGAGTTGTTGGCAGTGGTATTTGCTTTTGAGAAGTTTCGTCCTTACTTGATTGGATCCAAGGTAATAGTGCACACAGACCATTCGGCACTGAAGTACTTAATGCAGAAAAAGGATGCTAAACCAAGGTTATTGAGGTGGATTCTTCTTCTCCAAGAGTTTGACATTGAAGTCAAAGATAAAAAGGGGATTGAGAATGGAGTAGCAGATCATCTTTCGCGCATTCGGGTTGAGGACGATGTCCCTATAGATGATTTCTTCCCTGAAGAAGGTGTGAACTTCATTGAAAGTGAGTTGCAGGAAGAAATTCTTCAAAATTCTCGGGTTGCAGGACTTCCGTCGATCGACGTGGACTCATTCCGTCGATCGACGCTATCAAATTCACGTCGAGGAGACGTCGACATCTCGTCAAGCACTCAATCAAGTCTTCCGTCGATCGACGCATACCCTTGCACCGATCGACGGGATTCCCAGAAATCCGAGTTTGACTTCTCCAGAATCCTCAACGACGTGTTCAGTAGTCCAATTTTTGCTGTTTCTACATCCTCACGACCATGGTATGCAGATATTGCCAATTACCTTGCTGCAGATGATCCTCCTACAGATTTAAAAGGGTATGAAAAGAAGAAGTTCATGCGGGAAATTAGACGATACTATTGGGATGAACCTTATCTCTATAAGTTCTGTTCAGATGGTATATACAGAAGATGCATAGCTGAAGAGGAGACTCGGCGAGTGTTATATCATTGTCATGGTTCTGAATATGCTGGACACTTTGCTACTTTCAAGACTGCTTCTAAAGTTCTTCAAGCTGGGTTCTGGTGGCCCACACTGTTCAAGGATGCTCACAGTTTCGTGTCAGAGTGCGATGCTTGTCAGAGAAGAGGCAAAATCAGCAGGCGACACGAGATGCCACAAAACTTCATCCTTGAGGTGGAGTTATTCGACTGTTGGGGTATTGATTTCATGGGTCCTTTCCCATCATCTTATGGGAACAACTACATACTGGTTGCTGTGGATTATGTCTCCAAGTGGGTAGAAGCAATCGCGAGCCCTAAGAACAATGCTGGAGTGGTTATTAAGCTATTCAAGACCATCATTTTCCCTCGTTTTGGAGTTCCTCGCGTGGTTATTAGTGATGGTGGAACACACTTTGTCAACAAAGTGTTTGATCGATTGCTTGCTAAGTATGGAGTTCATCATCGTGTGGCCAGCCCCTACCATCCTCAAACAAGTGGGCAGGTGGAAGTTTCTAATAGACAGATCAAGGAAATTCTAGAGAAGACGGTTAATTCTACAAGGAAAGATTGGTCTACTAAGCTAGATGATGCGCTTTGGGCATACAGAACAGCATTCAAAACGCCATTGGGAACTACGCCGTTTCATCTTCTTTATGGGAAAGCATGCCATCTTCCAGTGGAAATTGAGCACAAAGCAGCTTGGGCAGTGAAGAAGTACAACTTTGATATCAAACCAGCTGCAGAAAGGCGTAAGATACAGCTTAAAGAGTTGGATGAAATCAGATTCCATGCATATGAGAACTCTAAGCTATACAAAGAAAGGACAAAGGCTTATCATGATAAGCGCATCATTTCCAGGACATTCGAGCCAAACAATCAGGTACTTCTTTACAACTCTCGTTTGTCTCTTTTTCCAGGTAAGTTACGGTCTCGATGGTCCGGACCTTTCACTATCAAAGAGGTCCGACCACATGGTGCTGTAGTCCTCCTTCCTCCAGATGGCAGCAGAGAATTCGTAGTCAATGGACAACGAATCAAGCATTATTGGGCAAGTGCTGAGATTCCGGATGGGCACATCGTGTCCTTACCAATTGCTCCCAACGCCTAGATTTCTGACAAAGTCGAGCTAACGACTGAAAACAAGCGCTTAGTGGGAGGCAACCCACATGTAAGTGTATATATTTTTCTTCCTTCTTTATTTCCTTTCCGTAAAAAAAAAAAAAAAAAAGGGTAAACGACGTTTTGGTCGCGTCGATCGACGGACAGGAGGTTGCGTCGATCGACGCTCATTCAGGTGCCGCAAAGGTTAGTATTTAAACCCGTCTCTTTCATCTTCTTCAACCTAAAACCCTAAAAATCGCCACACCATTCCAAAATCTTCATCTTTCACCAAATCAAGAGATTTTTGGTCCTCAACTCATTAGAATTTCACTCTCTATCCGTTTTTCACACTTTCCTTCTCGATCTACCAAGGTATGTACCTCAATTTCTCACTTTTAGGTCCGTTTTTAGGGTTTGGAATTGCGACCTTCATAGATGGAATTAGATGTTTAGAACGGTTTAGGATGATGACTTCTATGATATAATTGAGTTATGCAGTGATTTTGATGATTTTGAACTCGTTTTAGGCAGAAATCAAACACTGAGCGTCGGGTTGAAAAATTTTCACTCCGTCGATCGACGCATGGTGTTACCGTGGATCGACGGGGTTTTCACAGACTGCGTGTTCTGAAGTTCGATTTTTGTGTGTGTTTTGTGGTTGTTTTGCAGATGAATCGTGATAAGAGAGCCCGTACTGATAGTGGTCCAGGTTCAGTCCCCACTCCACCACCACGGATCGCTTCTCCTTGGCCAAGACTCGAGGGCACTAAGTTCCCCATTAGGAAGAAATACGGTAATCTCAAGACCGTTTTTGCTGATCCTGCGGTGCTTAATAGGGAGATTAGTGAGACGTGGGATGAATACGACACGCTGTTTTACAACGAGTGGCTCGGAGTGACTTTGAAACCCACACGCGTTGCTGACGAGAAGGTACTCAGAGACTTTGGGATATACGATGATGTGAGGCGTTTCTTAGCACGAGCAGGACTAGGCCATATTGGGTTCAGGCAGCACAAGTTACATCCAGATTTGGTACGACAGTTATTTGCCTCGGTCCGCGTTTACTACGATGATGGCGTGGAGACTGCTCAAACAGGTCACTTGACCTTTATGGCCAAAGGTGTTCGATACAGAGTCTCTTTCTTGGACATTTGCCAGATTTTTGGGTTCCAATTTCATCTCACTGCTACCACACTTCCCACCACCTTTGCTGACATGAGGACATTTTGGAACCTTTTTGCGCATGGCCACTATGACAGTTCTGGGACTCCACACACCGATATCCGGCATCCTACAGTTCGTTATCTGGCTCGTCTCCTCGCCAACACCATCCTTTACAAGAACGAGCCAGGGAAGATGAGGATTGACGAGCTTGTCCTGATGTTTAGCTGCCTCCGGAATGATATCGCTTTTCCTTCTGGCATACCTCATTTGGACGTTGATACCAACCTAGGGGCTGTCTTTGCACATCAGCTGATGTCTGTGAAGAACACTCCCTTCACCTTGAGTAGCTCCAAGTCCTTCCAAGCTGGTAGTCTTCTCACTCCCATTTTTGAGTTCTGCAGGATTGACACTTCCAATGTCAGCGTAGAGGGGAGTTTGACCATGGACTTCGCCTTCCTCCAGAAGGCTACCTGGGTTCAGCCTGGTCCTTATTGGATTTACCGCGACGCAGCTGGGCAACACATGGTTCTTTGGCCCGTCCGCGAGTTGTTATCCATCCGACCTGGTTCACCTGCACTCACATTCCAGGTTGATCCCGATCTGGTTCGACAGGTTGCGCGCCGTTCCACTTCTCGCAAGAAGGCGAGCGATCCTCCAGGTGTTTCCACGCGCGCTAGTGCTTCACGTCCAGCAAGAGAACCTCAACCAGAGCCTCTGCGATTCATTGATATTCCTCAGCGACCCATGTCTCAGGAGGACTTCCAAGACTTCGTGGTTAACGACTTTGAGAGGATTTGGTCTGCCATCGCGAGGCTCGCCAACTGCAGCTGTGTTCGTCCGCTTACACCACCACGTCCACCTTCGCCACACCATGATGCTGATGATGAAGCCTAGTCTTCATTGCTGATTATCCCGGTTTAGTTGTTCTTTTTCTTTTACCTATGTACTTTTCTTTCTTTTGAGTCAATTTCATTGAGTCAGTTTTTGTTACAGTTTCCAAAGATTGTGCCTTTAGTTGGATGTTCTAACATTGGTGCTATTAATCTGGTTCATTCTTAGTGTTTTTGCAGTTTCTACTATTCAAATTAGTGGTCAACAGCAGCTCCTAAATACAGAACCAAATTGCTCGTTGCATACAGGTCCGTCGATCGACGCAGATCCGTGCACCGATCGACGTATCACTACCGTCGATCGACGAAGGGTTTTAGCATCGATCGACACAGAGGCATACCGAAGGTCCAATTTTTTTATGCACAATTTTCTAACTTTTATTTTTCTTTTCTCTCACCAATTTCAGGCTTAATTAACACTGGGGACAGTGTTGTTTAAGTCTGGGGGAGGTAGTTGCTAACATTGTTTTCTATTTTGGAGTCAAAAAGTCATTTTATTGAGTCAAAACTTGTAGGGGATGATGACCTTTCCTAGGAACAAACGCTCATGTTTTGGCGATTCTTAGCTGTTGCGACAAAGCCTTTGGATGGAGCGAATTCGAAACCAGATGATAGTACAGGTTCCCCTCTTATCGCTATTTGCAAAACGAAGTAAATCATACTCCAGACTAGTACACTTGATCTCCATCTCGCTATATTCTCTTTGATGATATCACAACAGTAATCGATCCAACATTCAGGACTTCTTATTCACTTTACCACTCTTTGTTGATCCTGAATGGCCAGCTCATTTTTAGTTGGTACCCAACCCCTAACCTTAACCATTGTTCAAGCCTCATGCGATCTTTTTCCTTTTGTTTTATGTGCAGGCATGTGTATAAACTCCGGAGAGAAAGAGGTCTGACGCAGTTTTTCATTCACAAAATTGCACAAGATGAGAATTTGGTTGGAGTACTTGATAAAGAGCAGCAATGTTAAGCATTCCTTGAGATTTTATGCGTACTAATGGTAATTTTCGAGACTAATATCTTTGTAAGATCATTTCCCCCCTTAGAGTCTTGAAAAAAAAAAAAAAAAAAAAAAAAAAAAATTATTATTATTTCGAAAATATAGCAAGGGAAAGGGAAATGATCAATCTTTATAAGTCTCTAGCTTCAACAAAAGTCCCAAGGAATGGAGAAGATGGATGTGGATAGTGGAACATGTTATATAATGGTGTTTGGTTCCTGATTACGATTTGGAGGAGAGCGCAATGTGAATGAGAAACTGTGGGCATCAACTGGACCAGATTCTCTCTTGTGATTATGCATAATGTCTGCATCCACCAAATAAAATTCGGTAACCCTAAACACTCTTAGCTCCACTTAAACACCAAAAGCCTTTTAACATCACACCTACCCTTTTACTTGGTTGATATCATTAGAGAGAATTCCATCATCACTTCGATTAAGTGTGCGACAGTTAGGAGGATGTGAAACTGATGGGTTTGCAGGTTAAGATTTGAGGCCCAACCTATGATGGTTGAGATTCGTGACCGCCAAAGGTACTTTGTTTATATGCAGCAAAAGAGTCAAAGAAGCAAAAGCAATTTTCCAAAGGATAAGTGAGTTTTCGCGATTTTCAAACCTCGACTTCATTCTTAGTCTCTAGTTTGCTTGAGGGCAAGCAAAAGCTAAGTCTGGGGGAGTTGATATATCATGGTTTTTACCATCTTTTGGCCATGATTTAACCCGGTTTTATCGAGTCTTTTTAGTATTTTTCTAGTGTTTTAGAGTCTTGGCAGGTTCGTGGATGAATGGAGCTTAATTGGTGATTATGGAGCATTTTGGAGCATCAAGGAAAGAGCAGTCGAAGTCGCATGCTTGATGCAGAAAATACAGAGTTTTAACTTCTCCGTCGATCGACGGAGTCACTTGTGCGCCGATCGACGGAGGCACCTGTTTCGCGAAAGAAGAGGAATTTCCAATTCTGAAGATTTCCTTTTTACCCCAGAAGTTCCAGAAGTTAACAAATAAAGCCCAGCCCGAATCCTAGCCTATAAATACCTAGTTTTCTTTTAGTTTTCAGAAAGCTTTCTTTTATCAAATACCTAGAGATTCAGAGAGATTTTGAGAGTTAGGGAGACAAGTTTTCAGACAATTCAGATTTCTTCGAACCCTTCTGTAATTCTTTCTTACTCTATTTTTATGCAGTATTATTCAGTTATCATGTTATTCGTTTCCATGTCTGAGTAATCTACTTGTTAGGTTTAGGGTTTTTCAAAGGAATTAAGATGAATTGTTAGAATTGAATTCATGTTAGGATTATCTATTGGTTCTTCATCTAGATTGTTATAACCCTGATTTAGGATTGATCACTCTAAATTAGCTATCTTAGGTTGATTAATTAGAAGCGGAAGCATCAATTGATAACCTGACCATAATCTTAGATGAGCAAAATCACCTATTCTCAAAGGAATTTGGTTTAGGGATTTTGTGAACAATTGAAACCTGAACTTTAATGCTTGCATAAATTGATTGATTTTACAAAGGAATTTGGATTTCTAGGGTTTATGCATAGATAATTAATTCAACGGAAGTCGTTTAATTTTACATTAGAGTTTCAAGTTCGAGAACGGTTCTTCATTAAAATCCTGACAGTTTATAATTCTACAATTTATCTTTACCTGCGAATTTCCCGAAAACCTAGCTTTTGTTTAATTGAATTCTTAAAACCAACAATCTTTCTTGTTTTGAATTATTTCTTGCTTTTATTTTACTTTATTTGCTTAGCTCAATTCGAAGTCATATATCCTATCGTTTGATTTGACTCCCAGTGATTCGACCCCTACTACGACGACCTCTTAATTTGAGAGAGTAGCTCAGGGTAAATTTGAGCATATCAAATTTTGAAAAGACTCCGCTCTTTCCTTATTTCAACAGAGCTTTACCAAACCCGAACCCTCTTAGATCGAACCGAGAGTTGTCTTTACGTGTGCTTAAAGACCCCACGACGTTTGTTTTCTCTCTCTCGGATACCAAATAGCTCGAGGAAGTTTTGGTCCCGATTTCGTCTCCCGATTCTCTCCCTAACTACTTGCCAGATGTTGTACTAGTTGGTCCTGATATCTATGTCATGGGTGGTGAAATAAACGAAAGTGCATCTTCTAGCGTGATGGTCATGGATTGTCGTTCTCACACTTGGCAAGAGGCCCCAAGCATGCAAGTGGCACGAGTGTTCCCATCCGCTTGCGTTCTTGATGGAAAAATATATGTAGTAGGAGGCTGCAAAAATCTTGATAAAAAGAACTGGATGGAGGTATTCGATACAAAAACTCAGACTTGGGAGTTTGCGAAGGGTCCTATGGAAAAAATTTGCAAGGAAGATACTAGGTACGAAAGCATATGGTGTAATGGAGATATGTACGTGAGACGTGTGGAAAAAGATGGCATGTTCAAGCTGCATAAAGGTAGATGGAGAGCTGAAGATATGAGTATGAATAAGTTTGGTGACTCATCATCTCATTTTGTGATAGACAACGTGCTCTTTCATTGTAGTACCTCTATGATATGTTGGTATGATTCCGAGCTAAGATGTTGGAAAAAGGTTATGGGTTTGGACCATCTGTTTCCCATTTGTCGTTATAATCGTGCTATAGCGGCGAATTATGGTGGAAAAATGGCGGTTTTATGGCAGGGGACTGTGTGTGATGATAACTATCACAAGGTGACACAAATTTGGTGTGCGACAATTAGGACCGAAAGAAGCCAAGACGGAGAAATTTGGGGGACTCCTGAGTGGTTTGACGTTGTGTATACAACATATGAGCCATTTGGTTTATTATCGCATGTTTTTGCGGCTACTCTTTGATGATCACCTCTTCTTCTTTTTTTTTTAGTCAAATGATGAACACCTAATTAAGGAGAAATAACGTTTTATTTTTCGATTTCTTAAAAACTGTTTCCTCGCTAGTTTATATATTTACGAAAGAATTTGGTTTTAAGAATAAGTATCATTTTGTATTTAAATATATCATGATTTTTGTATTTAAAATAAATATTTTGCATTTTAAATAACAATACAGTAAAACACAATACCAAGTTCAACACGAAACCATATTAAGCAAACAAGAAACAGAGAATCCAAACCCACCTCTATCTTTTTCCTCAACCTATCATGACCTTTAAGCAGCGAATTAACAGGAGTAAACAACGAAAGGAAAATAAACCATCCAAAAGCTAAAGTGATACACCTGCAAGTTTCAAACAAATCAACTCCTCAGTCCAAACACACATCTTAAAAAAAAATCAAAACTTTAACCTTTAAACAAGAACCAACTTCAAGGGAAAGAGAATACAGTATCTAACAACAACACCAAAACACCATAATGGAAACAAATATTCCAATTCCATGGCTCTGGTGGATTCGACTTGAAACATCTCGTAAACGAGTCCTACATAATCACAAACACCAATAAATCAAGTAACATAGATAAATAAACAATGTTAAGATTGATATCAATCTTACATCAACAATGGCACCAGCAGCTTCAGTAAGCGCTGGTGATATATCAAGCAAATCACGCCTGCAAATTCACAAACCTCCGATTCAATTTCTTCACATGCAAAGATAAATCACAAAATGCGTAGAACCAAAAGAGGTACAGAGACATTACAGACGGAGCTTGCCGCGAGGCTCGTTGAATGAATCAGAATACGAAATTAAGGAGAAATAATGTTTCATTTTTTGACTTTTTAAAACTGTTTCCTCGCTAGTTTATATATTTACGAAAGAATTTGGTTGTAAGATAAAATATCATTTTGTATTTAAATATATCATGATTTTTGTATTTAAAATAAATATTTTGCATTTTAAATAACAAAATTATTTGGCTTGGATCGTCTCCTCATTAATAAATAACTAAATAACGTAAGAATGGACAAAAAGGTGAAGACTAAAATGTATTTGGGATTTTAGTCTATCTCCGCCAACTTCTTGTTAAATGTGTACGGTTGGTTTTGTATGTTTGCAAGCTTGCTTTTTTAATAGAGAAATTGGAAGTAATATACACATATAATCATATAATTGGTTTGATATACAATCAATGTTTTAAGCACTATACAACATTTAATAACCCGATTCTACCCCTACATATATCAGAGAATTGTTTTAACGAGAGATATTATGGAAGATGTTAGATCAAGAGATTAAGCAAGCTTGGTATGATGAAATTTGATATTCCTCTATCTCAAAATATGGAGTGAACTCAAGAGATCATGAAGGTTTGGTTAGTCTATACTTCGTTGAAATTCTTCCATCAAAACTTGCAAAACTTTGATGTTCATTTAAAATAATGTTTCCTCTTTTTATGTTTTCATGAATACATGAAGACCGGATGTTTATTAGTGTTAGGCAAGAAAGACTAATAAAGAGGTTACCTACTTGAGGAACATTGCTCAATTTACCATTTCATTTCGTCCTCGATAATACATTTTTTTAGTTGTCTTCCTTATTTTGTATAAGTGTAATATAGAATTAAGTTTCAAGAAGAATTATTCAGATGGTTCGTGATGAAAGCATGAAAGGATGATGATAGTTGCGCAAAGCCTAAAACTAGATGATAACTCTTCCTTTTCATGAAGATAAAATTAATTCTTCAGTAGGTTAAGAAGTTTGAGAAGAGTTTGGGGAAACGGAGGAATTAGTTCTTCACTAGGTTAAGAACTTTGAAATTCGGGGAAACAGAGAAAAAAAACCTTGAGACTAAAGATGAGAAATCAAAAGTAGGAAATGAACTCCAAAGCCAAGAACAAAAGCTTTACATTATAAGCCTTTTACCTTCACAAAAATGCATCTTTTAAGATTTTTCTCATTCTGATATAAGTTATATGGACTGTTTTTTTTTTTTTTAGGGAAAATCAAAATAGAGAAATCAACAATGAAATTAGTCAAACTGAATTCATTATGAAACCTTATGAGCAAGATGATAACGTCGAGATATTGAAAAATGAAGAAAGATAATGCTTGAGAAGAATAGTCCTTAAGATGAACATCAGCTTCGTTCTTGGTAGGATCTCACCAGATCCATGCTTACCTTTTCTTATTTCTTAACCAATTATTAAAAGAGTAATTTACACAAATTTCAAATTAGCATGTTCTATTTTTAGTAGAAAATGAGTCTTTCATGGTGTAATGGAAGGTTTGCATCAACATTCGTCGACAATGCCATAATAACCGACTTTGCCGATCTTTCTTTTTCACCAATTTACCTCGTCGACGATCTTCTTTTGGCTAGGAAAAGAATCAATTTTCTCAATCTGTAAAGATGGCAACTCAATATCTCTCACTTCAAAACTGAAAATCAGAGCGTTGTTATCCTCAAACGACACCTCAGCTCATTAAATATTTCCTTAACCTTCTTTCCATAATTCTAAAATAAAAAAAGAGTAATATATACAACATATGTATATATACACATATGTACGTATAGGTGTTAATAGGATGTATGTAGGTTATCAGATGTAGGGCAACAAATGAGCAAATATTATTTCCTTAACATCCTATGTATTAGTATGTAGCATATGTGCGTAGGGGTATAATCAGGTTTAAATTAAATGGTTTTCTCTTTATATATGCTGCCAATTCTTCACTAATCTATATTTCTGCCAATAATGTTTTTACTAAAATGATGAATTCTTAAAGATTGATTTTAAAGTGTAATTATAACTATATTAAGAAGAAGAAGAAATTGTTGGACTAATTTGATCGCATCTCTAACACATGTTGGGTTTTATGTGTGTAGTCTATTAACTTTTGTGTATATGTATGCATCTATAAAAATATGAAATACAACAATTTTGTTTTGGTTGAATATTTTTTTTTGGTGAATGACCAAGAGGAAGCTCCCAGCTTTTATTAAAAATTAAAACAAAACAATTACACGCAAACTCGTCGTGATCGAGGAGGTCCCATGACATCCTCTCTCATAATATCCGCAACATCTAAAGGAACAACCAACAAAAACTGGAAACCTAATGGTAAAGAAAACACATAGTTTGCTAATCTATCTGCCAGACGATTAGCCTTCCTATACACATGAGTAACCCGGACTATCCAGCCCTTTGAGATAAAGCCATGGCACAATCGTACCAGGAATGACAATGGATGAGTATCACTAATCCTTGTCGACAAAAACTCCACCACCAACTTTGAATCCACTTCTAGCTCTAGCCTCGTGATTCGCTGCTCCCAAGCTATATAATGCCCATAGTAGACTCCCCACAGTTCCGCCATCAACGCCGAGCAACGACTGATATTTAGAACAAATCCCCCACACCATTCTCCTGCTTCATTACGTATTACCCCACCCGCGGTAGCTGGTCCATGTGCACCATGGGCAGCCCCATCTGTGTTCAATTTGAACCAATCTCCCTCCGGTCTAACCCATTGGATCATACGTTCCACTCTCACCTTTCGCTTCCCTTGTACTCCACAAACCACATTCGCCTCCACTACTCTTATAGTTGTCTCTTTCAGGAAGTGTGCTCGATCTCTCCAAGTCCTAGTCTCCCCAAAAATATCACTACACCTCCATTTCCACTCCCACCAACACGACACCGCAAAAAACGTACTCCTTACTATATCCCCATACTTAACACCCTCCTGTAGATTATTATACGCCCATTCAAGAAGAGATTGATCAAAGAACTCATCTCTCTTCCTCAAAGGGACAAATTTCTCCCATATACCCCTCATCGCTGGGCAATCTCTAAGGATGTGCAAAACCATCTCATCTCCACCCTTACAAACTTCACAAACTGCTGTAGTACTCAAATGTCTTCGATACCTTTCTGCATTCGTCATGAGCACCTGATGCGTCGCCAACCAAATGAATACTCTTACTCGTTCCGGCGCTTTGACACTCCAAATCCGGTGGTAGAAAGATTTCATAATCTACCGTGGCTGCTCATCTTGGGTTAGCATTTAATACGTCGATCGTACCGAAAATTTACCATATGTGGACTCGCCCCATGAAATTCGATCGGACGCTCCGGTCACACTATCTACTACACTCCAAGCTATAAACTCAGGTCTACATATATGTATGGCTCAATCCTCTCATACTGCCACCCCTGTCCCTCTATCCATAGGTCCCTAACTGTAGCTTGCACCAACTCAGCTGAAATATTAACCCTTTCCATCTCACTTAGCGATTTATTCCCCAACCATTTATCATTCCAAAAACAAACCTTTCTTCCATTTCCAAGAACCCAGCTATGTCCCTTTAACAAAACCTCTTGAAAACCAATCTCGATGCTTCGCCAAGTTGAGGATTTGTTCCGCTTAGCATGCAGCCAAGTAAGGTCTTTGATGTCTTCCACCTGATACTTACATCGTATTACCTTTGCCCACAAGCTATCCTTGTCGTGAAGTAACCTCCATCTAACCTTAGCTATTAGTGCCTTATTCATCTCGCTCGACTTCCGAATCCTCAAACCTCCATCCACTTTTGGAAGACAATTTCGATCCCACGCAACTAGATGCTGTTTACGATTTTCCACTGTGCTCCCCCATATAAAATTCCGAGCCACTTTATCCAAAGCCAATAACGTCGATTCCGGTAACTTAATAGAGCTCATCGTATGTATCGGAATCGATGCCAACACGGACTTCGTCATAGTGATTCTCCCAGCTGCACTCAACATCCTTCCCTTCCAGCCAGCTAACCGAGATGAAACACGCTCAAGTATCACACCAAACGTCTCCTTATTCACACGCTTATGTAAAACTGGCATCCCTAAATATGTACCAAGATCATGAGTTGATGAAATCCCACTCTCCGTTGTAATTAGTCTCCCCATATCCCGAGAAACATTCTTGGAAAAGAATATCTTGGACTTGGTGAGACTCACTTTCTGCCCGATGCCAAACAAAACCGCTCCAATACTCCTCGAATCACACGGATCTGGGCAACAGAGGCTTCCGCAAAGAGTATAAGATCATCTGCAAAACAAACATGTGACAAAACTGGTCCTCCTCTTGATAAACTTATCGGCTTCCACTTCTTGTCCTCAACCGCTCGTTCAATCAAGTGGCATAATCTCTCCATGCATAGAACAAATAAGTAGGGTGACAGTGGATCTTCTTGATGAAGACCCCACAGTGGCTTAAAAGCTTTTGTCTTCTCCCCATTCTAAAGTAGATTCATCGATGGTCCTGTCACACACTGCATGATCCAACGAACCCAACTATTGGATAAACCAGCCGCATGAAGTGTATCTTCTAAGAAATCCCACCGAATCCTATCATACGCTTTCTCCAAGTCCAGCTTCAACAACATCCATCCTTTTCGTCCTTTTTTATTCCTCATCGAATGAACCGCTTCCTGAACCACCACGATATTATATGTGCTTAACCTTCCCGAAATGAAACTAGATTGAGCAGGTCCAATTAGCCTCCGTATGACCCCTTCAACCTCCCTACCATGGTTTAGTGATCGTTTTAAACAATACATTGCACAAACTAATAGGTCGGAATTGAGTAATACTCTCCGGATTCACCACCTTTGCAATTAGGACTACCAACGCATCGTTTGTTTCTGAGGGTAAAGTTCCAGACTCAAAGAAATCTAAGGCGAACCGAACCACCGAATCACCAACCGTACTCCAACATTGTTGGTAAAAAACTGGTTGAAAACCATCTGGCCCCGACGCTTTAAAACTCCCCATGCTTCTTATCGCTTGTTCCACATCCACCGATGTGAACGGCCTGTTCAAGACCTCCTTATCATCAGCCATTAGGTTTACGAATCCATTACCTGGTAGAGCCTCCTCCGACTGATTCACATCATCAAGAGAGTATAGCTTCTCAAAATAACCCACTGCTAATTCTTCCATATCCTTAGCTTCTGTGATCAAATGTCCCTCGTTTTTCAAACTCTCAATCTGGTTGCGTCTCCTCCGAACAACCGTAGACGTATGAAAAAATTTGGTGTTTCTATCACCATAGACCACCCATTTATCTCTTGATTTTTGAAACCAGACCATTTTCTCTTGTGCCAACACTATATCTAACTCCTTCAGGAGAACCTCTTCCTTCGATAAAAGCTCATCTGACCGGTTTTGATCAATCCATTCTTGAACAACTTTAACCTCATTCAACAATTGCTCCTTTCATTTCTGAATGTCACCAAACACTTCTCTATTCCATTTCTTTAGAATCTGCTGCACTTCTCTCAAAGCATCCATTGTATTCACCGACTGATTCCAAGATGTGTAGACTAAAAGAGCTCGGATGTGATAACCATCTTTTCGCAATAAAAGAGCTCTCCACCTTCCCTCGCCTCCATGTATACTGATTACCATGATAACCCATGTCGATTAGAGATAGCTCGTTTATCCAATCTCCAGAAGCCATGGAATCCGGAGACCATCGACCGTTCCCTCCAGTTCGTTCATCAAGGCGGACTATGGTGTTAAAGTCCCCGCCAATAATGACAGGACCTGTCAAATTCTGGACCACACTCTTCAAGTGATTCCAAAGCCCACTCCTTCGACTCACCGACGGAGCTGCGTATACCACAATCAAATTCAAAACCTCATCTTCCTTCGTTACTTTCGCAAAGATAAACTGATCCGACGACTCGATAATTTCCATAACTCCTATATCTTCTCTCCACAACAACCACAATCCACCGCTCTGTCCTACCGCATCAACCTGATGAGACTTCTCAAAACCCAATCCACGACAAATACGCGCTGCTTTCTCTCCACGAGTGTGCGTTTCAAAGACTGCTAACACATCCGTATTGAAATTCTTCAGGATGTAGCGAATAGATCTTCTAAAGTTTGGTTTATTTGCCCCCCAGCAATTCCAAAATAGACAATTCATCAATAAGATTTGATATTCAAAAAGAAACACCGGGGCGAACCATCATGCTCTTTGGGACTCAGGATCCTTCATCTCAACCATCTGTTGCAGAGCTTCATTCTTTTGAGACGAAAACTCTCTAGGTTCCAGCGGTGCCATCGGGACCGGTACCTTGTCCAGGGTCCGTTGTTGTATAGGTGACCCTTCATCAGTTCCAGCAATGCTTTTTGCAATACACCCACTTATTCTATCTATTCCCTTCTCCTCGACTCGCATCCGCTTTCCATTAGAGACAAGATATTTCTCCTCAGTTCGTGGGCCAAACACTAAGTCTCTCGTAGCCCGCGAGTTATTGTTTTGTTTGGGCTTCACCCTTCTTGGGCCCCTACTTCCACCTCTTCCTTCTACATTCCCTATATGTGGCCCATTAGTCTCCTTCCTTAATCCATCGCCAAAATCCAAGGACTTGCCTTGCACGCCACTCGTCCCTTGATTGACCTAGTTCTGAGAATCCCGATTTTCCTTATCTACATCAATCATATTTGTTTCTTCCGTAACCTACGGCCTTTCCAAATCATCTCCTAACCTTCCAAAACTATTTGATATGGGAATATCCACTAAATCTCCTCCCCTCCTCGAACCACGGGTTTGCCTTCCATAATTAGCTCTAGGTTTCCCCATCGCCTTCGTCGCCCTGATCCTCTGGTTTGACACCCCACGCAACGCTTGTCTTACCGGTGTAAACCCCTCAACTTCCTGTTGTACTTCATGTGGACCACCATTCCCATTTATCGTCGGAGTGACACTAACTATCTATTTTCCTAAGTTGCCCCTTTGGCATGAATGAACTCGGTGACCATACAAACCACAAGCTGAGCATATCGTCGTAAGTCCCTCATAAGACACATAGTAGTGTACCCCATTGATCATCACCGACCCTTTCAATGATTTATGTATGTTCACCTCCACACAAACCCTAGCGAACCGTGCTCTCTCCAAGTTTGACGTCATGAGATCTACATTCACAGGCTTCCCTAGCCCTTTAGCTATTCCCAATATGATTGAATTGTGAGAGAAATTCACCGGAATATTCGTCAACCTCACCCATACTGGTGTTGTGATTATATCATCCTTCCCCGGATCGAAACTTGGAGACCACGCTTGCACCATTAGATAACTCCCGAATACTCTCCAAGGGCCACCGGTTAACGCCGCCATATACTCACTTTCCGATTCAAAACGAATCATAAAGAATTGTCTAGGCAGGTCCGTCACATACATTGCTCCACTCGGCTTCCACATCTCCTTCAACCTCCGGGTCAACGCCACATGCGAAACATTCCTTCCCAACACTTTTTACAATCATACAATTCTTCCATAGCCCATTCATCGCCTCCAAGACCTCCTTCCCTATGGTGATCACCCGTTCTCCATCTTTTCCGTTAGGGAACGCAAGATCCAGATGCGTTGTCACAAACTCATCGTTTAACAGCTCCTCCGGAGTAAGTAACCCTCTTCTTTTACCACTCGAAACCCTTTCAGCCCATGACCCACCCTTATCCGGAGGCCTGCTTCTCTCCCCAACATCCTCCATGCTCGCATCTTGCCCGCCGTCATTCAAAACCCTAGGATGGCACTCTATAGTCGTCATTCGAATCCTTTTCTTCGTTATTTAATTACTACGGCTCTTGTTTTGGTTGAATATGGGTTAACTACAAAATAGATATACATTGTTTACAAGTAGACGTATACAACGAGTTTAAGAAGGTAGATTTTATCGTAGATGCATGTATAATCATGATAATAATAACTTTTCATATCTTTTATAATATATTTCGATAAATACGCTAACAAATACATCTTTATATATAATTGCAGCCATTTTAAATTTTTATTAAACTATAATACTTTACTTATGTTGTACATCATTCATTTTTTTGCTCGTTTTAGATCTCTTATTTGATATAATGTGCTTTCTTTTCTGTCATGAATAATTCTTGAACTCGCTTCTACTTTTTGCTTTTGTTTTTGATTTGAATTGGCTTCTTCGTTTTTATTTGAACTAGCTTCTCCTTTTTGACTTTTGTTTTTATTTGTTTGTTCAACACCTACATGTTTACTATAATAATTGGAAACTTCAATTAAAAGATTTCGCATTTATTTAATTACTTAAAAATAAAATTCTTAAAATATTCTATAAGAACACCATAATAACATGTTTTGTATTAAGTTTTTAGGGTCATCTAAATTATGTTCATATCTACTATTATATATCTGTAATTTACATGCTAATGCAAATCGACATGTTTATGTTGTAAATATAAAACTCTTTGACCTACCCAATATAATTATGTAACCCAAAAGAAAAGACATTAGTTACATAGATTTGTAAGAAAATGAATAACTAATGAGAGCTAAATTTGTTTCTAAAATAAAAGAAGACACACATAGCTTACTTTGCTTGATGTATTTTTTCTGCATGAATTGTAGTTGAACTGGATTCTCCTATCTTATCTCCTTGTTCTACACCGGACGCTTCACTATAATAATTTGAGGCTTTAATTCAAAATCTTAGCATCTATTTAAATGTTTATAAATAAAATTCATAGTATGTTGTATAGGTACACCATAATAACATGTTTTGTATAAGCATCTAAACTACCGTGATATATATTATTGTATCTATAATTTAGATAACAATGAGAATTGGCATGTTTACGATTTAATAATAATACACATTAAACCATCCAAAATATAGTTATGGATGCCAAAAAAAAAGAGATTATTTAAATAGATTCGTAAGGAAATAAACAATTAATGAGAGATATTTTCTAAAAATAAAACAAAAATAAAATCACATCGTATAGATAAATTGGCCTTTTTCCCAATAGATTCGTAAGATATCATTTATTTTAAGACCATTTTCTTTGAAAATAATAATATCCAATCCATTTTCGAAATAATAACTACCTTCACATTTTTTAAGAGCTATCCACAATTTTTCATTATTTTTATTATTTTGAATTGTCACTGGAATGCCTTTTTAAGATATCAAAATTTTCATATTTTTTTCTATGTTATGCATAACCGGTTTTGATAGATATATTCTACCATCACGAGAAAAATCGTAACCTTTTATACTTTTTTCAAACAATAATATACGATCCATTATACTAAATTTTAAATGCGTTGGATATATAACTAAGAATGTTTTCCGAAAATAAAATTGTTGAGAAGTTTAAGATTAAAGCTCAACACGTATATCTATATATAGTTCTTGGCCAAACTAATTAGATGTATCTACCTTGTCTTTTAAGCTTTTTTGTAAAAAAAAAATTCAAAAAAAATTCAAAATTTAGTAGATAATATGGATTTATTTTCTAAATTAGCATTTATTAGTTTACTAAATGTAAAAATTTGTATATTAAGTTGATATATAATCTTAATATGATAAATTGTATTTATAACAATTTTGCTTTTTTATAGTTTTAATTTTTTTTGTATTCTTAGACATATAAGATAAATCTAAAATAATATCTTTGAAACATTAACTCAAGTAATATTATTAAAACAAATCTATTTTCAGACTTTAAAATTACTTATAGAAAACCTTGTGTTTTTGACATCTATATATATTAAACTTTTTTACAAGAACACTAATATGTTTAGGATTTTTGTTTTTTTGTTCAAAGTGTCTTTAGCATTTATTAATTTAAAATCACTATTAATAACAAGAATCGTAGTAATTAATTCACAACATGATTTTTTATAGAGAGTTCTATTCATTCAATTCTCTAAATCTAGTAAATAACACGGATGCATTTGAACAACTTTGTTTTTTATAGTTCTATTTTCTTTTTCGTTTTATATGTATAAGAGAAATTTAAAACAATAAAAAACTGTTTTTAAACACTTTAAAATTACTTAGCGTTTATTTCCGGAATAACTATTATGGCAATAAAAAACAAGAATATAGCTATAAAATACAAAAATAACGAGACTAACTAAAAACCCTAATATGTTTCTAGTTTTGCCCTTCATCTTCAACCTTCAACCTTCAACCTTCAAATCACGATCACCGTCAACCACCATCGTCATGTCGGAACTATAAGCCTCGTCCGATTTCTTTCTCCTCCGTCGTGACAAAGAGCACAATCACCATTACCGCCGTAACCAAAGCCTCGTCCACCACCGTCAGGTCTGTTACCATTACTTACGACTATTACCATCGATATACTCAACAACAAATGATCATATCATCGGATTTAGCAAAATCAAAGACGAACATAGCCAATTCGATAATGAAGATTCATAGATTTGAGAAAAAGAAACAAATACGGACAAATGAATGATCCAAAAGTTTGATATTTGTTTTCGTTGTCATCGTTTATTTCTTGATGTTCTGAGAAAAAAAGATATATGCAAGGAAGATATTAGGTACGAAAACATATGGTGTAATGGAGATATGTACGTGAGATGTGTGCATAAAGGTAGATGGAGAGCTGAATATATATGAGTATGAATAAGAATGGTGACTCATCATCTCATTTTGTAATAGACAACGTGCTCTTTCATGTAGTACCTCTATGATCTGTTGGTATGACTTGGAGCTAAGATGTTGGAAAAAGGTTATGGGTTTGAACCATCTGTTTCCCATTCATCGTTATGATCGTGCTATAGCGGCGAATTATGGTGGAAAAAAGGCTGTTTTATGGCAGGAGATTGTACGTGAGGATAACTATTACAAGGGGACAAAAATTTGGTGCGCGACAATTACGACTGAAAGACGTCAAGCAGGAGAGATTTGGGGGACTTCTGAGTGGTTTGACGTTGTGTATACAACAAATGAGCCATTTGGTGTATTATCGCATGTTTTTGCGGCTACACTCTTTGAAGAATATGAAATTAAGGAGAAATAACGTTTTATTTTTTGACTTTTTCAAAACTGTTTCCTCGTTAGTTTATATATTTACGAAAGAATTTGGTTCTAAAATGGAATATCATTTTGTATTTAAATATTGTATTTAAAATAAATATTTTGCATTTTAAATAACAAAATTATTTGGCTTAGATCGTCTCCTCATTAGTAAATAACGTAAGAATGGACAAAAAGATGAAGACTAAAATGTATTTGGGTTTTTAGTGTATATCCGCCAACTTCTTGTTTTGAATGTGTGCTGCTGGTTTTGTATGTTTGCAAGCTTGCTTTTCAATAGAAGAATTCACCAAAAATACCATTTTCTCCAAAATTACTTTTGGGTTCTACGACAATGGGAAATGCATTTTTGTTTATACAACCATTTACTGTGCAAGACATCAGAAAAAGACAAAAACACAGTTAAGTGTAAGAGAGTTTTGTCATCGTCTTGTCCATCACAATTACATTATCACCGTCATTTTCGTCTTGTCCCCCACCGTCTCCGTCGTCATCTTGTTCATCGCCGTCTGTTTACAGTTACCGTCTCCGTCACCATCTTGACATCTGCAATCTGGTCCATCGCCGTCTATTTTCAGTCACCGTCTTCGTCGCCATCTTGTCCTCCGACCACCGTCTCCGTCGCCATCTTGTCCTCCGACCACCGTCTGCGTCGCCATCTTATCCTCTGTAATCTTGTCCACCGTCGTCTGAATACAGCCACCGTCTTCGTTGCCATCTTGTCCTCCGACCACCGTCTCCGTCGCCATTGTTTCCTATGCAATCTTATCTACCGCCGTTTGTTTACAAATCGTCATTTTTGTCCATCAGTGTTGCATTCATTTTGTCCACCACCGTCCTCATCTTGTCCTCTGGCCACCGTGTCATCGTAATTTTCTTTTCTGGTCGTCGTCACCACTGTTAACACCATGAAATAGGGTTGGGCATTCGGATATGCGATCGGGTTCGGGTCAGGTATTTTGGTTTTTCGGGTATTTCGGTAATGGGGTTTGGAATCCGTTCGGGTATTTTATAACTACGGGTCGGGTTCGGTTCGGAAGACTTCAGGTTCGATTATATCCGATATCTGAAAATACACTTCAAATATGAATTTAATGAGAACTTAAATTGATAAAAAGTTTCAAAACAAAATTTCAAGTTAACATAGATATCAAAGAAGGAACTCGATTTTATTATTTTTTACATAAATTATCCAAAATTACTCGAAAAATATCAAAAACAAAATTGTAAAAATTCAAATAATGTTGATAAATTAGTTATTCTTATTCAAATTAACCAAAACATTATAAAAGTTATCTAAAACACATTAACATACCCAATTTTACATTCAAATATCTTTAGTTTAATTTCTGTTTGTGCTAGTTCGGATACCCGTTCGGTTATCGATTTGGTTCGGATTCGGGTATTCGGGTTTAGAGATATAAAACCCGATCGGGTATTTTATAAATTTGGATCGGGTTCGGATCAAATAATTTGGATCGGGTTCGAATCAAATAATTTAGCAAATATTTTTTCTAACACACAACTACATACATTTTATGTATTAGTATGTAGCATACGTGTGTAAGGGTATAATCGGGTTTAAATTAGATGATTTTCTCTTTGTATATGCTACCAATTCTTCACTAATTTGTGTATAGAGGGTATAATTTCTCTTTTATAAATATGCTTCTACTAATTATTTTTTTACTGAAATGATGAATTTTAATAGATTGATATTAAAGTGTAATTATCTTATTATATAAAGGAGAGTTCTATTTAAAATGGTGACATCTGTCTATTAGATGGTGACATCTGTCTATTATCGATCGAGATGATGACACGTGTTAAAATGCTCTATTTAAAATCAAGCAATTAGAAAATTAAAGATAGCATTATGTTAAACCAATAAAATAAATACACATTAACATTTTTTTATTGTTTCATTAACATATTTCTAAAAACCAAACCAAATTTTATGTAAGTCATAAAAAAAAGCAAAATATAAATACCATTATGTTAACAAATAAATGTTACATCACAAAAATGAAGCTTTATATATAAAAACAAAATAAATGTTAAACCATAAATTATTTTAAAAGGAAAAGTAAACATACATTCAATCTTATACATGTTAAACCATAAATTATTTAAAAAGGAAAAGTAAACATACATTCAACCTTCCAAAAAAATTATTACTTCAAAAAAGGCAAATCTCAAAACTATATAATAACACACACCTCCCACAATTTAACATACACCTCAAATCCTCAAATTTCTTTGAATACCACCTCCACAAATCAGTCAAAACTATTTAATTTTCGATCAATTAGATCGAAATCATGTTTACCGTCGAATTATTGCATGTATTCTTCGAAAGTGGGAAAGTAGAAAATTTAAAGCAAAGAACGTACTTATGAGAATGAAAGTTCTTCTACTTGATGAAAAGGTTAGTACATATCAATTATATCAAATTTTAAATTCTTTAACTTATACAACACTTACCATACCTTCTTGATGTTATAAGAAAAAAAATTATTAACCTAACATAAAAAAGAAAATTTACAAAATAGAATAGGAATATATTATAGTTTTATTTGTTACCATTTTTTGAAATAATTAATGTTTATTTATAAAATAGATTGAGTTTCAAAGTATATAAGATTTCAAATATGATTTAAAACCTTATCATTCATTTAGATGAATTATTTTTAAAACTTTTTGAAGATTTAAACTCAATATTAATTTTTTTAGTCACGTAAGTTATGACTATATTAACATGGTTTTAATTTAGGATATAACTATACGGGTATAACTACACAAATTATCAATTTTAATATCAAATACCCGCATATTATGCGGGTCCTAATATAGTAATAATATATTATTATAAAAAAAATTGTTTCAGCTCAAGCACACTAAACCCTAGAGTTTTCTCATGACCAGTGACAAAAAAGAAAAATGCACTTTGGTGACATATATCCATCATTGAAGTCATTGTTGTAGAGATACTTGAAAGTGCATAAGAAGAATAAGAAGAAAAAATGAAATTGTTGGAGTAATTTAATCGCAGCTCTAACACAGATTGAGTTTTATGTATGTATTCAATTTACTTTTATGTCTAACCAATTACATGCATTTGTTTTTTAATTAGTATAACGTATTTACGTGTATTGGAATATTGTATAGGAATTTATGTATATGTATGCATCTACAAAAATATGAAATACAACAATTTTGTTTTGGTTGAATATGGATTAAATACAAAATAAATATACATTGTTTACGAGTAGACGCACACAAGGAGTTTAAGAAGTAGATTTTATCGTAGATGCATATTCATGATAATAATAACTTTTAATATTTTTTATAATATATTTCGATAAATACGCTAACAAATACAACTTTCTATATAATTTCAGCCATTTTAAAATTTTATTAAATTATAATACATTATTTATGTTGTACATCATTCATTTTTTTGCTCGTTTTAGATCGCTTATTTGGTATAATGTGATTTCTTTTCTTTCACAAATAATGCTTGAACTCGCTTCTACTTTTTGCTTTTGTTTTTGATTTGAATTGGCCTCTTCGTTTTTATTTGAACTAGCTTCTCCTTTTTGACTTTTGTTTTTATTTGTTTGTTCAACACCTACATGTTTACTATAATAATTGGAAACTTCAATTAAAAGATTTCGCATTTATTTAATTACCTAAAAATAAAATTCTTAAAATATTCTATAAGAACACCATAATAACATGTTTTGTTTAAAGTTTTTAGGGTCATCTAAATTATGTTCATATCTATTATTATTATATATATATAATTTAGATGCTAATGCAAATGGACATATTTATATTGTAATTATAAACACTTTGAACCACCCAATATAATTATGTAACCCAAAAGAGAAGACATTAGTTACATAGATTTGTAATAAAATGAATAACTAATGAGAGATAAATTTTGTTTCTAAAATAAAAAAGACACACATAGCTTACTTTTCTTGATATTTTTTTCCTGCATGAACAGTAGTTGAACTGGATTCTCCTTTCTTATCTCCTTGTTCTGCACCGGACGCTTCACTATAATAATTTGAGGTTTTAATTTTAAATCTTACCATCTATTTAAATGCTTATAAAAAAAATATAGTATGTTGTATAGCTACATCATAATAACATTTTTGTATAAGCATCTAAACTACAGTGATATGTATTATTGTATCTATAATTTAGATAACAATGAGAATTGACATGTTTATGATTTAATAATGATACACATTAAACCCTTCAAAATATAATTATCGATGTCAAAAGAAAAGACATTAGTTAAATAGATTCGTAAGGAAATAAACAATTAATCAGAGATATTTTCTAAAAGTAAAACAAAAATAAACTCACATCGTAAAGATAAATTGGCCTTGAAGCCAATAAAGTCGGAAGATATCATTTATTTTAAGACGTTCTGCATCTTTGAAAATAATAACATTCCATCCATTTTCGAAATAATAATTATCTTTACTTTTTTTAAGAAGTATCCTATACAATATTTCATTATTATCATTATCTTGAATTGTCACTGGAATGCCTCTTTCAGATATCGGAATTTTCATTTTTTCTTCTATGTTTTGCATAATAGGTTTTGAAAGATATATCCTACCCTTATAAGAAAGATCGTGATCTTTTATAATTTTTTCTAACACCAATATAGGATTCATTATTCTAAATTTCTAAATGCCTTAGATATACAACTAAGAATGTTTTCGAAAAATAAAATTTGAGAAGTTTAAGATTAAAACTCAACACATATATCTATATATATAGTTCTTGGCCAAACTAATGAGATGTATGTGTCTTGTCTTTTTAGCTTTTTTTGTAAATTGTTTTTTAAATAAAAATTCTAAATTTAGTAGATAATATGGATTCATTTTCTAAATTAGCATTATTAATTTACTAAATGTATAAATTCGTATGTTAAGTTAATATATAATCTTAATATGAAAAATTGTATTTATAACAATTTTGTTTTTTATCATTTTAACTTTCTTTTTTTGTATTTTTATACATTTAAGATAAACCTAAAATAATATCTGAAACATTAACTCAAGTAATATTACAAAAAAAAGTGTATATTCAGACTTTAAAATTACTTATTGGAAACCTTATATTTTGACATCTATATACTTTAAACTCTTTACAATAACACTAATATCTTAGCATTTATTAATTTAAAATCACTATTAATAACTAGAAACTTAATAATTAATTCACAACATGATTTCTTATGAGAAATTTTGAGAATTGCCATATTCAAGATGCCACTTTTCAAAAATGCCACGGGTAAATACACTTTCAGAAAACTACAACAGTCTCGTTTTTAATATTCTCAAATTACCCTTAATGATAAAATAAGAGTTTTTTTTCTCATGCTCATTTTTTCATTCTGTTTTTTTCTCTCTCTCTTGTTCATCCTCTCTCCCCAAATCTTCTCTTTCTTTCTCAGATTTGTTCATCTCTCTCCCAAAATCTCTACATCGATGTTTGATTTCTCCATCTATAACATCCGATCTATGATTTATCCATCTTAGATCTCCAATTTCTCCATATTCGTTCTCGATCTCAGATTGAGATCTACTAGTTATAAAATCAAATAATCGAATCAGATCAGATCTCGTATCATCTCTACGAGATCAGATCTCGTCTCATCTCTACGAGATCTTATCTCTCTCTCTCACCATGAACCAAATTTAATCTTCCTCTCTGTAAAATCCGAAAATAAATTTTGGTGAAAAAACATGAATATGAAATTGGATCTCGTGGAATTGAGAAAAAGAAGAAGAAGAAGAATATTCCCAGAAAAGTACATATGCAAACCCAAACACAACACACAAAAACGTCTTTAAATTTTTAGGTTTGTGTTAACTAAAAGTTTTGGTTTGGGTTAACTAATAGTTTTGGGGTACGGTTAAGGTTTAACATCTTTATTTACATTAAAACCGTCTCACAAAATTCTTAAGAAATATTTATATACTGTACAAAAACCATAAAAAATCGTTTATAAACTATACAAATCGTTTATAAACCCTACAAAAAAAACGTTTATAAACTTTACAAAACGAAAGTTTAATATTTTTGTAAAATTTCATATGTAAACCTAGACGAAAACTCAAAAACATTTTTAATTTTTTTAGTTTGGGTTACCTATTTTATATTTAGGGTATAGTTTTTTTTAGAGGGGGGGGGGGTGTAGGGTTGGGGTTTAAGGTTTTTATTTACATTAAAAAACCATACCATAGTTTTTATAAACCTTAAAAAACGTTTATAAACCTTACAAAAAGTTTATAAACCGTATAAAATGCTTATAAAACGAATACAAAATTATAAGGACCAGTGATGGGAAAAAACGTCAAAACCTAGAAAAAAATATAAAAAAACAGACCTGGAACCCTAATATCTACGAAAACTAAATCAAAAACTCAGATTTGCAACACAAATCAAATAAAACCAAATTTACAACAAAAAGTGACAAAATTCTGATCTAGATCCGGATCTATATGAGAGAGAGATATTCATATTGATTTTACATTTTCAACCTCATAGAGAAAGAGAGAGACAAATTAAAAAATCCCAAATTTACAACAAAAATTGACAAAATCGGATCTAGATCTGGATCCATACAGAGAGAGAGAGAGAGAAAGAGAGAGATTTCATATTTGTTTGGTCTTCTTTAACTTCATAGAGAGAAAAAAAATCTTTACCCACCATTATTGTGAAATCAGTTTTGGTTGTGGCATATTTGTGAAGTGATAATTCAAAAGTGACAGTTTTGTGATTCCCCCATTTCTTATAGCGATTTCTATTTATTAAATTTTCCTAATGTAGTAATTAACATGGATGCATTTTATAAACTAGCATATATTATTACACTAATTTTACAAAATTTTATGTTAAGTTAATGTATAAATTGTATATCAGACAACTTTGTTTTTTATAGTTCTATTTTCTTTTTCTTTTTATACATATAAGATAAATTTAAAACAATTAATTGCAAACATAAACTCAAATATTATTATAAAAAAACTGTTTTTAAACACTTTAAAATTACTTAGGGTTTATTTCCAGAATAACTATTATGGAAATAAAAAAACAAGAATATAGCTATGAAATACAAAAATAACGAGACTAACTAAAAACCCTAATATGTTTCCCTTCATTTTCAACCTTCAACCATCAAATCACGATCGCCGCCAACCACCATTGTCATGTCGGAACTGAAACGAACCGACCCGTTTTTTTTTTTTTTTTTAACAAGGAACTCTTGGTCTCGGATTAGCATTCCCATAAATGCTATCCTCAACAACCAAGCAACACATGCAATCAAACAACAGCGGATAACCAGAAATAATAAATTCCAATAAAATCTAAACCAATCAATTCCAACAACAAATCAAAATCCAATAACTTCAGCAACCTAACAAGGTTCTAAAATAGAAATGGAAACAACAGAATATACCCAACTCGAGACCCTAGATCATCTCCCTCTTCGTTGCCATGATTCCACGATCACAATTTGCCTTTACCTGCATCACATGGAAAAAAGAGATGCGTGAGTATTATCACAAATACCCAGTGAGACGGTCATCCCATCTACGACTGCGCACTCAGACGCGATGGATCCGCTCAGGCAAACATACATCAATCAGCACACAAACACAAGAACACGGCTCAACCACAGCCATCCAGACAGGCTGTCGATCGACACTACCACTAGGTGTTGATCGACACCTTCTGCATGTGCCTGTCGACCGACACACCCTCTAGGTGTCGATCGACAGCACCTCAACACCCTGTTGATCGACACATCCTCTAGGTGTCGATCGACAGTAACTCAACACCCTGTCGATCGACACATCCTCTAGGTGTTGATCGACATCTCCGTGTTGGTCTGTCGATCGACATACCCAGTGGTTGTCGATCGACAGGCCTTCGCAGAATCCCTGAAAATCGACTATTATCCTCTCGGATCGATTCCTCATCTGCATTAACACGAAACCTGCACGAAAACCACAATCCAAACACAACAAACACAATTCACAATCTCAAGCACAACAACACAAGATCAAATCACAAGATTCCAAACCTATCACCAATCAACCCTAACGAATCCACAAGCCCATAAGCCATGGTCACGCACTCACCTTAGATTTTTGATAGAACTCGGTGGATATTGAGGCTAGAAACGAACACAGCTACAACCACCACGAAATTCCGCTTCAAATCGATCAAGAACGAAAACCCTAACTCAAAAACCCTAACAGAAACAAGAGAACTCCTCTCAACTTTTTCCCTGCTGATTTGAGACTTAGTTTCGCTCAGAATGCGGCCAAAAATACTTATATACAAAGCCCTAGGGTTCCCCAAACCGATCCGGTCTAACTTAACGACTTAAATCGAACCAGAAAACCGACCAATTTTAGTACCTGTCGATCGACAGACACTAGGTGTGTCGATCGACAGCCCTTAAGAGCCCTGTCGATCGACAGACACCACGTGTTTCGATCGACAGCCCCTCCATTTTTCTCAAAAAAATGGTTCACGGGCGTCACAATTCTCCCCCACTAAAACTGGATTCGTCCTCGAATCCTCAAACACAACTCACCAAGCTAACCCCTGGCCAACCTGCCAGTACACCGGAGACTACATCTCCCAGACCCTCTCGAGGCTCACATCCGTCCTATGCATATAGACCCGTCTCAGACATTGATTGCACATAGCTCATAACTCATAACCACCATCTAGCTCTCGGGATCATCACCCCTCAGCTCTCGGTGGCTAGTACCAACCCACCTCAGTTCGCGCGGTCCTGACGGTGTTTGATACTCAACCATCTCCACACCTCAACCCATCAAGACACACAATCTATCAAGCTCTCGGTATGCAGGGATCTCACTATCCCTGGAGAGACGCATCTCTCAAAGATCTGCCAGAGGCCGCAACCTCCCAAACTATCTCCATACCCTCACACTCTCAGTCCTCGCAGTCCTGACGAATGATCGGTATGCAGGGAACCCACTGTCCCCCAGAGAGACGCATCTCTCAAGATCTGCCGGAGACTCATCTCCAAGAAAGAACCAATGTCTATCTCTGAGCTATGCAATGAATTCCTAACGTCTATAATGCACCTCTGACCAGAACTACCTCCCAAGGTCTCACCATGATACTCCCCATCCGGAATACCATCACAACCATGATCATCACAGATCATCTGGACCATCCAACACACCGGATGTCCCTGCAGAGTCTCCCCGGAACTAGACAGTTCTACCCACAGTAGAACTTCTATCCCGAGACTCTCCAAACGCATAACACATATGTCCCGTTAGAGTTCCACCGAAACTGGCAAGCTCTACTCACTATAAAGCTTCCATTCTGAGGTTCTCTAACCACAACCTATACGCAACCCGTTAGAGTTCCTCCAAAACTGGCAAGTTTTACTCACTATAAAACTTCCATTTCAAGGCCCCCTAACCACACACGCATGACCATACCCAAGTCATCTGGACAACCCATCACACAGGGTGCCCCTGTTAGAGTCTCTCCGAAATAGACAAGTTCTAACCACTATAAAACTTCTATCTCGAGATCCTCCAACCACCTACTCCAAGCTACCAAAGCCAAAACACAAGAATCTCATGGCTACACAGCCATTCATCTGCACTCATAGCTACCACAGCCTCCACAACAACATCATAAGACCTACACATCTTATGAAACCGGAAGAATTTCATAATCGTTCCAACCCAAACGAAAATACATAATTCCAAACACATCACCACACCTGGGAATCACCACCAAACCAGACAGTGGAACCCATAAGACCCAGTTCACTTCCCGGCTTGCTTCACAAACCACAATCGAACCTTGTCTCATCTTACCCTCTGGTTCCCAAGTCTCTTCCTGGACACCGTCACAGTCCCACAAGACTCTCAATAACGGCATCCCTTTTTTCGGTGCAAGATCTTGACACTTCTCTCAAAGATCCTTACCAGCCTCAACTCAACCACCAAAAACTGAAGATCTACAGGAATCCTCACCACAACCTCCCAAGACCCATGTAAAAATTTCATGAGCTTCAACACAAGAAACACTCGAGAAAATTCCGCATGATCTGAGGTAGCTCCAAACGATACACAACTGGTCCTACTCGCTTCACCACCCGGAACGAATCTATAGCCCACCGACTAATCTTATCCTTTGCAATGGATCTGTCAGAACCCTGCAACATCTCCACTCCGAGATACACTTTATCCCCCACCATAACCTCCAACTCACTTTTCCTCTCATCGGCACAACCCCTCGGCCGATCAAGAGCCTCCATCATTTCCTGAACAAAATCCGCACCATATATGCTCTTCTCCCCCACTTGGGTCGAGCATAAGATGTGCGACATGGCCTCCCATACAACACCTCGAAAGGAGCCATACCACTATTGGCCTGAAAGCCCTTACAAACACAGAAGTGCACCTCGGATCTCTGTTTGACACAAAACTCGCTAGCACTCCAAGCCACCGCACTAACTCACTCACATTTTTTGTAACCAGAACCGCTGCTCCCTCGGTTTTCCTAATGGTCAGAAAATGTGCTAACCTAGACAGACGATCCGCAGTCACTCAAATAACAGCATGAGTCCAAGAAACCGGCAACCCTGCCGCAATATCTAAGGAAACATGCCCCACTTCCCCTCTTGAATGGGTAAACAGCCCCCACCAACTGACAACTTATCGCAAGCTGCGACCTAGTTAGCCACGTCCTTCTTCATCCCGATCAAGAGATAATACCGTTACCGATCACTATGCCTCTTTGTCGCTCCCGGATGAATCAAAAACTTACTCGCATGAGCTCCTCTCATAATTTTTTGCCTCAAGTCCTCATCCTTATGAACACAGACTCGTCCATGCACTAAGATAGTCCCGTTAGCAGAAACCTGATACTCAGAACCAACAGCCATAGAGAGATCAATCACACCTGATCCTTCTCCTAAGCTACTCGGATCCTGCTCAGAAGATCCTCCTGATCCGCTGCCGCTAACCCCAACGGTTCTCGTGAGATAACGCACAACCTCAACGTACCAATCTCACTTAGCCATTCTTCCACATCCTGCTCCTGAGCCAAGGCATACCGCCTCCGACAAAGAGCATCCACCTCTAGCTAAGTTCACCACGATGGTAAACCAAAACTGAACCCAAACGCTACAACTCCACCCTTCACTTCCGCCTCAAAACCCAAGACCACATAAAATGGAACCTCCTCCTCTAACCGCTTGGTCATAGGTTGAGTCATACTCGCAAAACCTTTGATGAAACTTCTGAATAACTTGCCAACCCGAGAAACCTACTAATCCTAGCTGCTTTCCTCGGTCTAGGCTCGAATCTCAGATAGATTGCATCTTAACTGAATCCACAGAAACTCCATCTGCAGAACAAAAGACCTTGAAAACCCAATTCCCTTTGCCGGAAACTGCACTTGCTCACCTAGCAACCAACTTCTACTCTTGCAACTTCTCCCAAAACTGCCTTCCTTGCTCATGCTCCACATGACTCTTCGAATACACTAAGATGCCGCTAATGAAGTTAATCACGAACTCATCCAGATACTCCTGAAAGGCTTCGCTCATCAACCTCATCAACGCAGCTGGTGCATTTGTCAACCCGAACGGCATCACAACTAACTCAACACTGACCATGACTTGTCAAGAAAGCTGTCTTCCTGACTTCCGCCTCATCAACAGAAATCTGGTGTTAACCGGATGCCAAGTCAATCTTGAAGAACCAAGTAGCCCCCTCACAATTGATCCAACAACTTATCAATTCTCGGAAAATGATACTTGTTCTTCTCGGTGACTCGGTTAAGCCCTCGATAAAAGAAGCACAACCGAAAACTACCACAATTCCTCATCACAAACAACACCGTTTCTCCCCACGGTGAAGTACTCGACCGAAAGAACCCTTAACTCAACAACCCTCTAGCTGCCTCATTAGCTCTGCCAACTCTGCTGGAACCATCTTGTAAGGTGCCTTAGATAACGGCGTCGTCCCAATCTCTACTCAATCGTGAAAGGATCCAACCGCGACAACGGTAATCCCTGCAACGACCGAAAGACATCTTCACAGTCCTGGACAACCCGAATATCCCTCACTGCAACCTTAAATACAGACTCCGCCAGCACAATAGTCTCCGAGTAAGCCTCGAAACCTCCCAGTCATAGCCTCAGCCTGCACCCAAGATATCACAAGACTCTCAGAAGTCGGTCTCACTCCCTGACAAACCAACCTTCTCTTACCACGCTCAAATATAACACGACTCCGGTGACAATCTAGATGAACTCTGTATAGATCAAGCCAATCCATACACAGGATGTCATCATACAGTTCCACCAGACTGATCACCAAGTCCGCTGACATCAACTCCCAGCTACTAGAATCTCCACGCCTCTCGTCCGGCCATGAGTAACTAGAAACTTCCCTCCAGCAACCATAACCGGTCCAATCCGAAGTGATGAAGCAATCATGCTCCAGAATCGAACAACACGTGGAATTCACCACTGCTCACTCCAACTATCTCCACACAACTCCCAGGTGCTAAGAAACATGACAACCTCCCCAACTATGACCCATGCTTCCGTACCCAAAGCATCCCGGACATTCTACCTCAATCCGGAAGTATCCTCCCACTTCCTCTTCTGTCCTTGTACAGGCTTGCCGCCATGCCAGGTATCACCTGCTGAGACTTAATAGACCGAACAGCTGGGCTAACCACCACAGTCTGCTCTCTCGAGTCTCAACAACGCCTCAAGCAGTCTCAACCAACTATGCTCTCGAAGCATACATGGACACTCCGCACCGTGTCCTCAATCTGATCGAAGTCCTCTCAAGAACCTCTTATCCCGGGCCTCCTCGCAATCCATGCTCCTACCAGCATGAACCATGAGTCGGTTAAACTCCAAATCAAACCCACGAACTGATCTCTCTCCCAGATCCAGTTCCCAAAACCTCGTCTTTAAACAATCCGCAGCCTCTCGAGGAAAGAACTTGGCATCACACACTGCCCAAAAGTCCGCCCAGGCCAACTCTGCCAGAACCCTCCTCGCTGCAACACATTACCCGCAAAGAATCCTATACTAATCCTCTGCACCTGCTCCCTTATCCGCAGATAAGACGGAACCTTACCAACAACCGCAGCCCCCAGCCGCACCTCTGCCACTCGTGGCATCATCGGAGCCTAACCGGCACCGCACTCTAACCGCTCCCAAAACTGTTGAAGCCTATCCGCCAGACGATCATCTCGACCCTGAGCCCACCGCGGGCGCACCCGCACTACCAACCTCACGAGGACCCACCCCGGCCACCGGCAGCCAACCTGGGACCACACTATCCCCCACTTGCCCTCACACTGGTGCTCACACTTGGCTGCACGCTAGCAGTCTCAATGGCGTTCAAACCGTCTTGAAAAGTCTACGGATCCCTCTTAGCCACATGCGCAACACTCTGAGCCGCACTCCCGACAAACTCACTCACTAGTGCCCGCCACCACAACTACTGCAACAGATATGTCAAACGATCATCTCGTCACCTAGACCCCTCCTGCGGGCGCACCCGAACAGCGAGCCAATCCAGCACTAGCTCGAGTACCAGCCCTGGCCCCACATCCCTCACACCGGCTCTCCCACAGGCACTCCCACTGGCACTCGCACTAATACCCAAACCCTCCTGATACGTCTACGGATCTATCACAGTCTCAAACGTGGAACCCTGAGCCGCATCCCCAGCCGACTCACTCACTGGTCCCCGACCATAATCCTAACCCCCACGGTCACCCGGCCACCAAGGCCACATTCTCTAGTGCACCTAGCACACGCTAAGCACTAAAGAATAAAACACCAAACAACCAACACTTACCGTGAAATCTTTTTGAATGCTCAAAGGAAGATGATCTAGAACCCCCAAACCCATAGAATTGCAAATTTACCAAATTACAATCCTAGCAGTTCTAACCCGTCCTAAAACCGTAAGGGCTCTGATACCAAACTAAAACGACCCGACCCGTTTTTTCTTTTTTTAACAAGGAACCCTTGGTCTCGGATTAGCATTCCCATAAATGTTATCCTCAACAACCAAGCACCACAGGCAATCAAACAACAGCAGATAACCAGAAATAAGAAATTCCAATAAAATCTAAACCAATCAATTCCAACAAACAAATCCAAATCCAATAACTCCAGTAACCTAACAAGGTTCTAAAACAGAAATGGAAACAACAGAAAACACCCAACTCGAGACCCTAGATCATCTCCCTCTTCGTTGCCATGATTCCACGATCACAATTTGCCTTTACCTGCATCACATGGAAAAAAGAGATGCGTGAGTATTATCACAAATACCCAGTGAGACGGTCATCCCATCTACGACTACGCACTCAGACGCGATGGATCCGCTCAGGCAAACATACATCAATAAGCACACAAACACAAGAACATGGTTAAACCACAGCCATCCAGACAGGTTGTCGATCGACACTACCATTAGGTGTCGATCGACACCTTCTACATGTGCCTGTCGACCGACACACCCTCTAGATGTCGATCGATAGCACCTCAACACCCTGTCGATCAACACATCCTCTAGGTGTCGGTCGATAGCAACTCAACACCCTGTCGATCGACACGTCCTCTAGGTGTTGATCGACAGCTCCGTGTTGGTCTGTCGATCGACATACCCAGTGGTTGTCGATTGACAGGCCTTCGCAGAATCCCTGGAAATCGACCATTATCCTCTCGGATCGATTCCTCATCTGCGTTAACACGAAAACCACAATCCAAACACAACCAACACAATTCACAGTCTCAAGCACAACAACACAAGATTCCGAACCTATCACCAATCAACCCTAACGAATCCACCGGCCCAGAAGCCATGGTCACGTACACACCTTACATTTTTTATAGAATTCGGTGGATATTGAGGCTAGAAACGATCACAGCTACAACCACCACGAAATTCCGCTTCAAATCAATCAAGAATGAAAACCCTAACTTTAAAACCCTAACAGAAACAAGAGAACTCCTTTCAACTCTTTCTCTGCTGATTTAAGACTTGGTTTCGCTCAGAATGCGGCCAAAAAGACTTATATACAAAGCCCTAGGGTTCCCCAAACCGGTCCGGTCCAACTGAACGACTTAAATCGAACCAGAAAACCGACTAATTTTAGTAACTGTCGATCGACAGACACTAGGTGTGTCGATCGACAGCCCTTAAGAGCTCTGTCGATTGACAGACACCACGTGTATCGATCGACAGCCCCTCTATTTTTCTCAAAAAAATGGTTCACGGGCGTCACAGGAACTATAAGTGCGATTTCTTTCTCCTCCATCGTGACAAAGAGCACAATTACCATTACCGCCGTAACAAAAGCCTCGTCCACCACCGTCAGGTCCGTCACCATTACTTACGACTATTACCATCGATATATTCAACAACAAATGACCATATCATCGGATTTAACAAAATCAAAGACGAACATAGCCAATTCGATAATGACGATTCAAAGATTTGAGAAAAGGAAACAAATATGGACAAATGAATGATCTAAAAGTTTGATATTTGTTTCATTGTCATCGTTTATTTCTTGATGTTCTGAGAAAAAAAAATATATGCAAGGAAGATATTAGGTACGAAAGCATATGGTGTAATGGAGATATGTACGTGAGATGTGTGCATAAAGGTAGATGGAGAGCTGAATATATATGAGTATGAATAAGAATGGTGACTCATCATCTCATTGTGTGATAGACAACGTGCTCTTTCATGTAGTACCTCTATGATCTGTTGGTATGATTCCGAGCTAAGATGTTGGAAAAAGGTTATGGGTTTGAACCATCTGTTTCCCATTTGTCGTTATGATCGTGCTATAGCGGCGAATTATGGTGGAAAAAAGGCTGTTTTATGGCAGGAGATTGTACGTGAGGATAACTATTACCAGGGTACAAAAATTTGGTGCGCGACAATTACGACGAAAAGACGCCAAGAAGGAGAGATTTGGGGGACTCCTGAGTGGTTTAACGTTGTGTATACAACAAATGAGCCATTTGGTGTATTATAGCATGTTTTTGCGGCTACACTTTTTGATGAATACGAAATTAAGGAGAATAACGTTTTATTTTTTGACTTTTTCAAAACTGTTTCCTCGTTAGTGTATATATATATATATATATACGAAGAATTTGGTTCTAAAATGAAATATCATTTTGTATTCAAATATATAATGGTTTTTGTATTTAAAATAAATATTTTGCATTTTAAATAACAAAATTATTTGGCTTAGATCGTCTCCTCATTAGTAAATAACGTAAGAATGGACAAAAAAATGAAGACTAAAATGTATATGGGTTTTTAGTGTATATCCGCCAACTTCTTGTTTTAAATGTGTGCTGCTGGTTTTGTATGTTTGCAAGCTTGCTTTTCCAATAGAAGAATTCACCAAAAATACAATTTTCTTCGAAATTACTTTTGGGTTTTACAACAATGGAAAATGCATTTTTGTTTATACAACAATTTAGTGTGAAAGACATCAGGAAAAGACAAAAACAAAGTTAAGTGTAAGAGAGTTTTGTCATCGTCTTGCCCATCACAATTACATTATCACCGTCGTTTCCATCTTGTCTCCCACCGTCGTCGTCGTCATCTTGTTCATCGCTGTCAGTTTACAGTTACTGTCTCCATCACCATCTTGTCATCTGCAATATGGTCCATCGCCGTCTATTTTCAGTCACCGTCTTCGTCGCCATCTTGTCCTCCGACCACCGTCTATGTCGCCATCTTGTCCTCTGACCACCGTATGCATCGCCATCTTGTCCTCTATAATCTTGTCCACCGTCGTCTGAATACAGCCACCGTCTTCGTTGCCATCTTGTCCTCCGACCACCGTCTCCGTCGCCATTGTTTCCTCTGCAATCTTGTCTACTGCCGTTTGTTTACAAGTCATCATTTTTGTCCATCAGTGTTGCATTCATTTTGTCCACCACCGTCTTCATCTTGTCCTCTGGCCACCGTGTAATCGTAATTTTCATTTATGGTCGCCGTCACCACCGTTAACACCATGAAATAGGACTGGGCACTCGGATATCTGATCGGGTTCGGATCGGGTATTTTGGTTTTTTGGGTATTTTGGTAATGGGGTTTGGAACCCGTTCGGGTATATTATAACTTCAGGTCGGGTTCGGATCGGAAGACTTCGGGTTCGGTTATATCCGATGTACAATCTATCTGAAAATATTTCAAATATGAATTTAATGAGAACTTAAATTGATCAAAATTTTCGAAACAAAATTTCAAATTAACATAGATATCAAAGAAGGAACTCGATTTTATTATTTTTTACATAAATTATCCAAAATTACTCGAAAAATATCAAAAACAAAATTGTAAAATTCAAATAATGTTGATAAATTAGTTATTTTTATTCAAATTAACCAAGACATTATAAAAGTTATCTAAAACACATTAACATACCCAATTTTAGATCCAAATATCTTTAGTTTAATTTATGTTTGTGGTAGTTCGGATATCCGTCTGGTTATCGGTTCGGTACGGGTTCGGATTCAGATATTCGGGTTTAGAGATATAGAACCCGGTCGGGTATTTTATAAATTCGGGTCGGATTTTGATCGGATCATTTGGATCGGGTTCGGTCCGATAATTCGGTTTCGGATTTTTCGCCCGTCCCTACCATGAAAGAAAACAAGAAAGATGGAGAGAGAGATGCGTTGGAAAAAATAATAAAATCTGAAGGAGGATAAAAAGTATCTTTTATATATAAGAGGGAGAAGAGTATGACAAAAATGTGGTGGATTTGAAAAGAAATATTTGATTATGGTATTTTGATTTACCATTTAGTCAAATAATAATATTTTTGTTAATTTTCTTTTTTTAATATAAATCAAGATGCCGAAAAATACAAACGGATTTGGGTTGTTTTTTATAGAGTCAATGAGCCCAAAATACATACATTTATTAAAAATATGTAAGGTATACAAATAATATTGATAATTGGTAAAGTGTACACAAGTTCGGAGCATAAAAACGAATGTATCTTCTTTTTTTTTTGGGTCGAATGTATCCATGTTTATCTTTTCTGTATGAAAGTACATAAACACTAAATCTTCGATTACCATCCACCATCACCTCCACCATATCCACCTCCTTCACGACGACGACCACCACCATCATATTGACCACCACCGCGACCTCCACCACCCTTGTATCCACCACCGCCACCTCCACCACCCTTGTATCTCCACCGCATAACCACCACCTCCTCCTCCGTAACCACTAAATCTCCCATAACCATCCACCACCACCACCTCCACTGTCCGTCACCTCTTCTATATCCACCTTCTTCACGACCACCACCACCACCACCTTTATAACCACCACCACCTCCTCCTCCGTAACCACCATCACCTCCATATCTCCACCACCACCGCCCCTACGATAACCACCTCCATATCCACTATCATCATTATCATCATAATTAGATCTACTGAAGAAATTCTCTTTGTTATCTCTCATTAAAACAATTCTCTGATATACATAGGGGTAGAATCGGGTTACTAGATGTTGTATAGTACTTGAAACATTGATTGTATATCAAACCAATTATATGATTATCTGTGTATACCATTTTCAATTTCTCTTTTTTAGAGTTAAGCTGCTAGTAAGACCAAGAGGGGGTTATTGGTTTGTGTATTTTAATGGATTTTAAAATCCATTTGGATTTTACAAATTTGAGATGAATCCATGGATTTTAAAATCCATAATAATAGATAACGTGGATTTCAAAATCAAATAAAATGGATTTACAAATCAACTAAATGGATTTCATTGACTAACCAATAAAATAATATCAACATCTAACTCATTATTTTCATGTGATATATGTCTTTCTCGTTCTTCAAGGATTTCTTGTTTTCTCGTATTTGTTGAATCCATGTTTGAGTATACTTTTAACAAATAAAAATTAACCCATCAAAAACAAATAAAAATTAACCCATCAAAGCGAACACTAACACATACACCTTTGTATCATTATATATATTATTTACGATGATTAGTATATGATTTCGCAATAATATTCACTAGTAAAATCCTTATTGTGAAGAATCATAGAGAAATTGATCACGTGAATAGCAAGAAAAATGAACAAGCTTATAAAAAGAAAGAAGCAAGAAAGACACAATTTTTCTATTATTTTGTTTGAAGGTGTTTTATTTATTGGTTTGATTATTTTAGTTGATTTGTGTATTTATAAATCTGTGTTATTTGATTCGTAAATCTTATAAGATTTATAAATCTTTGTAAATCCGAAGGTTTCCCCTCGGATTTGATCATTTGTATTTTTGACATGAAATCCTTTCAAATCCATTAAAATCCTAAGTGAAATCAAATCCATAAGTAAATCCGTAAGATTGAATAACACGTGATTTTAATTAGGATTTATAAATCATAGAACCAATAACACTAAATTTTGTTTGGATTTCCAAATCCATTAAAATCCATAAACCAATAACTCCCTCTAAGATTGTTTACAAATTAGGAAAATATACAAAAACTTTTTAACTACCAATTGTCTAGTACGCAAAATATGTTTTTGTCCTCGTCTCTCTAAAACTCCATATAACACTTAGTGTAGGCCAAATCTACAAATATCAGAAAATATCTTTGGGGTTTGTTAATTATAGTGTTAATAACCACATAATAACTGACTTTATCGATCCTTCTTTTTCACCAATTTTCGTCGTCGACGATCTTTTTTTGGCTAGGAAAAAATCGATTTTCTCAATTTATAAAGATGGCAACTCAATATCTCTCACTTCAAGAACTGAAAAATCAGAGCGTTGTTATCTCTAAATGACACCTCAGCTCATTAAATCTTTCCTCGACCTTCTTTCCATACTTCTAAAATAAATAAATAAAGAGTAATATATACGGCATATGTATACACATATGTACGTATAGGTGTTAATAGGATATATGTAAGTTATCAGATATAGAGCAAGAAATTAGCAAATATTTTATCTGACACAAACCTACATATAATGTATTAGTATGTAGCATAGGCGTTTAAAGGTATAATCGGGTTTAAATTAAATGGTTTTCTCTTTGTATATGCTACCAATTCTTCACTAATTTGTGTATAGAGGATATAATTTCTCTTTTATAAATATATATATATATGCTTCTACTAATTATTTTTTTACTAAAATGATGAATTCTAATATATTGATATTAAAGTGTAATTATAATAATATATTATTATAAAAAAAATTATTTCAGCTCAAGCACGTTAAACCCTAGAGTTTTCTCATGATCAGTGACAAAAAAAGATAAATGCATTTTGGTAATATATATATCAATCATTGAAGTCTTTGTTGTAGAGAGACTTGAGAGTGAAGAAGAAGAATAAGAAAAAAAATGAAATTGTTGGAGTAATTTGATCGCAGCTCTAACACAAGTTGGGTTTTATGTGTGTAGTCTATTTACTTTTATGTCTAGCCAATTACATGCATTTGTTTTATAATTAGTATAACGTATTTATGTGTATTGGAGTATTGTATAGGGATTTGTGTATATGTATGCATCTACAAAAATATGAAATACAACAATTTTGTTTTGGTTGAATATGGGTTAAATACAAAATAGATATACATTGTTTACAAGTAGACGCACACAAGGAGTTTAAGAAGTAGATTTTATTGTAGATGCATAATCATGATAATAATAACTTTTAATATTTTTTATACTATATTTCGATAAATACGCTAACAAATACAACTTTCTATATAATTTCAGCCATTTTAAAATTTTATTAAATTATAATACATTATTTATGTTGTACATCATTCATTTTTTTGCTCGTTTTAGATCGCTTATTTGGTATAATGTGCTTTATTTTCTTTCACGAATAATGCTTGAACTCGTTTATACTTTTTGCTTTTGTTTTTGATTTGAATTGGCCTCTTCCTTTTTATTTGAACTAGCTTCTCCTATTTGACTTTTGTTTTTATTTGTCTGTTCAACACCTACGGATTTACTATAATAATTGGAAACTTCAATTAAAAGATTTTGCATTTATTTAATTACTTAAAAATAAAAAATTTAGAATATTCTATAAGAACACCATAATAACATGTTTTGTATAAAAAATTTAGGGTCATCTAAATTATGTTAATATCTATTATTATATATCTATAATTTAGATGCTAATGCAAATGGACATGTTTATGTTGTAATTATAAACACTTTGAACCACCCAATATAATTATGTAACCCAAAAGAGAAGACATTAGTTAGATAGATTTGTAAGAAAATGAATAAGTAATGAGAGACAGATTTTGTTTCTAAAGTAAAAAAGACACACATAGCTTACTTTTCTTGATGTTTTTTTCCTGCATGAACGGTAGTTAAACTGGATTCTCCTTTCTTATCTCCTTGTTCTCCACCGGATGCTTCACTATAATAATTTGAGGCTTTAATTTAAAATCTTAACATCTATTTAAATGCTTATAAATAAATAAAAATAGTATGTTGTATAGCTACAACATAATAACATTTTTTGTATAAGCATCTAAACTACAGTGATATGTATTACTGTATCTATAATTTAGATAACAATGACAATTGACATGTTTATGATTTAGAGGGGGTTATTGGTTTGTGTATTTTAATGGATTTTAAAATCCATTTGGATTTTACAAATCTGAGATGAATCCATGGATTTTAAAATCCATAATAGTAGATAACGTGGATTTCAAAATCCAATAAAATGGATTTACAAATCAACTAAATGGATTTCATTGACTAACCAATAAAGTAATATCAACATCTAACTCATTATTTTCATGTGATATATGTCTTTCTCGTTCTTCAAAGATTTCTTGTTCTCCCGTATTTGTTGAATCCATGTTTGAGTATACTTTTAACAAATAAAACTTGACCCATCAAAAACGAACACTAACACATACACATTTGTATCTTTATATATATTATTTACGATGATTAGTATATGATTTCGCAATAATATTCACTAAAATCCTTATTGTGAAGAATCATAGAGAAATTGATCACATGAATAGCAAAAAAAATGAACAAGCCTATAAAAAGAAAGAAGCAAGAAAAACATACATAAGATGATGAAGAATAGACGAAAAGTACATACGTGACACAATTTTTCTATTATTTTGTTTGATGGTGTTTTATTTATTGGTTTGCTTATTTTAGTTGATTTGTGGATTTATAAATCTGTGTTATTTGATTTGTAAATCTTATAAGATTTAGAAATCTTTGTAAATCCGAAGGTTTCCCCTCGGATTTGATCCTTTGTATTTTTGACATGAAATCCTTTCAAATCCATTAAAATCCTAAGTGAAATCAAATCCATAAGTAAATCCGTAAGATTGAATAACACGTGATTTTAATTAGGATTTATAAATCATAGAACCAATAACACCGGATTTTAATATGGATTTTAAAATCATAGAACCAATAACACTAGATTTTGTTTGGATTTCCAAATCCATTAAAATCCATAAACCAATAACCCCCTCTTAGTAATCACACATTAAACCCTTCAAAACATAATTATGGATACCAAAAGAAAAGATATTAGTTAAATAGATTCGTAAGGAAATAAACAATTAATCAGAGATATTTTCTAAAAATAAAACAAAAATAGACTCACATCGTAAAGATAAATTGGCCTTGAAGCCAATACATTCGGAAGATATCATTTATTTTAAGACGTTTTGCATCTTTGAAAATAATAATATTCCATCCATTATCGAAATAATAATTATCTTTACTTTTTTTAAGAAGTGTCCTATAAAATACTTCATTATTTTCATTATCTTGAATTATCACTGAAATGCCTTTTTCAGGTATCGGAATTTTCATTTTTTCTTCTATGTTTTGCATAACAGGTTTCGAAAGATATATCCTACCCTTATAAGAAAGATCGTGATCTTTTATAATTTTTTCTAACACCAATATAGGATTCATTATACTAAATTTCTAAATGCCTTAGATATACAACTAAGAATGTTTTCGGAAAATAAAATTGTTGAGAAGTTTAAGATTAAAACTCAACACATATATCTATATATATAGTTCTTGGCCAAACTAATGAGATGTATGTGCTTTGTCTTTTAATCTTTTTTGTAAATTGTTTTTTAAATAAAAATTCTAAATTTAGTAGATAATATGGATTTATTTTCTAAATTAGCATTTATTAGTTTGTACAAATTTTTATGTTAAGTTAATATATAATCTTAATATGATAAATTGTAATTATAACAATTTTGCTTTTTATAGTTTCAACTTCTTTTTCTTATTTTTTATACATATAAGATAAATCTAAAATAATATCTTTGAAATATTAACTCAAGTAATATTATAAATAAAAAATCTATTTTCAGACTTTAAAATTACTTATTGGAAACCTTATATTTTTGACATCTATATATTTTAAACTCTTTTACAATAACACTAATATCTATAGTATTTATTAATTTAAAACCACTATTAATAACAAGAAACTTAGTAATTAATTCACAACATGATTTTTATAGAGAGTTCTATTTATTGAATCCTCTAAATTTAGTAAGTAATACAGATGCATTTTATAAATTAGCATATATTATTATACTAATTTATAAATTTTTATGTTAGGTTAATATATAAATTGTATTTCCGATAACTTTGTTTTTTATAGTTCTATTTTCTTTTTCTTTTTATACATATAAGATAAATTTAGAACAACATATTTCAAATATATTGGGGTCGGAAGTCCCTCCCCCGAAAACAATAGTCGGTAATGACGAAAGCGTTGTAGTATGGTTTGATTCGTCGAGCAGACGAATTAGCCGAGCAACCAAATACGCTATCGCTGCCAAATTTGAGAGCTAGGCTTGGCCTAGCTAGAAAGAGTATAGCCAAATCAGGGAAATTGGTCGAGCTGTCCAGCTCAGTTTGGCCGAAGCTGCCCAATCCAGTTTGGCCGAGCTGGACCAGTTTGGCCGAGCTACCCACACCAGTTTGGCCGAGCTGCTCAGACCAATTTGGCCGAGCAGGCTGAACCGCCTAGGCGAAATCTGTTACGGCTTAGGCGAAATCTGCCAGCCAAACTGCCTAGGCGAAATCTGTTAACTGCCTAGGCGAAATCTGCCAGCCAAACTGCCTAGGCCAAATCTGTTTAAACGGCCTAGGCCAAATCTGTTAAAACGGCCTAGGCCAAATCTGTTAAAACGGCCTAGGCCAAATCTGCCGACCAAACTGCCTTAAGCCAAATCTGCTAACCGCCTAGGCAAAATCTACTAACCAAAATACCTTGTAGATTTTGGGTTAAACGGGATCAACTACATTTGGCCGAAGAGTCTTTTCTGAAGAACAAGTTAGTCGCTAAGCATGGAAAATCCGTCGGGCCGACAGGTCCAGAACAAATCTAGCCCATCAGAAGAACCCTACAAAGGTAACCGCCTTCAGAAGAAGAGATCATCGGCGAAATAGGAAAACTTCCGGATTTTTCGAGAAGATCAACTCAAGAAGAAAATAGCATCAAAGTGAATCCTGAATAATTAGGATAATTTCTTTTATCTCGTTGTAACCTTAAACCGACCTAGTCGAGTATATATATCGATATACATCCTTTGAGAAAGGGATACGCAACTTTATTCACAAAAGCAATACAGAGCTATTACAAACCTTATTTTTCTTTGCTCATCGTTTTCTACTTCGTAGCTTAACGCATAAATCTCGACTTTCTCGCGAAACCCTTACAAATCTAATTGTACGATTTCCGACATCCACATAACCTCAAATAGTATTATAAAAAAAATCTGTTTTTAAACCCTTTAAAATTACTTAGGTTTATTTCCTGAATAAGTATAATGGCAATAAAAACAAGAATATAGCTATGACATATAAAAATAACGAGACTAACTAAAAACCCTAATATGTTTCCAGTTTTTCCCTTCATCTTCAACCTTCTACCTTCAAATCACGATCACTGCCAACCACCGTCGTCATGTCGAAACTATAAGTGCGATTTCTTATCCTCCGTAGTAACAAAGAGCACAACCACCATTACCGCCGTAACCAAGGCCTCGTCCACTTCCGACTATTACCATTGATATATTCAACAACAAAGGACCATATCATCGGATTTAGCCAAATCAGAGACGAACATAGCCAATTTGATGATGACGATTCATAGATTTGAGAAAGGGAAACAAATCTGGACAAATGAATGATCCAAAAGTTTGATATTTGTTTTCATTGTCATCGTTTATTTCTTGATGTTATGAGAAAAGAAGATATATGCAAGGAAGATATTAGGTACGAAAGCATATGATGTAATGGAGATATATACGTGAGATGTGTGAAAAAATATGGCATGTTTAAGCTGCATAAAGGTAGATGGAGAGCTGAATATATATATATATATATATATATATGAATATGAATAAGGATGGTGACTCATCATCTCATTTTGTGATAGACAACGTACTCTTTCATTGTAGTACCTCTATGATCTGTTGGTATGACTCGGAGCTAAGATGTTTGAAAAGGTTATGGGTTTGAACCATCTGTTTTCCCTTCGTCGTTATGATCGTGCTATCGCGGCGAATTATGGTGGAACAATTGCGGTTTAATGATAACTATTACAAGGGGACAAAAATTGGGTACGCGACAATTACGACTGAAAGACGCCAAGGAGAGATTTGGGGGACTCCTGTGTGGTTTGATGTTGTGTATACAACAAATGAGCCATTTGGTGTATTATCGCATGTTTTTGCGGCTACTCTTTGATGAACACCTAATTAAGGAGAAATAACGTTTTATTTTTTGACTTTTTAAAACTGTTTCCTCGTTAGTTCATATATTAACGAAAGAATTTGGTTCTAAGATGGAGTATCATTTTGTATTTTTAGATGAAAGAATTGAAAATAAATCTAACATAGTTTGGAATTGGAAGTCGAGTCCTTTGATGATGTGATTAGGTCTTAGCAGTTATACTCTTACCGTCTTACGGTAAGAAAAACAAATTGAACCTTTTTTTATTACGACACGAGAATGGGCTTCGACCGTCGTCCTATTAAGTCGGGTCTGGACCCAGCAATATTGGTCAAAACCCTAATAGATACGAGTGTGTGTACAAATATAAGCGTCGCAGTTGCCAGTTGTTAATGAACATTATTAGAGATCGAGAGAAAGCGAAAACATTTATTTTTTGTGTTACTGTCGAACGGAGAGGAAGAGACACTGGTTAATAGTAGACGAATGTTGTTTTTGATGCTTCCTAATGATTTGGTATCAAATTGTTTAGCACGTGTCTCAAGGTCGTACTATCAAACTCTCTCCTTAGTCTCCAAGAGATTCCGCTCGCCCTTTCTTTACTTCAACGGAGCTTTGCCAAACCCGAACCATCTTAGGCGCACCCAGAGTTGTCTTTACGTGTGCTGACGACTCCATAACGATCTTAACTCAATACGTTTGTTTACTCTCTGCCGGATACCAAATAGCCCGAGGGAAGTTTTGGTCCCGATTTCATCTCCCGATTCTGTCCCTGAGTCACTACAAGAAAACACTAACTTTGCTACTCCGGAATCAGTCTCAAATGACGGATGTGCGACTATTGTGTGACCGAAAAATTAGTAGCAAATTGTTGGTAGCAAATTTTAACGGTCACAAATCAGTCGCAAATTTACGACTCTTTGTGTCTTTTTATTTTAGTAGCAAATTTGTGACTAATGTACGACGAAGCGAAGTGGCGGCACATTAACGACGAATTTGTGACAACCTATCCTTTGCGACTAAATTGTTACTCTTTTTTGACGTCGCAAAAGTGAGACTGAACTTGTAGTCGTAACCTCGTCACTTATTAGCGACGAGTGTGCGACTACGTTGACCTTAATATGACCAAATTTGGTCATATATCAGTTACAAAATTACTACGCATTTGGTACTACTTGTATCTAAAAGCAGTATATATAGACAATTTAAATTACTCGTTTGATCATTCCTACAAACACAGGAAATCTAAATTAAACGAAAATCAGTTTGAAACCGACATTAATATTACATAATTAAAAGTTATACAATCCAAAAAGTAGTGCATTAAAAGAAAAACAAGAGATTACACAAACTTTTAGCCGAAACAGATTATTAATATAAAGACCAAAAAATGATCTAACACGTTATCTACACCAAAATATTGTTCCATCACATAGAGAGTTTGAGATCATAGATTACTAAGTTAAGAGCTTAACTTAGTGTAGCAGGTGGCTCAGGTGCGGTGGTAGCAGGTGGGTTAGGAGTGCTCGTTGGAGTGGATGTAGCTGTCTGAGCTTGTTTGAGGTAGTCAATGAGCTTGGATAAGTCAGCTTTCTTTTCCCTTTGACCATCTCTTGAAGTTGGCCAAGGCCAAAATGGTTTCCTTTTGCATCTGTTTCAGTACACTAAAACAAGGAAAAATGTCATACAAGTTAAGCTAACATGATTGTAAACACATACAATAACCTATGCTAACAATTGAAAGCCAATTCAAGGTCACAGACAGAGAGGAGATGTAATATACACAGAAAGTGAAAGAAAGATCAGAAGTTAGCCCATAAAACAAAGACATCTAACACTATGACAATAACCAGTAAGATCAAAACAGCTAACACACCACATCAAGACACAAACATACTGTTCAGATCAAAGGAATGTAAAAAGTGAATACGATTTGAGCAAATTACCTTCAAGAATATCTCATTTTGTTCTTCAATGCTCCGTGTGCGCGGAGTAGAAGGGTCAATCCAGTATAGCCTTTCACCATTGTTCGTCGCCTGGCTCACTATGCCTTTGAGCCTGTTTTTAGCAATGATCACGAAATGATACTTCACAAGCTCTGTCAAGTCCTCAATCTCAAGCACAAACTAAGCTACATGTAAGAGTAAAGTAAAACTATGAGGAGTGATGATACTCATGAAGTACAAACAATTTTCGGATTTTCAAACACAAGAGAACAACAACAGTTAAAGCAGGATTATTAGCTTCTAAACCAAAACTCAACAATAAATCATGACCCAACATATAGATGTTAAGTGGGCCAGTGAGGCTGAAATCATTACTCCTTCCTTCCTCCTCCACTCTACCTCTAAACTCAGAAAGGCAAAGCCTTAAGCCATGGAAACAACAAGTGTTAGCAATCCTAATCGATGAAACAGATTGAACCTAGGGAGAGATAAAGATACAAATGTTAAATCTAAAAGAGGGAGGAAAGAAGGTCATAGGTAGAGAAGAAGATAAAACTTGTAGCAGCAAAGAGGATTTGGGCAAGCATTAGAAAACAAGAGTTTTGGTTAATAAAGGAGAATAATATTCTGTAGTGAAGAGGAACGTTTCAAAAAGAAAGAAGAGCCCAATCACAATATTTCACATGACCTATCACAATAAAAAAGACAGTCACATTTTAATGCTCTAAGTTACAAAAATTAACCTTTGGCTCACCAATAGGGAAACGGGTTCCCGGATCCTCAAGTTCCCAAAGGTCCGAGAATGATGTATGAAGAAACAAGACTCAACCAGAGTGGATCTGCATTTACCAGATTCCAGCATCAGTAATAAAGAAAATCTCATGTATATACACACTCAGTTTTGTCCCCTGTGAAACAGAAGAGTAGATCAATTCAACCAAAGTAGCTTAATTCAATCAGTACTCGATAGAATCTATTTCTAGAAAGATGACAAAAACCAAACAAGGAATCAAAACGATGATGCTAACGAATAATAATAAAATCAATCACAGGGACGAAATCGGGGGAAAACAAAGTGACGCAGCTTGATGAACTTTGAGAGGTGGATTCAGATCTGGAGTTTGGTTACAATCATTACCTTTTCCATTGTTGAGTCTGAGAGCTCCGTCTCCTGCCAGACATTTTCCGGTGTTGACTCGGACACCTCCGCCTGAGCTCGAACCAACTCCGCCAGTCTTATTCCCTCACCCTCGACTGTTTTTATCCGTTTCCAACCATGGAAATGTTGAAGAGATCGAGAGAAGTATATGAAGAGAAGACACAGAGAACAATCGATTCAAACACGAATCGAGAGAGAGAGATGAAGAGATACACGAGGAAAAAAGGGGAAGAAAATATATACCTACCGATTTCATACAAGAATCAGGCGAAAGAGGTGAAATTGAAGAGAGATCTGTGAGGATCGAGAGAGATATGAAACTTAGGTTTGGACTTTGATTTGGAATCTATTAAGGGATAATGTTTTGTTTTTAGTATTATTTAGTCGGGAAAATGTTTTAGAGGCAATTATATATGGGGAGGCACCCAAAAAGCCCAAAATATTTTGAATTGCCCAAATTATTTAAAACTCGAGCCAGGTTATTTGTTACAAATTTGTGACTCTATTTAGTTAGTGACAATTCTATACCCTAATCCCTAAACTTTTATATCTCAAAATTTGATAGTTAAAGTTAATAAATCAATCATTTTTACATTTTTTAGGTACATGCTTCCATAAATATTACTAATTAAGCAAAGTTTAAAAAACTAAAACTTATACTTATACTTATACAAACGACTGATATTAAACATGTATGTGTTTATGTATGTGTTTATGTATGTTTTATGTGAGTTGGAATATTTAGGTGAGTCTAATTTAAAAAAATTTGTTTGATCATTTTTCCAATCTTATATACCATATTAGTTTTAAGTAGATGTTCAATCTCTATATATAGTTAAAACTAATTTACTTACAAAAATCATTTGGTAAAATTCTAAAAAATCAAATAGAATAGTTGCAAAGAAGTAACAAAGTGGTCCCAAAATTATGACTACAACAAAAATAGTAACAAAAAAGTGACCGATTTGTCACTATTTCTTTGTTAACTACTTACCTATGCCTTTAACCATAAATCTCGTAAAGGTAAATTTGGTAATCTTTAAATTAGTAATAATACAAGACATATTTTTTGAATTATGTTCATTAACCCGCATGTATAACATTATGTTTTCAAAATTTATGACATAACCTACCTCCACTGCTTATCGATAACGGCTGGTTAGTTGCGAAATTGATGAATTGCGTCACTCCATCTACAAATTCCCTTGATATATTGTTCGTTTGGGGGTCGATCCTAGCATACATCCAATTTCGGTTTAAATGCCACATTTTTTTCTTTTTTTCTGTTTTTAAAAAAAAAACTCTTTAAAATTAAAACTTTTTCAAAATCACTCTCACAAACTCTTTACTTTTTCCCAAATTTTTTTCCGAAACCCTTTTTTCCCAAAATGTATTTCTTAAACCTTTTTTTTTATATAAAGAACAATGTTTGTTGTAAGGAATGAAGAAATGAGGTGGGAATGAGCGTGTATTTATAGTAAATAAGTTGCTACTCTTTTGCTACTACCCAAAAGTAGTGACAAAAATTGGTATCACCTACTTAGCCACTTCATTTCCATGTTTTCACGTACTTAATTAGACCCCCACTTTCCACGTTTCCACCTACTTGTTTTTGTGACGAATTTGTTATACCACAATAGTCGCAAATATGTTACGCGTTTGTGACTCCCTGTATTCAGTCGCAAAAATGATTTGTAAATTCGGTCACACATTTGCGACTAAATTTACGACTAAATTATTCAGTCGCAAATGTGCGACTCTTTCGCTACTACTTCTTTGTAGTCGCAAAATAGTCATAAAATAGTCGCACTATAGTAGCAATATTGTGTGACCAAAATCTCGGTCACAAAAATCAATCACAAAAACTATGTTTTTTTGTAGTGAGTACATGCCAGATGTTACACTGGTTGGTCATAACATCTATGTTATTGGCGGTTTAATAAATAAAAATGCATCCTCTAGGGTCATGGTCATGGACTGTCGTTCTCACACTTGGCACGAGGCACAAAGCATGCGGATGTCAGGTGTATCCCCATCTGTTTGTTTGCTTGATGGGAAGATATATGTAGTAGGAGGTTGGGAAAACCTGGATACAACGAATTGGATGGAGGTATTCGATACAAAGACTCAGACTCGGGAGTTTGTTTTGGGTCCTAGTGAGAAACTATGCAAGGAAGATACTATAGTGATGACTCGTCGTTTTATTTTGTGATAGACAACTTGATGTTCCATAGTGATATCTCCATGATCTGTTGGTATGACTTCGAGGAAAGATATTGGAAAAGGTTGAAGGGTTTGGAGAATTTTTTTTTGCCTTCGTCATTATGTTCATGCTAAAGTGACGAATTATGGTGGAAAAATGGCGGTTTTGTGGGAGCAGCCTGTGTATGTTAATAGTTGTTATCAGGAGACTAAAATTTGGTGTGCGGAAATTACTATTGATAGACGCAAAAAAGGAGAAATTTGGGGGAACCTAGCTTGACGTTGTGTCTACATGCAACAAAGGAGCAATATCATGTATTATCGCATGTTTTTGCTGCTACACTTTGATGAAATACCAAATTATGGAGAAATATATATTGATCAATAGAATTTGGTTCTATGATGTATGATTTTATCTTTTGAAACTCTTCTTCTAAATTTACATGACAAGACCAACTGTTTTTCTTTTGGTTTTTTCACTTCCGGCGAAACACAACTCTAACGTTCGGCAAGAATGTTGGTCGGAGTGCTTAATCCATATTGGTATTAAAATTCATTGAGCTACGGCAATACATGCATCTTTCTCATGCTCACAAACAGCTGGGACTTTTACACATGGGTGAATAATTCATTATACAGTGACGTTTAGGAAGGTAACTCTAACCTTAACTTTGATGTGATTTTGCACTCTCACCATGTTAATAGTTTCTAACTCGGTTCACGGTGATTTTGAAGTCGACTACACTAGTTTGTCCAATTGCTATCAAATACAACCAGATCTTTGTTGGCGTCTTCTGGGACAGCAGAAAGTAAGGGTATTTTCTTCATATCAGCCTGGACTGATAGTTTTGAAATGAAGAATGATACATTTCTTAGTAATTTATACAACATTTGCTTTACTTTTCCACTGCGTAGTTGCAATTGTAACAAGTTTTCTTTGTCCTGATAACAAAAGGTATTGGAGACAGCTTAGGAGTTGTTCCTATCTCTCCCTCTGGTTCGTTTTTCAAGAGGTATTATTTTCCCAAGTTCAAAGCAATCAACCCCTTATTCAGAATTTCATTGTCATAGAGGACAACCCTCAAGACAATAGTAAACAAACGAATCAACTTAGAAAACATGATCTATCACCACTGTCAAGATTTTCATACTTCTAAATCTCATATGTGCTTTTTTGGTCAACAAATTTGATTTGTGTTGTGGAGCTGGAAAGTGGATTGATTTTAGTTTACGTCCCAAAGGTGAAAAAGCTTTTGAGTGAATAAAATCTTACTGTTAGTGCATTAGTTACTTGTGAAGCTGAAATTCTTAGCTCATGAGAATCAACAGTGCGGGATCGTGGACCGAGACTTAGCAACAGAAGCTTCTTCTCCTGAAGAAAGCTACAGAAAAGAAACTGCACACTCCCTGCGCAGGCATTACCCTGTTCAGGTTCAAAGGGACTTTCTCAGCCTGATCCCGGTTAGCCCGCTCTTTTCGAGGGCTAGCCTGGTTCAAGCACCCCTGGTGCTTTTGCATGTCAGCCAAATCCCACACAAAGTATTGAAAACATAACTTAGATTGTCTTTATTGCTGACTCTGACTCAAAGGAACAGACAGAAACATAGATAGTTCTAAAGTTTAACAAGACATAGAGACGACTACTAAGCTCACCGACTGTTTGTGCCTTATCCAGGTATAGATAGTCCAACAGGCACTTGGGTAAGCGAGGTCTTATTTCAACACCCTTTCCCTGAAGAAGAAGAAGAAGAAGCAAAAGACACATTTCACTATACGTAATACGCTTAATCTTGCAGAATTTATGAAAATCTTATGCTTGTAAACGAGCAACAACATGCTTGTTACGCGAGCAAATTCTAAGCATACTGACCTTTTTATTTCTGTGCAGCCTTGACATAGCTCTCTGGCAAGTAGATTTCTCCACCTATTTCACCATGCTGCTCTCCGCTAATGGTTTTCTTTGCAACTTTGAACTCTTCACTCATAGCCTCCATTCCTCGTCTAACGGCTTCCTCAGCAGTGCCATAACCATTCTCCTCTGCATACTTACGGATATCTTCTGTAATCTTCATAGAGCAGAATTTTGGTCCACACATGGAGCAAAAGTGCGCAACCTTGGCTCCATCAGCTGGAAGAGTTTCATCATGGAAAGACATAGCAGTCATGGGGTCCAGGGACAGAGCAAACTGGTCCATCCATCTAAACTCAAACCGCGCCTTGCTCAGCGCATCATCCCATGCCTGAGCATGTGGATGCTGTTTGGCTAGATCAGCTGCATGAGCAGCGATCTTGTATGCTATAACCCCGGCTTTCACATCATCCCTGTTTGGTAACCCGAGGTGCTCTTTCGGTGTAACATAGCAAAGAAGAGCTGTGCCCAATGCTCCGATATTGGCAGCTCCAATGGCAGAGGTAATGTGATCATATCCAGGAGCAATATCAGTAGTCAAAGGACCTAATGTGTAGAATGGTGCCTCGTTACACCATTCCAACTGCTTCTGCATATTCTCTGGAATCTTGTGCATTGGGACATGCCCTGGCCCTTCATTCATCACCTGAAAAATAATCAACCATTATTCATGAGAATATGTATGCAAATGATGAACACACAAGTGAATTAAATAAGTAACTAGTACCTGCACATCTTTTTCCCATGCTCGGCGAGTTAGTTCACCTTGAGTAAGAAGCTCTGCAAACTGAGCAGTGTCATTAGCATCATAGATGGAGCCAGGTCTCAAACCATCCCCAATCGAAAGAGCCACATCATACTGGTTACAGATGTCTAGAATATCATCCCAGTGCTCGTAAGCAAAGTTCTCCTTATGGTAAGCTAAGCACCATTTAGCATGAATAGATCCTCCACGCGAAACAATACCCGTCATACGCTTAGCTGTTAAAGGAATATAACGCAGCAAAACTCCAGCATGGATAGTGAAATAGTCTACACCTTGCTCAGCTTGTTCAATCAAAGTCTCTCTAAACACTTCCCAACTAAGATTCTCAGCAATACCATCAACTTTCTCAAGCGCTTGATAAATAGGAACCGTACCAACAGGAACAGCAGAATTCCTTAAAATCCACTCACGTGTCTCATGAATATGACGACCAGTAGAAAGATCCATGATTGTATCAGCTCCCCACATTGTCGCCCACTGAACTTTATAGACTTCTTCTTCAATAGAGCTAGCAACAGCAGAGTTTCCGATATTCGCATTAACCTTAACCAAGAATTTCCTACCAACAATCATTGGTTCCAGCTCCAAATGCTTCTTGTTAGAAGGAATAATCGCTCTACCTCGCGCAACTTCTGATCTTACAAACTCAGGATCTAGCTTCTCCCTTGTAGCACAGTAAAGCATTTCCTCAGTTATAATTCCTTGCTTAGCATAGTACATTTGAGTGTATCTTGGCGCTCCTAGCTTCTCACGCCTATCAATCCATTCCTTCCTTAACTTACCAAGCCCTGTTTCATTTCTTGTTCATATTTAGTCACATCACATATAAAAAGATACTATCTGCGTTGCAAAATAGTTGTCGCTTTAGACTTTATTTTTTGTTTCAAATTAGTTGTCGTTTTACATTTTCAATGCATATTTTGACTTTAAATGATTCATTTTTAAAGGTAAAACAGAATTTCTTCTTAATACACGTGAAATCACTTAGAATGACAACTATTTTGCAACGGAAGGAGTATCAGATTCTTCATGAAAAACAAAATTGAAAATCACATACCAATGTGTGCGTTAACATTTTGAGGACCACTAGTGTCATAGTTATCAAAAGGAGATTCACCACCAGATAAATGAACACGACGAAACGGAACTTTAAGAACATGACCAGATTCTTCATGAACAACTTCCCTAAAACACGATCAAAAACAAAATCAAAATCAAATTGAACAATTCAACAACAACATTGATTCCAATGACAAAAAGTGTGTACTGGTGTTCTTTAGTGCTTTTGGGAAAGCATTCTTCAAAAGAAGGGATAGGTTGGAAATCAGGAGAAGAAGGATCAATGGTGTGTTTTCTTTGCTTAGCTCTCTCTGATGATGGTGGATCTAAAGTCAAAGTAGCTCGTGTGGTCCTTGTGAAGCGAGTTGTAGAAGATTGAGCAACGAGATCAAATCCAGGTGATTTGGGAAGTTTAGGCCATGCAGAGTGAGTTTTGTTGTTCAACACTACTACAGACATCACGGCACTGTGTACAGAAGCCATAGCTGAAGATCGGGGAAATCAAAAGCAAGAAGGATCAAATCTAGAATCAGAGATTTCAATGGTGGAGAAGATGAAGAAGAAGAGAGAGATTTTGGAGTTTTAGTTTTTTCCTCAAATGGTTACAGACCTTACATGCAAAAAGATGATTGAACCGGAAATAACATAACCAAAGATACTAAAACCAACCAGAGATACTAAACCGGAGAATCTGTGACTGCCTAGTATCAGATATTTGTTTTGTTTTTGTCGTAGTATCAGATATTTGATAATATCTAGAAACTGACGGCTAGAGAAAAATATGAAAAGAAAATAGGTTTAAGTTAACAGTGAAAGGTGGAAGAAAGAAAGCACACACGTGATCTTTAAAGTATTATTAATTTGTGGGCTTTGAATTCTTATAGGCCCATAAACTTATATGTTTTTTATATTTTATTGGATTTTAACCAGATTTTTAATGTATTACTTTACTAACAGAAATTTTACTATTTGAGTCAACAACAACAACAAAAGTTTTACTATTATTTTATATATATAAAGAAAAAATAAGTTAATTTTAGCTTTGGATCTAAGATTAGTTTAAAAGAAGAGTATTAATTCTGATTGCTATTCTTATGAATAATTGGAGAATGATAATACAAGTATTCAACAACTTATATTATCGAGCATTTGATATTTTCAGTTTGTAAAAAGTTTCACATGTATTGTCATTCCTCCAATTTCAGATGAATTGCATTCACAATTCAGTCATTTTGTTTTTATCCAAGCTCTAAATCTTTCTCGTCTCCTTTTTTGAAAAAAAAGTATCCAAAATATCAATTTTATTTCATATATATTGTTTTTTACCATATATATATGTATATATATAAATTTATATATATGGTCTACTTCATTCATCCATGCTTATAGGTGATATAACTTTATAAGGTGTGTTGAGGTGTATTTCTAACTAATAGTGGATTCAAAAGAAAAAGGGTTGACTACTTAAAACCCCCCAAACTTATAAAACCCTATCTATTTCCACCCAAACTATCTATCTCTTTATAAAATCTCCCAAATTTATAATTGCCTTTTTTTAACTACCCAATTAATTTAATACTGCTTAATTCCACCTCTTCAATTAAGAAACTCAAAATCGTGTTTGGTATTTGAAATCGCGTTTAGCGAACAACACCAATTGTCCACAAACCTGCATCGGACCGAATACAAAAGGAATCACGACCATTAGGAATAAAGGAAAATTAAATAGCACTTGTGAAAGGGAAGAAGATTCAATTTACACTTGTTCACATGTATTAATGAGATTTGGAGTCTTATTTTGTCGATTTTGAGACTGATTTTGTCAATTTCGATTTGTGTTAGTTAAATTGTTGCTGATTTGATGCTTGTTTTTGTTGTTTCTAACAACAGAGATGATGCATATGAAAGTGAAGGTGAAAACCGAGCTTCAAACAGAGAATAGAGATGGAGGAGTGTGTGATGAAAGTGAGAACATGAAACGTTGAAGGCTTAAAAACAAGAAGAAGAGATATAACAAAAGCACAAAACATTTAGCATCATCACAATTTTCAAACATAATTCAAGCCAAAACAGGTTCAGTACATACATAAACACAAATAATTAAGCTATCACAAGCTTCCCACAAAGCCACTAAAAACAAGCTTGAATACTCACGCTATCACAAGCTATGTTATTCTGATGTTACTCGCTTAGTCCTCTCGTCTCTCACACTTCAAACCACGACCAAGACTTTTATGCTTAGATTAATCCTCTCGTCTCTTAGATTCGAAAATTTAAAAAAAGTTAAGAGTCAACAATCGATGAACTCTTATTTGATATCTCCAATTCCTTTTTTTCTTCGGTTGGATTGCAGGTTTGTGGGTTTGGACAATTGATGTTTGCTAAACGCTATTTCATATCACTATATTGATTTTCCTAATTAGAGAGGTGGAATTAAGCGTAACTAAATTAATTGGGTGGTTTAAAGAAGACACTTTTAAATTTGGGGGGTTTTGTAAAGAGTTAAATAGTTGGGGTGGAAATAGATAGGGTTTTATAACTTTGGGGGGGTTTTAGGCAGTCAACCCAAAGAAAAATGATTAGATGCAACAAAAAAGGATATGCATTAAATTTAATAGGCTAATCAACTACAATATAAGGTACAATATGAATGAAACTTGACAATGTTATAATTATGAATAAAGAAAACATCAATTTCTTTGTATTATATAAAAATATGTTTGGAGAGCAAAGTTTGTACAATCCAAAATATGAAAGAGAGTAAACTGAGAGTGGGAAGTAAGAGTTGAAAATACTAATGAAACATTGTCCAGACTTTAAAAAAGATATCGGTGTGGAAAACTATTATATTCATATCTACATGGAATAAAATATTTTGGTTTACTTTAACATACTTTAGTTTACATTTATTGTTAACATAAACTAAGATATAAAATTTGTTTTATGAATTTGTAGACTTTTGTTCATACTTTTGTTATATATTTATATCGCGTGGTTTTCACCATGAAAGAAATTCATTTTTTTCTCTCTTTTATTTTGGAAAATATTACTTTTACTAACTGGTTTTAAAAGATAAAGACTAAAAAAATTATTTTGAATACCATAAACAAAACATTTTAAAAACACATTTTACCAATAGATTAAATGAATATTTTTATATTAAAAAGCAAAGAGGAGGACAATGAAGTGGGAAATGAGACTTACATTCCGACGATGTGACACGGCGATTTAAGAGAATGAATTGAGCAATCGCAAGTGACTATGCTTAGCATAGCTAGATCATTACCGACGACACTCCTCTCATTGCAAGGATCCCCATTTTTTTCCTATTTCCTTCAAAGCTCTCGCTTGCAACCATACACATCAATTTTTTAGTAAAAAATCAATAATGTGCAACAATAACAACAAATGTTTTTTTTTAAAAGAGATATATACAGAGTAGTTGTTACATTCATCATGGTGGAGCTTAGTGCCATTACATGACTCCAAAATCCCAACAAGTAATATTGTGAGGACAAGAAAATGCATTGTATCCATATAGCCAAAACTAGAGTTTTGTGTGGTGTATGTAGGCGGATCTTAGTAAACCGAAGTCAATTTCGGCGACTTTGATCGGAATCCATACTGTTATTGATTGTGCCACTAGTCCTTCTGAAGAACCCATCAAGACGGTAAAGCTTACCAATAAATTTTACTTCTTGTTGTTGTTTTCCTCAAGGGTCTGGTTTAAACCATATTACCATTCGCTTATGTGGTTTCATGCAAGTAAGCTTCAATCTCTTTTTCTCGGCAATGCATCTAGTTGTCCTTGATTAGTAGTATATGCGAATGGTGGTGAGAAATTGAGTACACAAGGTTCAAGATTTGATATTCTGATGGCTAATTTTGAGTAGATTATGTCTCTATGAAGGGTCTTATCGGTCAATATGTAGTCTCGATTCTAGATGAAAAGCCAGTTTGGGGAACAAAGGCACCAACTTGTGTTGCGTACATGGACACTCAGGTGAGTAAACAATGTAGATGTAATTGTGAAGCACACAAAATGTTCAACCATGTTCCTCGTGTAACATGATATTGCGAGGCTGACACTAATTGCTTTACGCAATGAGAAAATCAACGGGGAAACTTCTAACTTTCGCTGGCCCTTGTGCGTGGACAACCCAAGAAGTAAGCCGAGATTAGCTTAGTTACATCCTCTTTTGTATGAAATAGATAGATAAATGTTACTAAATCATAACCTTTCTTCGATAACCTTTTGTTTTCGAAATATCATGTTATAACACTATGTAAGGACTTGCTGGGCAAGATGAAAATTCACAACAGTTCCGCATCTGTATTGAGAGTCACGCGTCAAATAACTCGGTTTTTCCAATGGACAAACGATGTCGCAGATAAATTAGCCTTCACAGAGGTAAAATTAGGATTCATAACCTACTAATGATCCTTATGTTTTCATAGTAGTTGTCAGATCAAACTGAAATCATATTTTCTATCGATTAGGTTCTCTCGAGTGATACGGTGTTCTCTGTTCCGATGACCGAGACTAATAATCTACTAGGTGTGGATCAAAAGGATTTGATTACCCTAGAGAAGTACTTGCAGGATTACTTCAGCAACATATTAAAGAAACTAAAGGATCTAAAGGCACAATACAAGTAATCAGACACCTACTTCTAAGTTCTGATCTTGTTGGTGTCTTGATAAGATTCAAGACTATTTAAAACTGCATTTGCAACCATACTGTGAGCTTCATTGTTGCTCTGTTATTCACTGGCTATTCTTATTGTAATTAAAGAGAATTATTTTAATGTAAATGTACTAGCTTCCTTTATTAACCAACATATGTACGTGTGTTCTTGTTTAACTTTTATTAGAAGTTAGGGCGTGTAAGATACTGTTTGTTTTCTTTCATCTAGAGTCTCCTACTAATTTGATTGGTTCTTGATTTTGTGACTAAAGTGATAAAACTTTTGGCTAATGAATGGTAAGATCAAATAAATGTAGGGGTCTTAAAGTCTCTTTGTTACTTGAGGACATAACAAGTGCCTAGAACCATTTATTATCTATGGTTGAAATTTGCTTTCACTTTATGTAATCAATCTTTTTTGCACCAAAGTCTATTGCTACCCATTTAATTCAGAATCCATAATGCCAAAAAATGATCCATTGGAAAATAACTTCTTATCTCGACAAGCAAAAATTCACTTTTATGATCAGAAGGTAAATTAATTAGTGTTTGCAAAAAGTGATTGATTTGTTAAATCATTTTCTTAATATATACATTTGTATAGAGAAGAAATAAAAAAGCTTAAGAATGTGGAATCTAATCATAGGGTTAGGTCGTTGATCATCATTTAGGTTGTCTTGTCTGTCTTTTCGTATAATATTTTCATTGATTTTATTCCATAGAGATCGATCGTACAATATATATGAAATAATGAAAAAACATCAAACCTCGAAACCACATTCACATTCTCTGTTCTACCCTAATTGTTCTTGGCCTACCTCGACAGCTACCCAAATACTATACCAATGACCCCTTAAAAAATACTCCCTCCGTTATTTTTTTATTAATGTTTTAGAGTAATTTTTTTGTTTTGTTTAGATTGATGTTTTCAATTTTCTATGTAAAATTAATTGTGATTTTGAGTTTTTGACTGTTTAAATTATGCAGTTTGTTTTTTTATTTGTTGATTTTTTTTGGAATTGATGATAAAACATGTTTTGTTTTGAAAAAATTAAAAATTGAATGATTTTTTAATTTGTGTGTAGAAACCTTAAACATCAAACAAAAAAGAACGGAGGGAGCATATACTCATTCAATTCTAATTATTGCCCAATTTCTGTATATAGTTTGTTCCCTAGTTTAGTATCATGCATTATAATTAAAATTTCCATACCATTTAGACGTGGATGCGGATTTTTTTTTAAGTAGTTAATCAAATGTTCCTAATTTTTTGTTTACATCAACTAATATTCGTTAAATATCTAAACAAACGACCTACGTGACTCTAGAATTCGTTAATTATATACACACTTTTCTCATGATAGTATAATTGAAATATTATATAGTTCTTTCCTAGTTTGACATTTTTTAAAATCTTGTTGCTAACTGAATCAGTGGATGCCTAAAAAACCTTTGCAACCACTTTTTTTGTTGCGGTAATATTGTCATTTATTCATCAACGAACATAAATTTGGAGTTTATATACAAAGAATCGTAGAATAATTAAAGGAAAAAAACAATAGTTGAAAGATTTAAACTCCTTGCAATTGTTGTTTTTGTTTGATGTTATAGTTTTTTTCATTTGAAATAGTATTCCTATCATAACTTGTTAAGTTATTCATTTTCTGAGCACCCTTTTAATTAACAATGGTTAATGGTTTTACATATATTGATATATATATTTTATTTTATTTTGAAAATTTATATTGATATATATATAATACCAAAATTTAATAGCAATGAGTTATTTCTTAAAAACTTGATACTTATTCTATACACGATGTTAGACTTAGAATATCAACGTAAATCTCTTTTCCAAATTATCGTCAAACTATTCTAGACTAATTAATTAACTCTAACTCTTTTTTTTTAAATGGTCCAATTATATAAATTGCACATGATTGGAAAATGAATCAATGTTAATGCTACAACTAATGTCTAATTCTAGAATAATGCAGATAGATTAATAATGGATTAAATGTAAAACTCACTCCATATAAAGTAATATCCTAGGCATGCATTATTGGTATATCTTACTACACTAATGCCAAATTGCCAATGGTACGTTTGTTCTGTTTAGAACTTTTAAGATCCTTTGTTTTCTTTCTCAACTTGAAAAGTCGAACATATATACTAGGAGGAAAAAAGAATCAATAATAGAGAATTAATAAATAGAAAATATATATATATGAAAAGTTGAAATATATATGTGGTATGGTGAGTGAAGTGATCTCCAACTATAATACCCTAGTGGCAGAGAAAGAAGATACATCCAATGAATGCTCTTCACAATTTAGATCTGACTAGGCATGACCACGGTTACAGTTATTGCGGTTATGGTTATTTAACCACCGGTTACGGTTAGAAATTTTTATAACCTTAACCTTAACCATTTGATATACGGTTAAAACGGTTACGGTTAAATACGGTTACGGTTGTTACGGTTACGGTTATATACGGTTATAACTATTTGATAATTATATTACGGTTAATAATACGGTAATAATTATGTTTCTCATAACCGAATAAAAAAATAAGTGAAATTTTTTAAAAATGTTGTTTAACTTCGTTTATATATTAAAAATTGGATGGTATTGAAATCAAACATACTATGTTTGATTCTTTGAAGATGAAACTATAAAAAACCTATAGCTAATAAATGATCTTATAATTTTTTTATACAACCGATGAAAAAATTTAAAACATTTTTTACTTCACTTGTATTAGTTTTTTGAAATATATTTGAACTTAGAACTTCAAATTTTTGTCTGCCTCCAAATATTTTGATTGCCGTAACAATTTAGCATATATTTATAATTAGGCAACGGTTATTTTAATTTTAAAATCTTGAATTTAACTAAAAACTTAGCATTAGTTTACTACTTTTCTCTTAAAATTAGTTAGACTCCATGATAATAGGCATGCTATCCATCCACTTTGACTTGGTTTTCATCCACATTCCACGATCTTATTAATTTCTTTTACTTCTTTTAATCCTTTTATTTATATTAGAAATTTATTATGCTTTAATATTACCTATTTTTGTTGTAAAATAATCAATTATATAATTATATTTAACACATTTCTTTTTAATTTTTAGTAAATATTTTTTTCGAATATTTTATGATTGGACTCGTAAGTTTAGTTTTAATTTTAAAACGGTTACGGTTAAAATTTTACTGTTTAAACGTACGGTTAACCGACAGTTTTATATGGTTACGGTTAATTAACGGTTACGGTTAACACATTTTTTTAACCATAACTAATATGCCTTTACGGTTACGGTTACGGTTTTCTAACCATTTTTATACGGTTACGGTTTAAAAGGTACGATTACGGTCCGAAATACGGTTACGGTTTGATTTTGGCCATGCCTAGATCAGACCAATTTTTTTTTTTATAATATATATATATATATATGTATAATTATTGAATTTTGTTGGATTAGGGTAAACCATCATACTATATACTTTTTGCTAATTGTTATGTAGAGAGTGGGAGGGAACATTTTTGCTTTTTGTTGAATATTCTCTTTTCTTTTTGGCCTAGCTTTCACATAAACATTTACCCTTTTCCAGACTATATGTCAGCCATAATTTTTACAATTTATAAAGTGGTCATTACTATCTGTTTATTAAATACTAGGTTCCAGGATTACTTATGTGAACAATCAAAATCTATTAAAAAAAATATGTACAAATTGCTAAAATTAATATTTTTAACAGAATAAAATAAATAGTTATATAATACAACTCAAAATGAAATCAATATGAATTGACTTGATCATGACATAACATGTGCTGGATGTTTATGTTACTGTCATATTTTTTCACTATTCGGATTCAATTCAGAAAAATGATGGTTTTTGTAGTTGGTAAATTAAATGGTTCTTAGATTCAGTTAATATCTCAGAAAAATATTACATTTTATTTTGTATTATTGTAAGTGATGTTTTAACCATTTTTATATTTTAGATGAAATTTTAAGTTTCTTAATTAACCTTATAATAGTCACATAAAAATTTAGTGTTGTATTAATAATAATCAATATGAAGTATGCATTGTGTGAAAATATCGATTAGCATAAAACAGAAGAATTACATAGTTTTATGACTAAAATATTAATTGAATACATTCACTAGTTATATATACTTCTAATAGCAGATTTACGCAAAATCATAGTAGTAAAGATTATGAAAATAATTTCTAGTTTCAAGGAGGAACACAAAAAAAGTCAAAGCGATTCTTTCGAGTTAAAATTTCTGCTTCTTTCCTTTTTCCTTTACAGGTAAAAACGAAGCTTTTCTATTAGTTGGCTTTACGAGAATATACTCTTTGGTTTTAGGACCCATTATTCAATTGTATTTAGCTTTTTACTGTAACTAACTATATCGATTTTCGTAGTTTATTTGTTTTTCATTGACCTTTATTTTTCTGTGATCGAGTAGAAAAATATTCACAAGAAAAGGGCATTGTGCGATGGGAATTTTAATACTCTTTGGACTTGCCATGTGATCTATTGAGACATTATTAACTAGTTCAAAGATTCATACATAAGTTAATCTATAGAATTATTTAGGAGAAACAGAAGTGGGTTAGTGGTCACACTTCTTTGGTTTCTCTATCAAATCTAAAGCTTAAACTTTTGTTTTAATCTCACAACTTGAGAGACCATTAATGGACCAATGAAAAAGAAACGAAATCTACAAAAGCTTTTAGATTGCTTCACCACAATCCCAAGTGAAAGTTGTGAGACGACCAATGCAAAAATGTTTAATCTTTTAGTCTCTCTTTTCTTTTTGGAATTTTCAGGCCCCAAAATGTTTAATTTTATACACTTATTTTAGTTTTGTTAATCAGATTTACATCCGAAGCTAAATGTTGGATGTGAATTTCGTAGTAACATGAATCAAACTATATGAAAAACCATTCAAATCTACCATATACTGTAGTATATACCAAAAATACTTTTACGATATCATAAACATCAAAGAAAAATGTTAAAAAACTATTGGAAATACCAAAAAAACTTTCACCACTATGCCAAAATAACTTTTGTGGGGTTTTCTATATGTTTGTATATATATATATAAAAAAATTTAGATCATATATATATATATATAGACACACATTGAAAAGTATAGATTGTCATTAAACAAGCAATAAGTTACCTCAAAACATCTCATCCACTATTCTCACGTATAGAAGGAGAGAGTTTCTTGGAGTGTCACAACAAGCCAGTAAGCCACCCAAATTATTCAGAGTCATGGAAACATTTCTCTAATAAATCACAACACTTGATGTACCCTACTTTCTCCTTTTCCATATTAAAGGTTTCTAATGAACAATATAAGACACCCCAAAAAGTCATAGCACATGAAAGGTTTTGTCGAAACACCAGACAAATTAGTATTCGTATAAGTTAAAAAAGGGTTATATATACATTTTTGGAAAATCTTGAAATTACTAATCCAAATGTTGCAAACATAACATTGTCTATATTATTTTAAAATAATCGAATTATAATTAGCAAAATACAGTTTGCCCAACCATTTAGAAGAAAATAAATTGATTCACTTGACTTAAGTTTAGACTTAGACCTTAACTTCAATTAGAAAAACGATGAATCAAAAACCCCAATATTTCCTTATTGAAATCTGGATGTTGGAATGCATGCATAAAATGGCTAAAAATTTAGTGTACGTGAAAGACCTAAGACTATAAAAAATTAGTAGTGTTACATAATATATACACATATTGAAATATATATAAGAATTAAATGAAAAGCATGTGTATAGTGAACCTTTTTCACCAGTGAAATGTGTGTCACATGTCACCTGTCGACTGTCGTCGACCAATTATTCTGTGCCCTGCCGAATTTTTCTCCTTCTTTGAAACCCTTTCTGTGTTTTGTTTATTCCTTCTATAAACCCTAGATTCAATCTCCTTCCATTAATGACCATCACATTTAACAACAATAAATTTATCTTACTGACCAGAAACTTTATTCCAAACCCACTATATTTCAGGGGAATAAAATAGTTGTATTATCCTGGTATATTTTTCCTCGCACTTAGATTAATACTAATATGTATAATGCCTAATCTATAACTGACATCTACGATTCCGTTAAGTATAAATAAATCAGAACTTATGAGTCAATAATGAGACGAGAGTTACATAACTATGATTTGCATATATGTGTGGCCAGAAATTACATTATTTTTATGTAGCACATTGCCGATAAAATTTTGAACCCAAATGAATATCAACAACACAATTAGGATCTCGTGGAATATGCTTAAAGGTGATATTTTCATGATGTTTTATGCTTTATAACAAAAAGAAGATGAAAAATCTTACTCAAATGATTGACTCTTTTTTTTTTTGGTCTGAGATTGACGTTTTCTTTCTCTGTATTTCCCAGCGAAGATTATTAATTAAGATACCATAGGAAAGCATTTTAAGCAAGTTTTATAAAAAGAAAAAGAAATTTCAGTCATAGAACTTAAAAAGCTGAAACGTTAGTACTGTTTGGTACCTATACATAAGTCAGAAATCAGGAGAATATCTATGCTATTATCATTACAAAAAATCTACAAGATTGACAACTATTCTGTAGTTATATACCAAAGGCAGTTATATACGTATATTTTACTTGTAACGATCAATAAGTAGTTATTAACCTTTTTTATGGTCGGAAATGGTCGCTAAAGTAGATATTAACTTGATTGAACTTTAAGTTTAAAATTTTGGTTTAATGACCATTAACATTTGTCAAAACGATAAGTGTTATCTAGATTCTATAATCGGCAAATTAAATGGTGCTGAGCTTGAACGTGCTTAACTTGATAAGCCAAAGAAAGTGAGGAAAATAAAAAGGTGAAAGTGACAAGAAGAAGAAGACGACGTCACAATGCATTAAATTCAATGTTTTAGTACTGTACTGTTAAATATTCCTTCTTTTCAAAATTTATTTTTACATACTATACATTTCAAGTATACTATAGCAGTATTTACTTCATCACTCTTTCCCCAAAATGTTAAACAATAAATTGACTTATTGAATATAGTTGGATAGGGGACCAAAGTAACTTTCTCAAAAATATCCTACCTCTTAATCAACAAGCTCTTCTTAAATTTCGCACCTAAAATCACTAAGTTTTTGGACATTTGTCAAATAAGTTTTTGGAGTATGATCTCAACGATTTTGGATTTCAGGTTAAAGTATGAACAGTATTTAATGTATGCCATATTAAACACATATGTATCCTATTCCTATATATTGACCGGCGTAATTGGACTTTTTTCACATTCTCCGTACCATTTATTTATAACGTACTAGTAGTAGTTTATAATCGTTCGTATGGATTTGTAACCGTGTGGCTATTAAAAAAAGAATACTCGATAATATGTTCGTTTATGTGAGTTGCTCAACATTATTGGCACAACATACATATAATTTCTATACTACAGAGAACTTGTCATTGTATGTATTTCCTTGTTTATAAGACACTTTTTTCAACACATTTACATATTAAAAAAACAAACATTACGTAGTGACGGCATTAGTACAAACCACTAAAATATGTCATAATCAAGTATATATGTTTATCAGATCATACAAAAATTTAAGACATCTAAGTTACAAATCTAAGGAAACATAATTTAGGTTAAGTTTGTCTTTCCGGTTGAAGGGATATTTAAATTTTATGATAACAATTTTAAGTAGACACATAGATTTTTTGAGAAATAATATCATACAAAAATATCAGGAGAGTAGAGTTTTAAAGGGAATGAGAAACTTGAAAATAAACCCATTTTCTAAGAGAGTGGGGTGACCAATTACTAATTGGGATAATTTGTCAAATAACACCCAAAAAAAATATAATTAAATAAGTAGCAAAAACTCGCATATATAGCATAATCACAACCATTAGATGCAGGGTTTTTGGCTACATAATTAATTATAATTTGTTTTTTGTTAGTTAGCAAATTGACCCGGCCCTTACTAATTGAATCTAGTGTGTTACAATGAACAAGTTTCTTGTGGTCTCGTTGCAATGAATGTTTTCAAATGGAAAAGAAGTTTGGTTGATTTATGGACAATTGAAATTGAAAACTCTTGACTATATATATTAGTCTACTGTGTAGTTGGGAAAAGGGCTAAAACCCTATACCCAAAAAAGAGAAGAAAAATATAACCAAGTCTCTATATGGCAGGATCACAAACGGCAATAGCAAATACACCATGGGAGATTATGTTGTATATATATAACTAGAAGATTTGGCATTGAAACTCATATGATCATCCTAAAAACATTGGTTTTCCCCACACAGAACATAATCATGGCCAACTATGATTGAAATCAATTGAATTTTATTTTTACTGATTACATAAAAGAAAAAAATTAATCGAAGAGTTTTCATCCGAAATCAATATTTCTTTCCAAAATATTTGTCTCATTTCCAGACGAAAATCAAATTATGACATATAATCTTTAAAAAATCCAAAAAATTTGTCACCAACCCAAAACTCACAAATTTGTATTACATTACATTACACCTTTTTAAAAATATACAAAACGATAGGTTAGCACAGATGCACCCATGATTGAATTCTACTCCATCCGTTCTTTTATGTTTGATGTTCTAGATTTTTTTTTCTTTTTCTAAAGATTGATTTTTTACATTTTCAATGTGTTTTTAATGAATAAATTATGGTGAATTGTTAATTCCAAAACATATTAAATAAAATTAGTGAATTGTTATAGGCCAAATATTATTGAAAATTGCTTAGTGCAAAAAACAATACATTTATAATTGAGTATTAATTGGTTTTCTTAGTATCTGTAAAAAAACTAAAACATCTAACAAAAAAAACGGAGGGAGTATTTCTTACCATCTAGTATGACATTACACCCTTTATAAAATTGAACAGTGTACACAAAGATATATTCTTACGCAACATACGAACTTTGATGTCGTCTCCAACAAAATAGAAAACATATATAACATGCATTATTATTTTTTTGGATGAATCTTTACACTATATCTAAAGATGTATAAGCTTTTCTATCATCAAACTAAACCATTGGCATAAAATGGGAGTAGTTAGTTTATTTTTTTGCTTTTTAGTAAGCATGTGCACCATAGTTTTATTTGTCCGAATTTTAGAAACGATAGAGGATTTGGCATGCAATTAAAAGGTAAATCTTGTGAGAAAAAAACAAGACAAGTATATAAAAGTTAAAAAGAGTTGCTTAACAAAGTAAAAAAGAAAACAGATGGGACAAAAGGGGGTTGCTTCTGCACCAAGTTATTCTGCGTAAATACCATTTAGATATCAATTACATGGCTTCGATGCTAAGTATCCTTATCGTATTGTTACTAGAGTTACTATTGTATGTATGAGGCTTATTTTGTTTGATTGTTCTACAACATTTTTGTGATATCGTCACTACATTTTTTGTCTCTATATCGACCTGATTTGTTTTGTTGTGACAATATGTATGCTCGTACGTGTACTAGATTGTTCCTACTAGTCGGTAACAAGTCAAAAATCGTTGTAGTGTTGTGTGTACGCGGTTAACTACGCGAAATATAAGTATTGAAAATAATTTCAATAAAGTTTTTTTGAAGTAATTTGAGAGAACAATTCTAGTAGAAACATGTCTTTTGCATTTCTTTTATTTGATATGGAAATATGCCTAACACAGCGGAAGCATAATTCGCGTGATGCTCCAAGATCTAGAAATAGTAAAATAACAACATTAGAGATTAGATGTATTTTATCAAACAAACAAAAAACAAAGACTTTGATGTAGATACAATTATTATGTTCTTCACTGAATTTGTATACATCACATCACTTGATATTTGAAAATGAGTATTCAGAACTTTAATACATCAATAATCTAGACGTAAAGTTCTAATTAGTAACCTTACAAGACAGAAGATTCAAATTCTTAATCATAATTAAATTCAAAGTTTTACCAGTAATCATAATTAAATTCAAATTCTTTTAGAGCAGAAGATTCCATCATTTTCGTTTTCATCCCAAAAGAACGTTACAAGACAGAATATCCCGGAAAACATGGTTGACTCGTAATACAATTCAATTTTCATTGACCATTACCTGTATATTATTATTAATTACACATTACTAGTAGGATTTGTTTTTATTTAAGACAATATAATCTAGACACACAACAAAATGAAATAAAAAGTCTAGTCAATGAGAGAGGAACTACATGACGACGTTAGCATCACACCTGAAACATGAAGTAGTGAAGGTAACAACAACAACAACATCCATTTAGTTACGTCTTTGCTTTGAACACCCAAACCAACTACAATACAATACAATACAATTTGAAAACAAAAAAAAATCATATCTAACCATAATCAATATTATATTTTGACTCTACATGATTTCATATACAATTAATCAATTTATGAATAACAGACATAAATTCTGTAGATTCATCATTTAATTTGTTTACATTAGTACGTTACCCGTTACCATCATGTAATAATAATACTACGATTTAAAATTGTCCAAATCAAATACTGTCGTTACGTAATTAAAGACTATAAGTAAGGGTATTTTAGGAATAATAAAAGTGGTCAAAACGGGTCAAAGTTACCGTCAAACCTGAAAGCCAAAGTGGAATAGTACTTCCATGTTACTAAACAATAAACATAAAAAGATGAAATAAAACTAACCGTATCTTTTTTTAATTATCCATGTCATCTGTCTGAATCTCTCAAAGTACTACGGTCCTAAAAAGTTTAATTTTCAAAAACAAATTAAACCCAAAGTACATTCCGCCCGAAACCGAATAATTTTTTTGAAAGCTTAGCTATATTTTTAATAATGAAAGATTATGAACTTCCATGAATATGTTTAATTCATAAAGCGAGTTTTTGACCCTTTTTCCAAATTATTTCAACTCACAATTTTGATTACTGGTATTTTTTTTGGCTGAAGACTTTAAATAATTAAAAGTAAACGCTAAATAATTGATTCGTTATAAAAGAAATAGCAATAATATACAAATGTTGAATACTATTGTTATTAGTATTATTTATTGTTATTATTTTCTTATTATTTATTACTGTTTATAGGGCTTTCAAAGCTATTATTTTTTGTTCTATCAAAAAAATATATGTAAATTGTGAATTCAGATAATCAGTGATAGTAGTATAGTACTAACACAATTTTAAATTAAATCAAAGTAATTAATTACATGGGGAAAAAACGAAAAAGAAAATTCGAAAAAACATAATTTATCGAGAAATTAATTGGTTCGAAAACTTAATTTGGGACTTGAAAATGTATTAATTAATCGAGGTACTCATTCCGTTGCATATTAGTTGTCATTCTAGCAATAATTTTTTGTTTTATATTACTTGTCATTTTGTATTTCCAATGTAGATTTATTACCATTTTTCTTTCTTTTACCCTTAATTTTCAGCTTAATAATTACTTATATCAAACAAAATAATGTATTAATTAGGGGTAAAACAGAAAATTTAATTTGTGTGAAAACACCTACAATGACAACTAATTTGTAAAGGAGAGAATATTAATTTATCTAGTGCTAATTTGTAGAGGTTATACCATATAGTAGTACATGAAAAAAAGAAAATGAGTAGAAAAAAAAACACCGACTAATCTTTTGGTAGGAGAAACAGACGAAAATCTCGGTGCTGGCAAGATTCCTTCCTCAGTCCTTTCCTGTTTTCTTCTTCTCTCCAACTTTCCTCTCATTCTCTCTTCTCCTTCTTTAATAATTCTCTTCTCGAGAAAAAAAAAAAAACAAAAAACAATCACTTCACTTCTTTTCTCTCTATCACCATCAAACCCACACACATACCTTCTTTACCTCCTTCCTCTCTCTCTCTCTCACCTACCTTCCAACTCTCTCTCTTCTTTTTAATTTTCATTTCTTGATTTCAAATCTTGAATTTTCTTTATTAATTTTAAATTTCTTTTTGTTTTGTTTAATGGGTTGTACAAGTTCTAAACTTGATGATCTACCGGCGGTGTCTCTATGCCGTGAACGTTGTAATTTCTTAGAATCAGCTATTCAACAACGTTACCTTTTATCTCAATCACACGTGGCTTACTCTCATTCGTTAAAAGGTATTGGTCATTCCCTTCACCTTTTTATCAACCACCACCACCGCTTCATCTCTTCCGGCGGCGCTAACTCCGACCACCACGGTAGTAGTGGTAATGGTGATTCTTCTCCTACCCTTAACCTCCCTCCTCATCGAAAAGGTGACAACACCGAAAAAGAAATAAATTCACCAAAAAAACCAAAACTTTCTACTACTCATAACCATCATGGTCACTCGGGTTTGGATTCGGGTTCGGATTCGGGTCATCTCGAATTCGACTCCGATGATTCTGATGAAGACGACGATGATGTGGATTTAGATTCTTTGCATCATCTTCACTCTCCACCTCCACAACACCACCATGGACCCGGACCAGGATTTATGATGGGTGGTGGTTACATGGAACAACAACAAGAACCGGGTTATACCCGGTACCCGAATCCGGAAATGATGGGTCAGTTTCCACCACCACCTTCTTACAACGGAGGAGGAAGTTATATGCGTATGAATTACATGAAGAACAAATCTATGCCACCTTCAGTTATCTATGAGCAAAGACCAAGTAGTCCTCAAAGAGTTTACATAGGTGAATCTTCTTCATCTTCTGCTTATAATCCATATTTTGAACCCGGGACTAGACCCGGACCCGGATTTTACGGTGGTTCTACGGCGGCGGTGGTGGCGCCAAAACAGCCACCGCCGCCACCGTCACCACCACGGTCGACGGCTTGGGATTTTTTGAATCCGTTTGATACTTATTATCCACCGTATACACCGAGTAGAGATTCTAGAGAGTTAAGAGAAGAAGAAGGTATACCTGATTTGGAAGATGATGATTCACATTATGAAGTTGTTAAAGAAGTTCATAGTAAACCGAAATTTAAGGAAGAGTCATTGTCGTCTCCGTCTATGTCTCCGCCGTCTCCGGTTGATAAGTCTGGTGCTAGTACTAGTGGTGGTGGTGGAGATGGTGCTGATGCGTCTATGTATCAGTCAAGACCGAGTTTGTCGGTGGAGAAAGAAGTACATGTTGTTGAGAAGAAGGTTGTTGAGGATGAGGCTCCGGCGACACGTGGCGCTGGTGGAGGAGGAGGAGGGGCACGTGCGGTGTCTGAAGTTGCGAAGGAGATTGAGAATCAGTTTGTGAAAGCAGCAGAGTCAGGAAATGAGATTGGTTTGTTACTTGAAGTTGGGAAGCATCCTTATGGTCGTAAACATGGTAATGCATTGATTCTACATTGTTGTTAGTTTAAAGTTGTTACCTGTATTGCAATTGATTAAGTTGTGTATTTGAATTGGATTAGCTGCTGCATCAAAGTTGTTGCACGGTGTTACTCCTTCGTTACCTTCTACTACCTCTGGAGGAACTTCTGCTGCTGATCCTGCGACTGTGCCGCCAACGTATGCAGATATCGAAGAAGAGCTTGCTTCGAGGTCGAGGAATCTTTCTTCGACATTGCATAAGCTTCATCTATGGGAGAAGAAGCTTTACCATGAAGTCAAGGTAAAGGATTTGATCTTTTTGATGTGCACTATGATGTCTTCTGTTTATTTGTCTGACCAAGTTTATACTACTGTGTAGGCTGAGGAGAAACTGCGTATAGCTCATGAGAAGAAGTTAAGGAAGCTAAAGCGTTTAGATGAAAGAGGAGCCGAGGCTAATAAAGTGGATACAACGAGGAGATTAGTGAGAGATATGTCTACGAAGATACGGATTGCGATTCAGGTTGTGGACAAAATTTCTGTTACAATTAATAAGATTAGAGACGAAGACTTATGGCCGCAATTGAATGCATTGATTCTAGGGTAAGAACTTTGCCTCTGAATATATGTATGTTTTCGATATTTGCATTTGGAAATGTTGATTCAGTTTTTTCTATCTCAGGCTTACTAAAATGTGGAAAGCGATGCTTGAGTGTCATCAAAGTCAGTGTCAAGCTATTAGGGAAGCTCAAGGATTAGGCCCGATAAGAGCGAGTAGGAAAATGGGCGATGAACATCTAGAGGCAACGAGTTTGCTTGGACATGAGCTTATTAATTGGATATTGGGATTCTCGAGCTGGGTTAGCGCGCAGAAAGGTTATGTAAGAGAGTTGAATAAATGGCTTATGAAGTGTCTTCTCTATGAACCAGAAGAAACAGCCGATGGAATTGTTCCTTTTTCTCCTGGTCGGATGGGAGCTCCACCAATCTTTGTGATATGTAACCAATGGTCTCAAGCTTTGGACAGAATATCAGAGAAGGAAGTTATCGAGGCAATGCGTAGTTTCACTACAAGTGTGCTTCAGCTTTGGGAACAAGATCGGTTAGAAACGACGATGATGGGGCACGGGGATTCAGAGAAGAGAGTTAAGAACATGGACCGGGAAGAACAGAGGATACATAGAGAGATTCAAGCTTTGGAAAAGAAAATGGTTCTTGTGGCACCAAGTGATGGTAATAGTCTTTCGTTATCCGGGAATGTTGTTTACCAAAGCGATACTAGCAGCGATAGTTTACAAGGTAGTTTGCAGCGGATTTTTGAAGCTATGGAGAGATTCACTGCTGAATCTATGAGAGCTTATGAGGATCTCTTAAGGCGTGCTGAAGAAGAAGCTGCTCCACGAGAACTTGAGGAAGATGAGGAATAATAAGCAAAACAGAGGAAGATTTTTCCTTATCACTTCGATGATTTCGCGTGCCATGATCAAGCTGTTTACTGATCTTGCATATACCGGTATACATACTCGGTTATGTCGTTTGGTATACCAGAAATCCAACCAGAATCATCTGCTTCTCCATTTCGAGACTCGAGCGAGAAAAGAGTCCATGAAGATGTGACCTTAGAGGAGGTGGAAACCGAGTTAAGAGACGGCCAATTGTTCGGTTAACTGATGCGGTTAAGTGGAATTGGCTTTGAACCGGATGGTTTACATGCCATGGAGGAGAAAGGTTTGATACTTTACTATATATATAGTCGCAGTCTCGCAGATATTAGTTTGAGTCTAATAGTCTAATAATTTCTTAATTTGGGCAGTGTACATAATAAGACGTTTAGGACTAAACTTGTGATAATTCTCATCAATTTTTTGTGTAAAATCTAAATGTAGCTCAGGCAAGTCTTTTGATCTTGATAGGTTGAGAAGCTACAACAAAAGGTTCACAAAATGTCTAATTTTTTCATAACTTCGAAAATGTTAATGGTGTACAATTTAAGGAATAAAATTGATCAAAGAAAACAGCTCGACTTTGATCTACTAAAACTTTAAACTCCAAGTCTCACTAACCATGAAAAATACGTATGTAAATCAAAATTATATGGAGATAAAATGTTTGGATTGGTTCAAAAATAAATGTTATGGATTCTATGTGATCACATCACACGTCTCTTTTTGGGTTTTCCATAAACAATAATTTTTGTATAACTGGCCCAAGTAAATAAATATCACATCAATGATTTTCAAATCACTTGTCTTCTGTTTTTTTTACCGAACTATTTGCAGAAACAACGATTACGTCAAACCATCAAGGGGCATTGACTAATCCAACATTAACATGCGAAGTTTATGTTTTGCCGCAATATTCTTCTCGTATATGCATTTGCGCATATGACCTTTTTTTTTTTTAAAGTGATGAATGATTTACGTGAAAGAAATTCTCGTTGTATAAGAAGTTTTTTAATTTATTTGATGGATGTGCAATTATGCATGACATAAATAATCATATTCTGATTATATAGAGAAGAACCATTCCCAATCATTGACCTGACCACTGACCAGCTTCAAAAAATTAAATGATTCATGTGAAAACTATAATAATAGTTAAACCAAATGGTCCACTCATTTTCAACTAGTGACTGCGCCAATAGTTCTCGTCATCGAGCTGCCGTGCCAAACATGATTAACGTGAACTTGACGTCTCATGTGTCAATCTTTTTTTATTTTCAATATAAAGCAATAACATGCAGAGAATAAGTGCCACAAGTTATTGTTGTTATCAAACTATAGGTTAATAATGTGGATTTATTAGTATATATGTTAGAGATAGTGCTTGAGCATCTAATCATATAAGAAAGGTAATTACGTTGGAGAATCATTGGATCACTTCGTCATTCTCTTTGCCTTTTTAACACAAAGAGACAGCTCTTGTGTTCTTGAAAGCTTGGAGTTCTGTTTTCTCCAAAAGTTAATTAATACTATAATAGGTAATAAACATTTATACTTTTCATTTGCATGCATCCAAACTGAGAATACACATTGTTGTTCTTGCAGGTGGTCATTGGAGTTTTGTTCATTATGATTTGCAACTTTATATATATATATTTTTTTTATACTAGAAAAATACAAGAGCGAAACAGATTAATCTTTGAAACTTGTGAAAATCGAGTATTTTTGTCTTTTTAAGATGTTTACATCGGTCGATTATAAAAAAAATATTCAAACATATGTTCAAATTTGAAACTGATATCCTATTAAAAAAAACATTTTATCCGATTTAAAATCGGTGTAATCCATTAAATGCATGTTTTTATATTATTTTCAAGTAAATTTATTATGAACTAAATAACGATTTATCGTTTTATAGAAGAAAACAATGGAAAGTATAATTTGACCAGTTTTTTAGTCTTAATCTAGCAGTCTAGTCTTAATCTAGCAGTCTTTATTGAAAACGACGGTGTAACCATATCCAATTCATATTTGGTAATGTGTAATATGCGGTTCAAATGTTAACAAGTCATATTTCAAAGAATTTCGAACATTTTAGCCATATTAGTTTATTTGATTTCCAAACAAATGGTTAACACATTAAGAATTTCAAAAAGCCAAAGAAAACTTCTCTTTTGGTTTTATATTCAACTTTCTCAAAACATTAGGTTTTGTTTCTTTAACCAACTTAGATTAACGCATCAAAATATTCTTAGAACTCAAATAGAAAGAAAATATATCAGTCTGTCAAATCCACTGAGAAATTTGATAATTCACTTGACTCTATTTAGAAGGTACGTTAATAATTCAGAAATATATAAATTTGGGATAAAATGCAAAAAAAGAGTCATACAAATCCAAATATCACACGGTTTCATACTTTTATAAGTCAAACTTTTAAAAAAGCTTGAGATTTTTCTCACACGCTTCTCTTTAACATTACACAAGTACGAACCTTTTGAAATATAAACTAGAACTAGAAAGAAAAAAAGAAACTTGGGTTTGTATTGAAAAAAGTAAGAAAAATTGGAGAAAGCAAAAGTAAGGAATGGTTGATGATAAGTTACTCCAATCACCAACACTTTGAGCTGGCAAATAATGTGATTTTCCAAAAACTCTTTTGGTACCACAAAGTATAAAATCATTGAACATCGGAATCAATTTATTGTATTATATAGTATATAGTATATACAAAAAAGAACTTGGCTTCTTCTGATTTTCTTTTCTGGCTTTCCATTTTATAAATCCATTGCTTAATAAAAAAATTAGAGCATGTTTGTTCATTTGCTCATTTAGCATTTCATCTTATTTATCTAAATAGATTATCTCTATTCAAATAATCCAATTTAATTTAACAAAATTCTTTAAAAATTTGGCCTAACTTTAAAAAACTGATTCAAATGATCTATCTAAATGTTACTATTTTTTTACACTAAACAAACAACAGTTCTTATCTTCATCCAAATGGTCTATATGAACTAACAAACATATCCTAATCAATTTAAAAACGTAATGATCAAAATTTAAATAGGGTTGTTAGTTTATAGATTTAAAAATCCAAACAAATTCCAGTGTTATTTATTTTTTGGTTTATGGATTTGATCAAAACCATTCTCATTTACAGCTAAAATATTTATATCACTAATCAGACCATTAAACTATTTTTCTAGTTAAATCATTTTAGTTAGCAAAAAAATCATTTTAATAGGAGGAAACGTTATAATTTAATAATATTTACAAATATTTTTTTGAACTCTATGTTATAATCATTTACCATTCTCATTTACATGTAAAAACATTAGTATCAATTTAAATCACTAATCGAACTCTTAAACTTTTTTTTTAGTAGAACCATTTTTGACAAGTAGGAGACAACGTTTCAGAAAACTTACCAAAGAGAGTCAAAACATAAGAAAAAATTGAAAAGACAAAAAAAAAAAAATCCAATTTTTATTTTTCCACCACTATCTTCTTCTTCTTCTTCTTCTCTCTCTCTTACAAACTAGCCAAAGAGAAACACTTTCCGACTCTCTTTCTCGACAAAATCAATGGGTTGTTGTCAATCCTTATGTTCGGGTAAAAACCCACTTGTCAAAGACCCAACTCAACCTCAACAACTCACTCACGGTGGTTCCACGGCGGTTGATAACGGTGGAATCGGCGGTGGAGTAGCTGCTGGTGGTGTAGTTGTTGGAACAGGAGGTGGGATTCCATCTTTCTCAGAGTTCTCTTTAGCTGACCTTAAATCAGCAACAACCAACTTCAGTTCAGACAACATCGTATCAGAGAGTGGTGAAAAAGCCCCAAATCTTGTTTATAAAGGTCGACTTCAGAATCGTAGATGGATCGCTGTTAAAAAGTTTACTAAGATGGCTTGGCCTGATCCTAAACAATTCGCGGTTTGTTATTATAAAAAACCCTTTTTGATTTTTGTTTTAGTTGATTGGTTTAGTCACTAAATTTGATGAAGTCTTGTGTTTGGTTTTGTTTGTAGGAAGAAGCTTGGGGTGTTGGGAAATTGAGACATAATCGATTAGCGAATTTGATTGGTTATTGTTGTGATGGAGATGAAAGACTTCTTGTTGCTGAGTTCATGCCTAATGATACTCTTGCTAAGCATTTGTTCCATTGTATGTAATCTTGTCTCTATAAGTTTGTTAAATTTTTAGTTTCTTTAGTAGAGTTTTGTTGTTAGATTCTTATGTTGTTGTTGTGTGTGTTTGTGGTTATGGACAGGGGAAAATCAGACTATTGAATGGGCGATGAGGTTACGAGTAGGATATTACATAGCTGAAGCGTTGGATTATTGTAGTACTGAGGGTCGTCCGTTGTACCATGATTTAAATGCTTATAGGGTTCTCTTTGATGAGGTTATTATTCTCTTTCTCAAGGATTTTAGTTTGTGTTTACGAGATTTGATGTGTCGTTGTGGTTTAAGGTGGTGCTTTTTTGGATGAATGTTGTAGGATGGTGATCCTCGTCTCTCGTGTTTTGGCTTGATGAAGAATAGTAGGGATGGTAAAAGTTATAGTACAAATCTAGCATATACACCACCTGAATATCTAAGAAATGGTATATCAATTTGTTTTTCTTTCTAGATTAGTACTATAAGTTTGAGATGGAAATGCATAGTTTTTGTGTTGAAATTTCCATAGCATAAGTCTCCTGTGGTCAAATTTTGTGTTGTAGGAAGAGTGACACCTGAAAGTGTTACTTACAGCTTTGGAACTGTGCTTCTGGATTTACTTAGCGGAAAACACATCCCTCCAAGCCATGTAAGTTCTTTATCTAGCTGTTTGAGTAGAAAATAAGTGTACTACCAAAATGTGTGGAAGTTGGTCATGATTTGTTAAGTGTTTGTGGTATCTGAGAACTCTATAACGGTGCTCCTTTGCCATCTCTCTTAAAATTAGCTATAGGATATGTGCTGCACACTTTTCCTTTAAGCTGCTAGATAATATGGTTAGAAGCTCATTACGAACTAGGAAACCCCTGTAGCTCTCAGTTCTGGAATTTGTAAGGTGGGCAACGTTTTACGGGCTGATTCATGGTTTTTTGCGTACTTATTCTCGAAAGATGTCCATGTCATATAGTGCAAGTGGATATGTTTAGTGGTGTTAATTTGCTGTGATATATTACCTCTAGGCTCTGGATATGATACGTGGCAAGAATATCATTCTGTTGATGGATTCACACCTCGAGGGAAAGTTCTCAACAGAAGAAGCTACTGTAGTTGTTGAACTTGCCTCTCAATGTTTGCAATATGAGCCTCGAGAGAGACCCAATACAAAAGATCTAGTTGCAACACTTGCACCGTTGCAAACTAAATCAGATGTAAGTGTGACCGAGTTCTTGAATTTTATCGAGTTTCTTTTCCTTGTTCTTGAATTCATCTTTAAGTGTTAAACATTTGGTTACAGCTTCCGTCTTATGTAATGCTTGGAATAAAGAAGCACGAGGAGGCACCTGCGACGCCACAAAGGCCACTTTCACCATTAGGTGAGGCTTGCTCGAGACTGGATCTCACAGCTATTCATCAGATCTTGGTCATGACACATTACAGAGACGACGAAGGGACAAACGAGGTAATTAACTGATAGTTTTGGTTTCAGATACTAAAGCACATTAAAAAGAGATTCATCTCTTTAACTAACTCTTGAGGTTTATCTATTGATTACAGTTATCTTTCCAAGAATGGACACAACAGATGAAAGATATGCTTGACGCACGGAAACGCGGTGATCTAGCTTTCCGCGAGAAAGATTTCAAAACTGCCATAGACTGTTACTCACAGGTATTGATTTCTGGTTACTACTCCTTACAGAGAAAACGAAAACATAATCGATTTATTACGTATTTGACAGTTTTTGGTTCATCTGGACATTTATTAGAACTCATATGGTTACATGCATTGGTTTTGGGCAGTTCATCGACGTTGGAACAATGGTTTCGCCAACTGTATTTGGTCGAAGAAGTCTATGCTACTTACTATGCGATCAACCAGACGCAGCACTACGCGATGCGATGCAAGCACAATGCGTGTATCCAGATTGGCCAACTGCTTTTTACATGCAATCTGTGGCTTTAGCGAAGCTAAACATGAACACAGATGCAGCCGATATGTTGAACGAAGCAGCTCAGCTCGAAGAGAAGAGACAACGAGGCGGTAAAGGATCTTGATTCTTAAGACACAAATGTCTTATTACATCTTTGTTTGTAAAATTTGAGCAAAAAAATTAAAACTTGTCGCTGTGATTGTTGATTGGGGATGTAATGTAACCATAGGGAGAAAATTTGATGTTTGTTTGTAATGCAATTACATGTTGTAAGTTTTAACTATCAAAGCTTAAAATATTCAAATTGTTGTTCTTTAAAACCATATGATAAATCAATTGAAAGAAGATAAAAAAAAGTTACAACTTAAGAATGTGTTTAATGTGGTGCAAGCGATCAGAACCCGAAGTAGCCGAGCTCGCGGGTTTTTTCCTTGTCGAAAGCCTCGAAACACTGATAGATTGTTGAGACAGCAAGCAAGATTCCGGTCCCTGATCCAATAGCGCCCATGAGATCAGCAAGAACAGTGAGTGCCCCTATACACATTCCTCCAAAAGCAGCAGATGTTCCGATATAGCGGTTTAGCTCCTTTTCCAAATTAGACTCTCTGTGTCCTGGCATTACCAATTGTTGTTCCTTGAGCTGTTTAGCTACGTCTTTAGCGGAAGATCCCGAGATTTCAATCCATGTCTTTGAGAAAAACGCGCAAGCAGAGAGCATGAAGACTATGTAGAAGAGTGCGTGGCAAGGATGAGCTGCCATATCCGCGAAACTCGATGGAGATGTGATTAAGTAAGCGAGACCACCGACTGGTACAGAGTCTCTCCATTGTCCCAACAAGTTAACCAAGATGTTGCCACTAAAGTTCTTGTAGAGAAGCTGAGAGATGAAGTAGAGATTCGATACGAGAGCGGATTGGAGAATGATTGGCATGTTTGAAGTGTAGAAGAGCTTGATCGGGTAATTACTCGAGCCACCACCACGGGAATTCTTCGATTTAACGGGCAAGACAACGCGGAAGCCTTGAAAGTAGTTGAGAATAAGGAAGATCAAGACTGTAGCGAGCAAGTTAGTAACGTTTGGAAGGTTTTGTCTAAAGAAAGCTTGTCGGATGCTAGACTTAGTGATCAGATTATGGAACAGCGAGATCACCGCGCCTTCAAATTCCATCCCAAAACGTCCGCGGAACGTCACCGGACTAAACGCTTTCCAGATAACACTTTCGCAAAGATTAGTCGCTATAAACAGAGAGATTCCAGAGCCAAGACCGTATCCTTTTGGAGAAGCTCATCAAGACAAAGAACTATGATTCCTCCAAAGACAAGCTGGAGAACGATGAGAATCGCATTCCCGGTACCGAGCTGCGATACAGGACCATACATTCCAGAGAGAACATATAACATAGCTTGACCTATAGCTATTACAATCCCTAGAAGCTTTTGAGTAGCGTTCAAGAGAGCTTGATCCTCCTTGTTGACTTGAATGATCTTTGAGCCGGTTAAGAGTTGCATCACGAGTCCTGATGTGACGATTGGACCGATACCGAGTTCCATGACCGTACCACGACTTGATGCGAGAATAGCACGCATCCAATAGAACGGATCAACTCCAGTCGTAGAGTGGATACCGTAGAGAGGAAGTTGACTACAAACGAGAAAAACGAAGAGAGTGATCATTGTGTAGATCACTTTCTCCCTCAATGGAACCTTCTTCTGAGAAGTCTTGATCTCTGGTACAAGACCTAAGAATGGTTTCATCATATGCTGCAATACTCCTGCCATCGAATTCTAGGGTTTTTTTTCGTTAACTTGCACAAAAAGTATCTAGCTCTTTCTCTTTAGGTTTGTGTGTTTGATCGTGTATTGTGTAATTGAGGTTTTATTATTCTCTGTATTTAAAGAGATGTTTGAAGATATAAAACCTAATCTGAATATGATTAAAAAAACAAATTTCCTATTTCCACAAGGTTGATGTTAAACCGACACTGTACCAAGCCCAAACTTGGAGCCCAAGACATACATACGGCTATATATAGAAGGGGAACATGCACTTTTATTCATTAACTATTGCTTAATTTCTCTAATCTTTCTATTGAGGAAGTCCCTGAGTTCGATTTAGGGTTTTTAAGTATGGTTGAGGAGGAATATCGTTCTGTTTTGGTGAAATTTTACCACATGGTGAATGATCCTTCAAGCGATTCAGTAATCTCGTGGGGACCGAATGGAAACAGTTTCATAATTTGGAATTGTAATGAGTTTTCCAGAGATTTTTTGTCGATAATTTTAGACAGTTCCATCGATAAGGTTTGTGAAGGCTATGGCAATTCCACTTTCTTTACCAATATACTTATTCGAGTATATAACTTTGCGAAAGTCTACTCTGATCAGCAATGGGAGTTTTCTAAAGAGGACTTTCTGAGAGATAAACCTGAGCTTACCTTGAATAAGTATACACCAAAGCTTGACATGTATGTCGCACAGGTTATGAAAGTGTGGAGCAAGAGCACAATAAGTTTCAAGTGTTTAACATATTTAATGGTGGATGATCCTTCATCGGACTCGATCATCTCGTGGAGTTCAAGTGGCAAGAGTTTCATCGTTTGGGACCTTGCTGAGTTCTCTAGAGTTGTTCTTCCTAGATTCTGTTTCCACCACAATTTCTCATTGTTTATGTGGACGCTTATCCGTAACGGCTTTAGGAAAGTTGACGCCGAGCGATGGGAATTTGCAGATGAGGACTTTGCTAGAGGAAAACTTGAATTTCTTCAGAATATAAACAACCGTCCAGACTCACAAGTCTCAAGACTCGGTTTGAAGAAGAGAATCATGAAGAAGGAGAAAAAGATGAGTAAGATAGCTGTAGAGGCAATTAAGGATCAGATGCATGGTTTACAAATTTAAATCAATTCCTAATTAAATCTACTTTTTAGTTATCTATTATAAGTTGTTTTAGCTAAAAGAGCCGAATACTAACATGACTTTTCAGAACATGATCATGAACAATTGTGATGAATCCAATCATATTGGTGGTCAGTCTTATCGCCCTCTTCTCCTTGCACTTCAAATGTTAGTATTTTTTCGTATCTTTAGCTACTTTTATAGTTTCTCAAAATTACTTAAAAGTTATGTATGCGTTTAGCTTTATATAAAAAGATTTGGTTACTAGCAAGTTTGATAGTGATAAGGAAATATTAAGCAATTAAACTTGGTCAGATTAAAACTGTTTTTTATTGTCAAGCCTACGATCTTATAAGTATAGAAATCTTTTTTGTTCTATTTGCATCTCTCTTACTGCTTCATACTTCGGTCTCCACACTGGTTGCATAAATCTGACACAAATCATGTCGATAACACTAAGCAAACTTGATTATAAACAACTCCGGATTTGGCCAGTTTACGACTTACGAGGAGAAAATCACTCGATGAGGATGCAACGAATTCAAGTTGATACGGTTAATGGGTTTGCTAGGGGTTTTGGTATTTTTCCTTTTTGCATTAGTATTAAGGTTAAGGTGTTTTCCTTTTTTACGTTAGATCCATAAAAGGTCTCTTCTGAGGAAGCTTTGCTTAAATCTCTTCTACTTCCACGTTTGACACATATCACAAATGTGATTGAAGAGGAATATCGTTCTTTTTTGGTCAAAACTTACCAAAGAGTTTCATAGTTTGGAATCCTGATGAGTTTTTTTGCCGATACCTTTAGAAAGTTTCACCCATATGCGTTGTGAAGGCTATATCAATTTCGGATTTTTTACCGACATGCTTCTTTCAGGATATAATTTCGCGAAAATTGACTCTAATCAGCAATGGGAGTTTTCTAAGGATGGGTTTATGAGAGATAAACCTGAGCTTACCTTGAATAAGTATACACCGGTAAATACCAAAACGCTTGACATGAAAGTCGCTCAGTTTATGGAAGCGTGGATCAAGAACATATTGAAGTGGAGCATAACAGGTTTCAAGTGTGGAACATATTCAATGGTGGATGATCCTTCGTCAGACTCGATCACGTGGAGCCCAAGTAGCAAGAGTTTCATCGTTTGGGATCCTGCCGAGTTCTCTAGAGTTCTTCTTCCGAGATTCTTCTGGCACCACAATTTCTCATTGTTTACGCGGATGCTTATCGATCACGGCTTTAGGAAAGTTGACTCGGAGCAATGGGAATTTGCAGATGAGGACTTTGGTAGAGGAGACCTTCAATTTCTTAAGACTCCAGAAGCAATAAGACTCCGTGCGAAGAAGAGAATCATGAAGGAGAAAAGGATGAGTTAGATAGCTATAGAGGCAGTAAAGGATCAGTTGCGCGGTTTACTGATTTGAATGATGTCCTAATCAAATCTACTTTCAAGTAAGTTATTTACTCCATCCGTTTCAAAATGTAAGTTGTTTTAGCTAAAACGCGAATATTAACATGACTTTTCAGAACAATTATGTATAGCTTCTTCGATAGTTTCTCAAAATTATATATGCATTTAGCTTTATATAATAAGATTTGATTACTATGATAATGATAAGGAGCTATTAAGCAATTAAGTTACAACTTGGTCATCTTAAAACTGTTTTTATTGTCAAGCCTAAGATCTTAAAAGTATACATACATAGAAATCTATTTTATTCTCCACAAGTTCGTCTTCTTTGAATCTCTCTTATTGCTTCATACTTCAATCTCCAGACTGGTTGCTAAATCTTGCACAAACCGATGATCATAACGCTAAAGCAAACTTGATTATCGACAACTCCGGAAAACGTAAGTTTACGAGGAGAAAATCACTCGATGAGGATGCAACGAATTGGAGATCCTTCTGCTCCAACTAGTCTTAGAGGTAAGCAATGTACAGTGTAAAGTCCTACTTTCACATCATCCAGCTTCAATCCCTCCACAAGTATTGTCTCCTGTCACGGTTTTATAAATTACGCAACCATCATTATCTAAAATCTTACACTGTTATGGATTCATTAACATAATCAAAACTTTAGGATACTGCTTTTCGCTTACCCTGCCTTTTAGGAATACTAGATGGGACGGTCCAAGATCATCGTATGCAGCTACTGATAGATAATCAAGCCCTATATTTTAACAATGAATACACCAAAAAACTCAATCTTAGATACCACTTCACCAAAACACAACCAACCACTACTTTGTACGTCATTGCATCTATTGCTAAAGTAGTTTGTTTTTTCAATTCGGATCAACTAAACTTTGTTTGCAGTCTAACATAAGATGGTAACAAGAACAACACTAAATGATGGTAACAAGGTGGAGACTCGATAATTACCGACAAGTTTGATGTCCGTGTTATCTACTAACCATTGCGCGCCATCCTTCATGAAACCGACGTAGCTTGTATCAAATGCTTTCTTGAACATAAGACGCCTGAAATGTTTGTTTTTATTCATAGTTAAACAAACCTAACACTCATTTCAGAAACTTAGAATTCAACAAAATGACAGAAAATTAACACTGTAAGTCTGCAATTAGTAATTGTCAATTACTAAGAAACAGATTAGAAATTCCAAAACACAACGAAGACTATAGAACTGATATCAGAATCATCCTTATTTCTAAACATTACCTATCAGTGTTCAATGTTCTGAAAAGCACACGACGAATTCCTCTCGGAATGTGAAGAGATTTCATCACTTCAGCTACAAAACCACAAACAAAACCTCAATACCATCAATCAAAAACTTACACCTATAAGCTCAACACGAATCACATGATCATAACCAAAAAAACACAAACTTTTGAATCCTGAATCTCAAGATTGAAACTTTCACAAAGAAAATGTGCAAGACCATCAATCAAAACCATCTCCTAGAGTCACACCTATAAGCTGAATATGAATCATATCTAAAAACACAAACTTTAAACCCTGAATCTAAAGCTTACACTCATCACTACAAACATTCCCCAAAATCCAATCAAATTTCACTTACCAGTAATGTTACTATCTCTTGGAACATCAACCAACAAAGCAGGACCTACAAAACAAAAACCTTTCACTTCACAAAATTCGAATTTTAAAATAAAGTCAAAGCCTTTTTCGAACAGAGTTTACAATTATACCATTGAGTACTTGAAGATCAAGCGAATCTACATCAAACCCAGCATCTAAATACTCATCATAGAAATGCCCAGGTGAATCAACATGAGTACCAGTATGCGTCGGAATCTTCATCTCTGAGTTATTAGCTAATGACCCATTCTTTATACTCGCAGCTAACCAAAGAAACCTTCCGATTCCTTCCGTTGAATCCCACGACGGCATCTCTGGTGTTAAACGGTGACTGATGTCGTAGATTTTGCCTTCTTCGTTGTAGACTTCACGGCGGATGGGTTTGAGTTCATCGGCGGTGATGAAATCTCCGTTGATTGAAGCTGTTCCGGGGATAGATGGGTATGCATCGGAATCAGCGGTGGAGATTGGAAGAGAAGGGAGAGAGAAGAGTGTGAAGAAGAGGAGAAATTGAGTCAAAGCCATTGTTATTGTTCACTTTCTCCGATTTCGATCATCACGAAGCGGATGATTCTATTTTGTGAGTGTTTAATTTATGGGCCTGAAATTAATTTATTATAGGCCCAAACTATAAAAACTATATTATACGAAGATTGTATTTTGTCACCACTTTGGATCTAACTTGGTTGCTTAATGTAATGAAATGCAAGACTAAGAACACCTAAGGTAAATAAGGATAAGAATAGTATTGAAGTTTTACATTAGGAGATATAGAGTACGAATTTCAGAGAATACAAATTAGTCAAAGCAGAATTACATGTGCAGGTAGAACTTTTCGTTATAGTCCCGCATGTCTGGTAGATTAAAATTGTTCGTTGTAGTATAGACTATATAATTGTTTTTGTAAATTTTCATAGTTAATATTTTGCGAATTTTTAATTTATGGGCCTAAGATTAATTTATTATAGGCAAAAACCATCAAAACTGTAATTTATACAAAGTTCTATTTTATTACCATTTTGGATCTAACTTGGTTGCTTGGTTAATTGTAAGAACACAAAGGTAAATAAGGATAAGATAATAATAGGAGTTTCTATACTAAGAAATATGAAGTTCGAATTTCAAAAAATACAAATTAGTAAAAGCAAAATTACATGAAATTTTGAGGTTGGTTGTGGTGTAAGTAGAATCTTTCGTCATGGTTTCGCATTTCTGTCAGATTAAAAATGTTGGTTGTACTATTGTCCATGTAGTCTTAGAATTTGTCATAGTTAACATTGTAGCGTTAAAAAAAATGATAACAAGAGCAAAGTTTTATAGTAAATTTGTGTCTTTTCTATTTTCATTTAGAGGTATATTCACATTTTCCTTTTTTGTATAAAATTTGTAAGCTAATGACCTAAAGAATGTTAAGAATTGAGACTCTGTATTTGATCAAAGACTTTGAGAGTGAATCAAGTCCATCTTCAAGATCTTGAATACATGACTCTAGGATTTGTACATCCTCAATCTTCAATGACTTCTTTGATTGGAATACCGAATCCACCATAGTGAATTCATTTGCTTCTGCTTCGAATGTAGGTTTGTTATGGCTCATTAGCTTTGAGACCATAGACCATTTGGCACAAGCCTTTGATCCATACATAAAGCTAAACAAATATTCAAACAGAGAAATTGTTACGGCTTGTGCTTCTCCGAACACAACCAAAGATTCATCTTTGTTTTGGCACACTTTCAAACTCTTGAGTACTTTTTGGATTGATTTCTTGATCGAATTTCTTGAAGCTAAGTACTTCTTGACCTCGCTCGATAGATCTCCACGCTTTCTTCGTAGAATAGACTGGATCTCCATGAGACCCTTGATCATCTGCGCAAAAGCGTCCTTGGCGATATTGCATAACTCTAAGATCTTCAGGGAACCATCAAGAAGCTTCTCAATCTTCTCTTGAGATAAAGCATGGTTGGTGATAGATAGGCGAATCATCTTGTCAAGAGAATCATGTAAATCTTGAAGTTCGCTAATTCTTTGGCAAATAGACGAGCTTGAAGTTGCCTCAGAAGATCTCAATCGGATCAATTGCTCATCGACATGAGCGGCTTGAGGGTGTTGCCTTGAAGGGAAACTCTTAGATCGAACATGGGAAGAGACCACCATTTTTTTTAAGCTTTCTTTCTCTGTTTTGAGATGAAGAAAGTTCTTAGAGAGCTAAGAGATGTATTGTTCTACCTTCATTAGCTATCTTGTCAAGGCTTATATACATCGATGTCTTAAGGTCTATTCAAATTTTAATACTTTCGACAGCGATGATTATGCAATGCCTCCCTAATGCAACAAACTATAATACTAATAGAAAAAGATATGATTCAGATTTAATCACATGTATTATCTTATAAACTAATGTTAATACGCGAACAACTCTACACATTATTGGTTTTAGGTATATGCAAAACCAGCAAGGCTTGTCTCGTTGAAGTAGCATATGATATAAGCGTAACTCGTGGATGCATGCATGTGCACCATCCTTAATTATCTTAAAACGTTCGTTGGCTAAATTCAGATCTTGTCTGCTTCCTACATTGCAAAGTTTGATATCTCCAATTTTTTTTAAGGCTCATTATTGTAGTGGAATATTGATAAATCTGATTTTTTCTTTAAACAAGGCCAATAAGATGCAGAGTCTCTCGTGCCTTCATTTATTGTTTCTTAATATGGACTTATTTGTAATATGAATCATATCATTTTTTCGCGTATGCATGGTTGTTTAGAAGGGGACAACGCATAAACATCACAACTAGTATCGTAAGTCGTAACAGTAACCAAGTTTGTATCTATAAATGTAGTGAAGGCAGAAACAATTTCTTAATTTTTGGTTATTGATATAGTTAAGAAAGAGATTACAAGATAAATATAAAGTGTTCTTGACTAATACAAAAAAACTTATTTTGAAGTATGGATGCATGATAAATGATAAGCAAGATCCACATTGGTCGATAAAAGGCATGTGAAGAAGCAAAATAAACGAGCATAGAATAATATTTAATTCATAAGTAACATGGTTTCAAGTTTTCTAAGTATTGAAGAACATGTGAAAGTACAGGGATGACACATGATATGTTGGGATTTAGTTTCAGTTCACCCGAAAATATAGGATGGTGAAAGATCAATCAAGTTTAACTGTAAATGTTTCTTGTTGCTTGAAAATTTTGTATTCTTATGTGTAAAGAAGAAATAATAGAAATTGATCATGTGAATAAATCTTGTATTAGTTTCTGTGTTAGGTAAAATTTACATTTCCTATTTGTACAAAAATTTGTTGGCACTATTAGATGTTAAGAATTGAGACTCTGTATTTGATCAATGATTTAGAGAGTGACTCAATTCCATCTTCAATATCTTCAATGCATGACTCTAAGTTCTGCACATCCTCCACCTTCAATGACTTCTGGGATTGGAACTCCGAATCCATTCTTGTGAATTCATTTGCTTCAGCTTCACATATAGCTTTGTTTTGGCTCATCATTTTTGAGACCAGTGACCATTTGGCACAAGCCTTTGATCCAGACATGAAGCTAAATAGAGATTCAAACAAAGAAATAGTTATAGCTTCTGCGTCTCCGAACACAGCCAAAGACTCTTCGTTGTTTTGGCCGGTTTTCAAACTCTTGAGTACTTTCTGGAATGATTTCTTGAGGAACTTTCTTGAGGCTAAGTATTTCTTGACCTCAGCTGATAGATCTCCACGCTTTCTTCGTAGAATCGATTGGATCTCCATAAGACCTTCTTTCATCTGCGACAAAGCGTCCTTAGCGATATTGCATAAATCCAAGATCATGATGGATCCATCAAGAAGCTTCTCAATCTGCTTTTGAGATAGAGCTTGTTGTTTGACGGGCAAGCGAAGAAGTGTCTCAAGAGATTCATGTAAATCTTGAAGGTTGCTAAGTCTTTGGCAGATTGAAGAACTTGAGGCTGCTTCAGAAGATCTCAATCGGGTCAATTGCTCATCGACATGAGCGGCTTGAGGATGTTGCCTTGAAGGGAAGCTGTTAGATCGAACATGGGAAGAAACTGCCATTTTATATTTGGTTTTCTTGTTTTGAGATCAAGAGAAGGCTTTGAGAGAGCTAAAAGATGTTTGTTCTGTTTTCATTACCTCTCTAGTCATTACATATATATACACCTTTAGAGAAAGGAGACACTTGGAATCTTAATTAAAGTTGGTGCAACGATGTTTCTGCAATGTTTCCCTCTAACCACATGTAATTACTCAGATTTAATCACATCTAAAGAATTTTAATATAGCAAAGCTTGTCTCCTTGAAGCATATGATATTAACGCGCCGCTCGTGGATACATTCATGTGCACCATTTTAAACTTAATCTTTTAGGAGATTGTTTCAGATATTGTCTGCCTCCTACACTACAAAATTTGATTTCTCTAAGTTTGTATAAATCTCTAGGTGGTTATGAAATGAGCTGGTTTCGATAGCGAATATATGCACGAATGGGGGCTGTTACCATTCACTTGCTGCACATTCATCTACTCTTTCAAATTATGTTTTTTTATGTGACACTAAATTTTATTTTAAACATAAAAGCTGTAGAAAATCAAGAACAAATCTTGGCTGTGTTTAGTCTTTTACTATTGCTATGTTGCACTTCTCTGTTCTGAGCCAATAGTTTTAAAAGGGGAAAACCCCAAAAAATACCCCAACTAATTTATTTCTCCTAGAAAAATACCTAAACTTTTTGCGTTGCCAGAAAAATATCTGAACTAAATAATTTTGTTCGTTTAATACCCAAACTTTCGAATTGTGAAAGTTTTACACATCCGACTTAACGGATGTTAACCTCCGTTTACTGACCGTTAACGACATTAAAACTCCGTTACATGAATAAAAAGAAAAATCCTGAAAATACCCCAACTAAATTTTTTTTGCCAGAATAATACTCCAACTTTTTGCATTCTCCGAAAAATACCTGAACTAAATAATTTTGTTCGTTTAATACCTAAACTTTTGAATTATGAAGGTTTTACACACTCGATTTAAAGATTCTAAGAGAGAACTTGAGCTTAACAATCGCTTTGGGGATTTCAAGAAAGAGATTGAGGAATATGTGGATACTAAGATGGGTAAGCGTGATGAGAGGGATTGAACTTGGTTTCACATTGTAGTAGTTGTTCATGTTAGGGACTTTCTCTGCAGATTTTCGTACATTTTGGTATAAGAGACTTCTACGTTTGTTTTGTATGTGCACCAAATCTTTAAGATTGAATGGTAAATTGACTTTCACTTCACTACTTGGGTTTTAACAAAACCGATACTTCCTTCGATTGAAGAATTGATGTGCTAAGGAAAAGAAGTTTGCTAGAGATTTGATTGGTTTTGTTAGTCGTTGTCAACATCATAAGGCTCAATTCATGTTGTTTGCCATGAAGGAGACTTTATACACCCGAAATGATTTCTCGGGGATATGATTGATTCTCTCATTGTTAAATTCATAGCTATTTTATTATGTACAAGTTCCATGGTACAGAATGTGTACAAAAATCTGCAAAATAATCGTTAAACCTATTTATCTCTAAACTGTTTCCCACCAAACCCACAAAATGCCAAGCTTCTTAACCTCAATTACATCACGACGCCTTGAATCTCCCTCTGAAATCATCCCAGCACCACTAAGAACAATCATGCTCAATAAAACCAAACCAAAAACCAAAAACTCAAAACATTACTTTGTTAACCTTTTTGCATGATCACTATTTTGTTAAAGATCTCGCCAACATTAGTTTTTGTATCAAATCATAATGGGTTAATTTGCCAAATAGCTATAAAAAAATTATATCCTAAAAAGTAACCAAAAAACCTAAATTCAATGGATAGGATTTGACCACATAGAATTGTTTTGGTTAGATTTTAGAATATAATTTTTTCATGGTTATTTGGCCAAATTTCCCAATCATAATCACATTACCTTGTTGAAAAGCATTGAGTTTAAGAATAATACACAATAGGCCCATTAGTATAAACAGGCCCAAACGGATTCGTTGGTCTTTAAATGAAAAATTACATCGATGACATTTGGTGTTACGGTTCCCAAAATCGACCAGGAAGATGTTGCGGTTCCCAGGAAACACTGTTGCTAAGGTAATCTAAAAACCCTAGAATAAATTCATCTTTGAAAGTTGAACAAAATTACTAAAATCGAAGGAACAAAATTGCAGAATTTTCGCATGGGGAGGAAATCACAGTATCGTGATTGTTCATCCATGAGTGAGAAAGGTGATCTTTTTTTCCACTTTCTATGATAGTGATGATGCATAGATTATGTATAACTTAGGTTTATTATCTTTTCAAAAGAATTGCCAATGGGAGATTTGGAGTTATTTGTGGACAATGTGGCTGGACTTTTCTATAAAGGAGCTACAGGTGTTGTTGGATTCGTGATCGGTATGTTCTTGAGATAAAAATAATTCAACAAAGAATTTGCTTTTGTACATTCAAGAACATGATTTGTTTTCCTTAGGTGGTTTTGCGTCAACTGGTGTCTCTGCGGCAGTTCAGAAAGACGAAGAGGTAAATGAGAAATGGAACATATGATGATGTTATGATCCAACACATTTTCCTCCAAAGATAATTTTGCTCCTTTTTCATCTCATGTTTTTAGGATCTCAAAATTCTGAAACGAATCATTGACGAACGCCAAATGAATATGGAGCGTATGCAGAGAAAGTGGATGGAATGGGATCGCGAATACCTTTCGAGGAAAGATACTTCAGTTTGATAGCCAGAGCTGTTATCTTTATCCTTTAGACTTTTCATTGTTTTGGGATTCCATGTGTGTTGAATGCTTGGATAGAAATCATCAAGACAAATAGGTAAGGAGAACCTGGGATTTGGGTTTTGTTTACCTTGCTTCGCATCATCCTCGAATCGGGAAATTAGGGTTCTTCACTTCTCCTTTTCTTTCCCCAAATGTTCGATCCTCTCATTTGGAATTGGAACATCACAACCATTAGACTTTAATACTCAACACTTGGAAGTTGGAACCCAACCTAAAGCCCATGCGACTTGAGCCCAAATGTGACCCAAGATGATGTTTTACAATTAAAAAACATTTTATTAATTACCAATAAAACCATTTACTTCAACAAGTTATAGGCTATAAACAAACTTTGTTTTGCTTGTGACAACGGCTTTATACATCTTTCTAGTTATAATTTCATCTCTTAAGTTATTGTTTCTTTTTACTTAAAAATAAATGTTATTGTTTCTTATTTTTGCTCACAATTTGCTGATGTTTTGCATCCTTTTTTTTTTACTTATTTTCAGATTATACTTCCTCCGTAAAAGAATGATTTTTTAGAACTTTTTCCTTGTTTTTGAAAGATTGATTTTTTACATTTCAATAAATATTTAGCAAATATTTGTTTTACCCCATAAAATTACTTCATCATGCATACTTTTTTTATTTTGAAACAAAAAAATAAATCGAAATAAATAAATAAATATAAATAATTATTATGTGTGTAAAAGGTTCTAAAGATCAATCTTTCAAATAGACGAAATTTTATAACCTATATGTAAAAGCTAAATGGTACTCTCCATCCTTCTGCCACGTCTCACAAAAATAGAAGACGTGGCATTACCTATCCAGAAAACGGAGAAAATCACTTCATCTTCTTAACTTCTCTCCTCCTCAATTATCTAAAGTCTCTTCATTTTCCCCTTATATTAAATGTCGTCGTTAACACCATCTCTACAACTCCTGACTCTTCAGATACGTCTCATCGTTAATGCTCTTGACACATTTCCTTAAAATCTGGGCATCTTCAATCTCTCTCTCAAACTCAAATCCGAAACCCGACAAGTCAAAAGGTCATACGGTAACTCTATTTCCACTCAGAAATCAACCCCTCATCTTCAACATTCCCGGCGATATTCTCGGTAAATTCTCTTCGCTTCTCCGTCTCATATTCTCGGTAAATTCGAACTGAAGTCAACATTTCAATTTCCAAAGAAATTCGTTTTTTCTTAAACTACAAACATGTGAACATAGTATTAGACCAAAACGATTAACGACCAAGGCTAAACTCGGTAAATTTTTGTTTAAAAATTATTACCATTCATTTTTGTAATACTTGAGGTTAATGAGTAAGGGAAAGACTTGAGCATCTACATTTTTTTCTAAGACCTCAAATGTTTGTTTCGGTCACATAGTGTTGGTTTCTATTATATTAGTAATACCATAAGAATATTTGATTTTGCTTATTAGAACGCTTTATTTTGATAACCATATAGTAACCAAGACATAATTCTCTGGTAACAAGCAAACCAACCACAAATCCAACTCAAATTGCCACAATTCTCCGTTTTTGTGACTGTTTATCTATCTACAAGGAGTGATTTCCATCAACTTATCACAATATTGTTAAAATATAAGTCTTTTCTGAAAATTGTTATCTTGAACAATCATATTTTTTAAACACGTTAGTTCGAGAGATGCTACCAGTAAGCCGATGTCTTGAAAGATCAATCAATGAAAGTGAGGTGATATCAACAAACCGTGGAGAGGTAGCACCGATTAGGTGCATGGATACAAATGCAATAAACATGAAGTCATTGTCCAGACAACACTATCTCGAGCACAAAGCATGACAATGGTCATTTCCTTTCCAAACACATGAAAAGCTTATTGGATAGCCAAAATCTACAATAATTAAAAATAAAATGTTAACTCTTGGGTGTAAAAAAAACATTGAATATGCTTAACAAAATATGTTGCTCTTTATACGTAAATATCGACAAATACACTAATGTCGAATTCTGGTGTTGGTCCTTAAAGTAGATTATTGGTCATATTGATCACACGCAAAGACTTCAATCATGTGAAAGATAAAGGAACAATGCGTTGGGTTTAGGGTTTAGGGTTTAGTATTTGAATTTAGGGTTTAGTTTTTAGTATTTGGGTTTATAATTTAGGATTTAGGGTTTAAAATTTGGAGTTTAGGGTTAACTATTTGGGTTTGGGTTTAGTTTTTAGTATTTGGGTTTATAATTTAGGATTTAGGGTTTAAAATTTGGAGTTTAGGGTTAACTATTTGGGTTTGGGTTTAGTTTTTAGTATTTGGGCTTATAATTTAGGATTTAGGGTTTAAAATTTGGAGTTTAGGGTTAACTATTTGGGTTTGGGTTTAAGATATTGGGTTTAGGGTTTAGTATTTGAGATTTTTGGATTAGTATTTGGGTTTAGAGTTTACTATTTAGGGTTTAGGGTTTAGTATTTGGGTTTAAGGTTTAATATTTTGGGTTTAGGGTTTAGTATTTGGGATTTAGGGTTTAGTATTTTGGGTTTAGGGTTTATTATTTGGATTTAGAGTTTCGTATTCGAAGTTTAGGGTTTAATATTTGGGTTTGGGTTTAGGGTTTACAATTTAGGGTTTAGGGTTTAGTATTTGGGTTTAGGGTTTAGAATTATGTATTAGGTTTCAAATTTAGGGTATAAATATATTGGTTTAGGGTTTAATATTAAGGTTTAAAGTTTACTGTGAGGGTTATATACAACTTAATCCATAATATTAAGAAAACGACAATGTGGTGTAGTGGTAAGGTTGTGGGTTTTTAAGTTCGAAAACCTAGTTTCGAATCTATGTAGTTAAGGGGTAGAGGGCATATGAGATTAAAAGCTGGGACACATTTGACATTTAAAGAAAATGGTAGATTAGAATTTTGTCCAAACTATATGAGGGCTGAACAAACAGGTATTCAGGTCGGTTCATTCGGATACAAGTTATGTGAGTCTAGAATTTATATACCCAATAGATTTTTTTTTCTTCTATCTGTTGTATTTAATTGGAACCAAAGATTAAACTGCTGATTTACAATCTATTGGGCCCAAGAGTCAGCCCAATTCCGAGAAACGGAATTCCTCCCAAAAATCAAAAGTGTTGATAGCTGTTATGGATTGAACTAAAGAACCACAAAAAACAGAGCTATGAACACACCAAAAACAGTGATTAGACCACTAATTAGAGGTTTTAAAAAACACTCTCATCCTCGAACAACCTCTTTAACCACTAGGGGTAACCTCTAGCCACATAAGAGTGGTTACGATTATCCCTTAAAGCACTATGAGCAATGAGATGTGCACCTCTATTCATTGAAGCCTCCTACACTTTAATTCTCCATTCTTTGAAACTGCTCAAAGCCCTATTCACGTTTACCACATGCGGAACAAAAGATGGCCAAGCTATTGGACGCAAAATAGCCCCAAACAATTCGGGATACTGTCCTGCAAAGATGACCCTTTCCAAATTGTGCTCCTTTATGCTAGTCATAGCCCAAGTCAAACTCTCCTGTTGAGCTTCAAACTTGGAAAGTAGATTAGAGAGTAGTCTTCGACTATGTAGTTGCACCTCTCCTTTGGAATCCCTCACTACCCATGATACCCCCGCGTCTAAGGTCTCCTTTGCCCAAGAACAAGCAATATTGCATTTAAGCCAGTTCCCTAAGGGGGGTCTCCATTTTTGTCTGCCTTTCTGTGTTTCCTCCTCCTTATCTTTCGTTTCTTGGTAAACCTGTTGAGCTAGGAACCATTTTTCTATCTCCTCTAGGTACTTTTTCCTTGTTTCTTGGGGCCAAAATCTTTTTCCTTCAAAGAAAAGTGAGTTCCTGTTTTTCCAAACATACCACACTATCCAAGGGATTGCTCTTCTTATATGTTGCGGTATAGTAAACAATTTCTGCAGATCCAAAAGATGATTAATGTTAGAGTAGATGGACCCTCCTTCATAACCATCTAAGGGTCCGGGGACGTCAGACAAAGCCCATATTTGTCTTGCAGCTGGACAGACAAAGAGAACATGGTTTATGCATTCTCCATCTAGGCCACATGTCTGACATCTATCATCCATCTTGATCCCTTTTGTGAGGATTTTATCCACCACTGGCACAGCACCACTCAAGGCTTTCCTGAGTTTCGAAACATGAAACACATCATGGAATTTCTCCATAATCGGAGGCAGCTCCAACCGATAAGCAACTGGTCCCACACGTTCCACAACCCGAAACGGACCCATGTACCTCGTACTCAGCTTATCCTCAGATATGGACCTGTTCAGACCCCGCATCATCGCCATCTTGAGATACACTCGATCTCCGACTGCAAACTCCAACTCTTTCCTTCTCCTATCGGCATAACTCTTCTGCCGATCCTGAGCCTCTTTCATGTTCAGCTTCACAACACGGATCTTCTCCGTCGTCTCCTGAACAAAATCAGCCCCAAAGATGCTCCTCTCCCCCACTTGGGTAAAACATAGCGGAGTACGACATGGCCTCCCATACAACGCCTCAAAAGGAGCCATTCCGATCTGAAAACTGTTGTTATATGCGAACTCCACCAAACTCAAGTGATCCGCCCAATGACCACCCCAATCTAGCACGCACATCCTCAACAGATCTTCCAATGTCTGAATCGTCCTTTCGGACTGCCCATCCATCTGCGGATGATTAGCTGTACTCATGTGCACCTTAGTGCCCATCTCAGCCTGAAAAGCTCTCCAGAACACTGAAGCAAACCTCGGATCCCGATCCGACACAATACTCGCTGGCACTCCATGCAACCTCACAATTTCCTTCACATACTTCTTAGCCAAGACCTCCGCTCCGTCTGTCTTCTTAATGGCCAGAAAATGTGCTGACTTAGTCAGACGATCCACAATCACCCAAATCGCGTCATAGGTCCGAGAAACCGGCAACCCTACCACGAAATCCATAGTGATCATGTCCCACTTCCACTCTGGAATAGGTAGACTCTGCAATAAGCCACTAGGAACTTGGTGCTCAGCCTTCACCAACTGACACACATTGCAAGCTGCAACCCAATCTGCCACATCTCTCTTTATCCCGACCCAATGATAATACCGTTTCAGATCCCGATACATCTTAGTCGCTCCCGGATGAATCGAGAACTTACTCGCATGAGCTTCTCTCAGAATTTCCTGCCTCAAGTCCTCATCCTTGGGAACACAGACTCGTCCATGCACCAAGATAGTCCCGTTAGCAAAAACCTGATATTCGGAACCAGCAGCCTTAGAGAGATCTAACAACACCGGATCCTGCTCCTGAGCTACTCGGATCCTGCTCAACAGATCCGCCTGATCCGCCGCCGCTAACCCCAACGGTTCCTCTGAAGTAACACACAACCTCAAAGTACTAAGCACACTCACCAGATTCTCTACATCCCGCTCCTGAGATGAATCATACCTCCTCCGCCTAAGAGCATCCGCCCCTAGCTAAGTTCACCGCGACGGTAAACTAAAGGAAAACTCAACCCGCAACAACTTCTCCCATCACTTCCGCCTCCTAAACCAAAGACCACCGAAAAGGAACCTACTCCACTAACCACTTGGTCATGGAATGAGCCGTACTCTCAAGGCCTTTTGATGCAACTCCTGAAATAACCTGCCAACCCGAGAACTACTACACTTAGTCTCATTCCTCGGTCTAGGCAAAATCTCAGCTCGATTGCATCTTAACTGGATCCACAGAAACTCCCCTGCAGAAACAGTAAGACCCTGAAAACCCATCATCACTTGTCAGAAACTGCACTTGCTCATCTTATCAACCAGCTCCTGATCCCGCAACTTCTCCAGAACTCACCTCAAATAAACCTCATGTTCCTCCAGACTCTTCGAATACACCAGGATGACATCGATAAAGTTAATCACGAACTCATTCAGATACCACTGAAAGGCTTCGCTCATCAACCTCATAAATGCAGCTGGTGCACTCGTCAACCCGACAAACACCTTTACTAACTCCACCCTACTCATGACTCGTCAAGAAGGCCGTTTTCCTGACAACCACCTCATCAATAGAATCTGGTGTTAACCGGATACCAAGTCATCCTTGAAGAACCAAGTAGCCCCTCACAATTGATCCAACAAGTTATCAATTCTCGGAAGACGAAACTTGTTCTTCATAGTGACTCGGTTAAGCCCTCGTTAATCGAAGCACAACCGGAAATTACCACAATTCCTCAACACCACACACCGGTTCTCCACACGGTGAAGTACTCAACAAATCCTCTAGCCGCCTCATCGGCTCTTACAACACTGCTGGAGTCATCCGGTAAGGTGCCTTAGATAACAGCGTCGTCCCGGGTTCCAACTCAATCGTGAAAGGATCCGACCGCGATGACGGCAATCCTTGCAACGACCGAAAGATATCCTCACACTCCTGGACAACCCGAATATCCCTCACTGCAACCTCACCTACAGACTCTGCCAGCAAAACAGTCTCCGAGTAAGCCTTGCAACCTCTCAGTCATAGCCTCAGCCTGCACCCAAGAGTTCACGAGACTCTCAGAAGTCGGTTTCACTCCCTGACAAACCAACCTTCTCCTACTACGCTCCAACACAACACGACTCCGGTGACACTCCAGATGAACTTTGTACTGATCAAGCCAATCCATACACCGGATGCAATCATACAGTTCAACTAGACTGTACACCAAGTCCGCTGTCATCCACTTACCAGTCACTAGAAACTCCACGCCTCTCGCCCGGCCATGAGTAACTAGAAACTTCCCTTCCGCAACCATTACCGGTCCAACCCGCTCACTAGCGCCACTTCGAAGAGATGAAACAATCATGCTCCAGAATCGAACAACCCGTGGAATTCACCACTGCCTACTTCAAAGGTCTCCACACAACTCCCATGTGCTAAGAAACCTAACAATCTCGCCAACTATGACCCATGCTTCCGCACCCGAAGCATCCCGGCCATTCTACCTCAAACTGGAAGTATCCTCCCACTTCCTTTTCTGCCCCTGCACAGGCTTGCCGCCCTGCCAGGTATCACCTGTTGAGACTTAATAGACTGAACAACTGGGCTAACCACCACAGCCTGCTCTCTCGAGTCTCAACAATGCCTCCTGCAGTCTCAACCAATTATGCTCTCACAGCATACCCGGACACTCCGCACCATGTCCTCAATCTAATCAAAGTCCTCTCAAGAACCTCTTATCTCGGGCCTCTTCGCCCTCCATGCTCCTACCAGCATGAACCAACCCAACCCATGAGCTAATTAACTCCAAAACATACTCACGAACTGATCTTCCTCACAGATCGAGTTCCAAACACCTCGTCTCTAAACGATTCGCAGCCTCTCGAGGAAATAACTTGGCATCACACTCTGCCCACAAGTCCGCCCAGGCCAACACTGCCTGAACCCTCCTAGCTGCAACACACCACTCGCAAAGAATCCTACACCAATTCTCTTGCACCTGTTCCCTTATCCGCAGATAAGACGGAACCCTACCAACATCCTCAGCCCTCAGCCGCACCTCTGCCACTCGTGACATCACCGGAGCCTAACTCGTACCGCACTCGGTAACCGCTCCAAAAACTGCTGAAGCCAATCCGCCAGATGATCCACTCGACACTGAGCCCACCCGCGGGCGCACCCGCACTACCAACCTCACGAGGACCCACACCGGCCCCCGGCAGCCAACCTAGGACCACTCTGCCCCCACCAGCCCTCACACTGGCGCTCACACTTGGCTGCACGCTGGCAGCCTAAATGGCGCTCAAGCCGTCATGAAGCGTCTACGGATCACTCTCAGCCACTCGCGCAACACTCTGAGCCGCCCTCCCGGCCAACTCCCTCACTAGTCCCCGAGCACAATCCTGACCTCCACAGTCACCCCGGCCCCCACGGCCACATTCTCTAGTGCCACTAGCCAACACCATGCACTACCACAGTACACAAGCTAAGCACTAAAGAATAACAATAAAACACACTTACCGTGGAATCTCTTTGAAGGCTCGAAGGAAGATGATCTAGAACCCCCAAACTCACAGAATTGTAATTTTACCAAATTCAATCCTAGCAGTTCTAGCCCGTCCTAAAACCGTATCGCTCTGATACCAAATTGAAACGACCCGACCCGTTTTTTTTTTTTTTAAACAATAAGCTCTTAGTCTCAGACTAGCACTCCCATAAATGCTTGTCCTCCACAACCAAGCCACACAAACAAGCAACCAGCGGATAACACACTAAAACCAAACATGCAAATTCCATTAAATTACTAACCAGTTCAACAACAAATTCCAATCAATCCAGCAACCTAACCAGGTTCTAAAACAATAAAAGAAATACAATAAACCACACAGCATGAAAACCGAGACCCTAGATCATCTCCCTCTTCGTTGCCATGATTCCACGATCACAATTTGCCTTTACCTGCACCACATGGTTAAAAGAGATGCGTGAGTATTATCACAAATACCCAGTGAGACGGTCCTCCCATCTACGACTGCGCACACAGACGCGATGGATCCGCTCAGGCAAACACGCATCAAACAACACACAAAGCAAACACAACAACACGGCTCAACCACAGCCCAACAGGCAGCCTGTCGATCGACACTACCACTAGGTGTCGATCGACAGCCCTGTTCACACCTGTCGATCGACACACCCACGGTGCCTGTCGATCGACAGCTCAACGGAGCCCTGTCGATCGACACACCCACGGTGCCTGTCGATCGACAGCTCCTCAGGACCCTGTCGATCGACACAACCTCTAGGTGTCGATCGACAGCTCCTCGATCACCTGTCGATCGACACAACCTCTAGGTGTCGATCGACAGCCTCGTGTGACCCTGTCGATCGACACACCCAAGGGCTGTCGATCGACAGGTCGTCGCAGATTCATAGGAGATCGATCAATTATCCTCTCGGATCGATTCCTCCTCTGCGATAACACGAAACCTGCACAACAAACACAATCCAACAATCCATACACCACAAAACACACAGAAACAACATCAATCATCAAAATCAATCAGCTTTTAACCTACCACCATACAACCCTAACGAATCCACCGGCCCAGAAGCCATGGTCACGCACTCACCTTAGATTTTCGGTTAGATTCTGGTAGAATTGAGGCTAGACACGAATTCCGCAACAACCACCACGAAATTCCACCTCAAATCGATCAAGAACGAAACCCAATCACAAACTATCAGGAACAAGAGAAACTCCTCTCAAACTCTCTGTTTCTGATTTTTGGGACTTTGGTTCGCTCAAATGCGGCCAAAAACTCTTAAATACGAAGCCCTAGGGTTTACCCAAACCGGCCCGGTCCAATTGAACGACTTAAATCGAACCAGAAAACCAACCAATTCGAGCACCTGTCGATCGACAGACACTAGGTGTGTCGATCGACAGCCCTTAAGAGCCCTGTCGATCGACAGACACCATGTGTGTCGATCGACAGCCCCTCCATTTTACTAAAAATGGTTCACGGGCGTCACATTTGTTCTGTTTTCATTACCTCTCTAGTCATTACATATATATACACCTTTAGAGAAAGGAGACACTTGGAATCTTAATTAAAGTTGGTGCAACGATGTTTCTGCAATGTTTCCCTCTAACCACATGTAATTACTCAGATTTAATCACATCTAAAGAATTTTAATATAGCAAAGCTTGTCTCCTTGAAGCATATGATATTAACGCGCCGCTCGTGGATACATTCATGTGCACCATTTTAAACTTAATCTTTTAGGAGATTGTTTCAGATATTGTCTGCCTCCTACACTACAAAATTTGATTTCTCTAAGTTTGTATAAATCTCTAGGTGGTTATGAAATGAGCTGGTTTCGATAGCGAATATATGCACGAATGGGGGCTGTTACCATTCACCTGCTGCACATTCATTTACTCTTTTAAATTATGTTTTTTATGTGACACTAGATTTTATTAGAAACATAAAAGTTGTAGAAAATCAAGAACAAATCTTGGCTGTGTTTAGTCTTTTACTATTGCTATGTTGCACTTCTCTGTTCTGAGCCAATAGTTTAAAAATGAAAATGATTTGAAAGAAACAAAAATTAGAAAGAAGATTGAAATAATGGTTACCATAACCATTTTAAGAATATAAAACGAAACTTTATGTAAAGTCCAATACAAACCATGTAGATGAATATAGGATATAGTCTCACGTAGTCATGTCACTTTAAAATTGTATCCGGACGCAAACTAGAGCACACATGAATTTGATTGTATTAGGGCTTCTCAGATATTAGGTTAACCCTTCCTCAAGGTATGTATGAGATTGTTTATTTGATGAGTAAAGATTTCAGCAAAAATAGATGAATATAGACAATACCGGCAAAAAAAAATTGTTTGTTTCTATTCTCATTTAAGTTATGTTGACATTCCTGTACAAAATTTAATAGGTGTGATGACCTATAAGATGTTAAGAAGTGAGACTCTATATTTGATCAATGACTTTGAGAGTGATTCAAGTCCATCTTCAAGATCTTGAATGCAAGACTCTAGGATATGCACATCTTCCATCTTTAGCGACTTCTCAGATTGGAACTCACAGTCCACTCGTGTGAATTCATTTACTTCAGCTTTGCATGTATCTTTGTTCTGGCTCATCATCTTTGAGACCATTGACCATTTTCCACAAGCTTTTGATCCAGACATGAAGCTAAACAGAGATTCAAATAGAGCAATTGTTACGGCTTCTGCTTCTCTAAACACAACCAAAGATGCATCGGTGTTTTGGCACACTTTCAAATTCTTGAGTACTTTTTGGAATGACTTCTTGAGGAACTTTCTTGTGGCTAGGTATTTCTTGACCTCACTCGATAGATCTCCACGCTTTCTTCGTAGAATTGATTGGATCTCCATAAGACCCTCTTTCATCTGTGACAAAGCATCCTTGGAAATATTGCACAAATCCAAGATCCTTAGTGATCCATCAAGAAGCTTCTCAATCTGATCTTGAGATAAAGCTTTGTTGGTGATAGACATGTGAATCATCTTGTCAAGATAATCATGTAAATCTTGAATGTTGCTAAGTTTTTGGCAGATAGAAGAGCTTGAGGCTGCTTCAGAAGATCTCAATCTGGTCAATTGCTCATCGACATAAGCGGCTTGAGGGTGTTGCCTTGAAGGGTAGCTCTTAGATCGAACATGGGAGGAGACCGCCATTTTGTGTTTGAGCTTTTCTTCTTTGTTTTGAGATGAAGAAAATGCTTAGATGTTTGTTCTATCTTCATTGTCTCTCCGGTCAATACATATATACAACATTAAGGAAGGAATATTAAGGTGGTTCAAATTATAAATCATGCAAATCAGATGTTTGTGCAATGTCTCCCTCCTACCACTAACCATAATGTATCATTCAATGTGCATAAGAAATATATATGAATCAGATTTGAACACATGGAATTATTTTTCTAAAATGCAAAACCAGCAAGGCTTGTCTCCTTGAGGCATATTATATCAGCGCCACTCGCGGATACATTCATGTGCACCAGCTCTAAATCTTTTGAAAGTTTCTGCAAATCATGTCTGCCTCCTACACTGCAAAATTTTATAGTTGTATCATGATGTAATATACTAATATGTATCGGTTGCACATATGGTTTTGAGAGCGAATATATGCACGAATGGTGGTGTTATAATATGAATTTTTAGTAGGCATCTCTCAAATGCACACGTTGTTGCAAAAAAAACTCTGAACAATGTTTGTTTGTTGGGAAACAATAAATATGATACAATCAAAATAAAATCACATGTTGTTAGTAGGTGTTATCGTTCACATGTCAAAGTCGATGAATAAGGATCTTGCTTTCAAGGAGGACCAAAAGCCAAGCTGGTTTTGCATTTTTCTAATGAAAACTAGACGTCTTAATGCAGAGTCGCTCGTGCGGTTGCATTTTCTATAAGAATAACTAGGTTGTGCATGAATGTTTTAATTAGAGTATAATCTTCCGTTCAAGTTTTTCATTCTGTTTTACAAAATAAACATGCGTAATACAAAATAACAAAAACTTTCTTTAAATTACTAATCCGCAATTGATCCGGGTCGATCTAGTAACTCGATGATCCGGAGAGTTTTCCGGTTTGTCGTCCAATCAGGTTTAAAAACATTCTTATCTATTTAATTGGGCTCAAATCTCATGGGCTTTACGTTGGGTTCCAAGTGTTTTTTTTTGTTTTTTTTGTGAAAATTTTCAAGTGCTCAGTATTATTGTGAGTTTTTGAAGTTCCAATTACAATTACAAAAGATCAAACATTTGGGGGAAAAAGAACATCCCAACAAGTGAACTGAAAATCAATTTACTATTGATTTTTGAAAGATTTGATGCGCATACAAAACAAACATGGAAGTCTGATATACCAAAATGTACTAAATCTACTAATAATGTGAAACCAAGTCCCTAGTCTCATCTCCAATCCCTAACATGAACCACTACTGATAATGTGAAACCAAGTCCCTAATATCTATCTTCAATCCCTCTCATCAAGCATTATCTTCGATTCAAGCTTACCAATCTTAATATCCACAACTGCTTCAGTCTCTTTCTTGAAACTTGCAAAACGTTTGTTAAGCTCAACTTCCTTCCTAAACTCTTTATACTCACTCTTTACTATGAAAGTTCCAGTCCTGAAGATTATGATCGATAGGACAGAACAATGGAACAAATAATCCTAGCGTATGCCCGAGAAGCAGTTTCCAACGTGCAATGTCTGTCCATTGTTTTTGGATGTTATACAAAAAAGTGTCTTTTTCATATGTTTTTTAATATCATAAATACCATTATATAAAAAAAATCACGTTAAAACTTTATAAAACAATTCATAATTTCAAAAATAGTTTGTAAGCAACTAAAAAAACAGTAAAATATAATGTTATCTTTTAAATATTGTAAAATAACCCATTGTTGAACATTTTTGCCTACTTAACTTAGGCCAACATCATTGTAAACATATTTACATAATTACAATTTACATAGTTACATAATAACTGTCATCAATGGAAAATCCTTTTTATTATGTAATTTTTAATTTATTTACATGAAGACAATTATTTAGTAGTCCAACTCGTTCAAGAAGAGAAAATCAAAGAAGGATCGTAAAAGAGAAACTGAATTGTCGTTTACGATTCTTTTTTTCATGTTTTGAATTTTAACTAAAAAATCTAAATTAGTGTACTAAAGCAATTCATTAACCGGTTTGATAAATAAAGATTCATAAAATATTGATAAAAAGCTTTACAAATATTATTGTAACACAACAATTGATTAACTACTAATGATGAATTAGTTTAAGAATAAAAATGATTAACGTGTTTTGACAAAAAAAAAATGATTAAAGTCTTTGTTAAATAAAGACCTACAAACATTGAAAAAGACCTTACAAATAAAGGTTTAGTCAAAAAAATTACTAAAAAAGGCTTTCTAAATTGTAGGATCCTAATCGATGGCTTCACTTGTACTCTGTACTGAGCATGCCGACGTGTAAACTTTTTGAATCGAGAATCTAGAAGGCTCTTTCATTGCAAACAACATGAAACGAGTCTTCTGATGCTGACATAGAGTAACAAACCCAATCAAATCTCTAGCAAACTCCTTCTCCGTAGCACATTGATCTTCAATAGAAGGAAATATCAATTTGACGTAACCCCTAACGCCTAATCGACCCATAAATCCCAATAAATCGATCCAGTAATTAGCATGTTAGCCTAAAAACAGAGAGATTTCACAAACCAACCAAATTCAGATCTGAATCTCTGGAGCTTTCGCTAGTCTCCTCCTTCACAGTGATCAGAGAATTTTTCGAACCCAGCCCAAGAAAATCTCTCTCCATAGATCAAAATTCGATCTCAAATCACGAGCGACTAATTAAAATCCGGAATCAAACAAATATCCACCTGAAAAACAAATCCTAATTAAAGCTTACGCTGGAAAAGTGTGTCTTATGGTGCTTCATCGACATTTGCTTTAGGTGATTCCTTGAGTTTTCGCATCACCTCTTTTATGAGATATTCTTCAATCTGCTTGTTCCTAGCATTGAGTTGTTGATCCTTTTTCTCAGAAAAAATAAACTTATTGAAGTACTAAACCGGTACAAATTAATATATACTAATATGTATCGGTTGCACATATGGTTTTGAGAGCGAATATATGCACGAATGGTGGTGTTATAATATGAATTTTTAGTAGGCATCTCTCAAATGCACACGTTGTTGCAATAATAACTCTGAACAATGTTTGTTTGTTGGGAAACAATAAATATGATAAAATCAAAATAAAATCACAAGTTGTTAGTAGGTGTTATCGTTCACATGTCAAAGTCGATGAATAAGGATCTTGCCTTCAAGGAGGACAAAAAGCCAAGCTGGTTTTGCATTTTTCTAATGAAAACTAGACGTCTTAATGTAGAGTCGCTCGTGCGCTTGCATTTTCTGTGAGATATGAGAATCCATATCTATTTTTTTGCTTATTGTTTATGCGTTAGGATATGTGGTTGGAGGGAGACATTGTATAAACATAAGCTTCAATGATTTAAATTTGAGCCAGCCCTGAGTCTCCTCTTGTCTCTCTTCTCTCAAAGACTCAAAGGTGTATATATGTGATGATTGGGAAGATTATAAAGACAGAACAATACATCTTTAAGCTTTCTTAAGCCTTCTCAAAACAAAGAAGCAAGGTCAACAAAAATGGCTATCTCCTCCCACGTTCGATCTAAAAGCTTACCTTCAATGCAACACCCTCAAGCCGCTCATGTCGATGAGCAATTGACCCGATTGAGATCTTCTGACACAGCCTCGAGCTCTTCTATCTGCCAAGACTTAGCAACCTTCAAGATTTACATGAATCTCTCGAGAAACTGCTTCGCTTACCCGTCAAACAACAAGATCTATCTCAAAAGCAGATTGAGAAGCTTCTTGATGGATCCATCAAGATCTTGGATATATGCAATATCGCTAAGGACGCTTTGTCGCAGATGAAAGAGGGTCTCAAGGAGATCCAATCGGTTTTACGAAGAAAGCGTGGAAATCTATCGGCTGAGGTCAAGAAATACTTAGCCTCAAGGAAATTTCTCAAGACTTCAATCCAAAAAGTACTCAAGAGTTTGAAAACCGGCCAAAACACCGATGAATCTTTGGTTGTGTTCGGAGAAGCAGAAGCCGTAACAATTTCTCTGCTTGAATCTTTGTTTAGCTTCATGTCCGGATCAAAGGCTTGTGGCAAATGGTCACTGGTTTCAAAGATAATGAGCCAGAACAAAGCAACATGTGAAGCAGAAGAAAATGAATTCACAAGAGTGGATTCTGAGTTCCTATCAGAAAAGTCGTTGAAGATGGAGGATGTGCAGAACTTAGAGTCATGCATTGTAGATCTTGAAGATGGAATTGAGTCACTCTCTAAATCATTGATCAAATACAGAGTTTCGATTCTTAACATCTAATAGAATATTGTGACCACAAATTTTTGTACAAATAGGAGATGTAAATTTTAACACAGAGATTATTTCGTATGATTATTATGTGTCTTCTTTCATTTCTTTTTTTTCTTTCTAAATATAACAACAACAAAAATGTTCTAACAATCAAGGAAGATCAAATTCGAACTTAGTTCAAAAACCGTCGATCCCTCAATTTTTTTGTTTGTTTGTTTTCTGTTTTTTCACAAGTATGACACCAAATACCATTTTCTTGTGTAATTTTGACCAACTTATCTCTTTGCCATAAAATACTGGATTGGAATAAAGTTTTTTTCACATAAAATCTACAATGACAATTAAAAACATTGTCTTGTATGTTGATACACTTGGCAACGCAACGGAGTTAGCTTAATATGAATATCAAACTTTACTATCTTTATCTAAATTTTACTTGAAAAAATCTCTGAAATCACATTTTTATAGCAAGTTTTTTTCTAAACTATATGAATGCATACCTTCCAACATATATCTTCAACGTACAACATATATAAATTTTTCTCTGTAGAATTTTTTTTTACATTTACCATATAAATTATGATGGACTGGTCCAACCCTTGTTGTGGTTTTTGGGAGGGATTGAACTGTGATGAGCACAGTCAAATCACGAATTTGTGCATCTCAAATAGTGGGATCTCAAAAAGTTTAGCTCTAGAATTAAAGAATCTTTTTTGCCGTAGTTGAAACGCATTGTTCCTTTATCTTTCACATGATTGAAGTCTTTGCGTGTGATCAATCTGACCAATAATCTACTTTAAGGACCAACACCATAATTCGACGTTAGTGTATTTGTTTATATTTACGTATAAAGAGCAACATATTTTGTTAAGCATATTCAATGTTTTTTGACACCCAAGAGTTAACATTTTATTTTTAATTATTGTAGATTTTGGCTATCCAATAAGCTTTTCATGTGTTTGGAAAGGAAATGACCATTGTCATGCTTTGTGCTCGAGATAGTGTTGTATGGACAATGACTTCATGTTTATTGCATTTGTATCCATGCACCTAATCGGTGCTACCTCTCCACGGTTTGTTGATATCACCTCACTTTCATTGATTGATCTTTCAAGACATCGGCTTACTGGTAGCATCTCTCGAACTAACGTGTTTAAAAAATATGATTGTTCAAGATAACAATTTTCAGAAAAGACTTATATTTTAACAATATTGTGATAAGTTGATGGAAATCACTCCTTGTAGATAGATAAACAGTCACAAAAACGGAGAATTGTGGCAATTTGAGTTGGATTTGTGGTTGGTTTGCTTGTTACCGTAGAATTATGTCTTGGTTACTATCTGGTTATCAAAATAAAGCGTTCTAATAAGCAAAATCAAATATTCTTATGGTATTACTAATATAATAGAAACCAACACTATGTGACCGAAACAAACATTTGAGGTCTTAGAAAAAAATGTCTTTCCCTTGCTCATTAACCTCAAGTATTACAAAAATGAATGGTAATAATTTTTAAACAAAAGTTTACCGAGTTTAGCCTTGGTCTTTGATCGTTTTGGTCTAATACTATGCTCAACATGTTTTTAGTTTAAGAGAAAACGAATTTCTTTGGAAATTGAAATGTTGACTTCAGTTCTTGCTGAAATATGAAAATAAGTAAAAAAAAAGGATGCAAAACATCAGCAAATTGTGAGCAAAAATAAGAAACAATAACATTTATTTTTAAGTAAAAAGAAACAATAACTTAAGAGATGAAACTATAACTAGAAAGATGTATAAAGCCGTTGTCGCAAGCAAAACAAAGTTTGTTTATAGCCTATAACTTGTTGAAGTAAATGGTTTTATTGGTAATTAATAAAATGTTTTATTAATTGTAAAACATCATCTTGGGTCATATTTGGGCTCAAGTCACATGGGGTTTAGGTTAGGTTCCAACTTCCAAGTGTTAAGTATTAAGTCTAATGGCTGTGATGAAGTTCCAATTCCAAATGAGTTCATATTTGGAAATTGTCTCCTCTTCAAGATCTTACCGACATTGAGTGAATGAAGAGACATTTCAAGGGTGGGTGTGGTGTTTAAGCTACCAAAAGCGAAACCAATAGTTCTCTAACCCATTAAAGCAAAAGCACAACAATGTGGACATTATTTGAGTGACACATAACCTAAACAGGACAAGACAAACTACTAAATGAATGTGATCCGATACAAAAGCCAGGTTCTCTAAACACACATTAGATCTCTATCCAAGCATTCAACAAACATGGAATCCCAAAACAATGAAAAGTCTAAAGGATAAAGATACTTTTGATCCTCATAACAGCTATGGCTATCAAACTGAAGTATCTTTCCTCGAAAGGTATTTGCGATCCGATTCCATCCACCTTCTCTGCATACGCTCCATATTCATTTGGCGTTCGTCAGTGATTCGTTTCAGAATTTTTAGATCCTAGAAACATGAGATGAAAAAGGAGCAAAATTATCTTTGGAGGAAAATGTGTTGGATCATAACATCATCATATGTTCCATTTCTCATTTACCTCTTCGTCTTTCTGAACTGCCTTAGAGACACCAGTTGATGCAAACCCACCTAAGGAAAACAAACAATCTTGAATGTACAAAAGCAAATTCTTTGTTGAATTATTTTATCTCAAGAACATACCGATCACGTATCCAACAACACCTGAAGCTCCTTTATAGAAAAGTTCAGCCACATTGTCCACAAATAACTCCAAATCTCCCATTGGCAATTCTTTTGAAAAGATAATAAACCTAAGTTATACACAATCTATGCATCATCATTATCATAGAAAGTGGAAAAAAAGATCACCTTTCTCACTCATGGATGAACAATCACGATACTGTGATTTCCTCCCCATGCGAAAATTCTGCAATTTTGTTCCTTCGATTTCAGTAATTTTGTTCAAAAAGATGCAATTTTTTAAGGGTTTTTCAGATTACCTTAGCAACAGTGTTTCCTGGGAACCGCAACATCTTCCTGGTCGATTTTGGGAACCGTAACACCAAATGTCTTTGATGTAATTTTTCATTTAAAGACCAACGAATCCGTTTGGGCCTGTTTATACTAATGGGCCTGTTGTGTATTATTAAACTCAATGCTTTTCAACAAGGTAATGTGATTATAATTTGATACAAAAATTAATGTTGGCGAGATCTTTAACAAAATAATGATCATGCAAAAAGGTTAACAAAGTAATGTTTTGGGTTTTTGGTTTGGTTTTATTGAGCATGATTGTTCTTAGTGGTGCTGGAATGATTTCAGAGGGAGATTCAAGGCGTCGTGATGTAATTGCGGTTAAGAAGCTTGGCATTTTATGGGTTTGGTGGGAAACAGTTCAGAGATAAATAGGTTTAACGATTATTTTGCAGATTTTTTTACACATTCTGTAGTACCATGGAACTTGTACATAATAAAATAGCTATGAATTTAACAATGAGAGAATCAATCATATCCCCGAGAAATCATTTCGGGTGTATAAAGTCTCCTTCATGGCAAACAACATGAATTGAGCCTTATGATGTTGACAACGACTAACAAAACCAATCAAATCTCTAGCAAACTTCTTTTCCTAAGCACATCGATTCTTCAATCGAAGGAAGTATCGGTTTGATGTACGCAATACTAAAAGACTGTGTCTTCTGGTGCTCCATCAACCTTTGCTTTAGTTGATTCATTAAGTTTTTTCTTTGTTCCTAGTTTTGAGTTGTTTCTCCAGTTTCTTCATTCTAGAAGCATAAACAGAAGCTGCATCTTCAATCGAACACAACGATTGTGTGATGCTTTTTTTGGGATTATGATCGGTGTAGGAGCTGCTACAGGGCTAGCTTGGATACACCACAGATTCCAATCACCTTAGTTGCATCAGTTCATTAGTTCCAATGTTATAGTTCTTGATGGTCAAATTACAGATTAGGGTATGACTGAGGCTTGTAGTTGGTTCTAGTGACTCGAACGAATAATTGGAGATTTTGTGGACTAAGGTTATGTCGAGTCGAGCACTATGGTTGCGTTGTTTAAAGGAGTTATTTTTGGGGTTTGGGATTGTGCTTCTTGAATTGGTTACAGGTAAAAAAGGCTTTGTCTGTTAAAGACATGAAAGGGAGTTAAGTAGACTGGGTGAGTCAGTATGTGGGCACTGGTAGAAGCTAAGATGCTATTGATAGAAGCAAAGGACACGACGATGAGACATTGCAGTTCTTGAAAATCGCATGTAGCTGTGTTGTGTCGATGTTCAAAGAAAGGCTAATAATGATTCAGGTGTATGAATCTTTGGCGGATAAGCACAGTGTTTCTGAGCATTATGATGAATTTGCACTGGTCTTTCAACAAACAAGAAGCTTGAGTATCTTACAAGAAGCATTAATGTGGTATGAGAAATCTACTATGGATCATCCTTTTTTACTTGCATTTCTCAAACTTTGTTCGTTCTCACACTATTCTTCGTATTTAATCGATGTCAGTGTTCATGTTTTGTCTTCTGTCTTGCTGCTCTATAAATTTGTACATTCATCATCAATGTAGTCTTTGGAATGTAGCTACTCTGCTGAAATGCGAAGCTTTCTTCCTTCTTTGTGAATCCTTTGGATATGGGAAACATGAGGTGTATGGTTTGGTCTTATAATCAAAGAAACCTTTGCTTATTTGATTGTGTTTTTCTTTCTCCCATCACTTTACTTGTTACCTCAAATTGAATTTGCATGTGTGCGAGATTTAGTAGTACTACTACAGTTTCTGATAAATCTCTCTTTTATGTAGTACTGCTACAGTTTCTGAATGCGGAGTTGTGTAATCCACAAGAGTGCATGCCTATGTTGTACAAGAGGATATCGAAAATGGCAAGGGACCGCGAGAAGATATCTATAAGGTAGACACACAAACGAACCAGAATTCGACGTTAGTGTATAAGTCGATATGCATATAAAGACTAACATATTTTGTTTAGCATGTTTTTTTTAGACCCAAGAGTTAACATTATGTTTTCAGTTATCGCAGATTTTGGCTATCCAATAAGCTTTTCATGTGTTTGGAAAGGGAAATACCCTTATCATGCTTTATGGCTCGAGATAGGGTGTTGTCAGAACAATAACCTTAGGTCTATTGCATTTGTATCCATGCACCTAATCGGTTCTACCCCTTCATAGTTTGTTGATATCACCTCACTTTCATTGATTGATCTTTCAAGAACCCGGCTTTACTGGTAGCAATCTCTCTCGTGCTAACATGTTTAAAGAATATGATTGTTCTAGATGTTTATGATAACTATCTTCAGAAAAATACTCATATTTTAACAGTGTGGTGATAAGTTGATGGAAATCACTTCTTATAGACTAACAATCATATAAAAACCAAGAATTGTGGCAATTTGCGTTGGATTTGTGGTTGGTTTGCTTGTTATTGGAGAATTATGTCTTGGTTAATACTTGTTTATCAAAATGAAGCGTTCTAATAAGCAAAATCAAATACTTTTGTGGTATTGCTACTATAATAGAAACGAACATTATGTGACGGAAACAAACATTAGAGGTCTTAGAAAACAATGTGGTTGCTCTTCCCCTTATACTCGTTAGCCTCGTGAATGGCGATAGTTTTTTCAACAAAAATTTACCGAGTCTAGGATTGGTCTTTGATCGTTTTGGTCTAACAATATTAATCTCATCTTCTTTATACTATATATGCTCAACATGTTTTTAGTTCAAGTGTTTAAAGTAAAAACGAGTTTTTTTGGCAATTGAAATGTTTCAGTTCTTGCTAAAATCTGAAAATAAATTAAAAAAGGGATGAAAAACATAAGCAAAACATTAGTAAATTGTGAGCAAAAATAAGAAGCATAGACTTAAGAGATGAAACTATAACTCGAAAGATGCATAAAGCCGTTGACACAAGCAAAACAAAGTTTGTTTATGGCCTACAAAAGAGTTTTTTACATCTATACATATTTTCTCAACAACTTTTTACATTTGAAAGTACTTTATAAAGATGCCATACTTTTCTAGTGTGAAATCTCTATTTTATCTTCTAACATTATTTTACTTTCTTTTTTTGTTCTTTCAACTAAACCAACGCTGTCTAACAATATTTTTTTTCTCTTGTTCTTCCTCCTTATCTAGTTAAAAATAAGAATAACACAAAATCAAAAAATTGACGCCTGCCACCATAATCGATAGTTTAAGTGTGGATCGAATCTCTTTTGAATTTTCACAATTCTTTTGTTTTCATTGAGAAACCAAAAGTCCATGAAGTTTTGGCGGAGATGATCGTTGTGGTCTACCATTGATTGGGATTGCGATCCCATTTTGACTTTCTGTGAGATTCCCCATGGTTTGGTCGGAGGTTTTGAAGCGAAAAGTGAGAGAGATGGAGGATTGAGTCTGTTGCAACCTTATGTAAACATCTTTACTAGTATTTTGTTAAGAACTGGTGATCGTGTTTGTGAATTATTGCAGAATGGCTCGTTAGTTATATGTGAAGATCAAAATAAAAACCCGTTAAAACGCTATTACCTCCAAACATGAGCAAACAATTTTCTTTTTTAGCAAAATGAGAAAAAACTACAAAATTTCTGTCACATGTCATCGCTTAAAATTTGAATCATTGAAGTGAAACAACAAATCATAAGAAATAGACAAAGAGAAGAGGAATAATTGTGAACCAATACTTGCAGAAAACGGCAACTACTTAAAGCTGTGTGTGAGTAAACGGCACCAAGTGTGTAGGTTCCACATGTGATTAGAACCGTCTCATTTGGTCTTATAATTAAAGAAACCTTTGCTTCTTTGATTGTGTTTTGCTTTCTCCCATCACTTGTTACCTCAAATTGAATTTGCATGTGTGCGAGATTTAGTAGTATTGCTACAGTTTCTGATAAATCCCTTTTTCTGTAGTACTGCTACAGTTTCTGAATGTGGAGTTGTGTAGTGCACAGGAGTGCATGCCTTTGTTGTACAAGAGGATATCGAAAATGGCAAGGGACCGCGAGAAGATATTTCTAAGGTAGATACACCAACGAACCCATATATAGCGTTTGGGATTGGAACTAAGAGCAATCTACTACAACTTTTTTGTTATATCAATGTTTAAGCTTCTCAATTTTGGACTTTTGTTTGTCTATAGTAAGCATTTCATCAATCAAAATCAAGAGCTTAGCGTTCCTAGATTCGCAACATAAGAGCACAAAAGAAAACAACATACTTTTACATTTCTCATAATTTTAAACCCTTGACTTTGAATCTCCTTAGACAAAACACCTTAGTCTAAAGAGAAATCTCAGTCTTCATGCTTGTGTTAGAACAGATGACTTTCTTCTTCTCAATCTCCCACTTAGATTTTGCTATAACTCCATCACTCACAGGCTCATAAGCCTGAGGAACAAAAAAAATCAAAGTTTTTGTCATTGTTATCTTTCATCAAGATTATGTCAGAATCATCTCAAGAACACATAAAAGCAAATGTGGGTACCTACCTCAAGTTTTTGGACAAGCTCTTTGGCATTAGGGGCGGAGACAAAGATGTGTCTCTGAGATGGTTTGATAAAGCCATCATCAACGGCTTTATCAATGAAAGTGAGGAGGTAATTGTAATAACCATCCACATTTAACAAACCCACCTACAGTTTTTATTTTCCCCCCCAAAGTGGAAACACAAAAGATCATGACTTTTTATATATAGATTTTGATTCTTGGTTAGTGATTCAGAGAGCAATGAACAGTAGAAAGTGAAATTTGTCTTTCTCTTTTACTTACAGGTTTGTCGTGGATTCCAAGTTGTGCCCATGCTATTACTTCCAATAACTCTTCTAGTGTTCCATACCCACCTTATAACAATATTTTCAAGAACAGAGCAAATTACAAATGAATCATGTTATGGAAGAAATATGTAAACTTTGGAAATATCTTGACCTAGTTTCAAGTTTGTAACCAAAATTTTCATAATCTTGTTACAATCATTTAAGACTGAGAACAGTTGATTTGGAAAAATCGATATTTTTTATAGACACCTTTACTTTCACACTTGCTTCTTTGATTCTCCGTAGAATTAATTAGGCGTACTATGCACTAAGAGTCTCTAAAACAAAGCCTAACGAGTAACGAGAAAGATTTTAAGCTAGTTAGTTATTGTCTACCTGGTAATGCAATGAAACAATCCGAGTGGCTCGCCATTTCGGCTTTCCTTTGATGCATATCAGCAACAGCTCTTACCTCACCAAATGTTTCTCCGGTTATCTATTTATAAACTCACATTTCAATAGCATAGAGTAATCATTCAAGCAAAAAAAGAGAGTAGTTTTAAGCCTACCTCTTTGTCCATAAGAGTCCTTGGTATGATCCTAACCCCATAAAAGCAAAGCAAATCACATAACAATGTCATAATACTAAAGTGAAGAGATCATAGATTTAAAGAGCATACATACCCTAGTACATGTCCTCCAGCTTCATGAACAGCTTGTGAAACCAAACCCATGAGACCAATACTTCCTCCTCCATACACAAGATTCAATCTCCTCGTAACCTGTTCCAACAAAACAGAGAATAAAAGAACAAATTCAAAACTCATTTCAAGGTGTCAAGACTTTTGTTAAAGGTTTAAGCATAACCGAACCAGCTCTTGAGCTAGATCAATGGCTGCATCTCTGTAACAGTCTCTGTTTCCACTGCTGCTTCCACAAAACACACAAACCCTCTTGAACCTAGACTTTACTAAATCCATAGCCAAATCAGTTTGCATTTTTGATATTTTCTTTCTCTTGTGGATTAGAAGAAAATAAAAGTTTGTTTCTTGAAAGAAGAACGTGTGGTTCAAGCTAACTCATTATTGTTTCACTTTGTGATGCAACTTAGACAATGAGACAAGAAATTATATAGACACAAGAAAGCAACAAAGACAATACTGTGCCATTATATCCAATTGCATTCAACTAACAAGCTTTTCTGCTTTTTCTTTTTATGGTTTAAAGAGTGGTTGCTTTTATGGTATTTTTTATATAAAAAACACTTTAAAGTAAATTTAAAAAGAAATTACAAGAACAATACAGAACAAAATTAGTTAGATGATTAGAACTTTTGGAGGGAAACTTAAACTAGTGTGACAAACAAAACACAAATCTTAAATCCTACTAATCAAATAAGGAAAAGATTTGTTCATTTATTGAAAATCTTTGAAAACAAAACATAATGATTTCTCTCGTTTCCTAACTTCATTTTCAAAGTTGGTATGATGATGTCATAATAAAACCTTCGGTGTGTTGGGTATGTATATACATTTTATGCTTTTTGTATGAAGATGGTTCATCATCATCGAACCGTTTTTTCTCTACTTTTTTCAATTCAATGTTTCGTCCTTTGCTCAAACGTGTCGAGTTCGGGTTGATCCATACTAATGGCTAAATTTGATGGGTTCCACTTCATGACCCATACTATTGGGTGTGTATGTGTCAACAAGTAGGGTTCTTGTCCTGACACAACATGTCAACATTCCATTATTAGTTTGTTGGGTTACACATTTACAATGTTACTTGGCAGCTTTGATAGATTGTACTTAAAACGACACGTAGTTTGCTTTTCTGAAACCAGAACAGCATACAGTTCTTTGGTCAATGCCTAACTTTGACTCAGTCAAAGAAATGTTTAACACTACCCTTTAACTAACTTTTCCAAACATGATGCAAAACAGTACACTTAATACATTTATTTCAAAAATTAAGAACCAAAATGCCATCATTATCAGTATTACCTACCGAACATTCCTTGAACCTTTTTCCAGAATTATGTAGAATTATAAATTAAACCTTTTAACTAAAGTAGGTACAAGGTATTTTTGTGATTAGATACAAAGATAAATATTTAGTTCTTGTATGTATCCATACATGATATTCACTTTTCTCTAATCAAAGAACGTGCCTTAGAGATATAACGGTATTGAGATTGTTGATCCATGGTTTCTCTATTAGTTAATAAAAAATTACCATGAAGACAATAACAATATTTTTATTCAGAATAATGTATATATAGACAGTGGCGTATCTAAAAATTATTTTGACTAGGGGTAAAATATTTTAATGGATCCTAAAAAAAACCTTATAATGGAGAAGATGGGAAACAACATCATAAAGTCCTACTTCTGACCGCTTCATATTTCTTCCCGTTTTATTGAACATCAGTTTTATCAGGAGTCAAAATATTTGAACTAGTATCATATAAAATCAAATAGTATCGTATTAATATGTCATTTTCATAACTCACAACGTATAGTATGTATTTTTTAGATTTTTCTATTTATAATATTTTAGGGATTTCTGTTTTTATGCTGATTTGATTAACCGAAAAATTATAAAGATGTTTTAATAAATCCCGGTGGAAAGTATTTACAAACCTTAGAGTTTTTGCTAAACTCTAAAAATTGAGAGAGAGATTTCCAAACCCTATTTCTAAGAACTTCCGTTCCATCAATAATTAACAAAATGATGAATGGTAATTAAATAGAAACCAAAGATGATTATATTGGTTACGGATTTATGTATCAACCGATACAATCCTTTCATCAATTTATACTAAATTGTAAAAGAACATGATACGGTTTGAAATTTTATGATAATTATAGTTATAATTATGGTTTTCAACTACAGTAAAACCTCTATAAATTAATAACGTTGAGACCATGATATTTTATTAATTTAACGAAATATTAATTTATCGAGAGACCATTGTCCCATCAGTTTTGAGAAGTTTTGTGTTTGATGTATAGATTATATATATATGCTTACTTCATAAACGAACGTTCAAGAATCGGAAACCAAAGTATAGAATTTCACAAGCATACTCACTATCTTCCAAGTCTCTTTAATCTTCCATTTACTGTTGCTTATCTCTAACAAACATATTCGCAGTCATATTAAGCATCTTAGTTATAAGATTTCAAAGAAATATTTGTTCCTCAAATTTTTTTCCCATCAAAATATGCATCCCAAGCCATCGACCATAGAGAATTTAATTATGCACAAAAAGGAAGAAAGGTAATGGGCAGAAGGTACGAGTCAACTTCGCATGTGATTTACATGTAGTTTCCACTTTATTGGTAGTTAAATTAAGCTTCGATGGATGTACTTTTCACGTGTCAATTATGAGAACCTATCTCCAAACCAGCACGAGGAATCGAAAACTCAACATGTGGCTAATCAAAAACTCCATGATTGTTGGCTCGATTAGGACTTGTATTTAGCTTGAAGGTCGCTCTATTGTTACGTATGTTTCCAATGCTAATAAACTTTGGTACCCTCAGCCTCCAGTGCACGTTCTCTATGACAAATGTGTTCGTGGACATCAATTCTCACTAGAGATTAATATCTCTAGAATACAAAACAGATAATTGATTCTCAAATACTTTGGGCTTCTTTTCTATGATGCAGCGTGAGTTTCATAATTTTAAAATGGACCACATGCAACTGTGTGTATGTGGTGCCTCCGAGATATATGAAGCCCAAAAAATTTATTTTTCCGATGGGCTTATACTAGCCTCGTTTTGGTTCCATAAGAACACACTAACATGATCACAAACAAATCCATTTTGCACATTTTTGCATTCAGCTACCAAATAAAGTACATTTTCAATTAGTCTCTTTTAAATTAGCAATCCCCTCTAATGCTGCATAATGCATGCACATGCACATGCACATCCACATATATGTATATACAGTAAAACCTCTATAAATTAATAATGTTGGGACGAGATAATTTATTAATTTAGAGAGAATATTATTTTATCGATAAATTAATAATTATTAATTTATAGAGAGAAATCCGTTTTAGGTAAGATTTTTCTTAATTTGTTTTTTTTAATAATTTTATATTATGAAATTTAATGAATCTATTTGCAAATTGATGAAATTTTGATTAATTTTTTGATTATCGCAATAGAGTGGATGATATTATCATAATAGACGATCAAACTAAAATGGTATACTATGTATAAAATTTATAAAAAATCATAGTTATTATCCCAAATGTCGATGAATACATTTAGAAAACATTATTATAAAGAATCAATTATTTTGCCTATAATTTTTACAAGTTTATGGTAAAGATCGAAAAAACAATTATAAAAGTTTTTGTAACACTTAAATTAAAAGATAATGAAATTTTCATTTTTAAGTTAAAACAAAAATCACTAAAACCATGTTTAGTACATTGTCATATATATACATAATTATATATGATTATTAATTTATACTATTATTGGGACCATATTTTACATAGGAGTTTCAAAAAAATTATTATCTTATCATTTTATCAAATTGAGTTGATTTTTACATTGGCCCGACTCGGGACCGGAATAATTTATTAATTTATAGTGTTTATTAATTTATCAAGTATTAATTTATCGAGGTTCTACTGTATATATATTAAAATAATGCACACATATGCAACCCCCTCTAATATTTGTTGTTTCTCACGTATTGATAAACAAATTTTATATCCCTTATATCGATTCATTAAAATAAATTCCGATTTCGATTTTTAAAAACATTTTGCAGGCGCTTCTGTGAAACAAGAACAAAATTTTAAATAATACAAAGTAATGTAAATATATGTACTATAATATTATGCGCACACCTCTCTTTTTGTATTAGTTTTTTTTTCTTGCTTTGAGATTATTAGGTATATGATAGTATAAGACATTATCATAACACATAATAAAAACTCTTTGCAATAAAGTTAGTGTGGTCCGATAGCGATACTCGTTATATTCTATAGTCTATACAAATCAATTAAATTCCTCTAACGGTCTCATGATTTGCGTTATAGAATATAGCCATCATCTCAACATAAATGGGTCCGACGCATACTTTAAAACTTAATGTTAAGTCTTTATTGCCTTGTTGGTATATCCATTTGCAGTTGTGCACACTTAGCAAATGTCACTCTAGAGGAAGTTTTGCATGGCTTGCAATCGCATAGCAGTTTCCCTTAAACCAATTTCTTTGTTGAGAAGAAATTTGAAAACAAAAAACCCTATAATTGTGCATCTTTCTAGGATCATCTCATATTATTTGTAAGTTTTATTCAAATTTTTTATTAAATATATTTAATATGGTCGAAAAAATATCTATAAAAATTGTAATTAAACCTTATATTTCTTTTTTGAATCGAGACCATGTTCGATCGTTTCACTCACAAATGATAACAGATGGTATTGCATCTGTTAATTAATCGGTTTATCACTTAATACCTATCAGCGCAACCCAAATCACAAATTTCCTCTATATACTAATTACCATCTAGCTACTAAGTAAGTCCTATATTTTTGCAGTTAATGATTCATAACTAATGTTTTGTGCTAATGTCGTCATTGTTTACTATCCGAATTCGATAGTAAACAAAAAATGGGAACCAATTAGCCAATACTTAAATTTGGACCACTTTACTTATAGCTACTTTTAGAACTTTGGCTCCACAAAGCAAATAGCCGACAACCACTAGTTGTATCTTTTTCACTCAAACACTTAGTTGTATTGATATTTCATTTTTAAAGTTTGTTTTCCTCAAAAGTACCCCCAACTAGTATCTCGGCCGACACCTAAAACCTTGTGATACCAAAGCTGATTTTTACCATCGAAATTCCAACTTGACACACAATCTATCACAACAAACCAACCTTGTCCACCAAAAACCATTTGTATCTTAAATTCAAATCTTAAATAGTGAACATAAGGCTAAAATTGTAACTGTATCAATATTGAAAATGACATAACTATTTATGTCATATGTTTCCGTTCCTGAATACCACAAGTCACAGCATTGTTTTCAATCCGGCATGGGATCCACGTGGATATCATTACATAAAGCGTGTCTCTGGTGAAACTTTGATTAAAATAATGGTTAGTATAATAAAAATTTAATATTTACGTGTTTAGTGAAATCCCTTTTAACTTTTAAGTCACGTCGTTACCAAGCTTAACTTTATTTTATCACAACTATGCATGTCCCCTTCGTTTTAACTCTGAATAATAATTCGATATATTTGTTGATGTTTAAATTGCCTTCGGACCGGATTTAGGATTAATGACCAATCTGGAAGAGACTTGACTTAAACCATAAGATCCAAAATCTAAAAAGAAGTGACAAAGACATAGTGCAAGACATGTGTGTCTAGTTGAAATTTAACTCCAAAGTCTCCGCTCGCTAAGATCATCGACAAAGATATAAGGAACCAGATCAACACCTTTCAAAGCACGGACTCAAGCTTTAAAGATGCCATGGTTGCTTGGTTTGCAACTAGAACATAAAGAATCAAATTTGCTCTATTTTTTCTATCCCATGTGTGCGGTGAAGGGTTGAGCCACAAATGATTACTTGTCAATTGTTACACACTAGAGATGAAGAATGTTTTATAGTTTATTTTTCTTAAACATAAAACCATAAACAAAACAAAACGAAAGGCGTACAAAATTAAACATGAGGTAAACTAAAAAATTAACTAAAGCAAGTAAATTAAGTACCAAATGAAACATGAGTCTCAAAGCACCATATATATTTAAGTTTGTTTTGTAATTTTTTCAAATTAAATACTTCTAGTTATTAGAAGCAAACACTTGCGTAATGAAGTAGTTCGTACATTATCGTCTCAAGCAACACTTTAGCAGTATACTTCGTAGATTGTTCTTTCAAAAGAAAAAGAAAAACCCCACAAAATGACTAATCGTTGGCTTGTACCCACGAGGAAACAACGTAAACTCGTAAAGGGAATTCAAAATCAATTTTGTAACATGGATCAATTGTAAGAAAAAAATATATACTAAAATTAGCTGTAATTATATTTCATTTTCTTATTACAAACTGTATATAGTCATAAACAGATCTCTAAAATGGAATATTTAAGCTATATATGTAATTAAGTAATCAATTTGATTGTACGTAACTTTACTCATCGTTTCTCGCATGATGGAGAGTACTATATTAGTTGTGACCAAAAAAAAATTAGTTGATAAAAAAGGATAATCCAAAGCTCATATATTTAAACTTTTAGTTGGTCATCATCAACTTGATTTAATTTTATTTAATTCCTTGTAAAGTGGAGTATTATAAAAAAATTAATTGACTACTCGGAAGATTTTTAGTTGACTAGTTGACTGATTTAAGTTTCTTCTTTTAAATTTTGACTACATGACTGATTTCAGTTTATTCCTTTCCTTCGATTTTGTAACTCTTATTAGTTTTTTTTTTTTTGAGAAAAGCATTCTAATCTCTTATTAGTTATTACCCATTGAGAAAGCAAATAACGTAGTAATTATAGTTCGTTTACATGTTTATCATAGGGGTAGACAAAATATCTATGATATATGTCTCGTTCCATTATTTGGTACGATTCGATTTACAAATTACAATATTGTACAATCATAAGTTTTTGGAGTTAAATAAATATTTAATTTCAGTGTTCTTAAGAAGAAATCAAGTCACAAATAAATTTGAAACTCTGGGTATTTATTATTTTCAAGAATATATACGTGTATAGATATATATATATATATATAAACCTTATATTTATAATATATCAACAAATAACATGCTATTTCTCAAATTAGTTATAAAAAAATAAGTTTAAAACAAAACTTAAAAAGTGAATTTTCAAATAATATTGCAGTTAATATCTGATCAATTAAACATTCATATCTTCAAATTATTTAATTGTTTGAAATAATGTTTACGTATGGATCGTAAAAATAGTACATAATTTTAGCGGATATTCGAACACCAATATCAGGTTAATTTTAAAGCATATTAGAATCGTGCCGATTAAAAAAAAAGGAAAAAATGCAACGGATCAACAAAAAACACAATATTCGCTTCCCACCAATTCTAATTTATCATATAGTTTATAGTTAAAGAAGAAAATGCACCAACTAATCGTCACTTAATTGGTTACCACTATAGTTGAAGCTACTTTTGAGCCAAGAGCCGATAGCTCAGTGGTAAAGATTTTAGGCAAAGCCTAGAAGTCGCTGGTTCGAGTGGTACTTGGGACAAAACTCACAGAGATTGTTTTCCAAAAATTATCCCATGATTTCGGGTTTCATGTAACATGTGATGGCTTCTGAAACGACCCGACCCGTTTTTTTTTTTTTTTTAAACATTTAAACCCTTGGTCTCGGATTAGCATTCCCATAAATGTTATCCTCAACAACCAAGCAACTCAAGGAAACAATCAACAGCGGATAACACAATAATAACCAAGAAATTCCATTTCATTAAAAATACTAAACTAATTCAACACACTCCCAATTCACTAAAACCAACAACCTAGCGGAGTTCTAAAACAGAAAGGGAACAATAACAAAATCACACAGCAACACCCAACACGAGACCCTAGATCATCTCCCTCTTCGTTGCCATGATTTCACGATCACAATTTGCCTTTACCTGCATCACATGAAAAAAAGAGATGCGTGAGTATTATCATAAATACCCAGTGAGACGGTCCTCCCATCTACGACTGCGCACACAGACGCGATGGATCCGCTCAGGGAAACACGAATTAAACAATCACACAACACACAACAACACGGCTCAACCACAGCCCAACAGGCGGCCTGTCGATCGACACTACCACTAGGTGTCGATCGACACCCCTGTTCACACCTGTCGATCGACACACCCACGGTGCCTGTCGATCGACAGCTCAACGGAGCCCTGTCGATCGACACACCCACGGTGCCTGTCGATCGACAGCTCCACAAGACCCCGTCGATCGACACAACCACTAGGTGTCGATCGACAGCTCCTCGATTACCCGTCGATCGACACAACCACTAGGTGTCGATCGACAGCTCCTCGATTACCTGTCGATCGACACAACCTCTAGGTGTCGATCGACAGCTCTCGTGTGACCCCTGTCGATCGACACACCCAAGTGCTGTCGATCGACAGGTCGTCGCAGATTCATGGGAAATCGATCAATATCCTCTCGGATCGATTCCTCCTCTGCGTTAACACGAAACCTGCACACACAAACACAATCCAAGCAATCCACAAGCAACAAAACAAACAGTTTCAACATCAATCATCACAATCAATCAGTTTTAACCTACCACCATACAACCCTAACGAATCCACCGGCCCAGAAGCCATGGTCACGCACTCACCTTAGATTTTCGGATAGAATTTGCTGGATTATGAGGCTAGAAACAGATTCAGCTACAATCACCACGAAATTCCTCTTCAAATCGATCAAGAACAAAACCCTAATCCACAAACTATCAGGAACAAGAGAAACTCCTCTCAAACTCTCTGTTTCTGATTTTTGGGACTTTGGTTCGCTCAAATGCGGCCAAAAACCCTTAAATATGAAGCCCTAGGGTTTACCCAAACCGGCCCGGTCCAATTGAACAACTTAAATCGAACCAGAAAACCAGCCAATTCGAGCACCTGTCGATCGACATACCCTAGGTGTGTCGATCGACAGCCCCTTAAGAGCCTTGTCGATCGACAGACACCATGTGTGTCGATCGACAGCCCCTCCATTTTACCAAAAATGGTTTACGGGCGTCACAATTCTCCCTCACTAAAACTGGATTCGCCCTCGAATCCTCTAACACTACTCAACAATCTACCCTGGCCTAACCCGCCAGCAACACCGGAGACTACATCTCCCAGACCTTCCCGAGGTTCACAACCGTCCTATGCACATAGACCCGTCTCAGACATTGATTGCCCATAGCTCATAACCACCATCTAGCTTTGGGATCGTCACCCCTCAGCTCTAGGTGTCTAGTATCAACCCACCTCAGTCCGCGCAGTCCTGACGGTGTTCGATACTCAATCATCTCCACACACCTCAATCCATCAAGACACACAGTCTATCAAGCTCTCGGTATGCAGAGATCTGCCAGAGGTCGCAACCTCCCAAACTATCCCCATACCCTCACGATCTCAGTCCGCGCAGTCCTGACGAACGATCGGTATGCGGGGAACCCACTGTCCCCCGGAGAGACGCATCTCTCAAGATCTGCCGGAGACTAATCTCCAAGAAAGACCGAGGTCTAACTCTGAGCTATGCAATCAATTCCTAACGTCTATAATGCACCTCTGACCGGAACTACCTCCTAAGGTCTCACATGATATTCCCCTCCCGGAATACCATCATAATCGTGATCCTCACAGATCACCCGGACCATCCCTCACTTCGGATTTCCCCGCAGAGTCTCTCCGGAACTAGACAGTTCTAACTACCGTAAAACTTCTATCCCGAGACTCTCTCTCACGCACACACACACAAACCGCTAGAGTCCCCACCGAAACCGGCAAGTTCTATCCGCAATAAAACTTCCATTTCGGGGTTCTCTAACCACAACCATATGACTCTCAAGTCAAACCCATAAGAAAAACACTTTCTTATTCACTGGAAAAATGTCATAATCATTACAACTTAATGAAAATACAAAAATCCACGACCAAAAACTTCACCACACACGGTGATCACACACAAAAACTGAAACTGGAAACCACAAAGAAAACGAATTCACTCTTCTGCTTGCTTCTCGAACCACTTCTTGAACTTCGTTTTCATCTTTGCCTCTGGTTCCCAAGTCTCCTCCTGAATACCGTCACAGTCCCACAAGACTCTCAACAACGGCACTCTCTTCCGGCGCAGAACCTTGATACTTCTCTCAAGGATCCTAACCGGCCTCATCCCAACAGTCAGATTTGGCTGAAGATCTACATGAATCGTCACTGCTACCTCCTCAGAAGCATGCAAGCATCTCCTGAGTTTCGAAACATGAAACACATCATGGAATTTCTCCATAATCGGAGGCAGCTCCAACCGATAAGCAACTGGTCCCACACGTTCCACAACCCGGAACGGACCCATGTACCTCGTACTCAGCTTATCCTCAGATATGGACCTGTTCAGACCCCGCATCATCGCCATCTTGAGATACACTCGATCTCCGACTGCAAACTCCAACTCTTTCCTTCTCCTATCGGCATAACTCTTCTGCCGATCCTGAGCCTCTTTCATGTTCAGCTTCACAACACGGATCTTCTCCGTCGTCTCCTGAACAAAATCAGCCCCAAAGATGCTCCTCTCCCCCACTTGGGTAAAACATAGCGGAGTACGACATGGCCTCCCATACAACGCCTCAAAAGGAGCCATTCCGATACTCGCCTGAAAACTGTTGTTATATGCGAACTCCACCAAACTCAAGTGATCCGCCCAATGACCACCCCAATCTAGCACGCACATCCTCAACAGATCTTCCAGTGTCTGAATCGTCCTTTCGGACTGCCCATCCGTCTGCGGATGATTAGCTGTACTCATGTGCACCTAAGTGCCCATCTCAGCCTGAAAAGCTCTCCAGAACACTGAAGCAAACCTCGGATCTCTATCCGACACAATACTCGCTGGCACTCCATGCAACCTCACAATTTCCTTCACATACTTCTTAGCCAAGACCTCCGCTCCGTCTGTCTTCTTAATGGCCAGAAAATGTGCTGACTTAGTCAGACGATCCACAATCACCCAAATCGCGTCATAGGTCCGAGAAACCGGCAACCCTACCACGAAATCCATAGTGATCATGTCCCACTTCCACTCTGGAATAGGTAGACTCTGCAATAAGCCACTAGGAACTTGGTGCTCAGCCTTCACCAACTGACACACATTGCAAGCTGCAACCCAATCTGCCACATCTCTCTTCATCCCGACCCAATGATAATACCGTTTCAGATCCCGATACATCTTAGTCGCTCCCGGATGAATCGAGAACTTACTCGCATGAGCTTCTCTCAGAATTTCCTGCCTCAAGTCCTCATCCTTGGGAACACAGACTCGTCCATGCACCAAGATAATCCCGTTAGCAGAAACCTGATATTCGGAACCAGCAGCCTTAGAGAGATCTAACAACACCGGATCCTGCTCCTGAGCTACTCGGATCCTGCTCAACAGATCCGCCTGATCCGCCGCCGCTAACCCCAACGGTTCCTCTGAAGTAACACACAACCTTAAAGTACTAAGCACACTCACCAGATTCTCTACATCCCGCTCCTGAGATGAATCATACCTCCTCCGCCTAAGAGCATCCGCCCCTAGCTAAGTTCACCGCGACGGTAAACTAAAGGAAAACTCAACCCGCAACAACTTCTCCCATCACTTCCGCCTCCTAAACCAAAGACCACCGAAAAGGAACCTACTCCACTAACCACTTGGTCATGGAATGAGCCGTACTCTCAAGGCCTTTTGATGCAACTCCTGAAATAACCTGCCAACCCGAGAACTACTACACTTAGTCTCATTCCTCGGTCTAGGCAAAATCTCAGCTCGATTGCATCTTAACTGGATCCACAGAAACTCCCCTGCAGAAACAGTAAGACCCTGAAAACCCATCATCACTTGTCAGAAACTGCACTTGCTCATCTTATCAACCAGCTCCTGATCCCGCAACTTCTCCAGAACTCACCTCAAATAAACCTCATGTTCCTCCAGACTCTTCGAATACACCAAGATGACATCGATAAAGTTAATCACGAACTCATCCAGATACCACTGAAAGGCTTCGCTCATCAACCTCATAAATGCAGCTGGTGCACTCGTCAACCCGACAAGCACCTTTACTAACTTCACCCTACTCATGACTCGTCAAGAAAGCCGTTTTCCTGACAACCACCTTATCAACAGAATCTGGTGTTAACCGGATGCCAAGTCATCCTTGAAGAACCAAGTAGCCCTTCACAATTGATCCAACAACTTATCAATTCTCGGAAGACGAAACTTGTTCCTCATAATGACTCGGTTAAGCCCTCGATAATCGAAGCACAACCGGAAACTACCACAATTCCTCATCACCAACATCTCCGATTCTCCCCACGGTGAAGTACTCAACAAATCCTCTAGCCGCCTCATCGGCTCTTACAACACTGCTGGAGTCATCCGGTAAGGTGCCTTAGATAACAGCGTCGTCCCGGGTTCCAACTCAATCGTGAAAGGATCCGACCGCGATGACGGCAATCCTTGCAACGACCGAAAGATATCCTCACACTCCTGGACAACCCGAATATCCCTCACTGCAACCTCAACTACAGACTCCGCCAGCAAAACAGTCTCCGAGTAAGCCTCGCAACCTCTCAGTCATAGCCTCAGCCTGCACCCAAGAGATCACGAGACTCTCAGAAGTCGGTTTCACTTCCTGGCAAACCAACCTTCTCCTACTACGCTCCAACACAACACGACTCCGGTGACACTCCAGATGAACTATGTACTGATCAAGCCAATCCATACACCGGATGCAATCATACAGTTCAACTAGACTGTACACCAAGTCCGCTGTCATCCACTTACCAGTCACTAGAAACTCCACGCCTCTCGCCCGGCCATGAGTAACTAGAAACTTCCCTTCCGCAACCATTACCGGTCCAACCCGCTCACTAGCGCCACTTCGAAGAGATGAAGCAATCATGCTCCAGAATCGAACAACCCGTGGAATTCACCACTGCCCACTTCAAAGGTCTCCACACAACTCCCATGTGCTAAGAAACCTAACAATCTCGCCAACTATGACCCATGCTTCCGCACCCAAAGCATCCCGGCCATTCTACCTCAACTGGAAGTATCCTCCCACTTCCTTTTCTGCCCCTGCACAGGCTTGCCGCCCTGCCAGGTATCACCTGCTGAGACTTAATAGACTGAACAACTGGGCTAACCACCACAGCCTGCTCTCTCGAGTCTCAACAATGCCTCCTGCAGTCTCAACCAACTATGCTCTCACAGCATACACGGACACTCCGCACCATGTCCTCAATCTAATCAAAGTCCTCTCAAGAACCTCTTATCTCGGGCCTCTTCGCCCTCCATGCTCCTACCAGCATGAACCAACCCACCCCATGAGCTGATTAACTCCAAAACATACCCACGAACTGATCTCTCTCACAGATCCAGTTCCAAAAACCTCGTCTCTAAACGATCCGCAACCTCTCGAGGAAAGAACTTGGCATCACACTCTGCCCAAGAGTCCGCCTAGGCCAACATTGCCTGAACCCTCCTAGCTGCAACATACCACTCGCAAAGAATCCTATACCTATTCTCTGCACATGTTCCCTTATCCGCAGATAAGACGGAACCCTACCAACAACCGCAGCCCTCAGCCGCACCTCTGCCACTCGTGGCATCACCGGAGCCTAACACGTACCGCACTCGGTAACCGCTCCAAAAACTGCTGAAGCCAATCCGCCAGACGATCCACTCGACACTGAGCCCACCCGCGGGCGCACCCGTACTACCAACCTCACGAGGACCCACACCGGCCCCCGGCAGCCAACCTAGGACCACACTGCCCCCACCAGCCCTCACACTGGCGCTCACACTTGGCTGCACGCTGGCAGCCTAAATGGCGCTCAAGCCGTCATGAAGCGTCTACGGATCACTCTCAGCCACTTGCGCAACACTCTGAGCCGCGCTCCCGGCCAACTCCCTCACTAGTGCCCGCCACAACACCTACTGCAACAGATCTGTCAGCCGATCAACTCGTCACCTAGACTCCTCCTGCGGGCGCGCCCGAACACCGAGCGAATCCAGCACTAGCTCAAGTACCAGCCCTAGCCCAACAGCCCTCACACCGGCTCTCACACAAGCACTCCCACTGGCACTCGCACTAATACTCAGACCCTCTTGATACGTCTACGGACCTGTCACAGTCACCCCGGCCCCCACGGCCACATTCTCTAGTGCCTCTAGCTAACACCATGCACTACCACAGTACACAAGCTAAGCACTAAAGAATAACAATAAAACACACTTACCGTGGAATCTCTTTGAAGGCTCGAAAGGAGATGATCTAGAACCCCCAAACTCACAGAATTGTAATTTTACCAAATTCAATCCTAGCAGTTCTAGCCCGTCCTAAAACCGTATGGGCTCTGATACCAAACTGAAACGACCCGACCCGTTTTTTTTTTTTTTTAAACATTTAAACCCTTGGTCTCGGATTAGCATTCCCATAAATGTTATCCTCAACAACCAAGCAACTCAAGGAAACAATCAACAGCGGATAACACAATAATAACCAAGAAATTCCATTTCATTAAAAATACTAAACCAATTCAACACACTCCCAATTCACTAAAACCAACAACCTAGCGGAGTTCTAAAACAGAAAGGGAACAATAACAAAATCACATAGCAACACCCAACACGAGACCCTAGATCATCTCCCTCTTCGTTGCCATGATTCCACGATCACAATTTGCCTTTACCTGCATCACATGGAAAAAAGAGATGCGTGAGTATTATCATAAATACCCAGTGAGACGGTCCTCCCATCTACGACTGCGCACACAGACGCGATGGATCCGCTCAGGCAAACACGCATCAAACAATCACACAACACACAACAACACGGCTCAACCACAGCCCAACAGGCGGCCTGTCGATCGACACTACCACTAGGTGTCGATCGACACCCCTGTTCACACCTGTCGATCGACACACCCACGGTGCCTGTCGATCGACAGCTCAACGGAGCCCTGTCGATCGACACAACCACTAGGTGTCGATCGACAGCTCCTCGATTACCTGTCGATCGACACAACCTCTAGGTGTCGATCGACAGCTCTCGTGTGACCCCTGTCGATCGACACACCCAAGTGTTGTCGATCGACAGGTCGTCGCAGATTCATGGGAAATCGATCAATATCCTCTCGGATCGATTCCTCCTCTGCGTTAACACGAAACCTGCAGACACAAACACAATCCAAGCAATCCACAAGCAACAAAACAAACAGTTTCAACATCAATCATCACAATCAATCAGTTTTAACCTACCACCATACAACCCTAACGAATCCACCGGCCCAGAAGCCATGGTCACGCACTCACCTTAGATTTTCGGATAGAATTTGCTGGATTATAAGGCTAGAAACAGATTCAGCTACAATCACCACGAAATTCCTCTTCAAATCGATCAAGAACAAAACCCTAATCCACAAACTATCAGGACCAAGAGAAACTCCTCTCAAACTCTCTGTTTCTGATTTTTGGGACTTTGGTTCGCTCAAATGCGGCCAAAAACCCTTAAATACGAAGCCCTAGGGTTTACCCAAACCGGCCCGGTCCAATTGAACAACCTAAATCGAACCAGAAAACCAGCCAATTCGAGCACCTGTCGATCGACATACCCTAGGTGTGTCGATCGACAGCCCCTTAAGAACCCTGTCGATCGACAGACACCATGTGTGTCGATCGACAGCCCCTCCATTTTACCAAAAATGGTTTACGGGCGTCACAGCTTCGGCTCCTGAACCTCCTAATAATTCAAAAAAATAAAAAAATAAAAGCTACTTTTGAAACTTTGGCTTCACACATATTATTGTTGTTAAAGTAAATGACTAGACGCCACTAGTTATATCTTTACACATATTTGTAACTTTTGTATGAAACAAAGTCGAGCCAAAAGCAACTCTTACTCGTACCATCTCCTACAATTTGGCCAACGCTTATTAAATTAAGTTTGGCTCAAAATTGACGACTGCTTTGACCTTAAGACTCAAAGATCAACCAAATTTCAGTTGAACAATGAACAAAAATCTAATGCAAAACCAACAATTTGGTAAGCTTTGTCATTGGCCCGTGACTTGTTTTTTGTTTTTTTTTTGGCGTGTGACTTGTATAGTTTCAAAGTCACCTAACAAAATAAAAAAACTTCGATTTTACACAGTGGGTCCCACTTTTGATTATTCGAAAGTGACATAACTGATGACATCATCATGCTTATGTCATATCTTATCATTTCCAACAAGAGAAAGAGAGTTTTTTTTCCAAAATTTCATAACGCACATTCACACTAAATTTACTATATAATCCAGTGAATGGGATCGAATAAAAAAAAAACATAACGTATAACAATCGTGTGGCTTTACGTTAATAACGTGATTCAAATCTTCGAGAGAGAGAAAAAAGAAATCTTTTATACAATGTCAATAAAAACATTGTCCATATTGTTTGATTTGGAATCACAAGAAAGTTTTGGTTCTCCTTCATTTATGTCACCAACCCTCTCAAAGAATCCACAACCAATCTCCGGCGATAACAACGGCGGTGATGGTGGTCGGATTCCGGTAGATGAGTGGCTTCCGATCACTGAATCAAGAAAAGGTAATGTTTATACGGCGACGTTTCATCTTCTCTGTTCCGGGATTGGTTTACAAGTCATCCTTCTCCCAGCAGCTTTCGCAGCACTCGGATGGTAAAAACTCAGATTATTCATTTATCGGATTAAAAAATCTTTTATTCGAGTACCCTTTTAAGTTTTTGTGAATAATAATTTTTTTCCAGGGTATGGGGAATGATAATTTTAACGGTTGGGTTTGTATGGAAGATCTATACTATGTGGCTTCTTATTCATCTCCATGAAGCTGTACACGGAACACGTTTCAGCAGATACTTGAGACTCGCTATTGCTTCATTTGGTATAGTATAACAATTCAATAAAACTCTTAATTAGTCTTAAGAGTTTGTCGTTTTTTTGAGGTTTGAATTTTATTAAAAACGGTAACGTTTTGTTGTGGTTTTGTAGGTTTGAAGCTTGGGAAGCTTCTTGGAGTGTTTCCTATAATGTATCTTTCAGGAGGAGCTTCTTCGCTTTTGGTTATAACAGGAGGAAAAGCAATACAACAACTTCTACAAATTATGTCTGAAGATGACACTATGCCACTTAGTGCCGTGGAATGTTTCGTGATCTTTAGTTGCTTCGCGGTGGTTATGTCTCAGTTTCCTAATCTAAATTCTCTCTTTGGAGTCTCCTTGATTGGTGGTGTTATGGCCGTGGCATATTGCACCGTGATATGGATTTTACCTGTCACTAGTGATCTACAAAGAAGTAGTGTCTCTTACACTACAAGGGATACAAGTTTCGATAACATTTTCAATGCTATTGGATGGATAGCTCTTGCATTTCGTGGGAACAACCTCGTCCTCGAGATACAGGTATTTAAGAAACTCGCGAATTTGTACATTTTCGAAGTTGTTTTGTCTTTTTGATTAGTATGAATATTAACTAGCTAGAATGCTTTTGTTTCTTGGTGATATTGGTAGGGTACTCTTCCTTCTGATTCAAAGAACCCTTCGAGTAAGATAATGTGGAAAGCTATAGTGGTTTCTCATGCATTCATCGCGATATGTATGTTTCCGTTATCGATTGTTGTATATTGGGCATACGGAGACAAGGTATGTCGAAATCCTAACACTACTTAAATTGTATGTTTGCCTTGTGTTTGCGTTAGCATTTACATTTTTGGGTTGTTTATAGATTCCAGCAACGGGAGGTCCAATGGGCTCCTACTTGAAACTCTACGAGCAAGATTACTCGAAGCGAGTCGCTTGTTTCATACACCTTACGTTCATCTTCAATTGCTTATGCTCATATCCAATAAGCTTAATGCCGGCTTGTGACAACATAGAGATGGTCTATACAACCAAGAGACAAAAGCCTTGCTCCTTCTCCGTCCGGATGATGTTGCGTGTGTTCTTGGGTTTGGTTTGTTTCTTTGTAGCTGTTACATTCCCGTTCTTACCTTACCTAGCAGTTCTTGTTGGAGCAATAGCCTTGCCCGTTACGTTTTCGTACCCGTGTTTCATGTGGATCTCTATCAAAAAGCCTCGAAGGAATAGCCCGATGTGGTATCTCAACGTTTTGGTGGGTTGCTTAGGCGCTTCTCTCAGTGTCTTGCTTGTGGTTGCTTCGGCTTTGCGTTTGGCTGATAAGGGTTTACATGCAAACTTTTACAAACCCTAAACCGTTCCTTAAAAATGTAAGTAGGATCTTGTGACACAAGAAACTTGGACGCACCTAATAGAGGTGTATTGGATCTCAAGTCTCAACCAACATCCTTGGATTGATAAGACGGTCTCGATGGCATATCGGAGAACAAAAGCTTTACGTAATTTAAATTAAACTAACTCATTCATTTTGTTTTATTGATAAAAGTATTCAAAGGAAATATTTGAATTTTCTAATTATGATTATCTAACAAATATTTCCCACAAAAAGTGGTCTATTCTGGCTCTCAGATTGACCATTTTTTCTTTGTTTATTTGTCGCGGACCATATGCATGCAAAAGCACACCTTAACACATGTCTTTATATAGCCATGGAATATAAATGCCTTATCTTATGGAGGTGAAAATAAAGTAATGATTTTTGGTTAAATATAATAGTATAAAAAAACTAGTAACACTATTGGCTCATATCTTTACATGTATATATACCACATATTAAATAAAGAAAGAAGTGATTCTAGCTATATTGTTCATTTTGGCCAATGATCAAAAGCAAGACTTAGAGAGATCAAGTGTCTTGCCAAGATTATCACCATGGAAAGTGACATTACATCTGATGTTCGTGTAGAACGTAGTCTTAACCAATCGGCCAAGCACATAGGCTCGTGAAAGCAACGTGAAGGTCAGATTCAAAGGCAAAACGACTCGGTCCGGTTTAAGTCGTTGTGCATAAAGAGCCGGTACGCCTCCATACAAAGGAACTTGATTGCCTAATATTTTGGTCTCTATGATTCTCTCACTCTTCCTTCGTTTTGAGAACTTTTCCATCTATTTACACACAAAGAAACAAAATTAATTGGTTCACAAGGGTCAGAACCAGACCGGTTTAATCAATACGGTGTGAAATTGGTTTACCTGACCGGAGGCGAGGATGAGCTGGAAATAGCTGAGCTGGAGAGGAGAGGAGGTGACGTGGACGGTGAAGAAAGTTGATGGATTTTTGTATGAGATCCTGACCGTTGAATTTAGATTTAGCATATCTGTGTGTACTCCTGATGCGTCGTTCCCTGATTGCACGTTTAAACTCTCCAATACTATTCCCTAGTTTTTTTTTATGAATTTACACAAAAAATCACATTTTATATGTATATATTAATTTCTTTCCAACTTTATATTTTTTGTTAGAAAATGTATGTTTTGAAACAATGAAACGTCTATCAATTTACCTTCAAAGTGACAATAGGTGAGAAAGATTTGGAAACTCCCCACAAAATGAGGCAGAAGAGAGTAAAGGCCAACACAATCGTAAACAACAAGCACAAGTAAACCCTCGTTTTTCTTCTCCTCTTCTCATTTGGACCGTCCATTTCATCATAATCTTCTTCATCATCATCATACTCGTTGATTCGACGGTCATGATCATGCACTTGGATACTATTGTACCCATTTCTTAATGGCCCTGAAGACAGTGGAGTCAAAGATGACTCGGCCACATAGTCATGATGGTTATAATGGCTTACCTGACCGGGTCGGTTAGCAGGTGAACCGAAAGGGCTAAAACCCGACGCAGTTGATGTCTTGTCTACGTCTGTGTTTGGTGGGCTTTGCACTAAGTAAACCGGCTTTATCGTCTGTGGCGGAAGAGATTTAGCCGGCCAAGTCATCATCTCCTGCTATTATAGGGTCTTGTTTCTCAAGAAAGTTTTTGATTTTGCTTTAGAAATTTTATTATGTTTTGGTTATGACCTTTTTTAAGAAGATGGGAAAAAGAAAAGGGAAAAATATGTGCAAGAAACGAAAAATATTACGTTTGAGAGTAACGGGTGATGCTGACCAAGAAAATGATAATCGCAATCAAGAAAAAACGATAATTCAAACTTAAAATTTAATGGAAATGTGTTTTTATTACAAGTAGATTAGTTTCGTAAAAAAAAAACTGTATATCTAGTAGATCGAACTATGATTCGGTAGTGTCGTTTGATTTACCATTATACAATACGCGAAAGTATTACATTTTTGGATGTAATATCTCAATTACAGATTAGATCATATACAAAGCTTGGGTATATGATATTGGGTCAAATATGGCAGGAGACGAAATGGTCGATTGAAACTGTCTATGTTTGTTTTTATTTTCAGTTTGAAGGAAACGTAAAACGTTGTTTCTTAGTTTGTTCCTACAAGGAAAATACAAAGTCAAATAAAGCCTTTAAATTCGAAGAAAATATATTTTCCGAATTAATTTCTTAAAATCAACTGCAAATTAATGTCGTGCATTCAAGTCTAAAATTAAAGTCGCCGTTTCACTTTTAAAATAAATAAACTAAAATCGGAAATGAATATTTAGTGGTCCAAAACATTTGGTTTACCTCAGTCCTTTTCACCCAAAAAAAACAACACATTTGGTTATTCATTATTGTCTTAACATTTGGTTATTCATTATTCATTATTTCATGCAGAAATGGTTTAAGAGGTTGTTTGATTATGGTCCGGTTATCGGACTCGGTTTAGTAACTTGACATAATTGATTTGGTTGTTGTAACTTGTAAGTAGTTTTTCTGATCAACAGTGATCATATGTTTAATGTTCTATGTGTTGGTTGTGTTACGTGTGTTGGCCTTCATTGAATCTTCAATTTCTTTCGGCATTTTCCGCCAAATAAATTTGATACCATAATCTGAATTGACTATGCAGGAAATTCACTTTATTGGATGATATTCATAAGACACAATTTAAGAACATGAATAGAAGAATTTCCTTACACTTCTAAAACTAACTCCACTATATATAGAGCCTCAAGTCATTACTTCATTCCTGCTTTCACTTGTGTTTGGGGGAATTAGGGAAGATGTGCTCGCAATTGTCCTTAAGAAGAGGTGAAAAAAACGGGTTTAACGGAAACATATGAGGCCAACAGTTAGCATCTATGGTCGAGAATGCCTTGCAACATGCTACTCCAACATTTCTAAACTGACCAGAGAAAACTGACTTGTAGAGTTCGAATACACATCCATGAGTATTGAAAAGAGATGACCAACATTTTTCCATATCAATAGGAAAATCGAGTAGAGATTGCGAGCGTGGTGTTTGCTCATGAGCTATTCCGGGAGTAATAAAAATTGCAGCACATAAGGCTACAAATAAGACTAAGGAGAGAATAGTTCTTGAATTGTTTCCCATCTCTTCTTCTTACTAATTCTTGTTGCTTTGATGTTTGGATGCTTTGGTTAGAAAAATCAGTTTAGAATTTATAGGATGGAATAAAAGTATAAAGAAGACGTTATGAAATTATGTAGTTTATTAAAAAATAAATAAATGCTCATAGCATATAAGCAACGGAAGAACATTTAAAGCCTTTAAAAAGTAACTCATGTATGTTCTGTTAATTCTCTGGGTTGACCAAACTCTTCATTCTGTCAAAGGCATAATAAGTTATGCGAATTACTATTACCTTTAGTAAATGTTTGATGAAAAATGATAGTTGAAGAAAATTATGTACTCATTGAATTTGCAAAATTATACAAACTTTATCATGCATGATATACATATTGCAAACAAAATTTAGTGCCTCCTGACGGAATCAAATATTGCCTAGGGGCTCCGGTCAATCTGGAAGCTTCTCTCGACTAACTTTTGTCTTTGTCCTGGTTAGGGGTTAGGTAGCTATACGGCCTATACCGGGTCCAAGTAGTGTAGGGTGGATACAATGGCAATTGACTGACAATTGGTATATCAAATTACGTTCATTAGAAAGAAGTCAGTTGAAACAAATCACCAATTGGTATGTATGCCCTCGAACTTCAAAAACATCCCGATCAACTATTGTTTAGGTTTTTATAAAAAAAAAACTATTGTGTAGGCTAATTTCATATTTCCTAGAATAATCTCTAAAAACATTACTAATGTCCACTCAAGTTTTTCATGATTCAGCTAAAAGTTTTTCATGGATTGACTTTACATTATAACTAAAACGAAATTAGTTCGGTCAGTTAGGCTTACGTAGACTTCTAAGAAATTATAAATCCTTTAGTACTCGAAGGATATTCGGTTTGGTCCGTTTTGGTTTTTGGGTTATAACTTTCTTCCACAAGAAACACATGGCTTAGTATCCAAGAAGTATCCTTAATTCAAGAACAAGATATTTGATGCGAGGGTGGAGACTAACGTTAGGCCGGGGCATACCGGCCAACTCAAGAGACTGAGGCAACACTTTCTCCAAATGAAATAAGTTAAAAACATTTATATATCTGTCGGTTATCTAAATGAGCGTATTGATTAATATTTCGTTTATATCTTTGTGATAAAATGCAATATAGAGATAGTAAGTTACAACAACCTCAATGTGATTCGACAAAAAAATAATCAATTTATTGGATGATACTGATAAGAGTAGACGTGAATAGAAAAACTTCTCTAGTTTTCTCAAATCTAAGCTAACGAGATTCGACTACAAAAGTCTCTAACCACTTCATTGTCGCTTCACTGCATGGGAGAAGTTGGGATGATGTGTGCGCAATTATCTTTAAGTAGAGGTGGAAAAAATGGATTCAATGGAAACATATGAGGCCAACAGTTAGCATCTATGGTTGAAAATGCTTTGCAACACGCGATTCCAACATTTCCAAACTGACCCGAGAAAATTGATTTGTAGATTTCGAATACACATCCATGAGTATTGAAAAGAGATGACCAACATTTTTCTAGATTGATAGGAAAATTGGGGGGAAATTGTGGTCGCGGTGGTTGCTCATGAGCTGTTCCATGAGTGAGCATAACCGCAACACATAAGGCTACAACCAAGACTAAGGAGAAAAGAGCTCTTGATCTGTTTCCCATTTCTCTTATTGATTTTCTCTCTTTTTTTATAATTATTTTCTATTTGATGCTCGGATTGTATTGAATGGTTTGGTTAGAGCTAGGAAGAAGCTCAAAATTTATAGGCTAAAGGAAAAAAACGGTATTAAACTACGTCATTAGCAAAAAAGCACAAAGCGTTAAAAAAAAAACTACGTCATTAGCAATGGGAAAAATAAAGTTAAACATTAGCATGAGTTACTATTTAAACAGTAGCTCATGTTCAGTAATTCTCTATTGAAAGCTTTCATAACTTTGGTTTGACCAAAGTTCTTTATTCTGTCAAAACATAATGAAGTTGGATATCAGAAAAAGGATTCCAGCCCTAATTCGCAAAGCTTTTCTATCTTGAATTATTTATTAATGATATGAGTAGTTAGAACTTCTATCTATATATGTATATATAGAGATAATATATTTTTCTGAACAAATACTTCATACGATTAGGAAAGTTTAAAAGTCCATAAAATAGTAGGAAAATACAATCGATTTTTTTATAAAAAAAACCAGAATAATGATCATATATACTAGAAAAGAAAGAGAAGTACCTTTCATATTAATCCACATCATCGCTCATCATGATCCACTTAACCAATATATCAACTAAAATTTTAATTATTACTTTTTATCATATATTAAATATTTTATTACTTTTATATATCTCTTTTGTCAAAGAGAATTGTGAAGATGAGAATTTGATGAGCAAATTTAATCAAATCAAAACATCGGTCAATTTTTTTTGGGAATTAGAGTTAACATAATTGACTTCTGGTTGAAGATAAGGATGTCTCCCTTTGGAAATTTTCAGAAGAGGTGTATAAGCCAAAATTTGTCACTAAGAAAACTTGGAAGCTACTTCATAATGCTCAGCCAGAACAGATATGGAACAAGGGGGTGTGGTTTTCCTTGGCTACTCCAAAGTATTATTTTCTTACTTGGCTTGCAATCCAAAACCGTTTGACAACAAGTGATCGAATGCGTCAGTGGAACGCCGGTCCAATCATTGAATGTGTCTTTTGTGGAAATGTTGAAGAAACACGTAACCATCTATGCTTTGATTGTTGTGTCTCTGGAGCAATATGGCATGGGACAACGTCAAGGTTTCTAGGATGAGAATACACTACCAATTGGCGTCAGCTTGTGACTCTCTTAACTTCGGCTCGGTCCAAGAAAAATATCTTCTTGATCCGCTATGCTTTCCAAACCACATTATCCCCCATATGGTATGAGCGGAACCACATGAGACATAGAGGTATAGCACATCCGCCACCGACCCTTATCAAGCTCATCGACAAAACCATCAAGAATAGGATCAACTCCATCCGAAATGAGGGAAACTACGCTTATTTGGAAGTCATGGAGCGTTGGCTCCTAACTCCTTAAAGAAATCTCATCATTTGAAGTTTTTTAAATTCAATAGTTCGTCCTGACTTCTCTTTCAAATTTACGAAGCATTTATTGTACCAAAACATTTGATTGAATATAATTTTATATTCATTCAAAAAAAGAAAAATTGATTTCTGGTTAGGTTTGCTTTTTGGAATTAAAAAGAGAAGCTTCTGCATTATAGAAGAAGGATAATTTGTCCATTTGTGTCTAAGGCTGGTTTGTTTTCAATAGCAAACGTAATTAAATGAGTCATTTTTAGCGTTTGGTTGATGTACAAAAGCCAATGTTATCCTATATATAAAATGGTATTTTAGACGTGAGAGAGAAGTGAAGGCACACAAGGGGGTGAATAAGAAAATGAGAGGAACCATTGTAAAAGTATAAGTTTTGGTGAGTGTGTTTCTCGGGTGGTACATGAAGTGATATATAGTGTGTTTATGAGCGAGTTAGTTGTAGATAATTTATTACTCTGTAAATCATGTTTTTCTTTTAATGGATTTCGAGCATGAATTTCGGAGAGATGTAACGACCCTCTTCAATGTTTTGAAAACCGGATCGGACCGGGGGTCGGACCGGGTTCAACCGTGAACCGGCCGACTACCCGGGTTGGGTTGACCCGGGTTTGAGTTTTTTTTTTTTTTTTTTGAAAATTACATTTTTTTTACATTTTATATTTAATTTTTATAATTAAAAATTATAAAAACAAATATTAGTTTTGAATTTAGTTAATTTTTGTTATGGTTTAATTTTTTTAATTTTTTTTTTACATATAAACTTAACTATTTTTCATTAAATTTTGTTTTTGAATAGCTTTTTGTTATTAAAATGATTTTTCTCATAACTAATATTTAGAAATATATTTATTTAAAGGTTATATTATATATTTGGATATTATAATTATACAAAAACTATATATATATTACTGTTTTTAAAAACACTATTAAACCCGGTTCGAACCGGTCGGACCACATGTCACCATGACCCAAAAGTTTTTCCGGTTCGGTCGCCGGTCCGGTTTTAAAAACATTGACCCTCTTCGATAGGCGTGAATTCTTTAAAGGTGTTTGTGCTTCCTTTTCTTTCTCTAAACTTTCATACTATATTTTTGTTTTACTTTTTGTGCTAATTTTATGTGTGGCTCAAACAACTTCAAATCTTGAATTGTGACAATTTATATTTTTAAATGTGATGATCCTGAGCCTCTAAATCCTAACAGAAATCAAAACCAAATGAATATAAAATATAAAGTAGCCATTCTCGAAAAACAAAATAAATATAAAGTGTCGAGACAATAGTTTTTTTGGTTCTTTTTCCCTTCGAAATATTTGTATCACATATATGCATTTTCGAAACATCATATATCTAATGTTTTTTATGCTTGTTAGTTAGCACAATTGTTTTGTTTTTTTTGAAACCTAGTTAGCACAATTGTTTCCTAGAACATATGCATTATACACTAGATAATCACATGTTGGCTTACAAAAATAATGATGAGTGAAAAACTGTAAATAATTAAGTTATTTATCACGAATACTTTAAATAAATAGCATAAATTTTAGTTGTGTTTTTAACATATGCATTATACACTAGATAATCACATGTTGGCTTACAAAAATAATGATGAGTGAAAAAATTGTAAATAACTAAGTTATTTATCACAAATTCTTTAAATGAATAGCATAAACTTTAGTTGCGTTTTTAAAAAAAATTAGCATATTTTTTTTTACCATATGTTCATTTGACAAGTCCATCATTTCCTTACTACCATGAATTATTGGTATCTTGATGCTTTTTCGTTAGCGCTATGAACAATTCATGAAGGATATATAAAAAAACAAACGTGTAAAAGCAACACTAAACACGAGATAAGCGTTGATAATAAACAAATGAACAATACTCCAACAATATAAATACGAGAATAGCGACACTCCACCACGGAGTTGATATATATATTCAATAAAATCCGTGACGTCCGGAGAAAACACCCGAATAGAGCAATTCTATTACCTCCTCCATGATCAAGGTTTCCATTAGTATATTGATTAAAGGAAATCAAGACATACACAAAACGTCATTTATATATTATTATATCAACAATATAAATTCTGTAGAATATGAATCTTTAGGGTGATACGACAATAGTACTAATTTAAACCACTACTCATTCCTGATCACAATTTTTTATATATATAATAGTCTTTAATGAGAGCGTCAAAATTTGTTTTACATAAACAATATAATTTTGTCGGATTTGGGTAATGATATAGTTAAGCTAGGCTAGCTAAGTGAACTGAAAACAAAAACAAAACAATATATCCCAACTCCTAAGCTTTTTAAAGAATATAAACTAATAAAATTACACTATGCTCAAAATTTAAAAACTTTTCGATTTGGTCATACAACTTTGAAACCATACATTTTGTAAAAAAACCAACCTCAATATTTTATGCTGAAACTAACAAATAAAATCAATTGGACATGTATCAATATATGTTTGCGTGTGGATTATTGATGAATATGGAATAAGAACGTGAGATGCGATGAAAAAATTGAAATTAAAGAGAAAAAGAAAATTATAAATCAACATGCATGAGAAATTTCATCTATGTACATGTGTATAATATATAACAGAATTCATTCTAGTTCTTCGTACACTTAACAAACTTACGTGTCCGAGACATTTGACAGCTATATGTTCGGTTTGGTTGACGCTGAGTTTGGGAATGGTTATTGGGAATATTGGTGTCAAGTGTTCAGGATAGACCTTCACTCCACATTTATTTTAGAAAAATTCCCTCAAATACTACTCTTTGTAAAAGTTTTAAAAATACTACAAAATTAAAAGTTGATTTTTAAGGTTTATAATTTAAATTTTTTAGATTTGGTTTAACTATTCTAAAATTAGGGTATAGTTTGAAGGAGTATGAGTTTAGTTTGAAGTTTATGGTTTAGTTTTGAATGTTAAAAGTGAATTTTAAATGTGTGGTATTTTTGGAACTTTTACAAAAAATAGTATTTTTAGAAGTTTTGAAAAAGGTGATATTTTTGAAAATTACCCTTTTTTAAAGTTAATATACACGATATTTGGTTTCTAAATCGTAAAATAATTAATAATAATTTATTAATGGAATTATTTCTGGCTCCATGTAGTGTAGAGCCGGGCTCCAAAAGTGTTATGAGGTTAAAACTTAAAAGTCTAATTTGATTAGGTGAAATTTTAACTCAATCATTAATAAGTGTTGCATTATTAAGTTTCATGATACAAAACGGAATGGTAGAGCATAACACGGAAGCTAGTTGATTTATTTTGTTCTTTTATCTAATGCCACTAGTTTTTTCAGATTTTCATTGTTACTAGGTTTAGCCTAAATACATTTCTTTTGTTCTATTACTTTATCTAATGCCATCAAACTAAATAATTTGTATCATTAAGTTTCATGATACAAAAACGGAATGGTAGATCAAAGGTGGTAGAGCAAAACACCGAAAGTAATTAATTCATTTTGTCCCGATCGACTAGTATTATTTTATCTAATCCCATCAACTGGTTTTAACATCTTTTCATGTCCTTAACTTGATAGGAGTTCACCAAAAACAAAATTTATTCATTAAAGGATAACGTCGCAATTTTATTAGCACATCCAAACAAAGAAGAATAACTCATCTTCATATAATATCTGGCAATCGACAATTATATAAATTAACAAAACAAAGGAGTGGTCATTTATTATTTCCTCATAAAATAAAATAACCATTTTTAAATGTCATACTGATCGAGAACATTAAATTCATTTAAATTTTAAAACATATGGGGTTCTGCTTTGTGGTCCCAAAATTACTATTTGTGTCTTTTACTAGAAGTTACTATTGTGTCCTCATTTTCTAATCGCTATAAAAAAAACCCTAATTCCTCAACACCCAAATCACCTGTCTTGATACACTTTTACAAAATATTTGATAGAGAACAAAAGAGTTCAACAAAAGAAAAGGGAAGAAAGTAAAATGAACTTGTTAGATGAAGAGGCTAAAGCTTCTCTAGACATATGGAGATATGTCTTTGGTTTTGCAGATATAGCAGCCGCGAAGTGTGCAATTGATCTTAAGATACCAGAAGCCATTGAAAACCATCTTTCAGCACAGCCCGTGACACTAGCCGAGCTCTCCTCCGCCATCTCCGCCTCTCCGTCACATCTCCGCCGTCTAATGAGGTTTCTTGTACATCAAGGGATCTTCAAAGAAGTCCCTACAAAAGATGGTTTAGCCACAGGTTACACTAACACACCACTCTCTTGCCTGATGATGATCACAAAACGTGACGGAAAATCACTTGCTCCTTTTGTTCTCTTCGAAACAAGTCCAGAGATGCTAGCTCCTTGGCTAAGACTGAGCTCAGTCGTGTCTTCACCGGTCAACGGTTCAAGTCCACCACCGTTCGATGCAGTTCATGGTAAGGATGTGTGGTCGTTCGCGCAGGATAATCCATGCCTTAGTGAGATGATCAATGAGGCCATGGCTTGTGATGCAAGGCGAGTCGTGCCACGTGTGGCCGGAGCTTGTCAAGGCTTGTTTGACCACGTGGCTACGGTGGTGGACGTAGGAGGTGGTACCGGAGAGACGATGGGGATATTGGTTAAGGAGTTTCCTTGGATTAAAGGATATAACTTTGATCTTCCTCATGTTGTTGAAGTTGCTCAAGTCTTGGATGGTGTTGAGAATGTAAAAGGCGATATGTTTGATTCTATTCCTGCATGCGACGCCGTTATCATCAAGGTTAAATTCATTTCCATACTCTATATTCTTTTGATTAACTATTAATGTTCAAGTGTTTTTCTAAAACAAATTTTATTTAGCGTTCAACATCAAAATTTCACTTAAAAAACTAGAGTGAATGAAAAATATGTTAAACATAACATAATAAAAAAGGCACGAAATATCGTTCTTTTTCTTTAGTTTAATGTTTTGTTTTTGAAACTTGGTATAATGTTGAAATATCACTATTATATTTTTTAAATATATATATGGGCAATTTCCAAAAATACCACTTTTAAAGTTATTTTTTCAAAAATAATACCTTGAAGTTTTTTTTTCAAAAATACCACATTTTTTCCAAAGTTCCAAAAATACCACTTTTTAAAAAAATTCATTTTTAACATTCAAAACTAAACCCTAAACCCCAAACTCAAACCTTACCCCCTAAAACTATACCCTAATTTTGGAATAGTTAACCCAAATCCAAAAAAATTAAATTCTAAACCTTAAAAATCAACTTTTTAAAAAGTGGTATTTTTGGAACTTTGAAAAAAATGTGATATTTTTGGAAAAAAAAAAANTTTAAGATTGTATTTTTGGAAAAAAACTTCAAATAGTGGTATATAAGGGAATTCCTCTATATATATATTTCTTTATAAGCCTCGTACTAAGCTTTCTGTAGATTATATTTCCATATTTTATTTGCTATAACGTTTTTTTTTTTTTTGGGTATAACGTTGGTGTGTACTGTCTTAATTATCCGTTCTTATAGTCAAAACTCCAAACTAGAAGTTCGAACTTTCAAACAACCATTCACTGACTCTCTTAGCCACTTGGTTTGCAGCTTGGTCGATAAATTTTGTTTTTGCATCATACTTGATAATTAAGTTATAAGAAAATCAGAACGAAATTTCCTTAATTACAAGCTTGTTGCTGTCTCATCAATCCTTTCTTTTTAATCTTGTAAATCATTCTCATACGTAACTATCCAAGTTTAAAATTAAACTTGCATAGTGCACTTTAGTATCAACAAACAAACAAATAAAACTAACACTACACAAATATATATATTACTGCTAGCTAGAGACTTAAAACACATAAAGAGAAGTATTTGTTCTGTTTTTTTTGTCAAGAAAGAGATCTATTTCTCTTGCAATAATAAGGAGTGCAATATATGCTTGACATTTGATTCGACTATAATTTCTTTTTGCGCGCGGTGTCTATAAGTTTTAATTTATAACCCACTTCTTTTCAGTTTTGTTACAGAGAATTGGTTCGGATGTCAAACAAAAAATGATAAATTTTGAATGTTTATTAAAGTGGGGTGGTTTCCACCATCTTTCATAAAAAATGAATAATTAAGACATGACAGATATGATATGAAATTAACTGGCGAATCAATTGATAGCAACCACTATTAGGTACCAAATCTATAAAGCAACCACTACCAATATTCCCAGATATTATGGACCTATGTACGTACTACAAATACACATCGTTTTATATTAAAAACGAGGGTGACAAAATTTATAACTTTTTTCTAACCACAATTTAATTTATAACTTAGATATTTTTTCAAAAAAAAATTTATGCATAACTAATTAGCTGGTTTTTCTTTTATTTCGTCTCAAGTTTAGTGGAGGATTATTTCTATCAATAACTACTCTGTACAAGGCTTCATTTAATTTGATAGAAAATATATTAATTCGTAAATTTTCTGAATGACAGTGGGTGTTACATGATTGGGGAGACAAAGATTGCATAAAAATATTGAAGAATTGCAAAGAAGCGGTCTCACCAAATAATGGAAAAGTGTTGATAGTGGAATCTGTGATTAGAGACAAGAAGAAGACGATGATAGTGGAAGAAAGAGATGAGAAATTAGAACACGTGAGATTGATGCTTGATATGGTGATGATGGCTCATACAAGCACAGGCAAAGAAAGAACATTGAAAGAGTGGGATTTTGTTCTTAATGAAGCTGGTTTTGCTCGATATGAGGTTAGGGACATTGATGATGTTCAGTGTGTTATCGTCGCATATCGGTCTTAATTAAAAACGAGGATATGGAAGAAAAGTTGAATCCTAACCGAGGAAGAGCTAAACAACAAATTTCTACCGAGAAAACTCAATAAAGATGTGTTATAACACAATTAGTACGTGAATGAGATTGTTTAGTGTGACAATAATCATGGCTTGTTTCAATATCAGCCGTGTTGTATTGTGTTTGTTATTTGTATTTTCACATATGGATTTGCACTTATAACTTGCTTTTATTTGTTGTTATATATAGGCTATATATTACTATAATATTAGATTTTTTTGGGCGTTTATAGATATGCTAATCTGTTACGATCTTATGATCCCAAAAATACAACATGTTAGTAGTGTTGTTTTATTAGACTTCACTTGAAATTTTTAATGCAAACGCATAATGAAACATATATAGTATGTTTAAATTTCACTTTTTGTTTTTATAGGTTATCTTAGGTAAATTTTTCTTTATATATCGTACTTTAAATATAAAGATAACAATGACATAAGTAGTAAAATGAAACACAAATATTATTTTAAACCGATATACTGATAACATTTTGTTTTTGCTAAGAATATTTAGTACATCGTTGACACAATGATATTTGAGTTTCAAGACTGGCCGACACAAATAATAATAATACCAAATTGGATCTAGCTCATTCTGGTTCACCACAAGTTACAATGACCCAGAACCATAAGTTACAATCGGTATGTAAGGACAACTCTTTTCTTCTGTTTTTATAACGAGCACAACTATCTTTATCATCCTTGGGAATCATTGCTCTATTTTTATCTGTTTTGAGTGATGTCATAGGTTCATTTTACATTTGTTGTTAAGCAAAAAGCCAAAAAATATATGTAGCGTAGACATAGAAAAATAGGTGAAATGGCTACTAACAATATCGAGAATTTTCAAAAAAGTCACTCGTAAAATGCTATTTCACAAAAATGCTATATTTGTAAATTCTTTTAAAAACAAACACTAAAATCATATTATTTACTCAAAATATCATTTAGGTTTGGATTGACTATTTTATGTTTGGGTTTAGTTTTTAAGGTTTATAGTTTGTTAGGGGTCAAAACTTTTTTTTAAATTTAGAATTTTAGACTTTAAAATTCAAAAAATCCTTAATTAATAGCATTTTTTGAAAATAAACATCCCATGGCAACATTTTGAAAATAGATACCAAAATAACTTTTTTGCAATTGTCCCAACTATATTACACAACTCAATTAGTTAACAATGTCAGTGTAACCATGCTAGACAGCTAGTGGGCTAATATTAACAATATAACTTTGCTAATAGGCTAAAATTGCAAGTAACTATATCATTGATTAGGCAGACGTCGTTGCCTCTAGCTAGCCCAATGTGATACGAGGTTCCAAGAGAGAGAAGTCGCTTACGTTATTTGCAAGTGGAGAAACACAAAATCAAGTCACGTGATGTATTGCGTTTTTGACTCATTCTAACCAATGTTTTCAATGGATTTTCGAGTCTTTTATATGTCTTTAGAGTCTTTTCAGGTTAAATCACGTTCGAATAGAGTTTAAGGCAAAAGAATAAGGAATTGAAGCAAATGTGTAGAAAGGTCAGAAGTTTGACATTTGTTGAGGCATTTTCCACCGATGGATCGAGCTGAAATTTGGACACAAGTAGAGCATCGAGTTATCTTTCATTTAGAGGTTATCTGAGGACATTCCAACGGTGCGATTGAAGCGTATGCAAGTTTTAGTGAAGACATGCGAATCTGCCTAAACCGATCGGTTCGCTGGAAAAAAGAAAATAGCAAATTTTCCTATTTTGACTTGGTTTTGTCATTTCGACCAGAACGTGAAGAGACCTGATATTTTTAGCCATTGTTTGGGCAACACTTTATTTTCTATTCATATTTTTTGTTTCTAAGCTTTTGGGAGAAGATCTCTGAACCATATTGACAATTTGGAGAAGATTTCTAAACCTTTTTACTTATTTATTAATTTCATCATGTCTTCCATGAATTCTTCTTGTGATTTGATTTCTATCATGTCTGAATAGTTTTCTAATTGGGTTTTAGGGTTTCAAAGGGATTTCAGGGTTTGTTTGATTTGATGTTGATTTAGGGATTGATAACTTAGTTTCTTCATATATGTTGTTCTTATTGCTAGAACTTGCATAGCTACCTTTCTGATCTTAGGTTGTTAAACCATCAAAAGTGTTTGTTTAAAAGCCTGAAAGAACCTATATGAGCAAAGCATCCATAGCCAACGAAAGCTGATGTTAGGGTGTTTTGTGAACATATCAAACTTGATTATGCATGTTTAACCTCTTGAATTCAAACGACAGGTTAGGATCTTAGGTTGTTAGACACAGTGATCAAATTTGATTTCGTGATTTGAATACTAGAACGATTCATAATGCTTTTCCTAACAATTTATCTATTTCTAAATCCATGAATCCATGTGAATTCTCTAATGCAAACAAGTTTCATCGTTTTTTTTTTTTCTTATTTCATTTTGCAAACAATCATCTTTTATATCATCTTAGCTTAATTTCGGTTCATATAATTTGAAGTGTAAACTTGGTTCTTGTGGATTCGATCCCTGCATTACTACAACATTTGATGTGCACTTGCAGTAGTTTATATAAGGTTAAAAATTGTGTTATCATCACATCACTCTGCAACATCGAATCACTAATCTAACTGATACCTTATAAGTAAAATTTCTTCTCGGCATGTATGTATGGTAGGAACGAAAATAAATTTGGATGAAAACTGTTTGTACTATTTTTACTCTCTCATGGTTTGTTAGCAATGTCAAGTTCGTTCATTGTACACACCACATATCATGATTAAACCACTAATATAGTTATGTTGTGAATTATTAAAAATTTAATTATAACTATTTTTGCCAATTTCTCTACAAAACACATCACATATCATATCATCGATCACAAAAGAAGAAGTTATAAATGAAAATGTCCCTTGTTGCATAAATGCCCACATTAGTGGCTTTGCATTATTGATGAATAATAAGCAGTGGCCCATACGTGGTTTAATACAAGTAGGTGACTTTCCCGCACCGTGTGCGGGTATGAACATTTTTTAATAATATTTTTGGTATTATGAATTATGAAAATCTAAAAATTCACAGCAAGTAAAAAAGATTAAAAAAAATGTTGTATATGGTTAACTTAATAATGTATGTGTTAAATAATAAGAGAAGACATGATATAAGTGTAGTTTAAAAATATAAAAAATAAAAGCAAATCTTAAAAACTAATGAAAGTTTTGAAGCATTTCCTAAGACGACAATCAATTTTTTTTCTTTTTGTCGCCGATATATATTTTCAATTTAAATCTAGATTTACTATCAATAATGCAACATATCCGTGAGAAAATATGGGTCTAGGTAAAAACAAACCAACATTTTTCAGTGTTTATTTTCAACTTTTATTTATGATGATTTCAAAATCTAAAGCCAATAAAATCACATTATATAATCACTTGCATATAAATATTTACACATGAAGAGTATCTATATATAAACTATTTATATAAAATATGCAGAATAGTGTAATTGTCATTATATATTTTAACTCTTATTTTGCTATCACATACAAAATATTCACTTCACAATTTCACTATCGTTGTTATCAAAACCAAAAAAAAATATGTAACACAAGTTTTTGTTTAAAATTTAGAAAATTATATCATGATTCTTAAAAACTGATTATAATTGATGGGAAAAAGATATTACACTATATAAAAAACTAAGGAGTTTAAAAATGATGATCTCTAGAGCATATTTTTTAACATATCTAAATTAAAGTTGTATTTAGAGGATAAATCTCAATATGTTTGTCTGATAAAAATTTCTCTTTGATCTGTATGTGTTGTATTTTGATCACATATCATAATATATACTTTCAAATATAAAATGTAATACAATAAACGTCGAATTTACATGCTATGAGTACAATACAATAGGTCAAAATGTCCTTTTACAAACTCTTGCATCTTAAACCTCTGTAGAAACTCCACGGACATGCAAATGAGTAGCCAGAAATGAATCATCCACATCAACAAATCATCAAGTCAACTTTATCAACTATGAAGTTATCAACTTTAATTTGAAAGCCAAATAACATGAGATATATCCAAAATAAATAAATTAAATTAAATTTGAGGACTTTGTTTTAATACTCGAAATATATAAAAACAAGGTGAGACCAATCAAGATACATTGACATAAACTTTCGTTAAATTAAATAGCCTATACATTATAAAACTATTTTATTAGGACTAATAACATATAAATTTGAAAAGTGAAACGTTGTTACCTTTTGCAAAGATCAATCAACAAATAGTCCTGCATCAAGGTCTAAGAACCATATGGGTGAAGATCGCTTTATACCTTTGATGGCTGGTGTAATCTTCCCATGGCTTGGTTTAGCTACATGTGTGACCATAAAAATAAGACGAAAATATAAATGCTTGTATGAATCTGAGTGATTTCATTTGTATCATTTGCCAAGTCAAGGATAGGTCTTCGCAACATTGTCTTTTCGTCCATTGTAAAGCCCTTTGTTGCAGATTTTGCAAACGAATCTACTCGTTACCATTTATGGATCTGAAAGCCATAGATTACCTGCAAATAGTAAAAAAATAATGTCAGTTCACATCGTAACGGAACAAAACAATACTTAAATTTATCGACTAAAAATGTAAAATAATATCGTAGTCATCGCTTGTCTGTGAAAGAGTTATTTATAGTGATATAATAGCCAGCTTGGTATATGAAAAGATCTTGGTGATTCTTTGATACTCCGAATATTTAGGAATATTAGTTTATGAATTTATAAATATTAAATAAATGGTTAATATATTTGTAGGCTCTCGATCTTGAATAAAAATATATTTGGTCCGAAATTTATGTTCCTAATATTTATTCAGTTGCTATAATTCAAAAATTTATGTAAGATAGTAGGATTTGTTGGTTTAATAATCATATATTTAATGTATTTTAGAAATATTTAAGAAACATAATTGTTGAAAATGCTATTAGCTTCCAATAATAAATTTGTTTTGCATTTCTCCTAAATTAAATGACAATAACGTTGGCGATAAATAAGTTTGCAGTTAATATGATTATTAACCCTTTTAAAATGTCACGCAATTAAAGGATCTAAATAATTACCATCAAATTAGGTTTGTATTTAATTTTTGTACAACAAGTAATCGTAATTAATTTTGTTTCTCCTTTTATTATTAAAATCAATTTCAAATATTTTCAAAAAATAATGTGAAGTTAATTATTTAATTATCCAATGATTTAAGAGGATTAAGCCATATCACATTTTTAGTAATCCATGTCATCATTACATGTCATCATTCTTTTGCCTAGTCATCATTTTTTACTTGTCTTTTAATAGGTATGGGGATTTCAAAATCTCTGCAACTCGCTAACGCATTTGGACCGAGGCTGGCTCAATGTGTATTAGAGGTTTTGTAAAGATAACGAAACAAGAACATTATAACCTAAATACTCAAAACTACCATTATAAATCCAAATATTATAACTTTATCTCTAAATTTTTCGGTATTTTAGATACCCAAATATATATTTTTGGAGACATTATTAGATGTATTTGGTACATTCAAATATAAAAATAGTTATTTCGACTCAAAACCAATAATGTTTTGGTTCTATAAATAAAAATCTAAATTAACCCGAAACCATACCAAAATTTTATAATACCCCAATAAATTTTAAACCGGAAAACCCGAAACTTGATAGAACTGGCCCAAATTCGACTTAACTAATCAAATATGCAATCCTAGAGATACGTTTACATGAGATCTCGAGCGTTGGTCGCTGAATTGTTATGATTTTATACGTTAAAGTTTAAAAGACATCCATCCAAGTGTTTTCTGTTGTACATCTATAAAAATCGTATTTGATTATACATTGTAAAATTATTTTGTAGTAGTCTTGGTAATGATTTGACAATTAGAAATCAAACCCCCAAAAACACTAATGGCTAATCCATTGTGGCCTAAACAAATAACAACAAAAAAAGCCCATTAGTAGAAATGTTGATCACACAAACACTTCACCTTTCTCATTGGACCAAATCATCATCGCCTCTCTCTCTCTCTCTTCCGGCGACGAAGAAGCCTTTACACTCTCTCACGGCGGAGCAATCAGAATCTTCTCTCTCACCCGTAAAGACTCGATTTTTCAGAAAAATGAGTGAGAAATCGAAAAGGGTTCATACAAACTTCAATGGATTTCACAATCCCGTTGTTGATTTCTGGAGACGAGAAGTCGGTGGAATCTCTTCCAGGAATTTCTCAAATCGCTTCTCTGGCTCAGAGGTTTGGATTCTCTTCAAACCCATTGAATCACTTTTGAAAAAGTCTGAATCTTTCTTTGTTGATTTCTCTGTTGTTGTTGTAGAGTATGGTTCTGCGTTTAGAGATATACAAGAAGTTAGTGAAACACAAAGGTTGTGTGAATACAGTGAGTTTTAATGGAGGAGGAGATATTTTGATTTCTGGTTCTGATGATCGTCGTGTTGTTCTTTGGGATTGGGAACTTGGGAATGTTAAGCTTTCGTTTCATTCAGGACATGCTAATAACGTGTTTCAAGCTAAGTTTATGCCTTTCTCTGATGATCGTACCATTGTAACTTGTGCTGCTGATGGAATGGTAACAATCATACTTTACTTGGTTAGCTTCTTCTTTATTAGTTAGATTGATTAAGTGTTTGAATGTGTTTAGGTTCGGCGTGCGAGTATTCTCGAGAGTGGGAAAGTGGAGACGTCTTTCTTGGGATTGCATCAAGGACGAGCTCATAAGCTATGTATTGAGCCAGGAAACCCTCATATTTTTTACACTTGTGGTGAAGATGGATTAGTACAACGTGTGAGTAGTAGCTACTTTAGAGTCCTTATACTTTGATTAAAAGAGTTCTTAAAAATTGGATTTTTTTGTTCATTTCAGTTTGATCTGAGGACTCAAGCTCCTACAGAGCTTTTCACATGCCAAGCAGTTGATCCGAGCAGGAGCAACATGGAAGCTATTCAGCTAAACACTATTGCTATCGACCCGAGAAATTCCAACTTGTTTGCTGTTGGTGGTATGGACGAGTATGCTCGTCTTTATGATATACGTAGATTTCAGGGCGATGGTTTAAATGATTTTAGCCGAGCTGCAGATCATTTTTGCCCTCCACACCTTATTGGAAATGAACAAGTTGGGATAACGGGTTTAGCATTCTCAGAGCAAAGTGAGCTCCTTGTTTCATACAACGATGAATTCATCTATCTTTTCACGGACAATATGGGATTAGGGTCTAACCCTATCCGACCCTCTCCGGTGTCCAAGAGTAAAGAATCAAAATCAGAATCAGCTTCTTCTCCAAAAGATGATAGCAAACATTCGGTTCCTATGGTTTACAAGGGGCACAAGAACTGTGAGACGGTTAAGGGTGTGAATTTTTTTGGACCTCGGTCTGAATATGTGGTTAGTGGGTCAGACTGCGGCCGGATATTTATTTGGAAGAAAAAAAGTGGAGAGCTTATACGTATTATGGAAGCGGATAGGCATGTAGTTAACTGTATCGAGCCTCATCCGCATATACCAGTGCTTGCTAGCAGCGGAATTGAAAGTGACATCAAGGTATGGACCTCAACTGCAGCTGAGAGAGCGACATTACCTGAGAACATCGAACTGGTATGCTTTAACCCTGCATTCATTATAATTTCATTTCAGTTTCTGCTAGATACCTTCTCTGACTAATCACTAATGAAACCAATAAGGTGTGATACATAGTGCGTGCCTCTATGATTAAGAAATAGGAAATCCGTTTAACTTCTAACACTTGCATAATATGTGGCGCAAATTTGCAAAACCAAAGCTATATCTAGTGAATTACATGTCTCCTTGTTCATGAAGTATGTATTGATTTCACTTTCGTTTTTTTTGGTTATCATGGTTTGCTAGCATCTGAGTCTGGTTGTCTCCATTGTATACTATTGATTGTCCTGAAACTGAATTGTGTTTTTAATTCACATAGAGGTCGATTATTAAAAGTTTATCTGTTTAGATTTTTTTCCCCATTTGGTTAAGAACTTAAGATACATACATCAAACTAATTTGGCTACTGTTGCTTTGTTTAATAAATGTTCAGTTACCGAGTCGCTTTCGCATTCCTTGGTTATCCTTTCTTAGCTTCCATGATTATGACGACGATTTATTTGGTAACGGAATGGATCTTGATATTGATGCGAGTGATGGTGAAGATGAATCTATCGATGATGCCGAGGATGATTCAGATTCAGATTATAGCAGTGGACTAGATGATAGTGATTCTGATGATGACATGGATAGTGTTTACGAACTTGACGATGATGATGAATGTTCAATTGAAATTGATAACATAACAGATAATAATCATGATGGTGGTAGTGAAAGGAATGTTGATAGTGGTACTAACAGTTACCAAGATGATGATGATGTTGCTAATAATGATGATTGAATATTTGTTTTTTGAAATTTGTGATTCTCCAGCGTAAGCGTATGCCTAGAGGATGGATGTACCGTGTATCATCACCGCAAGAACTATTGGCGCAACTTTTCTCGCTTCAAAACCGAAGAAGAAGTTTCAGTCCCGAGGGAGAAGAAGAAGGAGATTCTTCAGCTACTGGAAGAGAACTTCTTGATCTTATACTCAATTTCAATTACGATAGCGACGACAACAACAACGACAACCTTGAAAGTTTCTCTGATGATGATGAAGATGGTAATAGCCGTGAAGACTTCTTCTCTTAGAAAAAAAATTTAAAAAAACTTGTAAATATTTTTTTTTAGTCTCTTTAAAAAAACAGAACATAACCATTGTTGAATAAAAGTCGTTATATGTTTCAGCTACAACAAAAATTTCCCGCGTGAAACTGAAGATGATAAAGTACTTACAATTTCATTGAATGTTACTACTCATGGCTACGACTATGCTTACTCGATGCTACAGTATCTACAAGTTTGATGCTTGCAAGTGTGTTTCTTCAGAGAATCGTTACCAAAAGCGAAATCTTGTAATCGAATCGAGAGTCACGAAACCTACACGGATAGTTCTTAAGGGACGATCGAAGCTACGTAAGAAGCTCAATGATCCTGCCCTTACTCGTACTTTACGTAATTTCGCTGATTCGGGTCTAATGGAAGATGCACTCCAGGTGTTCGACGAAATGTACAAAGCTGATGTTTTTGTTTGGAATGTTATGATTAGAGGTTTCGTTAGCTCTGGATTGTATAATGAGGCGATTAAGTTTTATTGTAGTATGGTGTTTGCAGGAATCAAAGGTGATTCCTTTACTTATCCTTTCGTGATTAAGTCGGTTTCGTTGTTGGAACAAGGGAAGATGATTCATGCGAAGGTGATTAAGCTTGGGTTTGTTTCAGATGTTTATGTATGTAATTCTCTTATATCTATGTACATGAAGCTTGGGTTTGCTTGGGATGCAGAGAAAGTGTTTGACGAAATGCCTGAGAGAGACGTTGTTTCGTGGAATTCGATGATTTCTGGATATCTCGCGGTTGAAGATGGTTTTCGTTCGTTGATGTTGTTTAAAGAGATGATGAAATGTGGATTTGAACCGGATAGGTTCAGTACTATGAGTGCTTTAGGTGCTTGTTCTTATGTCTATAGTTCTATAATGGGTAAGGAGATACATTGCTACGCTATTCGAAATGGGATTGAAACGGGTGATGTTATGGTATTGACATCAGTTCTTGATATGTACAGTAAATATGGTGAAGTGAGTTATGCAGAGAGGTTATTTAATGGTATGATACAGAGGAACATCGTAGCTTGGAACGTTATGATAGGGTGTTATGCTAGAAACGGTCGAGTCAGTGATGCTCTTCTTTGCTTTCAGAAAATGTTAAAGGTAAATAGGTTGCAGCCAGATGTTATCACATTGATAAATCTGCTTCCTGCTTGCGCGATCTTGGAGGGTAGAACGATTCATGGATACGCAATAAGGAGAGGGTTTTTTCCTCATGTAGTATTGGAAACTGCTCTGATTGATATGTATGGAGAATGCGGAGAGTTAAAATCAGCTGAGGTTATATTTGATCGGATGGCAGAGAAGAATTTGGTCTCATGGAACTCGATTATCGCTGCGTATGTGCAGAACGGGAAGAACTATTCAGCATTGAAGCTATTCCAAGAGCTTTTGGATTCATTGCGTGTTCCTGATTCGACAACAATGGCTAGTATTCTGCCAGCTTATGCAGAATCTCTCTCCCTGAGTGAAGGTAGACAACTTCATGCTTATATCCTAAAAGCTAGATACGAGTCAAACACTATCATCTTGAATTCACTCGTTCACATGTATGCAATGTGTGGAGACCTCGAGGATGCAAGAAAATGTTTCGACCGAGTTGTTTTAAAGGATGTTGTGTCTTGGAACAGTATCATCATGGCCTATGCGGTACACGGTTTTGGGAGAACTTCAGTTTGCTTATTCTCAGAGATGATTAGTTCTGGAGTAGAACCAAACAAGAGCACATTTGCTTCACTACTAGCAGCATGTAGCATTTCTGGTATGATTGATGAAGGATGGGAATACTTCGATTTGATGAAAAGAAAATACGGGATTGATCCTGGAATCGAGCATTACGGGTACATAATGGATCTCATTGGTCGTACAGGAAACTTCAGCTCAGCGAAGAGATTCATTGAAGAAATGCCATTAACGCCAACAGCTCGGATTTGGGGATCTTTATTAAACGCAAGTAGAAACCACAACAATATAACCGTAGCTGAATTCGCAGCAGAGGAGATCTTTAAGATGGAACACGATAACACGGGATGCTATATCGTGCTTTTAAACATGTATTCAGAAGCTGGAAGATGGGAAGATGTAAATAGGATCAAGCTTCTCATGAAGAGCAAAGGCATATCAAGAACAATGAGTCGCAGTACTATCAAGACAATGAGTAAAACTCATGTGTTCACTAACGGAGATAGATCCCACGAGATGACAAACAAGATATATGAAGTCTTAGATATTGTTTCAAGAATGATTGGAGAAGAAGAAGAAGAAGACAGTTATGTTCACTGTGTTTCGAAGTTGACACCAGAGACTCTATTGAAGAGAAGAAGCAATTCACCCAGAAAACACTCGGTTAGACTCGCTACGTGTCTTGGATTGATCTCTACGGAAAGAGGAAGAACTGTAATGGTGAGGAACAACACGAGAATCTGCAGGAAATGTCACGAGTTCTTGGAGAAGGCGTCGAAAATGGCGAAGAGAGAGATCGTTGTGAGAGATTCCAAGATTTTTCATCACTTCTCTAATGGTAGTTGCTCGTGTGGGAATTACTGGTGAAAGAACATGGTTGTGGCTAAATTAGGTATATGTAATCAGAAAAATGTATAAAGAAGAAAACATGTTTTGGCAATTCATTGATCAAATTGACATGAAATATTGAAATTTGAATAGCCTCTTCTAAAACACTTAAGTAAAGTACCAAACTATATACCACAGAGCAAAAACAGAGTCAGGGATTAAAGTCAGAGTATACTCTCAAGTGGGCAAAGCCAACCAAGGAAAATTTGCATTGCATGTTGGTGTGATGACATTGGATCTGTTCAAAGAGTAGGTCCTTTGTCGACATATGAAACTTAATGTGCATACATAATTCTGGACTTCTTTTGTTGGTTGTTCCATAGCCTCTATTGTACTTATAGGCTTGTATCATTAGAGCCGGATCTTGACGCATTTGTATTAAACATTTGAATGGCCACAAATTTTAAAGGCCCCTAAATTAAGAAAAAAAAAAATCAAATGTATATATATATTATTTTATTGAAATTATGTTTATTTGAAAAGAGAAAATAAAGATATGGTAAGATATGATGATATTTTTTTATGTAATTTAGTTTTTTGTGATAAAAAAGTAAAAATAATAAGTAGGTTGTTTATAATTTTATGTTACTAAAATATGAATGTATTGTTGTCAAAAGAATAAAAAAAAAAAATTAAAATTGTTTAAACTAAATGTCGGTTATTTTTTTGTATAGGACTCTGAGAATCTCATATCCGTACTAAACAAGAATCGAAGGAGGAAGAGAGTTTTAACCGTACTAAACTTAACTCACCCTTGTTAGTCTCGCTGAGAGTGAACCAGCTACGATGATTAGGTAATCACATGCACACATAGAGTTGAGGGTCCTTGACTCCGATTTGGGATCGAACCGCGTAGATGTCCCGAGAAGAGAGGAGAGAGTAGAAGCTCTTGGACACTAAGCAAAGTGAAGGGTATTGAGATTTGGAGATGCGTGCTAAGCAATTCACAATGATATCATCTCGAAGTGATGATAATTAGGCCTCGGCAAATGGGTATTCGGTTCGGATTCGGATCGGGTTCTATCGGGTACAAGTTCTATCGGGTTTATAAATTTTATACTCATACAGGTACCTATAAAGTTCTGGGTCGGGTACAGGTTCGGGTTCTCTCGGGTATAGGTTCGGGTTGTTCTTGTTTTTTTAGGTTTCACTGTGCTTTAAACTTTTTTTTTCCCGAAATCTACAAACAATAACATGTAATATGAAAAATATTTGAACCAAAAACACGACAAAACATTTGAAATACCAAATCTAAATACCAAATTATTTAAAAATGTGACAAAATATACTAAATTTAAAATTCAAACTATTTAAAAATGTCATAAAAGATATATAAACATGGGCTTACATGTTCGGGTTCGGGTCGGGTCCTTTCAGGTACAAGTTCTATCGGGTTTATAAATTTTATACCCATATAGGTACTTATAAAGTTTCGGATCGGATACAGATTCGGGTTTTTCAAGCCAGGTACAAGTTCGAGTACTCGGATTCGGTTTTTATGCCCATGCCTAATGATAACGATGGATTCTGTTTCTTTTTTTCTTCTTCTTTTTCTTTTCTTTCGTCATCTCCAGTGGTGGTTCTTCTATGTTGAAGTCCATAGCAGCGACGGTGTTTACTAGGGTTTTTAATTGGGCAATTTCCAAAAATACCACATTTTTTCCAAAGTTCCAAAAATACTACTTTTTAAAAATATTCATTTTTAACATTCAAAACTAAACCTTAAACCCCAAAATCAAATCCTACCCCGTAAAACTATATCCTAATTTTGGAATAGTTAACCCAAACCCAAAAAAATTAAATTTTAAACCTTAAAAATCAACTTGGAAAAATGTGATATATATGGAACTTTGGAAAAAATATGGTATTTTGAAAAAAAAAATTGAAAATGGTATTTTTTGAAAAAAAAAACTTGAAATGGTGGTATATGAGGAAAATTATCTTTTTAATTAGGTCTTCAAAACATAATATCAAAGTTGCTTCTTTTTTTTTGTGAAGAAGGCCTTTTAGCTTCTTTTTTTATTAATGAACAAATCCTCTTATTAAAAAGAAAATAGTAAATCGACTTTGTTATAAAATATATATTTCAACAGAACCCGTATGAATATCATCAATTAAATAATTGAAATATTGTGAACTAAAAATTGGAATTTGTTTTGCTTTAAAGTTGCTTTCTAAGATATTTCTTGATGAGTGACACAGAATGTGCCGCAGACTGCATTTTGTTTGTGCAAGATCAGTAATTCAGCTACTAAAGAGTCTCCTTATCAAATTTTTATTACTGTTAAATCGGTCCTGGATAGAGTATACGATTCATATTTTTGGGACAAGAGAGGAAGCTAATGCAGTATAGGATTAGGAGCTAATGTGATTTCATTATGCTTTGAAAGTGTTTTTTGCCTGAGTTTTAATATGAAAAGACTGAAAGTGAAGACTGAAGGAACTGTAGTCTGCGGCATATTCTGTGTCACTCATCAAGAAGTACCTCATAACTCAACTTTGAAGCAAAAAATGAATGGATTTGAAGAGATGGGTCAGACTAGACCTTTCTAGCTAGGCTCGAAGACTCAGGCGATTCTGAAGCATGGAGGATCAGCTTGTATGTGATCTGCATCACGAAGATCCAAGCTAATCTCTTGGAGAAATTATATGTACCAAGTTATGTGTTACTTCCTGTTTTACTTTGCCTTACTACATGATCCAGAGATAGGTATTTGCCTTACTACAATGGAAAAATCAACGCAAAGCACTAAACTAGTGTCTTTCTTGGAGGGTTTCTTGGTCATCAAATGATATCTTCGTGTCTCTCTAATAACTCAGAGATAAATGATAAAGCCATCCATTTTCATTTCAGTGTCAATCGTTGGGAGAAAATGAAAGTTCAATGATGGAACAAAAGCAAAAAAAAAAACCAAAACCACAACAAAAGTGCTCAACATATTAAAAAGACCTTACAAAACATCTTGGCATATAGCATGGATGCTTGTCTCTGATTTAAAGGTAATAAAAAGACGCATCTAATAAGAAATATAATAATATGTTGAAAGCAACAAAGATGAGTTTCAGACTGAAACCGATAGGCAGCTCGAGACCTTATATGACTTGTGGAGTGTAAGCACAACATTGCAGCTTTCAACCTCCCCCCTAAACTGGGATTTATATTGTTTCTCCAACCTAATCACTGCACACCAAATTTTCTTGTTGAGAGGCACATTTTTAAACATGATCAACTCTTGCCATATAATTACCAGTTTCCCACCATGGTTAACTAAATGAATCGTACGGTAATCACGAGCACGGTTCATATACAGATCATCCAAACCATAAACTATAAACCACTTTCCACGCCTTGGGTTATACCACTTGACCTTACCGCATTCATCAATAAACAATACATTTCTTATAACACACCAAGGTCGAACTAAACTACTCAAAGGTTCTAGACTCACAAAACCTACCCCTGGTATTACCCATCTTCCTTCTTCCTGATCATATACATACTTGTAATTTTTGGTCATAAAGTATAGCCTTCCTCCAAAAACTACAACTTTGAGATCCGGATCAGATATAGGGAGATCCGGATCAGATATAATATCACTAGGGATAGGCAATGGCTTCCAAGTTTGAGTCTTTAGGTCAAAAACCTCACCCCAATTCATGGGTTCCTCCTTTGTCACGCCGCATCCTCCTATTACATATATCTTCTCGTCTAAAAAACAAGACTTTGTATGTTTCCTTGCCACTGTCATGTTAGGACAACGACGCCACGTGTGACTCTGACAATCAAGCACAAAAACGGCTTTGGATCGCTTGTCCTTGACGGTTCCACCGATTTGGTAGACTTGAGAGCCGGCGACTACATTGGTTGCGTTTTTTAATCGAGCATAAGAAGAATCCGTGAAGGAAGAGAGTCTTACCGATTCTAAACTTAGCTCACCCTTGTTAATCTCACCGCCGTTGTTGATTAGGGTTTGATCAGGACTATTAGTGATAGTGAACCAGCTATGATGATTGGTGGTGTTAGAAAGGCACACGTAGAGGCAAGGCTCTTTGACTCCGATTTGGGATCGGATAGTGTAGATATCTGGAGAAGAGAGAAGAGAGTAGAAGCTCTTGGAGACTAAGTAGAGTGAAGGGTAGAAAGATCTCGAGGTCCATGCTAAGCAATTCACAATGATTTCATCTAGAAGTGATGATGATGAAAACGATGGAGAAGATCTGGTAGGTTTCGTCATCTTCAAGTTTTCTTCTTCTACTTTGGAGTCCATAGCAACGACGGTGATTACTAAGGTTTTTAGGTCTTGAAAATATATGTACAAAGAAGTGCAATTGCTTCTTGAAAAAGAAAGGTCTTTTACCTTTTTTATTATACTTTTAGTGAAAAACCCCTTAACTATCTCTCCATTGCGAAAAATTTCCTCAATTATTTTTTTTAGTGAAAAAAACATCAACTAAAGAGGTGTTATTGGATTAAGTATTTTAGTGTATTTTAAAATCAGAGTAAAATCTCCATTATTGAATTGTGTATTTGTAAAAATACATTAAAATTTCATGTTATTGGATTAAACCCTGATTTTAGGAGATTTTAATGGATTATTTTTTCTAAAATATGAATAAAAAGAAGGGTATTTGCGGTGCATATACATTGAGAATCTGCTAATTGACCAAATGACATGCTCACTATTCATTTTTCTAAAATCCAACCTTACCTTGTTCATTCTCTCTCAACTGTATCTCTCGTTAAATGTGACGGCTAAGATAAATTGTGGCGGTTAGGGTTAATTGTGGTAGTGGGTAATTTTAATCGTTAGCCGGATATTGTAGTTAAATGTGGTGGGTAGCGTGAACTGTAGCGGCTAGGGTTAATTGTGGCAGTGGATAATAAAATTGGTATCTGGATATTAATTATAAATACTGTCAACCTAAAAATTTACACGTTTATGTTCTTGCGATTCGTTAACTCCGAAATCGTCTTTTCCTCTTACTAATTGCTGTCATTTACTTAATTTTCAACACATTTAGGTTGTTTTCTTAAATATTCATTATTGCATGGATATTGAGTTAATTCACCATAACCAGAATACGCACCTTTTACCTGTTCTTTTGAAAGATTTTAGATTTCAACAAAAAAAAATTTCTCTTCTCCGAGTCCTTCTGCTGCTTCAATTCTTCTTTTTTAATTCTTCTTCAATTCTCATGAATCAATCAATTCGTTGGCGATCTTATAATCTTATTTTTCTTCATGAATCTAACAATTCTTCTGGGAAAATTTTACAAATCGGAAAAAAGTAGTGAATTCTGGAAACCATTAGAGCCATCCTGGATTCTAGGTATTCTAATGTATTGTATCTCGTGAAGAACCCTTAAAATTAGGAAGAAATCAAAAGAAAAAGAAAAATTGGGTGTTTTGTCTTTACTTTAATCGGCAAATATTCAAAAGAGAAAGGTATAAAAGAAAAAAAGAATTTACGTGTCATGTTCTGAAATTTTGTTAAAATTCAACAAAATATTTCCAAATACAACTATAGTGAAATACATCAAATTACCAATTCAACGTGGAGAATGATATATCATGGTTTTTACCGGTGTTTTTCGACTGTTTTAAAGTTTTTGTAGGTTTATATACCTATGAAAATTAATTTTTAAGATTATTGAGCATTTTGGAGCATTGTGGAAAGAGGACTTGAAGTCGCTAAGATGGATTCTATATTGCCATCAGATATTGGTGCTCATGACGAAAAGAAAAATCAGCTTTCCAGTTTTAAAGATTTCTTTTTCGCCCCAGAAGTTCCAGAAGTTTACAAATTAAGCCCAACACGGATTTCCTCTTTATATATTCAGTTTTCCTTCGGTTTTTAGTATTTTTCTTCAATTTCAAGACTTAAATATTTCAGACTTTTGAGAGCTAGGGAAACAAGTTGTTTTCAGACCTTTTGGAGATTTTTTCGAACCATTTTGTATCTCTTTCTTTATCTCTTATTTAATGTTGTATTATTCAGTCATCATGTTTTCCGCATCCATGTCTGAGTAATCCACTTGTTAGGTTTAAGGTTGTTCAAAGAATTTAAGATGAATTGTTAGAATTGAAATCATGTTAGGATTATCTTAGGGTTCTTCAACTAGGATTGATCTTAAATGTTCTTTAAGGTTTTAATTCCGATTTAGGATTGATCACCCTTAACTAGACATCCTAGGTTGATTCAATTAGAAGCGGAAGCATCAATTGGTAACCTGAATCGAACAAAATTTTGCAACAAAAAGTGAAAAAATCCAGATATAGATCTGAATTGTTGCCTTCTTCAACCTCATAGAAAAAGAGACACAAATCAAATCAACCCAAATTTACAACAAAATTAACAAAATCGGATCCAGATTTGGATCTATATGAGACAGAGAGAGATTTCGTATTTGTTTTGCCTTTTTCAGTTTCATAGAAGAAAAACAAGAAATCTTCATTGTTGGAGAGAAATAAGAGAAATATCTTTATTATTCCAGAGAAAGAAGAAAGAGAAAAAAAAAGAGAAGAGAGAGTGAGAAAGAAAGAAAATTTAGAAGATAACTTGTTTGCAAAGACTCCTTGTTTGAAAAGATCCCATGTTTTTGTCAGGGGTAATTTAGTCATTTCAGAAGAAATTCGTGGCATTATTGTGAACCCACTTTTGAACGTAATCAGAAGATAACTTGTTTGCAAAGACTTCTTGTTTAGAAAGACCCCATGTTTTTGTCAGGGGTAATTTTATCATTTCAGATGAAATTCGTGGCATTATTGTGAACCCACTTTTGAACGTAACATACTTGAAAAGTGGTAATTTAAACGTTGCAGTATTGCAATTGTCCTCAATTCTATACATTAAACATATTAAAACTAATGGCATTAATATATATTTGGTCAAAATATTCAACTTTATTCTATTTATACACAATACCTATATTCCGTTTTAAATATAAAAAGTCATAAGCTTCGATATACACTTTTAAATATTAAAAAATTATATACATCAAAACTAATGAGTCCCGTATGCCATTAGTTTTAATATGTTTCATGTATAAAATTGATCATTATATGAAAAGTATTGCAGGTGCTGGAATACAAACAAAAGAAACAAAAAAATCACAATGCTCAACATAAATTAAAAATATCTTACAAAACATCACGGATGCTTGTATCTGATTTAAAGGTGAAAAAAAACACATCTTATTGGAAATAAATACCCAAATAATATGTTGAATGCAACAAAGATAAGTTTCATACCGAAAGTGATAGGCAGCGAGACAGCTTATGAGACAAAGGGAGTACTGGAAGTAGAACATTGCATCTTTCAACCTTTCCACGAAGCTTAAAATAATTCAACAAGTTGGTGCAACGATGTTTCTGCAACCTAATCACGGCACAACAAATTCTATTGTATTTGCTCCCATATTTAATAAAGTTATTACGCTCGTTCCAAATAATAAATAGTTTCCCACCATGGTTAACTAATTGAAACGTATTGCGATTAGCTCCCCACGCAAATAGATCATGCCAACCATCAACTATATACCACATTCCATTCTTTGGGTTGTACCACTTGAGGTAACCTTGATCATGAGTAAACATTACATTATCTATAACGCACCAAGGTTCTCTTAGACAACTTATAGGTCCTAGACCCACAAAATCCACCTCTGGTACTACCCATCTTCCTTCTTTGGGATCATATGCATAATTGTTATTTTTGGTGAAAACGTGTAGCCTTCCTCCAAAAACTCCAACTCCGTCATTCCGATCGAACATATATATCTCACTAGGGCTAGGCAATGGCTTCCAAGTTTGAGTCTTTATGTCGAGAACCTCACCCCAATTCATGGGTTTCTCATCTGCCTTGCTGCATCCTCCTATTACATATATCTTCCCGTCTAAAAAACAAGACTTTGCGTGTTTCCTTGCCACTATGAGGTTAGGACCCCAACGCAACGTGTTACTCCGAAGGTCAAACACAAGAACGGTTTTGGATCGGGTTTTGGATCGATTTTCCGTCAGGGCTCCACCGATTTGATAGATTTCGGAACCAGCGGCTAAGGTAGTTGTGGTTAATCGACCTGGAGAACGGAAGGAAGAGAATTTTACCGGTACTAAACTTAACTCACCATTGTTAACCTCGCCTAGAGTGAACCACCTACGATCATTGGGTGACCTTATGCACACGTAGAGGCGAGACTCCGTGACTCCGAGTTCGGAACGGACCGCGTAAATATCCGGAGAAGAAAGAAGAGAGTAGAAGCTCTTGGAGACTAAGCAGAGGGAACTGTATTGAGATTTCGAGACCCGGGCTAAGCAATTCACAACCATTTCATCTGGAAGTGATGATAACGATGGAGAAGGTGATGATGTGGGATTCGTCATCTTCTTCCTTTTTTTTCTCATCTTCTTCTTTTGTTTCCTCATATTTAATGGTGGTTCTTCTACTCTGAAGTCCATAGCAGCGACGTTGGTTACTAGGGTTTTTAAGTAGGTCTTCAAAACATATATGTTATAATAGCACAATTGCTTGTGGAGAAAGAAAGCCCTTGACCTTCTTTTATTAATGAACAAGTCCTCTTATTAATAATAAAATAGTATATCGACCTTGTTTAAAAAATTTATTTCAAAAGAACCACCGGTTTGAATATTGCTGAATTGATAAATAGCTAAATAAACGAAACATCGTGAACTATATATTGGTGGTTTTACACCTATACAATATATGTTTTTGGCAGGATCCATATTTCAACTACTAAAGAGGATCGTTATTTTTTTTTGTTACTATTGAACCGGTCCTAGATAAATTATTGGGTACATACAGTAAAACTTATATAAATTAATAATGTTGGGACTTTGAAAAGTTATTATGTTATAGAGATATAAATTTATCGATAATTTATAGAGAGAAATCCTTTTTAGGTAAGATTTTTCTTAATTTGTTTTTCAATGATGTTATATTATGTAATTTAATGAATCTATTTGCAAAAATGACATGAAATTTTGATTAAAAATTTGATTATCGCAATAGAGTGGATGTTATTATCATAATAGATGATCAAATTAAAATGGTATACTATGTATAAAATTTAGAACTACTCATGATTATCTCCATAATGTCGATGAATACATTTAGAAAGAATTATGTATAAAGAATCAATTATTTTGCCTAGAATTTTTCATAAGTTTATGGTAAAGACCTAAAAAACAATAATAAAAGTTTTTTATGTAATACGTAAACTTAAGGATAAGGTCTAATGAGATTTTCATTTTTAAGTTAAAACAAAAATAATTAAAACCATGTTTAGTACAATATCATATATATATATATATATTCATAATTATATATGATTATTAATTTATACTATTATTGGGACCATATTTTACATAGGAGTTTCGAAAAAATTATTATCTTATCATTTTATCGAATTTCGCTAATTTTTACATTGCCCCGACTCGGGACCGGAAGATTTTATTAATTTATGATGATTATTAATTTATAGAGTATTAATTTATGGAGGTTCTACGGTATATTTTTCATATGAACTCACCAAGATTATATAAGAAAATATAAAATTCAACTTTATCTGCTTTCAATTTTATTTTAAGAGCTCTCACTTGTTTCCGCCATACACACAAATAAAAAAAACTGAGAGAGATACTTACGTAATTACCTAGCAATTATTTTTTCTGGTATTTAATTTGATTTAGAGGAAGATGATGAACATATATATCATTATGTCAGATTTACCAGAGTTCAAGTTTACGAAGAGAAACGTTTTGAGTATTTTCGGAAGAATACTTAACCCGGAGTGTCAAAAGATATCGAGTTTGGTCCTGAATCTGCCTCGGAAATGGGGTATGAATAATCATGTTCATGGTGTGGTACTTATAAAAGACCAGTTGCAATTCAAATATGAAGAGGACTTGAAGGATATATTGACTCAAGAGGTACAAACGTATAATGATTGGTATGTGGTGCTTGAAAGGTGGGTACCCTTCCGAAGTCTAGAAACGAAATCTGGCCCGAATATTTTCTTTCTCTAATACACCAAAGTGTACATAAAATTTAAAATCTTGTTATGAATTTTCCACTTTATATACAAGATAAATTTCATCGAAACTTTCAATATGAGATATTTGCATTATTATTGACATTTAGTCAAATTTGCAAGACTTGCAAGCTTTCTAAACCAATGACCTCCATTTCTCATTTAAATCAACTTCGATTTTGACATCAGAGTACACGATGTAATAGTTCTTAGTGTGAAGAATCCAACGCACTCATAATCCGATCATTCCACCGAAAATTGGCTGTAAACTTGATCAGGAAATTGGCTTGAGCCACTAGTCAAAAACGAGTTCCAGCATGATCAAACCATCCATTTTCATTTTTTCAGTGTCAAACCGTTAGGAGAAATTTGAGGTTTCATATTTTTCTTACTTTTTATCTATTTCGGACCTCTACACCCTCTCCAAACGAGCTTATTATAATTACATTATTGCAGGTCATTGCATGAAGGAACAAAAGCAAAAACCAAAACCACAACAAAAGTGCTTAACATAAATTAAAAACATCTTGGCATATAGCATCTTATTAGCAACAAGAACCCAAAGAATATGTTGTTTTAGCAACAAAGATGAGTTTCATACAGAAACCGATAGGCAGCTCGGGAGCTTATGTGACCTGTGTACTGTAAGCACAAGACTGCATCGTTCAACCTCCCCATAAAGTTGGTGATCAGGTTGCATCTTCAACCCAGTGGCGAATCCACATGTAGAAATGGTGGGTCAATTGACTTAGGGTAAATTAAAAATATTAAATTTGTAAGCTTAGTTCACAAAGGAAAAATAGTTCCGATAGTCAAATTGTTAAGGGTTGCACCTCCAAACCCGGGTTCAAATCCTTCCCACTACAAAATTATTTTGATTTTTTTGTCTTTTATCAGATATAATGACACACCTAAAATTATTTCCTAGATTCGCCACTGCTTCAACCTAATCACCGCACACCAAATTCTCCTGTCTTTAATCTTGATCCACTCATGCCAAATAATTACTAGTTTCCCACCATGGTTAACTAATTGAATCGTACGGTAATCACTAGCACGTTATATAGATCATTCAAACACTTAACAAAATACCACTTTCCACACCTAGGGTTATACTTATAATACCACTTAACTTTACCGCAATCATGAGTAAACGTTACATTATCTATAACGCACCAAGGTCCGTTTATACTACTTATAGGTTCTAGACCCACAAAACCCACCTCTGGTATACCCATCTTCCTTCTTCCGGATCATATGCAAACTTCTTGTTAGTTTTGGTAATAATGTATAGCCTTCCTCCAAAAACTACAAGGTTATAAACTGGATCGAATATATTATTTCTAGGAGGGATAGGCAATGGCTTCCAAGTCCGAGTCTGTAAGTCGAAAACCTCACCCCAATTCATGGGTTCCTCATCTGTCTTGTTGTATCCTCCTGTTACATATATCTTCCCGTCTAAGAAACAAGACTTGGCTCGTTTCCTTCCCACTGTCAGGTTAGGACCCCAACGCCACGTGTTACTCCGACAATCAAACACAAGAACGGCTTTGGGTCGTTTGTCGTTGATGGTTCCGCCGATTTGGTAGATGTCGGAACCGACAACTACGGTGGTTGAGTTTACTCGAGCATAACAAGAATCGGAGGAGGAAGAGAGCTTTACCGGTACTAAACTTAACTCATTCTTCTGAAACTCGCTGAGAGTAAACAACCTACGATCATTGGGTGACCACATGCACACATAGAGGCGAGACTCTGTGGCTCCCATTTGGGATCGAGCCGCGTAGATGTCCCGAGAAGAGAGAAGAGAGTAGAAGCTCTTGGACACTAAGCAGAGTGAAGGGTATTGAGATTTGGAGATGCGTGCTAAGCAATTCACAATTATATCATCTGGAAGTGATGATAACGATGGAAAAGGTGATGATGTGGGATTCGTCATCTTCATCATCATCATCATCATCATCATCATCATCATCATCATCATCATCATCATCATCATCATCATCATCATCATCATCATCATCATCATCATCATCATCATCATCATCATCTTCTTCTTCTTTGAAGTCCATAGCAATTAGCAGCGACGGTGCTTACTAGGGTTTTTATTAGGTCTTCAAAACATAAGCTATAATAGCACAATTGCTTGTGGAAAAAAAAAAGACCTTTTACATTTTTTATTAATGAACAAGTTCTCTTCTTAATAATAAAATAGTAAATCGAGCTTGTTAAATATATTTCAAAAGAGCCACCAGTTTGAGTATCATCAGCTTAATAAACTATATTGGTGGTTTTAGACTAATCGAAAGTAGAAATAGAGAGAAAATATATGAAATGGTTTCTCTCATTAACTTTCTTAATTACAAGTTAAACAAACTTCAATAAATTAATAATAGTGGGACTTTAAAAATTTATAAATTTAGATGAATGTTAATTTATAGAAAGATTTTATTCAATCTCTAATTCTTCAAAAAAAATTACTATATTTAAAACATAAAAAATTTTAAAAAAATTTTATATTCTACGAAAATAATTGATAATATTAATTATTTAGGAGATGATGTATTAGAAGGTGAACCAAAAGACATTCATAAACTTGAAATTGTGATTAATAATCTCAGTTATTGGAGAAAATGGATATCAATAACCTACTAAACTATCAGGGTATAAACAATGCTCACAAGTTGAAAATTTAGAAAAAATTGTGGCTAAAGAGAGTCCATTTTTTGTTACTGTTGAACCGGTCCTATACAGATTATTTGATACATGTATATCTTTTATGGCCTTGTTTGCAGATGATAGCCTTTTTTTCTGCAAAGCATCAGGGGAACAATGTGACAATATTCTCAAGGTATTGGAGGTCTATGGGAACGCGTCAGGTCAATGCATTAATTTTGAGAAATCTGCAGTCACGTTTTGCAAGGATGTGCCTGAGGTTCGTAGAACAGAACTGAAAAACAGGCTAGGAATCCTGACTGAGGGGGGTTCAGGGAAATACTTAGGTATCCCCGAGAAGCTTCAAGGATCGAAAGCAGAGATTTTTGCTTATGTTCAGGAGCGCTTGCATCATCGGATCAATGGCTGGTCCGCCAAGTTCCTATCAAAAGGAGGAAAGGAGGTGATGATTAAATCGGTGGCACAAGCCCTACCCACCTATGTAATGTCCACCTTCCTACTCCCAAAAAGCATACTAAAGAAACTAGTCAGTGCGGTGTCAGATTTCTGGTGGAAAACTAAGGAGAATTCTAAAGGGATGCATTGGATATCTTGGAAAAAGTTGTGTCTCCCAAAGAATGCAGGGGGGATTGGTTTTAAGTCTTATGAAGAGTTCAATCAAGCCTTCTTGGCCAAGCAGCTTTGGCGACTTTACCGACACCCAAACTCGTTAGTGGCAAGAGTTTTGAAAGGAAAATACTTTCGCTACTCGAGCTCTTTTGAAGCTAGAAAACACTACCGCCCTTCCTATGGATGGCAGAGCCTATTTAGTGCCAAACCTCTTATTGAGAAAGGAATGAGACGTACCATCGGTACGGGAACGCAATCATGGTTCTGGACAAATCGTCGGATCCCAGATGAACATCCACGGCGAGTGCGAAGCCTCCTACCAAACCCTAATAGATTTGAAAGGGTATCAAATTTTATTGATCCAGGCTTCTGTCCATCCCGAGGACATTGACCTAATTTTGACAATACGGCCTTCCCGATGTGGAGCAAAAGATGGTTTTTGTTGGCACTTTACAAATTCTGGTAGCTATACTGTGAGGTCCGGGTATACAGTCGCCCGAAAACAGTTGGATGCTGACTTGGTGTACGCCCAACAGTTACCCTTCATTAATCCCCTAAAGGAGAAGGCGTGGAAGCATAAAACATCTAATAAGATCCGCCATTTCCTATGGCAAGCTCTCTCTGGGGCGGTGGCGGTGAATGAACGGCTTGCGTTTCGACACCTCCAACTGGAGAGGCAGTGCCCTCGATGTGGAATTAGGGAGGAGACAATTAATCATGTCTTGTTTACCTGTCCACCGGCTAGACAAGTTTGGGCGCTGTCAAATATACCCAACCCCCCGTCAGTCTTTCCTTTGGACAGTCTTTGGGGTAACATGGGCTACTTATTCTCCCGGATCCCACACCGTGAAGAGATAGAGGAACACGCCCAAAGTTTCCCGTGGCTCATTTGGTACCTCTGGAAAGCGAGGAATGACAAAGTTTTTAACAACGTGGGTAGATCACCCCAGGAAATCGTGGAGTTGGCGAGGAAGGAAGCTCAAGTATGGATCTTAGTCAATACCTCAGTAGAGGCCCCTTTACCGACACAAGGACAGATAACCCCGGCAGAGGAGGTGTCGGCGGTGTTTAGGTGTTTTTTCGATGGGTCATGGAAGGAGGATGAGAATACGAGCGGCGTAGGGTGGATTTTGCAGCTTCAAGATGGGTCAACTGATCTATTGGGAACAAGGGGTATGCAGCGAGTTCAATCACCGTTGCATGCCGAGCTATATGGACTTTTATGGGCTCTGTCCAGTCTCCGCAAACATGGACGTTACTGCTCGGCGTTTTGTACTGATTCCCAGGAGTTAGTGAGTATGGTAGTAGATCCCGAGAAGTGGCCCAAATTCCCAACCGAACTGGACGAACTTCAGGAGTTACGTTTTTCTTTCCCAGACTTTGCTCTCGAGTATTGTCCTAGGGGAAAGAATGAAAAAGCAGACTTCCTCGCGAAGAATGCTCGTCTCCAACAATCGATTTTTTCCTATGTTAGCACTTTCATTCCGTCTTGGTTCAATGATACCTCTGTATTCTTGTAATCATGATGGATAAGTATGTTCGTGACAAAAAAAAAAAAAAAAAGTATATCTTTCTTATGGACACACCAAACTTAATATAGATTTAAAATATATAACACTTTCTCTACTTTCAGTATTTCTTTTTGGAACTCCCACTTGTTTTCGCTATACACACACAACACAAACAAAAAAAACAGAGAGAGATAATTACGCAATTATCTAGCAAACAGTTTGTCCTACGATCTCTGGTCTTAAATTGGATTTATAATACTTTGCTTGATGTGTTTCATAGACTTGACTCGAGACTTCCTTTCCCAACAATGGAAATCAACGCTAACTAGCACTAAGCTAGTCACTTTGTTGACGACTAATTACTTGATAGAGACATAAGTATTGTTGGTCATCAAATGATGGCTTCAAATATTTCAAATACTAAGTCAGCTTCTCTGTCTTCTTTTCAGTGCTAATCGTTGGAGAATATATGAGTTTCATAAATTGCTTGGCTTTATTTATTTTTGACTTGTAAGACGAGCTTATTATATTAGCTCTCATAATGATGGTTATTCATATTCTGGAGGTTGTGTTATGAAATCAAAATAGTGAAATAAAATGAAAGTCCCTTTCTCTCATGTTGTTATATATTTTTAAATCAGCAGTCATTTCAATCCATTACTTGTTGTTATTAAAATTGAAGATGAACAATAAAGAATTTTTAAGATATCACAGACAAAATCAATTTTGTATTTTTTATATATTAGAACATTTGAAAAATTATGGTATCTTTGTAATAGTATAAAACAAATGATATTGCTGAAAACAAAATTTTAAAATGTAGTTTTTTAAGGAATTTATCATAAAATGAATTTCATATGCTAACCGCTTTGTTTTTAACCTTGGCAGTTCCGGATTTTTGATCCATAATCTTTCCCGATGCCCGGAGCCAACCGTTGATAATACCACATTTAAGGCGTAAATCACTCCTCGCAAGTGGAGTTGAACTAGTGACTTAGAACTTGAGTTTTTACTCTCAAGACCACTATGCCACCAACCACTTGGTCTAACCGCTATTTAGTTGTTGAATGATTTGTTTAAATATTTAACATTAGTAACCGAAAACAACAACAAAAAACTTGTAATGTCCATTAAAAGAATGTCAACAGTAGTACTTCCTCTGTTGCATATTAGTTGTCATTCTATCCTTAATTTTTTGTGTCATATTACTTATTATTTTGTATTTCCATTGCAGATTTATTACCATTTTTTCATCTTTTACCCTTAATTTTCAGTTTAATAATTATTTATATCAAACAAAATAGTGTATTAATTAGGGATAAAATATAAAATTTAATTATTTTCTTAATTTGTGTGAAAACACTTAAAATGACAAGTAATTTGCAACGCAGGGAGTAATATACGGTATTTATCTCGTTCATGAACAAAAATGGAGGCATTTTTGGGGAAATGATAATTTGTCGTCTGGATAAGCTGTGCTCGCATTTCGAAATTATATAATGTGCTTTGAGTATGCTTTTATCAGATTCTGCAATTAATATTGGTTACGTGTCAATAATAAAACGAAATATTGGTTACGTCAAAGATCATAAAACGATGACAAAAGTATGATTTTATCAGATTCTGCAATTAATGTGCTTTCGTATCCGATCGGATCAACATCAACATGCACTTTGACAAATCGTCAAGAAAATGTCCCTCCTTTGGATTGTATCATTCAATCATTCATGCACCTATGCACTCAATAATCTTCTTTTTTTTTTTTTAACAACACATAACTTCATTAACTTAAGGAAATGATTCGATTACATTGGCATATATTGCCGTTTTTGCTACAATTGAAAGGAAATTGAAAGAGATACATTCATGGGATAGTCCATGTAGTTTGAAAACTATCGAAACCGAAAAAACGGTTCGAACCAATGGTAAGGATTCGGATTTTACCGAGCTTGTCCTTTTGCTTTTGTTTACTTTCCGTGCCAATGTCCATATGGCTTGGGGTCGAGTCACCAAGGGTTCAACCATCTTGGTTTTACACTCCTTCCTTGGATGTTCATCAAGGGCTCTAATCACAACAACTATCTCTACCAATGTAATGACAACCGAAGAAACAACAACTGTTTTTATCAATCTTATACTAAGACTAGATTCCGAATCCGCTAACACAACTCCCTGGGCTAAGGCTTCTAGACAAACCTCATACACCAAATTCAGTAGAGCATAATCAAGATTGCTTACTAGGTTTCGAGGAAGAGTTCGGCTTGCCGGAGGAGGGTATTTGGACGGGTCACAAAGGTACTCGGGTTGTTGCACCACCGCCAAAGCTGGCGGTTTGATGTTTAAACCGGAGATTGAAGCCATTGTGTTATCTTCGGTCTTCACTTCTAGGTAATGGGTCAGGTCGACCACTCTCAATCCCACTAGCTCATCGACGGTTGTATTCACCTGAGAACCCATCGGAGAAGTAGACATCGAGAAACAATCTCGAATTTCCACCCAATGGCGATGAGGGATTGTGGAAGGGAGAGAGCATCTCATGGTCGCACAGAGAAGTCGATAGTCTCTATCATCTTGTAGATCTGGAGGCTCCGGAGGAGCCATCGTTGACCACTGAGCCACCACCACCGGATCTGGCCATGGTCGCAGGTCTGGTGATTCTGAAGTTGGGGCCATCGAGGGAGTAGCTTGGTTTAAAGACACCATAAGCTCGTCGAGGCTTCTTCTTTGAGGAGGGGAAAGGAGAGAGGAACGGGAACAACACACACCGGGAAAGACAAATTCACCGTCGATGAACGGAGCTGGGATCTTAAGATTCAGATCGAGATTTGCCATTGTCTGCATCGAAGAAATCAAGGTATCTCTTACGCAGTCCGGAGAAAGGCTTATCTTGTCGGAGATCTCACAGATCTCGCTCCCCAAAGGAGCTGGCTTCGATCGGCGGTTGAGCCGTTGGTGTAGTCGATAGGAATTTGGCCGGAAAGGAGGAGGTCGGAGGGAGAGGTGATGGAGGAGGAGAGGTGGAGGTGGAGGTGTGAGTCGTTGTTGTGTGGAGTAGCACTGGGAAACATTATCTTCATCGTCGTCTTCATCTTCTTCGGCGGCTGAGAGGCTGAGACAGAGCTCCATCGCGGTGGATCTGGACTGTGTGGCAGCCTCGGGTTTTGCGCTCGAGAGAGTTTGCGTTAGGGCGAACTCATAATTTGAAAAGAGATTGGCTTATTCAAAGAGAAAGTAGCCAAAAAAGCACTCAATAATCTTATTATCATCTAGTTTTATCGTATACTCCTATGATAATAAATCAAGTGCATGTTTGTTTACGCATAGAATCTACTATATATTTAAACATTTATGATCTACAATTCACATATATCATGGAGGACACGATATCAGCGTCTAAAAGTATGTATGTATACTAGCTATAATCTATCAAAATAATGGTTCTCTGTTTCTAATTTCTAGAACAATTAGAAACGCTAGTGATTTTTCCCCAATTATTCCATTCTCCATCATCGTAGATCCATGAGTTCATCAATTATATTTGATATCCCACTACAAGAAAACAGGTAATTAGTGACTACAATTTGTGACTGATTTTTCAGTCACTAATTTTGCGACCGATTAATGACGAATTTGTGACGCCATAACGACTACATATTGTTAGTCGCAAAGTGGTGACAAATTAGCGACGAATAAAGATGGTCGTTAAGTCGTCGCAGATTAGCGACGAAATAACGACTACAATACAGAAGTCACTAATTAGCGACGACTTTGTGACTACATCCGTGGTCAGTAAGGCTAGTCACAAGTTAGTCACAAATTTGTGACACGTTTGTGACGCTGAACGGACTGTATGAAAGTGTCACAAATCAGTCACTAATATTTATGTCGGTAGCTATGTCGGCAATGAAGTCAAGTGGTTGGACACGTGATTAATGCGGGTGGTTGGTGAGTAAACTAACTTTTGTGACTCGTTCGTGTAGTCGCTAAATCGTCACTAAAGCGTCACTAAATCGTCACAAATTTGTGACACTTTTTAAGAGTCACAAAGTAGTGACTAATTTTTATCTATATAAGCAACACACCCCTCCCTCTCCATTTACAACGCACCTCTCTTTCTTTATCCATCTATCAAACCTCTCTCTCTTCCTTAAAATCAGAAAAAAAAATCCAAAATAACCAAAAAATCCTAGAAAAAAAAACCCAAAAAAAGGAAAATTTCAAAATCACGAAAACACCGAGAAACCCGAAAAAAATCCAAAAATTATGTTTAATTCTAATCGAGAGTGGATGTACAACCGGATTGATCCTCGTACAAATAATATCGCAGATGAATTTTTGGTGGGGGTACAACATTTCTTGGAGTTTGCATCTACCCAATATTCGTCAGTTACAGGTGGAGGTATGTTATACTGCCCTTGCGCAAAGTGTAAAAATGATAATGGTTTTAAACAAGCTAAAACTGTTCGGTACCATTTACATAGTAGAGGTTTCATGGAAAACTATTATGTTTGGACGGCACACGGTGAAGATTACGATGTAACTGGGGCTGGGGTAGGTAGTAGTAGCTATTACGGGAATGCTGATCTTAGTAGCGGTAACCAAGAAACAAATTACGATGGCGGAGGAAGCAGTAGCTATTATGAGAATGCTGATTTTAGTGGTGGTAATGAAGAGTTTAATTACAATGGCGCAAATGTTTATGGTGAAATGGTTCATGATGCATTTCGTGGTTCGGTGCCATTTACTGATTATCACCATGAACAGGATCAAAGTGGAAATGATCATGTTTATGCAGAACCTACCGATGACGCGAAACAGTTCTACGACATGTTAGCTGCAGCAAATACGCCATTGTATGATGGTTGTCGTGAAGGTCTGTCGCAGTTATCATTAGCAGCTCGGCAAATGAATATCAAGGCAGATCACAATTTAGCTGAAGTTTGCATGGATTCAGTGGCAGAATTGATGACGGAGTATTTGCCGGAGCCTAATAATGCAACTGGTTCTTTCTATGAGACGGAAATGTTGATGCGGAAGCTAGGATTGCCGTTCCATACATATGATGTCTGCGTAGATAATTGTATGCTCTTCTGGAAAGACGATGCGCAGTTGGACCATTGTAGGTTTTGTGAAAAACCGAGATACAAGGCTAGTCGGGGGCGCACTAAAATACCCGTTAGCAAGATGTGGTATCTACCCATCACTGACAGATTAAAGAGGATGTACCAATCCAAAAGGACTGCAGCGTCGATGAGGTGGCATGCTGAGCACCAGACAGAAGACGGAAAAATGGTTCACCCATCTGATGCGGAAGAGTGGCAAAATTTCAATCAAATACATCCACAATTTGCGGAGGAAACGCGAAATGTGTATTTGGGTTTATGCACCGACGGTTTCAATCCTTTTGGAATGTCCAAAAACCATTCATTGTGGCCGGTGATCATGACACCGTACAACTTGCCTCCGGATATGGCGATGAAAAGGGAATATCTGTTTTTGACGATTTTGAATTCCCGACCAAATCATCCACGAGGAAGTCTTGATGTTTTTCTCCAACCATTGATCGAGGAGTTGAAGGACTTATGGAATCATGGAGTTGAGGCGTATGATGTGTCCTTAAATCAAAACTTCAACATGAAAGCTGTTCTCCTATGGACAATAAGTGATTTTCCGGCGTATGGGATGTTATCGGGATGGACGACACATGGAAATTTAGCATGTCCACTTTGTATGAGTGATACAAATTCTTTCTACTTGCCGGCTGGTAGGAAAACGTGTTGGTTTGACAATCATAGAAGATTTCTACCAGACAATCATCCATTACGACAGAATAAAGTTAATTTTCTTAAGGGAAAGAGCGCCTTGGACGAGTGTCCACCTGCAACGTTGACTGGTGAACAAGTATACCAGCGTATACTAAATACCGGAGCACCGAAAACATCAGAATGCGGTGGAAATGGGCATGAGACTAAACCTGCCGGTTATGGGAATTGGCACAACTGGCATAAAGAAAGCATATTTTGGGAGCTTCCGTACTGGGTTGATTTGAATCTACGAAACTGTTTGGATGTGATGCATATCGAGAAGAATGTTGAAGATAACATCATGTATACTGTAATGAATGTCAAAGACAGATCGAAAGACAATCTGAAGTCAAGAGTAGATGTCGCAACGTTCTGTGCTCGGAAGGAACTGCATCTTGACGCCCGTGGGAATGCCCCATTCCCGATCTGGAGACTAACAGCAAAAGCAAAAGCTACCTTACTATTGTGGGTCAAAAATGAAGTTAAGTTTCCAGATGGCTATGTGTCAGATTTAGCAAGTTGTGCAGACATAAAAGGTGGAAAGTTTTCAGGAATGAAAAGTCATGACGCACATGTTTTTATGGAACGCTTGCTTCCCTTCATATTTGCAGAACTTCTCCCGCGTAATGTTCACCAAGCAATATCAGGTATATTTACATTACAATCATCATTATATTAATTGGTATTGGATAAGGATTTAAATGTTGGACTTATATAAAGAAATTGAACTGCAGCACTTGGAGCATTTTTCCGTGATCTAAGTAGTAGATCATTGGATAAAAGCCGCCTGCTAGTTTTGAAGGAAAATATTGTGATGATTATATGTAATTTGGAAAAAATCTTTCCACCGTCCTTCTTTGATGTGATGGAGCACCTTCCTATCCACCTACCATACGAAGCACAACTTGGCGGTCCAGTGCAATACAGATGGATGTATCCGTTTGAAAGATTTTTTGGACATTTGAAACGCTTAGCGAAGAACAAAAGATATCCAGCGGCATCCATCGTGCATGCGTACATGAAAGAGGAGATATCTTACTTCTCAGAACACTACTTTCCACCACAAATTTCTACAGCAAGAAGAAGGAGGTAATTATTAATTAACATTCACTTGTTTGTTACTTATATATGCTTCTCTTCCAATAACTGTACAAGACATGGTATTGTTTTTAGGGCTTCTCGGTATGACGAAGGCCAAGTGCCCGTATACAATGTAGATGTACCAGATATATTTAAGGAAGTGGGTCGTCTAAGTGGCCAAAGTAGTGATTTCTGGTTCAGAGATAAGGAATATAAGAGCGTTCATGCATATGTTTTGCGTAATTGTGAGTATTTCCGGCAGTTTGAGAGGTAATTGTGATTCATCGCACAATGATGTATAACATATTTATATAATTTTACATCCTTACGTTTTAGTCGTGTTTTGGCAACACAGCATTGTCGATGCACAAATTCGATTGGAAAATTCAGACCTAACTGATGACGAGGTCAGAGCAAAAATAGATGATGAATTTCACACGTGGATTTACCAATACGTATGTACTTTTTATGAGTTAATTGTTAAAATGTTCTTACGCATGCACAGGATTGACAAACTTTGCTTTTTCAATCGAATCATGTAGGTGAATGCAACGAGACATGAACAACATTTTCCACTATGGGTTTATGATATAGTAGACGGTCCTCTAAACAAGGCAACTGAATGGCCTATGTATTTTACAAGGGGGTATATGTTTCACACCGAGGACCACGGAAAAGACAGGAAAACAATGAATTATGGGGTTTGTGTCAGAGGGCAAAGTTATTCTGAAGCGTCTGTGGAATCTGATTTTTATGGAACCGTAGATAAGATTATCGAGCTCACATATCCCGGAGCGTTGAATTTGAAGATCGTACTTTTCCAATGTAAATGGTTAGATCCTACTCCTCACATAGGGACGAGAAAGAGCTCGGTAGGTGTTGTCGACGTCCTTAAAACTGGGAAATATCCAAACTACGAACCATACATATTGGGTATGTTTTCGTCATCCACATTATTGATTATATATATATATATATATGTTTGTGTGTTTGTATTAATCAAATAATTAATTAATGTCAGGATCCCAAGCTGATCAAGTGTGTTATCTGACATACCCAAATACGAAACGTCCTCGGAAAGTATGGCAATCTGTTTTGAAAGTAAATCCAAGAAATCGTGTTCAAGGAAAGTACAACGAGAAAGAGGTCGTTATTTTGCAACAAACCTACGATGAAGGATTAACGTCTACCGTTGATGAAATCAATGTCGATTCTTTAGTTGATCGCGCACAACCAATGGAAGACATCGATTTTGAGATTGGAGACGATGATGCAGAAGATGAGTTTCAATGTAATTTATCATCTTCGGACGATGACGACGAAGTTTGAAACGGGATTCAAATTTATATGTAATATATTTGTGTGATTGTATTTTACAATTTCGGTAAATTTTTAAAATTGATAAAGTATATATAAAGTTGTGTGTGTCAAAATACCGACTGAAGACAATGGCACAATGGTTTGACACTCACTATAAATGCATTCGTACCCGGGTTCGAACCTACTTGAACCACCCTTTTTTGGTTTTTTTTTAATTGATCAAGTATATATAAATTTGTGTGTATCAAAGTACCGACTGAAGACAATGGCACAATGGTTTGACACTCACTATAAATGCATTCGTACCCGGGTTCGAACCTACCCGGCCAACCCCTTTTTGGGATTTTTTTACGTTGTGACTACCACCGAAATTAGTCACAAAATAGCCACTACTTTGTGACTACTTTGCGATGCCATAAAAACATTGTGACTACTTTGCAACTGATTACCCACGCTTTTTTTAAGTTTTGCATTTCAATCAATATATTTTAAGTTTCCTGAATTATATGATTAAAACTATTTCGATTGTACAATAAAACACACAATCAATTGATTATCTACTCTTTAATGGCTCAAAGACTGTTTTGTATTTAGGGTTTAATTTGCGACTACGAAAACTGAGTTACAAATTAGTCACAAAATAGCCACTACTTTGTGACTACTTTGCGACGCCATAAAAACATTGTGACTACTTTGCAACTGATTACCCACGCTTTTTTTAAGTTTTGCATTTAAATCAACACATTATATGTTTTTTTGTACTTTGTTTCGTATTTACAATGTATATAAACTCAAATGGTAAAAGCAAAATTATTTTTGGGTTTTTCAAAAACAAAAAATTATTTTCCAACTCTACAAGTAAATTGGTATGAGACACATAGAATTTTAAGAATTTGAATCTAAGTTTTGATAATTTTGTATTGTTTCACAAAATTTATGATTACTAATATTTTGATGATATAGTAGAACACACAATGAAGGAATGCATTTGAAATAATTTGGAGTTTTAGTTGACCAAAGTATTTGGTCCAAATGTTTAGGGTTTAGGGTTTCATTTGCTACTACTACCACTGAGTCACAAATTAGTCACAAAATAGCCACTACTTTGTGACTCACTTGTGACGAATATTTGGGCCTACAGAACCAAATATTTGGGCTTCAAGCCCGCTAACGCTTAGTGACGAATTAGTGACTACACTGAAAACAAAAGGAATTCAGACCGATTCCCAAATTCATTTCGCACAAACCCTATTTTTTTGTTTTCTCTCTTCTCCTCTACACGATTCGACTCTTTCATCGATTCTTTCGATTTCTCCACAAAATTGAGCGTTTATTGTTCGATTCTCTCTTAATCGTTTATTCTCCATCTCTCTGTATCGAATCATCTTCTCGATTTGATCCGTCTGTGAAGAAATCGATCGATTCTTCATCTCTCAAACCCTAAGCCTCCGATTTTGTCCTTCTTCAAACACAACCACTAATCTTCATCTCTTTCTTTCAATCATTCCAGTCTTTACTCTTTCGAAACCCTAACCGACCTCCTTACCCTAAACCAGATCGAACGACGTGTTCGATGGCGAAAACAAGGATAGGGGCTCCACGAGGGCGTCCTCAGGGAACCGGAGGACGCGGTGGAAGAGGCGGAGGTGGCGGTGGAAGAGGTGGTGGTTCTCAGAAAACCTCTAAGGGTCCTGCTGCAGCTGGTGGTTCTCGTGCAGACGCGAAGGATGAGGGGAAACGTCCTGCTACACGAGGTGGTTATCTGAAGCTCTCAAAGCCTGCTGGGAACCCTACTGCTGCAGACGGTGGTTCTCCACCACTCTCAAAGGCTGATGGGAAGCGTACTGCAGCAGACGGTGGTTCTCCGCCACTCTCAAAAGGAGATGGGAAGCGTCCTGCTGCAGCTGGTGGTTCTCCGTCTGTCTCAAAGACTCAAGTCAAGGATCTTGCTCCTGCCAGTGGTTCTAAGAGACTGGCGGCGCCTCGTGGATCAAATTTAGCCGGACATGACAAGGACGCAGCTTCACCAACCACACGAGTTAGGTTAAACAGCGGTCAGACATCTTCAAGTAACTCCAACCGTCAGCATACGACTCCTTCTCAGGGTACGCCGTCGTCTCAAGGGACTGTCTCAGTCTCTCGGACTAGGGATGTTCCACTTCAGTACCCTCCTCTATCAAACCGTCCTGCTCCTCCACCGTTTCGTCTATCTCCAGAACTCAATCTCAATCTCCAACCAGGCAGTCGGGAGATTGAAATGGAAGATGAGGAAGAGGAAGAAGATGAGGAAGATGATGAGGAAGGTGGTGATGACGCGGTTGAAGACATGGAAGTTCAGTACGAACATGTGGTTCAGCAAGAACCAGAAGGGCAAGACTACCAGCAGCTGTTGGATGATGTTTTGGCTCTTCCAGGTCGTCAAACTCTGCCTCTCCTCAGTCACGTTCCCACAGTTGAAAATAGTATTTGGTAAGTTGATTTTAAACTGTCTTTTATTTTTGTAAATGTGTAGTTTATGTGTTGTATAGTTTGGTAAGTTGATTTCAATGGTTTGTTTAGTTTACATCGATCTATATGCCTCTCATTCTTGTTAACTGGTTATTTGGTAGCTAAGTTATTTGGTAGTTTGCATCTGCTAGCTAACTTGTGGTAGATTGGTAGTTTCTTAGCTTATTTGGTAGTTTCTTAGCCTCTGTTTCTTAGCGTATTTGGTAGTTTCTCAGCCTCTGTTTTTATCTTTTTGCGAGGTTTACTCGAGACAAAGGCAAACTTACTCGTGTCATCGCTGGAATCTTTCGTCACAAGTTTGATGGACCTTTCTACAGCTGGACTGTCACACCTATCGACAAGCAAGAAAGATACTTCAGAACTTTTGCGGTAATCTTTTCTGCCTCACATACTTTCCAATTATGTTTCAATTATGCATGTTTAACTATGTTTTTTACTGTGTAGAGCAAGTACAATTGGGAGTTAGGGATCACTGACCTTGTTAGGTCTCATTTCAACAAGATTGCGACAAAGCGGATGAGGGGAATTGTGAGTCAGGCTAAGAAGAAGGGGGTCAGGCCAACATGGATTGGTGAGAAACTTTGGAATTACATGTGCCTCCATTGGGATACTCCAGAGGCTCAGAGTAAGAGCATAACGGCTTCCAACTCTCGTATGTCTCATCGTAATGGACTTGGAGCTCACAGACATAGAGGTGGCCAGTCTTCTTACTTGACCATTCAACAAGATATGGTAATAATCTTTTCTTTTCCTTTTCTTACAAATAAACTTCCTCTAATTGATCAATCTTATCTACTATTGCAGGAGGAGGAACTAGGACGACCAGTCTCATGGGGTGAAGTCTTTAGGAGGACTCATACCAATGACGATGGCTCCTTCATTGATCAGAAAGCTAAGGAAGTCACTGAGACTTATGAGAATGCCCTTCAAGATGTTCTGGAGCAGGAGGCCGATGCACCAGAACAGTCAGATTCAACTCTCGATTCAACTCATCGGAATCTCACAATTGCTCAGAAGAATGAAATCTTCCTTAAGGTATGTTTCTTTTCTTACCCTTTCTCTTCCCCTCTGTTTTTGTTTTCCATGTGTTTATGCTTCAATACCATGTTCTACAATTTGGTTCATTCTCAATTAGGTGATTTGTCAGTGTACTTCTTTGCTACCATTGTTCTGTCACTGATTTTAGTTTATGAATACTTGAGCTTAGAGTTAGGGTTGCTTAAACTTGGATTTAGTATTATCATACTTGTATTTAGGGCTGTGTACTTGAGCTTCCATTTATTATTGATCAAACTGGATTTTTTCTTTACTTGTTGTTGCTTGGATATGTGTATGTTGCAGTGTACTATGTTTGATATGTGTATGTGTATGTGGATATGTGTATGTTGCAGTGTACTAGGTTTGATCCCAAGGGTAACCCTTACGGAATGGGTCAACTATCACAGGAGCTTGAGGTAAGGAATGGGAAGAGGAAGACCTGTTACGCTGAGTCTTCTACAACATCTCTCTTAGAGATCCAGGACGACCTTAAAGAAGCTCGTGAAAAGCTTGCTGCACAAGATGAAGATAACAAGCGTCGTGATGCGGAAAATCTGCGCCTCGCTAATGAGCTCAAGGATAGTCAGTCGAGGATTGCTCAATTAGAGAAGATGGTTACCGATATCATGATGACCAACGGTCAGTCATCCAACTCCCCTGAACCAGAACCAAATCCACAACACACAACAACCTCTCCCCAAGCTTGACAATATGACTCTATCTGCAAATCTCTTACTCTTAAACTCTTGAACAAACTTTTTATTTTTCAATGTTTTGTATAATTACCTCTTCTACTATAACACTCTAAACTAATGTTTAAATACATATGCTTTGTTTAATTTAGAAGAATTTTAGCTATGAATTTGATTTAGGCTTTCCAAAAACTCTCAAATCTAAATAGTATCCATACCAAATTTGGAACTGAAAATAACCAAACACTTTCTGGGAGTCGCTAAGTCGTCGCTTATTCGTGACGCTTTTGATACTAATTTGTAACTACTGTAAAATTTAGCCACTACAAAGATTATCACTAATCAGTCGCTTATTTGTGACTACCAAATCGTCACTAATCAGTCTCTTATTAGTGACTACAAAGGCGTCACTAATCAGTCGTAAATTAACGATTGCTAAGAATAGTCACAAAGTAGTCACAAATACCACGCGTCGCTACTTCGTCGTTTATTTCCCACTCCCTACTATTGTCGCAAAAGCGTCGCCAATTTGCGACGACGATACAGTTGTAACAAAAGTGTGACTAATTTGCTACTATGTACCGCTGTCACAAATTAGTCGCTAATTAGCGACGTATAAAACAGCGTAACAAAGTAGTCGCTAATCTGCGACTACTTTGCGACTACTAAAATTAGCGACGACATATTTGCGACGTCGTGTTTCCGTCACTAAGTAGTCGCAAATGACCCATTTGTGACGATTTTGTGACGATTAAGGGTGTCACAAATTATCTGTTTTCTTGTAGTGTCCTTGTTGTTAACTCATGTCGTCATTAAGTTATCTCTCGCGTCTTTGCTCACTAATTAAAACTACCTCTCCCTTTACCGTCAAACTGTTTGTGTAAAATTTAACCAGTTCGAAATAGATCAGTTATAGGGATTGATACTTGTTGAGATACTTTATTTATGAGCAATTTTTCGATAACATCTTGAAAACAACAATAGATATAGAGAATTCTGACAAGTATCAAAGATCCTTCTCGGAGCTCTTGGTTTGAAATTTTATATTTTGGCCATGGCCTCTTACAATCCTTTTCTCTAATTTAAACTTTCTTTTATATAGGGAATGTCTCGTGTTTATCCTCTTTTCTGATAACTAAGAATGATCTCTCATATATTTCTTTGAAGTTTGTCCATTATTCCCAAATATTCTTTTGATATTTATTCATTCAAAATATTTCTGAATGGTCTACATTTGATCGTGTCCTCTAATTTGGGGATTTCTTTTCCTCAATAGTATAGATTTAAAAGTACTTATTGTCGAAGTCTCCTTGGTCTATTGGTTTGACAAAAGGTTAATTAATGCTTTTACTCTCGAAAGTATGGGTTAATGCAATTTATTAACAAATATGCATATCAATGGAGACAGATTTATGGAGATCTCATGCGTTGGATCTAATGAGTTAGAGTAATTTAGCTCCCGGTAAAATTATGCGCAACAAACAAGAAGTAAAGGTTTCATAAGTTTTACAGATTCTTCAAAGATCTTTGATGATTTTAGGTACGTCCAAACACTCAACATAAATTAAAAATATCTTACAAAACATCACGGATGCTTGTATCTGATTTAAAGGTGAAACAAAAAAACCACATCTTATTAGAAATAAATACCCAAATAATATGTTGAACGCAACAAAGATGAATTTCAGACCGAAAGTGATAGGCAGCTCGAGAGCTTATGAGACCAAGGGAGTACTGGAAGCAGAACATTGCATCTTTCAACCTTCCCACGAAGCTTAAAAGATTTCAATTGTTTCTCCAACCTAATCACGGCACAACAAAGTCTATTGTTTTTGCTCCCATCTTTAATATAGTTCCACTCCCTCCAAATAATAAATAGTTTCCCACCATGGTTAACTAATTGAATCGTTTGGTATTAGCTCCCTTCGCAAATAGATCATGCAAACCATCAACTATATACCACTTTCCAGACCTTGGGTTATACCCCTTAACTTTACCCAAATTATTACGAAACATTACATTATCTATAACGCACCAAGGTTCATTTAGACAACTTATAGGTCCTAGACCCACAAAATTCACCTCTGGTACTACCCATCTTCCTCTTTCGGATCATATGCATACCTGTTATTTTTGGTAATTATGTATAGCATTCCTTCCCACTGTCAGGTTTGGACCCCAACGCCACGTGTTACTCCGAAAATCAAACACGATAACGGCTTTGGATCGGGTTTTGGATCTGATGGCTCCACCGATTTGATAGATTTGGGAACCAACGGCTAAGGTGGTTGCGGTCAATCGACCTGGAGAATGGGAGGCAGAGAGTTTTACCGGTACTAAACTTAACTCACCAGTCTTAATCTCGTCAAGAGTGAACCACCTACGACCATTTGGTGACAACATACACACGTAGACGCGAGACTCTGTGACTCCAAGTTCCGAACGGACCGCGTAGATCTCGGGAGAAGAGAGAAGAGAGTAGAAGCTCTTGGAGACTAAGCAGAGTGAATTGTAGTAAGATTTCGAGACCCGGGCTAAGCAACTCAAAACCATTTCATCTGGAAGTGATGATAACGATGGAGATGATGATGATGATGATGTGCGATTCGTGGTCTTCTTCTTCTTCTTTTTCCTCATCTTCAATGGTGGTTCTTCTACGTCAAAGTCCATAGCAGTGACGGTGGTTACTAGGTTTTTTAATTAGGTCTTCAAAACATTTAGAAGGATTAATAGCACAGTTGCTTGTGGAGAAAGAAAGCACTTTTACCTTCTTTTTATTATTAATGAACAAGTGAACAAGTCCCCTTATTAAATGTAAAATGGTAAATTGACCTTGTTAAAATATATATTTCAAAACGAACCACCAGTTTGAATATCGTCAAATAAACGAAACATCGTGAACAATATTTGGTGGTTTTAGACTAATATATAGAAAGTAAAAAATAGAGAAAATATATGAAATGGTTTCTCTCATTTTCTTCAAAAAAAAAAACTGGTTTCTCTCATTAACATGTCTTTAAACTGGAAACAACCCGGAAACTAAATCTACAATTGATTACAATTGGTTTAGGAAAAGGAAACCAAACCAATGACTAATATAGCACATTAATTAGCTCATAGTTGATATAGACCTATGCAATATATGTTTTTGGGCAGGATCCCAAATACTAAAGAGGGTCCATATTTTTTTTGTTATTGTTGAACTGGTCGTCGATAAATTATTTGGTACATATATTTTTCGTTTGAACACACCAAAACTTATTTATAGATTTAAAATTAAACTTTCTCTGCTCTCAATATTTTTTAAGAGCTTTCACTTGTTTTCGCTACACACCAAAAAAAAAAAAAAACAGAGAGAGATACTTACAGAATTATCTACCATTTAATTTGTTCTATAATACATAGTATTGAATTGGATTTAGAATGTTTTGTTTGATGTGTTTCATAGACTTGACTCAAGACTTCCTTTTCCAACAATGGAAATCAACGCTAATTAGCACTAAGCTAGTCATTTTGTTGGAGTCTTACTTGATAGAGACACAAGTGTTGTTGGTCATCAAATAATGTCTTCAGATATTTCAAATAAGTCAGTGTTCTCCGTCTTCTTTTCAGTGCTAATCGTTGGAGAAAATATGAGTTTCATATTTTGATTAGCTTTATTTATTTTTGACTTCCGAGCCGAGCTTATTATATTAGCCTTCATCTACATACTGATCGTTATTCATATTCTAGAGGTTGTGTTATTACTTATTAAATCAAAACATTGAAACAAAATGAAAGTCACTTTCTCTAATGTGATTTACCACCGTAATTTATTTTCTTATAAATCAGTAATCATTTCAATCCATTTCTTGTATTTATTAAAATTAAAGATGAACAATAGGAAATGGTAAGAGATCAGAGAGAAAACAATAGAAACAAATGTCTTTTTGTTTAAAGTTTTATTAGATTTGTGAATAATGATTAAAAATCTTTATGACATATATAAGGCCTAAAAAACCCAACCGATACAAGTAGAAATAGAAATTAAAAACAATATATATATATATATATTTATTTATTTACATAACCTAAGATTTTAAATCATTTACAATAACATTTGATGATTTTGGATTGATAGACAAACAAAAAAGGAACTAGGTGTGCTTAACTAAGGTTTAGAGAAGAGAAGAGTGTGTCGTGGTTTACAGGATGGTTGCTACGTTGCAATGGAAATGAGACTGTAAATGACTGGGTCGGCATAATTTACAAGAATTATCAGATTATTTATGTGAATAATATTTGTAAGTACAAAACCAGGATTTTATCTTAAAAGTTTGACTAAAACAAAGACGAAACAAGGAAGAGTGCTGAATAAAATTAGAAGATAACAAGGATAATTACTTCGAATATGAATAGTCTTCATCCAAAAGAATCCAATCAATTTTTGAGAAACAATCAAATTAATTTCATATGCTAACAGCTAATCTACAACAATTTTTATAAGAAAAAGACTAGTTGAACAATAAAGAATGGCTTGTATTTGATCTGGCTGTTGAATGATTTGTTTAAAGATTTTACATTAGTAACCGAAAACAAAAACCTTTAATGTCCATTTAAATAGGTCAACACGCGTAGTAGTATGTATTTTAGGGTAAATTTGTTGGATAGCCAAAATGAGATTTGAAATTAAGAATATAGCCATCAGTTTTTATAATAAAGAGACTAACCAATATAGGTTACAAGAAGACAAAAATATCTTAGGGGGAATTGCTTGGTTTGACCCATAATTTCATTTTAACTACATGGGTAACCTTTATGACCCAAAGGGGTAGTGAAATTACAATTACAACTATGGTTTAGGGTTTAGTGTTTGAATGGTTTAGGGTTTCGTTTTATAACTCGTAGTGTAGGGTTTGACTTTTTAAGTTGAATTAACTATAAGATGATGTAAAATTTTGACAAGGTTTTCATCATTTAGCGTAATTGGCCGAGTTACGAGTATGAAATATGGGTAACAATGTGACATTTATAGGTTGCAAACATGTTTTTACACTTAGGGTTAGATTTAGGGTTTATCATTTTTATCTTTAAAATGTCAAATTTGCATAAAAGTGTTAACTTGTGAATATATTAAACTTTTTGACCGTTTTGTATAAGTTTTTATTTGGACTTTTGAATAATCATTGAAAATAGTCAATTTACGTTATCGAATAGTAGACTTCATTAGTAGTCTACTCAAACTAGTAGACTTCTGATAGAGTCTACTTCGAGTTTAGGATTTCGTTGAAATTATAGTAGACTTCATTAGTTGTCTACTCAAATAAGTAGACTTCTGATAGTGTCTACTTTAAGTTTAGGGTTTCGTGGAAAGTTTAGGATTTAGCAGACTGCAAACAAAGTCTACCGAACCGAATTTTTAACCTAACCGGATCTTTAACCTAACCGGATTTTTAACCTAACCGGATTTGAGTATCTTCCTATATAAACAAAAATTACATTTGGAAGCCCTAATTTTTTAGCTGAAAATCCTTGAGCCTCTCTCTCCCTCTGAGCCTCTCTCTCTCCCTCTGACTCTCTTCCATCATCTTCTAGCCTCCTTCTCCGTTTCTAATTCAATATTTCTCAGGTGAGAGCTATGGCTAAGTTCTTTGAGGTCGGCTCCTCCGCTGATTTCGACCGCCGTGATTTCATGGTTCCCGAAACGGCTGACGAATGTGCTGTCTGTAGTAAAGTTACTACCAAAAAATGCTCTCGTTGCAAATCCGTTCGATACTTGTATGACCTCAAATTAGGGTTTCTTGATTTGATTTAGACGTAGCTGGATTTAGATATCGAACCCTTTTGAAAAGTTTGGACTTTTAGGATTCTTGTTTTTGAAAGTTTGGATTTTTAGGAATCTTGTTTTTGAAAGTTTGGATTTTTAGGAGTTTTAGTGTATCTGTTGTTGAATTCGTTTTCTTTTTGTTGACTAGCTCTGGGAAGTGTCAAACATCAGACTGGAGCTCGGGGCATAAACTTAAATGCAAGGTGTTTCGGGTTACTGACTCATCACTTGTGGGAAGAGATGGTCTGGATTTCAAAGCTTCTCTGTTTGGGAATAGGTCTGCTTCCAAGGTTTCACTGGTTCCTCACTTGAGCCGAAGCAAGGCTAGCGTCAAGCCAAGCGATGTAAGATAAACCTGCTTCTAGTTATCTGATGTTAACACTCTCTTGTGCAAGTCTGATTCTGTTTTGTATTCTTTTGCAGGTGCTTTTTCCATATGAACAATTTGTTCAGTATTTTAACTGGGACAGACCAACATTGGCTCCTTGTGGGCTCATGAATTGTGGAAACAGGTTTTGTATTCATCTGGTTTCTATTGTGGCTTTAAAGCAACAATTGAATGAGTTGAATTCCTTTAATCTGATTTTCTTTTGATTTTATGTCAATTCTCTCTCAGTTGTTTCGCTAATGTGGTTCTGCAATGCCTTTCCTGGACACGTCCTCTTGTTGCTTACCTACTGGAGAGAGGCCAGCAAGGTGTAATAAATGGAAGGTCAGTTTCATAAGTTAGGACAACGGTGACCTGTTTTGTATCTCTGGCCTCTGCCTAACTAATGATCTTCATCATCAAATTTGTTTATTTTCGAGTTTGATGGCACTCACCCTTGCACTTTTCCTTCCTAGCTAATTATTGTCCTCTCTTTTTGTAATTTTTCTTTGTGTTTGCTGCATTTTCTTAACCTGTACAGGTCCAGTGCACTGTTTGCAGTAATGTTTCTGACCAATATGAAAATATGATGGATTTAACCGTTGAGATCCCCGGGGATGCGGTATCATTGGAGGAATGTCTCGATCAGTTCACAGCTAAAGAGTGGCTTCAGGGAGATAACATGTACAAATGTGATAGGTATTATATTTACTTCTAAAGCAATAATTCTTCCTAACCAGAGAAATGATTGACATGCTCATTCTGTAATTGGAGTGTCTCTCTTATCCTTGATCCTCTCTTTTCCAGATGTAATGACTATGTGAAGGCATGTAAGCGCCTTTCAATTCGTTGTGCTCCAAATATTCTTACAGTTGCCTTAAAAAGATTCCAGGTTTTAGCTCCATTCCCCTCACTCTTGCTCTCTTTTAGTCTATTTGCATTTGCATATTCTTATGACGTCGGTTGTCTAATAAATCTGAAATTATGGACAGGGTGGTAGATTCGGTAAACTGAACAAAAGAATTAGTTTTCCCGAGACATTTGATCTTGGCCCTTACACGAGCAGTGGAGGAGAAGGATCAGATGTATACAAACTCTATGTTGTGATTGTTCATCTAGATATGTTGAATGCCTCATTTTTCGGTCATTACATATGCTATGTTAAGGACTTCCGGGGAAACTGGTATAGAATAGACGATTCTGAGGTAAGAATCATCTTCTATAAACTCCTGATCATCAAATGTTCTTGTTTTTTGTTGTTGTTAATGTCTAGATTTGAGTGTCAAGGGGACATAGACCTAATCGAAGTGTCCAAAAGCGAAATCTAGAGATTTTAGTGTCTAGATGCAGATAAATCATTGACGCCAAATACTAGTATTCATTTTACTCTTTTCTCTGTTGATTGTTTACCCTCCTCGATGTTTTGATATACCAGCTTTTTCCCTCCTTCCTTCACTTCATCTCTTTCAGGTTCTTGACCAAATTGTGGTTGGAAATGTTAAGGGCTGCATCATTTTGTAGTCCGCCTCTTTGACGAGCACATGAAGATCAATATACAGAAGTATGAGTATCCTGGAGCATACAACTTTTAGGTATCTTTTAAGGTTATTTTCCTAGCGCTATACATACAGAAGGTAATCTTCACTTTGTACCGAGTAATAGTTTTACTCTCTGTTTGAGAAATCTCATGTTTCACTTCTCATGGAGTTGTGCTCTTATCATTTCGTTTTGTGATCTTGGAAATCTCTTGTACAAATCCATTGTGTGAATCCATGGTTATCCATGCTTGTTGCGGACATGTATGGTAGAATTGGATTTAGAAATGCATCGAAAGAAGATTCGAAGTTTGTGACGCATGAGAAGAATTTCGAGAAGATTAATGAAGCATTTCAGCTACTACTTGAAGGGAAATGCATCAGGTGTGTCTTGTGGATGGGTTAGATAAGTGAAATGTAACATTCCCATATTTTGTTGCATCAGTTTCATATGTTACATTTTCAAATTTTTGTTTCCCGGTTTGTAATCAAAACAAGCAAAGGCTGAAGACCTAGCAAAATAAAGTGTTTAAATTGGTTGTAAACAAACTATGGCCGTATAGGCTTAACAATGTTGTTATGGTTTTATAATAAAGAGCATGAGAAAACAAATGTACCATTGATGACATTTTCATATTGTGTTAGTCTAATTTCTCTTCACAGTTTTGTTTTCTTAAGCAAAATTGTACGACGTTCGTATAAATGAGAGACGTAACTTAGTTGATTGTTAAATGTACATAGTAGTATTTATGTCAAAAAGAAGAAGAGATCACCATGAACCAATTCACAGCAATATGGCTTCTAGTAAATATAGATTATAAGATTGTGAAGGCAATCTCATTTTGTGAGATAATGATATGAACTTTGACTTGATTTATGTTTACAAAAAACACATATTTGAAACCAAGAAAATCTAATAAATATAAACACATAAGGAAACATATAACATAACACACATTTGAGATCAAGAAAGTCTGAAAAATTCATTATAAATAATTTTTAAATGCATTTTTAATAAATGTGCGAAAGACTTCATACGCAGTGTACTCGTAAACTTCATAAGGAGTCTAATAAAATGTGCGAAAGACTAATTAATAAAAAAAATTGGTTTTATTATAGCTGAAGATGTCAAACTCAAACATAATCAAAACACATAAATAACACACATTTGAGATCAATAAAATCTGGAAAAAATCAATATACACTAATTTAAAATGCATTTTTATTAAAAAAAATTACGAGTAGACTTCACCTAACGTCTACTCGTAGACTTCTATCTGAAATCTACTAATATAAGCTAAGTAGTACTCAAACAAGAAAATTGATATTTGTCATAAATATTGCACTTAAATATGTTCAATTGATACATAAGGAAACACAATGGATAACACACAAGTGAGGACAAGAAAATCTCAAAAAATTATTATAAATAAGTTTTAAATGCATTTCTAAAAAACTTAAAAATACAGACTTCACAAGCAATCTACTCATAGACTTCAACGGTAGTCTACTAAAATGTGAAAAAACTAATTAATCAAAAATAAATGGTTTCATTACAGCTGAAGATGTCAAACTAATACATAAAAACAACAATAATATAACACACATTTGAAACCAATAAAATCTTAAAATTTCATTATACATAATTTTAAAATAATGTTTTACTAAAAACATAAATACAGACTTCCCATGCCGTCTACTAGTACACTCTTGAAGAAGTCTACCGTGAAAAGCTAATTACTACTCAAACAAGAAAATTGATTTACACCATAAATATTGCATTTAAGTATCTCAAACCCATACAGAAGATCACATATTAGAAAACACACATGTGAGAGCAAGAAAATGTTGAAAATGTATTATATATAAGCTATAAATTCGTTTTTAAAAAACGTAAAAACGCAGACTTCACCAGCAGTCTGCGGCAGAAGACTGCGTTTGACGTTCACTAGTAGACTTCCGCAGAAGTCTATCGAATGGGTTAGTTTTTGCAATTACGACAAAACCCAGTAGACTTCCAACGGAAGTCTTCTTGCGTAGTAGACCCTAATTGAAGTCTACTGAGGTTATTTTTGCATTTGACCAAAATGTTGACTTTTAGTAGTAGACTTCTCCAGAAGTCTGCTGTAAAAATAGGTTATATTTGCAATTTGAATTTTTCAGTAGACTTCCGCGGTAGACTTCTAATACCATAAATATCTAGCAGACATCCAAAGGAAGTCTACGCACATTAGTAGACTGCCGGTTGAAGTCTACTGGAACAGTAGAGGTTACATTTGCAATTGACTTATTTTTGACTTTTTGAGTAGAGTCTAAAAGAAGTCTACTTTAAAAACAGGTTAGTTTTGTGTTTGACCAAATATCGAATTAATTAACGAGTAGACTTCCCCAGAAGTCTGCTGAAAATTCAATTTGCAACAGACTTTTGGGGAAGTCTACTCTATATATTTTTAAAAAGTCAATGTTCGAAATTTTGGTCAATCGCAAAACTAACCTCACCGTATAGAGTAGACTTTAAATAGCGTCTACTCAAAAAAGTCAACAAAAAGTCAATTGCAAAAAATAACCTAAACCTAGTCGAGCAGACTCTGACAGAAGTCTGCTAGTAGAATCGCGTACAGAGTCTGCTAAAAAAAGTCAACATTTTGGTCAAATGCGAAACTAACCCATTTTTTAAGTAGACTTCCCGTGCAGTCTACTGATTTTTTTTTGTTGTCAAAGGAGAATAAAGGAGCACAAGCAGACTTCTATGAGAAGTCTACGTAAAAAATCTGAAAAAAGTCAATTGCAAATCTAACCTCTCGTTGACTAGCAGACGTCCGACGAAGTCTACTCTTATGAACCAGATCAGAAAATACTATTTTTAGCTCCGTTTCGCCGTAGATCCCTGTTTTTAGCTCGTTTAAACACACAAAATCCCTACTCTAATTGTTTACTACGAAGCCCAGACATTATCTAGCAAAAACCACGAAAATTCAAGAGATTGTGAGTGAGAGAATTTTTCAAATGCTCATTTACATAGTGTTTTGGATGAAATTGGAGATGAAATGGTAGTTGAGGAAGTTATAAGTTGGTTTGTGATGTATTTATGCACGAAAATCAGATGGAGATGCATTGAAGAGCTTCAATTTGGTTGTTCATGGTGGTTGTGAAACTTGATGTCGATAGCATTTTCGTAAATAAGTTGATATAATTGGGTGTTTGTTTGTGAAATCAAATGTCTGATTTTCAAAAAAAAAAAAAAAATTCAGATATAATGGCATTTCCGTAAATAAGTTGAATGTTTTGGTTTTTTTGAAAAAAAATTGATGAGAGAGAAAATGGGGTATAGATTTGTAATTGACTTCAAATTTTGGGTTATCTTAAAAACCACCCCAATATCTTATGTGAGTTTATTCTATGTTTTTATGTAGAATGTGGCAATGTATACTATACTATATTCACAGTATCAATTAACTTTGCTATTATTATTTTTTTGAATATTGTTGTCTGTTTCAGAAAATTTGAAGATACCTTATGTTTGAAAAAAAGAATCCTAAAATAATAAGTTTAAGAGCAGTTTTCAAAAATATTACTATTTGTTTTATATTCTAAAAATACCATAATTTTTTAATGTTCTACAAAGATCACAAAACTAAAATTAATTTTCAACATTCAGAACTAAACCCTAATCCCTAATTCAAATCCTATTTCTTAAAAACTATACCCTAATTCTACAATAGTTAATCCAAACCAAAAAATTTAAAATTTAAATCTTTGAAAATTGATTTTGTTTTGTGGTATTTGTAGAATATGGAAATGATAATATTTTTAAAATATAATACAAATTATAGTATTTTTTAGAAACAAAATTCTAAAATGTGGTATCCTAAAAATCTGTTTTAGGTTAAATCATGTTGTATAAAGAAATCGTTAATAAACAATATGTGAGGAAGAAATAAAGAGGAAATTATTCTTTGAACATTTGTGAATTTATTCTATGTTTTTATATAGAACAGTTATCGTTCTATACTATCTTCAAAGTTTCAATTAGTTACGGATTCGTTTTCTGGAATATTGTCCATTTTTTTAAGTTACAATATGTTTGAAAAAAAAAATTCATTAAAATTATAAGTTAAATTAATTTGTGTGAAAAAATTATCAATGAATAATACAAGAAGGATGAAAAAATAAGAAACACTAAAATAAAATGAAAAAAAAAAGAATGAGAAGAACTCAAGAATTCTATATACAGTAGCCATATCTCTTACTTAGTTACTACTATCTATTATAGTTTTTTTTTTGTTATAGCTGCCAGCCAATTACTCTGTACTTTATCTCGTTCACGAACAAAAAAAAATGGAGGTATTTTTTGGGAAATGGTAATTTCTCGTCTAGATAAGGTGTCCTCACATTTCGAAATTATATAATACTCCTAACGAAATATTGGTTACGTGGAAGATCATAAAACGATGACAAAAAGATGCTTTTATCAGATTCTGCAATTAATGTGCTTTCGTATCGGATCAACATGCACTTTGACAAATCGTCAAGAAAATGTCCCTCCTTTGTATTGAATCATTCATGCACTTAATTATGCTTTCTTTAGTTAAGTCTCTGTATAATCTTATTTTTCAAAAAAAAGAAAAATTCTCTGTATAGTCTTATTATCATCATTGTACATAAACAAATCAAGTGCATGTTTTTTTTTTGAGAAAAATCAAGTGCATGTTTGTTTATACATTGATGCTACTATAACTTTTTTTTAAAATTACTCTTAAAATTCACATACATTATGGTGGACACGATATCAGTAAGCTATAGATTATCATACTTTTAAAACATAATACAATAACATACTGGTACTAAGCTATAGATTATCAAAATATTATTTAATCATCTATTTTATGTAAATATGAATATATATATTCTAATAACAAGGTGTTATCCTTCATAAAAAAGAACATGATATTTCACTTCAAAAACTAGAAATTAACATAAAGAATTGAAACTTGCTCTTCATTCATTTTTTGTTTTGTATCTGATTTAATACTCATCGTTTTCAAAATAAATATTACTCATTCCGTTCTTTAAAGATTGATGTTTAAGGTTATGCATACTTATTAAGATAATCAATTATAAATACATTAATTTTTATAATATATAATTTCCAATAAAATTTAATCAATAGTGTTTTAATATTTCTTTTGAAATTTGCAATCTTTGAGTAATGAATGATAAAAATGCATGAAAACCGTAAAATGTCTATCTTTGCGAAACAATATTTTTTTGTAAAATATTTATCTTTAGGGAACGGAGGGAGTAGTAGATAACATAGTATAAGTTGTATAACTAGGTTTCGGATCATTCGATTTTGGTTCTATCTCTATTTTGGATTTTGTATACATGCTGTTATTTAATTTTCGTTGTTGTTATAATTTCGTCAGCTCCCTTTGTTTGGGTATTGTCTATGCAAATATGTGTGTTTGGCCGGTTTTATCTTAAGGAACTTGATATGCAAGCAAGTAACTTGAAAATAATTAGCAAAGTAATCCGAGATGATTCAATGTAAAGTGTAAACAAAACTTAATATCATTATTTTAATTTTGTTAAAGAAAATATGCCTGATTTGTATTGGTTAAGTAATTATGGAAACCAAAAAGAATCAGGAAAATACATATATATAGACAATTTAATCAACTTGTTAATTATACCAATTTGGTTAAAGATGTTATAAAAGCCTAAAAATATTGGTTTATATCCTCACGTGTGATACAAAGTTACAAACAGTGACACGCGTGACGCGTTTCATGCAATATCTTGCTTAGTTTAAAGCCTCTCTTACGCGCTTTGTAACTGACAATTTCCTTTTTAAAACTTTATAAAATTTCTTTCTCTTTACAATTTTGTTTTCTTATAATGTTTTCATATTTTTCTAATTTAAGTTTCTTTTCTCTAATAAATCTCTCAATGTAACCGTCCCACGTTGATATCCACATCTAGAAGATTATTGTGAGGTGTGATTATTTGCCGTTTCCTACCTCTTTCAATTTAATGCTCTAACCATGTAACTTTATAACCATTTCTTCATTTACTATAAGCTTTTGGTCAAATCATTATCAACATCATCATCATCATCATCATCATTATACAGCAAAGACAATGTCACATGTATATAATATACACAACCACATATAAATACAACTGTTAATTTGTCAAATATCAAAAAAATAAAAATCAATTGTCTCTCTTCCTTCTTCTCCGCTCTTCGTCTCTCCTGGTACCTCTCTTTCTCTCTCTTTATTTCTCTATGTGAATCAAAGTTCTTTGTTCAAGAAATCGATTCTTGTTAAGAATCATGTGTTTGCTTTAGTTTTCATTAATATGATCGATGATAAAATTGATGGTTACTGTTATATTGTCATGTGCTCTGTTTGTTTGGTTTAGAAATTTTGTGACACGAACACGATCAGTGAAAACTGAAAACGAAACTTGTGGTTTTTAATAAATTCTCTAGAAAGTGGGGGCCTTGAAAAGTTTTTGTCTAAATAACTCATGATCGAGAAAAACAAAGCCGGTCAAAATAATCTACCGTTTTGACTCTTCTGGTCTAAAAGTCAATAAATGAGTGCTTCTCTTCGTTGAAAATTAAGCTACTGAGCAATTGTACTTAAATTGCTTATAGCTTGGTCGGTCCATGAGAATAGAAGAACCAAAAAAGAAGTCAATGTCTTTTTTGTATCTTTTCTATATTAAGATTTGATTGGTGTCTCTTGTAGGGATCATATTTCACCATTAGTTTAAGAAATTTGCTTTCTGTGTATGTTTGGTGAATCTCTCTCTACTTTACATTTTGCTTCACTATCTCTCTATTTTTTTTACATTAAGCAAAGTAGGATGGGTTGGTGAAATCTGAAAAGAATCAAATTGTGTTAGGAGTTTGTTGTAGTATATTATTTATAAGTCCAGTGTCTAATCATTTTGACCTATTTATTGAAATTAAGGTGTAAAGGTTTGACCGTTTTAACCTACCCTTGAATGTGATATACTGATATGTTCATTACTAAGAAGCCACAAATTTGAAGTTCTTTGTGTTACTACTCTTTTGAGTTTTTTGTTAATTTTCTCATCTTTTGGGGATTTTGATTGCAGTTGTTGCATTTGGTTGAAGCTGTTACATTGATCAAAAGCTATGGATTTTAATCAAAAATCGCATCCGGATTGTGTTTATGGGGAAAATCCTTTCCATGAATGTGCTCAAGCTTGTTTAGAGAGAATTGCTCAAGGTCATGTCAAGAAGAACACTAAGAAGCAAGGTACCTTTTTATCATTGATATTGATTTGTCAATTTTGAACGTTTCAAGAAAATGTTTTTGAGTCTTTTTGTGTATTTTGATTCTTTTGTTGTTTGATTATAGGTTCAAAGATACTTAGCTTCTCAGGGAGTTTTGGTAGGAAAAAGAAGGAATCGAATTCACAACCGCCTTCACCGCTACCCGTAAAGCCTTATCAAAACGGTGTAGACGGTTTCCGAAACGCTAATTCCCCAAAGGTTCATCAGTCAAAAGCTCCACCTATTGTTATGAATAAGAAGATGGATCCTGAATCCAATAAGTCTTTCACTTCTTCATCATCCGGTGATCCTGATGATTTTTACAACCATAAACCAGAGTTAAAACTCTCTCAAATCATTCCTCTATCCCCGAAAAAATCGGTATTCACATCTTTCACTCTCTTCCACATGATTCCATCTATGTGAAGATGTGTTCTCAATGTTTGTATCATGTTATGATAGGTTGATCAAACCAAAACGGCATCACCTAAACCGGGAAAACAAGAACAGAACGGAGAAACTACTACTCTGTTTAGTTTCCTAAGCTCTCCAAGAATGCATGAGAAAGAGAGTAGTGATGGTTATAATGATGATGATGAAGAAAACAACAATGAGATTGGAGTAGAGCTTGATCTTGAATCAGTAATGTCTGATACTTTTGTCTCTGTCGGGAACTACCGAGTAAGATCAGGTTCTTCCACGATCTTAAGCAATATCATTGAGAAACATGGAGACATTGCTTCAAACTGTAAGCTGGAATCGGACTCAATGCGGTCCCGTTACCTCGAGTGTTTATGCTCATTGATGCAAGAACTGAGGTCAACCCCGGTCGTGCAGTTGACTAAAGTCAAAGTTAAGGAGATGCTCGCGGTTCTCAAGGATTTGGAGTCAGTGAACATTGAAGTGGCTTGGCTACGTTCGGTTCTTGAAGAGTTTGCGCGGTCTCAAGAAGATGCGGAGACAGAGAAGGAGAGGCAAGAGGGTTTAGTGAAAGCTAAGAAAGAGGAGCTTGAGGCTCGAGAGGCGGATTTGGTTCGAATGGAGGAGGAAATGGGGAAGGCGAAGCTGCGGATTGAGGAGACGCGGGCTCGGATGGTCGAAGTGGAAGCGGAACAGTCGAGGATGGAGAAAATGGGATACAAAATGGAGAAGTTTAAAGGGAAATCGTTTATAGATGAGCTTCTTTGAGTGTGTTTTGTTGTGTGTGATGTTTGTTAATAGTAAAGTAATAGCACAAATTCGAAAAATACTCTAAAATGAGTTTTAAAGATTAGGCTTTTTTTAAGTATATGGGAAAGCTTGGGTGGTTTTGGTCACGAAAGAGAATGGTTATTTATTAGTAATGACTCGTAGTAATAGTGTTGAATAAAGATATGTTTATCTTTGTGATAACATTGTTTTTGGTTTCTTTCGTTTTCTCTAATGGGAACAATTACAAGTTTACTTGAGCTCAGTTAGAAAACGAAAGATTGTTTTAAAAATTGTAACAAGATTTAATCTATTAGTTTATCACTTGGTCAACAGACAGATATACAGTTGACTATTTAAACAAATTTTTAAAGAAAATGTTAAAACAACACTTTCGTATAATTTCGTACTCCATCCAAGTGGTTTATAATTTAATAAAATCAATTAGTATATCTATGAACTTTAGTGCATTGTTTAATTCATCATCATTATAAATGCATAGAAAAAGCAAAATTCATGTCTGATTTTTTGCGATTATTTGATTAACATGATTGGTGTTGCAATTGCATTAGCACCAGTGTTACTGAGCAAACTTCAATACAGCTCTTTGTCCATAAGGTCTAGCTGATTGAACAATAATGTCTTTTGAATTTTCGATTGCTACGATAACTCTAGCTGCCATTTTGTAGCTTTTCCTATATCTTTCCTAAGTTTATCACGTATATGCCCAAACCTAATAACGATAGAGCCCAAAACCAAAATTCTCATTTTTTTTTACTTTAACGATAGAGCCCAAAACCACTATCTTAGTTATTAATTTGCTATAAGACCAAAACAAAACATTGAAAGAAATTAATCAACTAGCCAAGATTATCATATGTGCCACAATAACAACCACAAAAGTTAAGATAATTGACTAGTTAATTAATTATTTAAAATTAATTGATTATAGTGCAAATTAACCTTTATTAATATTTAAAATTATTACCACTTAAACTAAATAAAATGAACATGTTTACGCCAAATAAATTAGAAAACTTTTATTTTATGGTTTAAATTTTTCTAATTGTGTTCAGTATCCATATTCTAATTGTGTGAATTATTCTATTTGCGAGTTAAAATATATAAATTTAAAATAATCTAATTTTAATTATGTTTGGTTTGTGTTTGCATTTTCCTTGTCTAGACTCGTGGCTCTCTCGTTTGGGCTTTTGGCTCCGAAGAAATCTCTTTCCGGCTTATGGTTGTAACTTGTAACTTGTAACTCTAGTCTATAATATAAGGGAGACTTACTAGAATAACCTTCTTAGATTTTAATTACTGGAGCTAATTTCGAGTCCGTTTTACCCTTTTTCCTTTGATAACAAAAAACGTATTTACAAAAATGCCATTAATGAAATGCGCCGCGTAGGCGCGAAAGTTTCCCGCCTAAAAAAAATAAGTCTACCGCTATGTGATGGTAGACTTATTTGAGCTCTGGTAGACTTATTTTTTTGTCCGTAGACTTATTTGAGGAGCGGTAGACTTATTTTTGAGCGGTAGACTTATTGTGTCTCCTTTGGTGGTAGACTTATTTCCGAACGGTAGACTTATTTTCTCTGCGGTAGACTTATTTTCCCGTAGCGGTAGACTTATTTTCTGCGGTAGACTTATTCTTCGAATGGTAGATTTATTTTCGTAGACTTATTTTCAACGGTAGATTTATTTTTCTTCGATGGTAGATTTATTTTTGACTGGTAGATTTGTTTCCTTTGGTGGTAGATTTTTAGTCATAGCAGCGGTAGATTTATAGTGATGGTAGACTTATTTTAGTAGCGGTAGACTTATTTTTTGCGGTAGACTTTTTTAGCGTGGTGGTAGATTTATTTTGTGTTTAGTAGTGGTAGACTTATTGTAGTAGTGGTAGACTTATAGTTAGCGGTAGACTTATTTTTTGTTTGATGGTAGACTTATTTCCTGTTTGATGGTAGACTTATTTTCTATTTGATGGTAGACTTATTTTCTGTTTGATGATAGATTTATTTTCTGTTTGATGGTAGACTTATTTTCTGTTTGATGGTAGACTTATTTTCTGTTTGATGGTAGATTTATTTTCTGTTTGATGGTAGACTTATTTTATGTTTGATGGTAGACTTATTTTTGTTTGATGGTAGACTTATTTTCTGTTTGATGGTAGACTTATTTTGGTTTGACGGTAGACTTATTTTCTGTTTGATGGTAGACTTATTTTCCGTTTGATGGTAGACTTATTTTGGTTTGATGGTAGACTTATTTTCTGTTTCATGGTAGACTTATTTTTTGTTTGATGGTAGACTTATTTTCTGTTTGATGGTAGACTTATTTTCTGTTTGATGGTAGATTTATTTTCTGTTTGATGGTAGACTTATTTTATGTTTGATGGTAGACTTATTTTCTATTTGATGGTAGATTTATTTTCTGTTTGATGGTAGACTTATTTTGGTTTGACGGTAGACTTATTTTCTGTTTGATGGTAGACTTATTTTCTGTTTGATGGTAGACTTATTTTCCGTTTGATGGTAGACTTATTTTGGTTTGATGGTAGACTTATTGTTGTTTGATGGTAGACTTATTTCCTGTTTGATGGTAGACTTATTTTCTGTTTGATGGTAGACTTATTTTCTGTTTGATGGTAGATTTATTTTCTGTTTGATGGTAGACTTATTTTCTTTTTGATGGTAGACTTATTTTCTGTTTGATGGTAGACTTATTTTCTGTTTGATGGTAGACTTATTTTCTGTTTGATGGTAGACTTATTTTCTGTTTGATGGTAGATTTATTTTCTGTTTGATGGTAGACTTATTTTCTGTTTGATGGTAGACTTATTTTATGTTTGATGGTAGATTTATTTTTTGTTTGATGGTAGACTTATTTTATGTTTGATGGTAGACTTATTTTATGTTTGATGGTAGACTTATTTTTGTTTGATGGTAGACTTATTTTCTGTTTGATGGTAGACTTATTTTGGTTTGACGGTAGACTTATTTTCTGTTTGATGGTAGACTTATTTTCCGTTTGATGGTAGACTTATTTTGGTTTGATGGTAGACTTATTGTTGTTTGACGGTAGACTTATTTTCTGTTTGATGGTAGATTTATTTTTTGTTTGATGGTAGACTTATTTTCTTTTTGATGGTAGACTTATTTTCTACTCGATGATAGACTTATAATTATACAAAAACTATATATATTATTATTTTTAAAAACACTATTAAACCCGGTTCGACCTATATCATGCAAGTGATGATAGATTTATATACATAGTTTTTGTATAATTATAAGTCTATCATCGAGTAGAAAATAAGTCTACCATCAAAAAGAAAATAAGTCTACCATCAAACAAAAAATAAATCTACCATCAAACAGAAAATAAGTCTACCGTCAAACAACAATAAGTCTACCATCAAACGGAAAATAAGTCTACCATCAAACAGAAAATAAGTCTACCGTCAAACCAAAATAAGTCTACCATCAAACAGAAAATAAGTCTACCATCAAACAAAAATAAGTCTACCATCAAACATAAAATAAGTCTACCATCAAACATAAAATAAGTCTACCATCAAACAGAAAATAAATCTACCATCAAACATAAAATAAGTCTACCATCAAACAGAAAATAAGTCTACCATCAAACAGAAAATAAATCTACCATCAAACAGAAAATAAGTCTACCATCAAACAGAAAATAAATCTACCATCAAACAGAAAATAAATCTACCATCAAACAGAAAATAAGTCTACCATCAAACAGAAAATAAGTCTACCATCAAACAGAAAATAAGTCTACCATCAAACAGAAAATAAGTCTACCATCAAACAGAAAATAAATCTACCATCAAACAGAAAATAAGTCTACCATCAAACAGAAAATAAGTCTACCATCAAACAGAAAATAAATCTACCATCAAACAGAAAATAAATTTACCATCAAACAGAAAATAAGTCTACCATCAAACAGAAAATAAGTCTACCATCAAACAGAAAATAAGTCTACCATCAAACAGAAAATAAGTCTACCATCAAACAGAAAATAAGTCTACCATCAAACAGAAAATAAATCTACCATCAAACAGAAAATAAGTCTACCATCAAACAGAAAATAAATCTACCATCAAACAGAAAATAAATCTACCATCAAACAGAAAATAAGTCTACCATCAAACAAAAATAAGTCTACCATCAAACAGAAAATAAGTCTACCATCAAACAAAAAATAAGTCTACCATCAAACAGAAAATAAGTCTACCATCAAACAAAATTCAGATTATAATCAGATCGGGAAAAAATCCAGATCTGGAAAAAATTCAGATTTGGATCAAAACGTGATTTTACAAAAGTTCAACATACCCAAACGAAACCGGTTAGAATCAAGAGATTACCTCTCTACAACGCACGAAAACGAAACCCCAACACTCATCAGAACTTTTCTTCGCCGGAATTTCGAAACCTATGAACGAAGAACATATTGAAGTTCATAAATCCGAACTCAAAACACTCGTGAATGATAGAGAGGAAGATAACTCATGATTTGTTTCAAAACTAACCGTTAAAAGCAACGAATCTCGTCGCCGGAGAAGAAATCGCGATTTGAGTCGCCGGAGAGAGGAAGAAGAAGATAAAATCTGTTTTTTTTTTTTGTTTTTTTTGGTTTTATGTTGGTTTTTTTTCTCAATGGCATTTTCGTTAATAAACGAATTTGAAGTATTTTTAATGTCTTTGTAACCTTTTTTAGCTCAAAAAATAAAAGCTCAAAATTTAAAGGTTATTTGAGTAAACCAAACATCTAAAAAGGTTATTCTAGTAATTATCTCATAATATAATCCAACAAGATGACATACAAAAATATTGAATCTGATTCTACTGATTTATTTGCAAAATTGAGTTATTGTTTTTTGTCAACCTATTATGTTATCATTTCTTTCAAATACTTGACAAGACATACACGTTTCAGCTATAAAACATCAATCTAGTAAATCGGTCTAGGGATAATCATATGTGTTAACCGGCCGGTTATTGTATCTCACTCAAGCAAAAGAGTGCAAGTTGCAAACATTGCTAGTATCATCCAGAAGTACCTAGAAAAATATAGAAACGCCCAAATTAGATTAAGCACATGGTTCACAACACAAGCTATATATTAGGGTTTTACGAAACTTCAAAAATGAGTGGACCATATAATTAAGAGATAATTACTAGAAACATGTTTTTAGATGTATGGTTTACTCAAACAACCTTTAAATTTTGAGTTTTTATTTTTTGAGCTAAAAAAAGTTACAAAAACATTAAAAATACTTCAAATTCGTTTATTAACGAAAATGTCATTGAGAAGAAAAAAACAACATAAAACCAAAAAAAAAAAAAAAATCAGATTTCAACTCTTCATCTTCTTCTTTTTCTCTCCGGCGACTCCTCTCTCCGTCGACTCAAATTGCGACTTCTTCTCCGGCGACGAAATTTGTTGCTTTTAACGGTAAAATTTGAAACAAATCATGAGTTATCTTCTTCTCTATCATTCACGAGTGTTTTGAGTTCGGATTTATGAACTTCAATATGTTCTTCGTTCATAGGTTTTGAAATTCCGGCGAAGAAAAGTTTCGGCGAGTGTTGGGGTTTCGTTTTCGTGCGTTGTAGAGAGGTAATCTCTTGATTCTAACCGGTTTCGTTTGGGTATGTTGAACTTTTGTAAAATCACGTTTTGGTCCAAATCTGAATTTTTTCCAGATCTGGATTTTTGTTTGATGGTAGACTTATTTTTTGTTTGATGGTAGACTTATTTTTTGTTTGATGGTAGACTTATTTTTTGTTTGATGGTAGACTTATTTTTTGTTTGATGGTAGACTTATTTTCTGTTTGATGGTAGATTTATTTTTGTTTGATGGTAGACTTATTTTCTATTCGATGGTAGACTTATTTTCTGTTTGATGGTAAACTTATTTTTGTTTGATGGTAGACTTATTTTCTGTTTGATGGTAGACTTATTTTTTGTTTGATGGTAGACTTATTTTTGTTTGATGGTAGACTTATTTTCTGTTTGATGGTAGACTTATTTTCTACTTGATGATAGACTTATTTTCCAAAATGTTCTAATTTCCATGAATTTCTTTAAAGGTATTCTTTGTACGTGCAATGCGTAACCGCATGAAGATTGTAAAGAACATCCAAAAGATCATGAAGATGGTAGATTTTTATGAGACACACACGTTCTGATTTGTAATATAAGATACAATTGTTATGGTAGACTTTTTGCAAAGAGATTCAAACATTATGGTAGACAACATTTTTTTGTAGTGTAATGAATGAATTGACAACATTTATTTATGTATGGTTAAAACATACCTTCTGAAATGTCTCTGTAACCATTACAAAATCCTTAAAACACGAGTACGAGTTTATACGAAAAGATAGAAAAAAATATATGAAAATATATAGTACATACTAAATCTACCACCACTTGTATATAAATCTATCATCACTTGCATGATATAGGTCGAACCGGGTTTAATAGTGTTTTTAAAAATAATAATATATATAGTTTTTGTATAATTATAATATCCAAATATATAATATAACTTTTAAATAAACATATTTCTAAATATTAGTCATGAGAAAAATCATTTTAATAACAAAAAACTATTCAAAAACAAAATTTAATGAAAAATAGTTAAGTTTAAATGTAAAAACAAATTAAAACATTAAACAATAACAAAAATTAACTAAATTCAAAACTAATATTTGTTTTTATAAATTTTAATTAAATATGAAAAATGTTAAAAAATGTAAATTTTCAAAAAAAAAAAGAAAAAAAAAATTCAAACCCGGGTCAACCCAACCCGGGTAGTCGGCCGGTTCACGGTTGAACCCGGTCCGACCCCCAGTCTGGTCCGGTTTTCAAAACATTGTCTACCACCTACCAAATAAGTCTACCACCAAATACAATAAGTCTACCGCTATCACAATAAGTCTACCAAATGTCTAATGTGAAAAAAAGTCTACCGTCACTAAGTTTGAAAATAAGTCTACCATCACTAAACCTGGGTAAAAACAAATCTACCCCTTCTATAACTAAAAACGCATAAGTCTACCACCATTGATCCTAAAAAAATAAGTCTACCAGTCAACGGTTGGTTTCGTTGACCGAAAATACGAAATAAGTCTACCGCTAACTATAAGTCTACCACTACTACAATAAGTCTACCACTACTAAACACAAAAGAAATCTACCACCACGATAAAAAAGTCTACCGCAAACTATAAGTCTGCCGCTACTAAAATAAGTCTATCGTCACTATAAATCTACCGCTACTATGACTAAAAATCTACCACCAAAGGAAACAAATCTACCAGTCAAAATAAATCTACCATCGAAAAAAAATAAATCTACCGCTGAAAATAAGTCTACGGAAATAAATCTACCACTCGAAGAAAAATCTACCGCAAAAAATAAGTCTACTGCTACGGGATAATAAGTCTACCGCAGAGAAAATAAGTCTACCACCAAAGGAGACAAAATATGTCTACCGCTCAAAAATAAGTCTACCGCTCCTCAAATAAGCCTACGGACAAAAAAATAAGTCTACCAGAACTCAAATAAGTCTACCATCACATAGCGGTAGACTTATTTTTTTTAGACGGAAAATTTTTGCGCCTACGCGGCGCGTTTCATTAATGGTATTTTCGTAAATACGTTTTTTGTTATCAAAGCAAAAAGGGTAAAACGGACTCGAAAATAGCTCTAGTAATTAAAATCTAAGAAGGTTGTTTGAGTTAACTCAAAATCTAAAAAAGTTGTTTTAGTAAGACTCACTATAATTAAAGCTAAAAGATAACGAAGTAAAGGAGACCACCATAACGGCTAAAATTATTTGAAGAAGAAAAACAAATGTCGTGTTATCGAGGACGCCATTGTTATCGTGGTCCCAATTCTCTCTCTTTTTTCCACCTCTCTGTCTCTCTTTTGTTTTCACTTTTTTAGTTTGAAAAGACGAGACGTGACATTTTAATACTATTACAAAAAGAGACTACTACTATGTAATCCATACATAATTCCAAATTCAAGAAAAATGGTGGAAAATACTACCGTGTAATCTTTAGAATTGTCTAACTTATGTTAAAATGTTCAAAGATGCTTTATCAATGTCCATATAGTGCATGTGATTATGATCATTTAAGAAAATTACTATTTGGATGGAATTAATGATTCATTATATATAGTTGGTAAAGTCTTGAATAGAAATCATTTCCCAATACATCAAAACACAAAAATGGGTTTGGGTGGGTCTATATAACACTAAAAAACAGTCAAAAGAAAACACAATAATATTGAAAAAAAAAAAAAACACAATAATAATAATAAGGGTAATATTCAGCTGCGGAGTTACCCATGTGAATCACATTAGCTACACGACACGCTTCAAAAGTTGAATATGCAAGAAAAAAAATTGAGTTTAATGTCTCGTTACTTGTCTTGTTGTAACAACCCCATTGGCTCCACCTTTTTATCCTTTCACAAACCAAAAAAGACAGTGAAAAAGTACTGACACAACTCATTTTATTACAACAAAAATAATTTAAAAATCACAAGAAAAGACTTGAAAGAAGGAACACCAAAAACTTTTTTTTTTTGTTAAGTAACGAAAAAGTTAAATCATAGCAAATGGAATCCAATTTCGATGGAACGATCCAGAAACACTCGTTACACATTTTTTTCACTCCATTCTCTGATATGTAAGTACACGTGTCAATAGTTGATTAGACTTTGTGTCGACCCAAAGGATAAAGATATCGAAGACCACAATACCACGTTCAGCCGAAAATTGTAATATTTATGGACACTACACAAATTTCACAATCTTTTAAATAGTGAAAGTTTAATTTGGATGATTCGATAGCAAGAAATTTAAAGTGTAAAAATATTCAACCGATTCACAAAAAGCATAACACCAAGACTAAAACTATTGAAAAATAACAAAGAACAAAAGATAAAGAAATCCATTTTTTCATAATTAACATGATTCAAACCAATCTCTCTCTCATTACACACAAAAGAACAACAAATATGATGATAAATAAAACCTTGATAAAAACTTAAACTGTTTCTTTATAATCTTAAAGTGGGACATTTCTTTCATTAATTGGTAGCATTGCTTCTGAATGAGCCCAAGGCTTTAACTGCTGCAGCTCTTAAAATGTATTGATGGTAAGCTGCTGCTGCTAATGCTCCCAAGAATGGACCAACCCAAAAGATCCACTACAAAACAAATCAAAAACATTAGAGAAATGCAAAAGGATTAGGTAACCTTAAAAACTATAGATAATGTAAATATGGACTTACTTGATCATCCCAAGCTTTCTCGTTGTTGTAGATAACAGCAGCACCAAAGCTTCTAGCTGGGTTAATTCCAGTTCCAGTAATGGGGATAGTTGCCAAATGCACCATGAACACAGCGAATCCAATTGGTAGTGGTGCCAAAACCTATAAAACCAAAAATAGATCCAAACTTTATCAGAATCTACACAAGATTTATCATCAACTTGCAAAATAATCTACATAGACCCATATGATACTAATACACTTTTTAATGAAACTATTGTAAAGATTCAAGCTTTATCAGAATATATACAAAGACCCATATGAGATTAAAGCAAGAATTATCAAAAATCCCCAACAAGATTCAAACTTATGCAACCCATGTCAAGATTAAAGCTAGATGAATAATAAACCACAAAAAGATTCAAACTTTAACAGAATCTACACAGAAGCATATGAGATTAAAACAAACATTATCACTAAAACACAAAAAGATCTAAACTTTATCATAAACTACACAAACCCATGAGAGATTCAAGAACATCAAACTTTATCAAGAATCTACTTAACTCCATACCAGACAAATCAAACTTTATCAAGAATCTACTTAACTCCATACCAGACAAAAACCAAAACTCAAAACAGAGACTACACAAAGAGAACCATATACTTACAGGGATATGAGAGTCACGAGCACTTCTCTTAGGATCAGTAGCAGAGAACACGGTGTACACAAGAACAAAAGTACCAATAATCTCAGCTCCAAGAGCAGTTCCTTTATTATAACCATCAGCTACCATATTAGCTCCACCTCCAAGAGTATTATAAGGAGTCTTCATAAAAGCTTTCACAAAACCAACACCACAAATCGCTCCAAGACACTGAGATATCATATAACCAACAGCTCTCACCAACGAAACCTTACGTGCCAAGAACAAACCAAACGTCACAGCTGGATTAATATGACCACCTACAAACCAAACACCAAAACATCAAAATCACAGAACATAGAAGCAAACACAAGAAAAGTTCTGTTTTGTTCTGTTTTAAGAACTTACCAGAGATACCAGCGGTGCAGTAAACAAGGACAAAGATCATACCACCGAAAGCCCAAGCGATACCGAGTAAACCAACACCATCACAAGGACCGGTTTGTTTCTTGTGACCGATGACAGTAGCTACGGTAACGTAGAGGAAAAGGAGAGTAGCAACGAACTCAGCGATGAGAGCTCTGTAAAAAGACCAAGATTTGAGTTCAGTCATGTCGAAAAGTGGAGCTGGTGGTGGATCAACGTAGTCTTTTCCATGGTGTTGAGTTTGGTGTCCTTCTTCACTCACTTCTTTCGACATCTCTAGAAAGCTTTGGTTTTGGTTTCTCTGTCTCTCTCTAGGTTTAGGTTATTGAGTAATGGTTTTGTGACGACGACAGTGTCTCTCTTGTGCCTTTTATAAAAGGAGAAGAAGAAAAAGAAACCTTGTAATGGGCATGGATAAGCCAAGGGTATTTCGGTATTTTGTGTAATTTTTTAGAAATGTTTAATAATGTTACTAATCATTATTATTAGTACTGTTTAATGATCTGTTAATGGAAAACTTCTTGACTTTTAAATGTTTGTTGTATCATCTAATTATAAACTAAGAAGTATATATTGTATTAAAATGGTTTTTTAGTACTTTCTTGTAATGGGCATGGATAAGCCAAAGGTATTTTTGGTATTTTACATTATTGTATGTATAATTTAAGTAATGCTTAATAATGCTACTAATCATCATTATTTGTACTGTTTAATGCTCTGTCAATGGAAAACTTCTTAAGATTAAGTAAATGGTTTTTAGTACTTTCTTGTTGTAGTTAATTACTTAGAATAAAGTCATCAAGGTTATTAAATCATAAAGGAGAAAAAAGGATTAGTTAGTGTTAGTAACTTTATGGTTTTGTTTTGTTTGGTATGACCAGTACTTTTTATGAATTATTATTGTTACAGAGACAATAGTGAAAATTTTATAATTTTAGTATTATCTGATAGTGATGATACGAAATAAATAATCAAAGGTGGGGACGAAGTGCATGGACAAAATCTTCTGCTGTTCTGGAAAATGTGAATATTTTTTTATAAGAACAATAAGGAACAAAACAAATTTGCAATAAAAATACAAAATAAGCCATGTGTTTTGTATTTTTGCTGAATATTTTTTGGGTAAAAAAATTTGAAAAGATCAAAAAAAAAATGTAGAAGGTGGTGGTAGGACCTATAGTGAACAGATAAGCCATGTGAAGGTTAATGATAGAAATGAGTTGTAAGGTTTTCTGGTCAGCCTGTCATCAAACCCTTTTTTCTCTCCTCTCCTTTGGCTTCAACGGTTATATTATGAATATCTTTGTCTTTTTTTCCATATCTTTTTTTAGCAACTTTTCTCTTACAACTTTTTATTTTGGGGTCAAATGTTTATAAAATTTAGTTTTACTACAAATTGAGATTTTTCATCTAGAGACTAGAGTAACGGCTCTTTAACCATTTTAAAGCTTTATGGATAAGGATGTGTAAATCATATTTTTTTGGGTAATATCGTAATTTTACTCGTATGGACTGAAGATCTTGCTCGTATAGATGGACTAAAGATCTTGCTCGTATTATGTTTTCATGTTTTTAAGCCGTGGAAACATTTGCATAGGTGTATAAGTGTTCTTGTAATCGTAAAACCTTTTTCATTTCTATGAAATATTTACAATTTAGCAACAAAAAAATAGTAATTTTACAACGGTTACGAAAATGTTGTTAGCAACTACATGCAAACGATAAATAATCTAGGAAAAAGGAAAAGTGGATGGTATACTTTTTGATAAAAACATGAAAAGATCAAATTATTCACCACTAAGATATTGTGACGAAAATTTTCATATACTTTTCTTTGGAAATTCTTCTATCTTTAGCGGAATATGCTGCTTGCATATTCATAAGATCAAGTGTTCGAACCTTTCAAGTGTATTATTTAAGTTTCAAGAAAATTATATATTTTATTTGTGTTACAAATATTAAAATTTATTATAGTATTACTATTGCTTTGTCCCTACTATAAATCCACAATCAAAGTAATTTAATTTTGATGTAAAGCAGACCATAGTACACTCTTTTTATTTTTAATACGTGAACACGACATTTGTCCTTATCCTCCCATCCCTAATCACTTTCTTTTTGTTAATAGCCCTAGTTAATTATTCCTCAATCACTTTCTCTAGTACTACTACTATCATTAATACTTCATTTTTACGCAAATGTGAATATATATATAAGCATGTAATGGAAATACTGTTACTTACTATATAGTCACAACTCACAAGGATACATTAAATTAATAGTCAATCATTCAAGTATATTACAACAAAGAATTATAGTGTTTGATTTGAATTTTATGCTGTCTTTGTGGAAGTAAATGCCAGGTCGCTGTGTAATCATGGAAATTTATTATTATTTTCCTCCTTTTTCCACGAGTATATGCGTTTTCTCAACACAAATAATTGTATTTGATTATCATTTCTGAGATGTTAACTTGAAATTTATCAACCAACCTACGGTTAATTAACCCTAAGATTAACGTAAGTATCCTTAAGCAGATAAGCTTAACATTTAAACATCACAAATCAATTCGTTTTGAAAGCTTAGGAGTAATCAACCCTATTTAGTTAATGATTATTATACACTTGAGATGCAATAAACATGTGAGTTTATATCTTCTAGTATAGTATAATTTGAAAACAAAAAATAATAATCAACTTGGTGGTTTAGCCATAAAAAATAATAATCAACTTTGTGGTTTTGCCATCTAATATATTCCTGATTAAAAATCTGTAATACATAATTATATTTTTTGGTTCACCACAAAATAATTGCATGTGAGTATGAATCATCGGTCATATCTTTGCATGATTTCGCTGCGAATTCTTAATTATGCTTTTTGTTTTTTCAGAAATGGTTTAATGTTATTATATTCTTGACAAACTTTCAATTAATTTAAATATTAATATTTTGTTTTGCTTGGCCAATCTTTATCTCTAAAACATCCACGTCAGTATTTCCACATCAGTTGGGCAAAAGACAGGTCGGATCTCTTATTTAACCCATACATATCGTGCCACGTGTACCGTATCTGGTAACGGCTAGATTAATCTACAACATCTGTCTTTTTCAATCTTTTTAAAAAATGGTCCTCGTTTTGCGGATTTATTATTTATTCAAATTTCATTATTATCCAACGGCCAAAATTTTGTATTGCACAATAGAAATTTCCCTCGAAAATTTTGAAAAAGTGTAAAGAACTTAGTTTACCAATGCTTTAATGTTCAAATATGAACCTACTCTATTACATGTTTAGTACTATATCCTACATACGTGGGACTGATATATGCACGATATGTTAGTATTTTAATTTTGGTAATAAATGCGTTTCTTTTGTGTAATCTTAACTAAGTTGCTTTGTCGTTTATGACCGTTACCGTACATATGGTAGTGAATTTATGTGTATGTTCTTATTTTATTGTTAAAATGTTTGTATACTGTTAATCTGTTACCTTACATATGGTAAGCCAAATTTGAAACCTTCTTGCTTCGAGATTAGTAGGAAACTTCAAGAAACGAGACACATGGTAACTGAAAAAGGCTCTTAATCCCATAAGAAATGTCTCTAAATTGGTGTGTATTAGTATAAACTATAAACTAATATGCCATGAAAATGGGGAAGTAGTATCTTTAGTAAAATAATCTCGTTTTTATTAATTAAACCAACATGTACAAGGTGTGGTTTATTTACAAACTGACCTTAGGCTAAACGAAAATATTAAGACAGACGATTAAGAAACTAGAGATTAGAGACTAGTTGGGCCAGCCCAGAGATTCTAGCCCATTTGATAAAAGCACACATTTAAAAGCGAGGTTTATTTGATTGCATTTTTGGGCTCAAAATTGGTTTAATTCTATTTTGTTTCTATACAACCTATGGGGTTGGACAATCCAATGACAATGTATATGTTTTGTGTTAGGAAACTGTCTGTTTCAGTCCATCTCTAAAATTAATTCTAAGTCATACGTTTATGCATAAATGTGTTACATTTCTATTTATAAAGTGCAAATGAAACAATAAAAATGAAAGATGAATAATAACTGATTTATATATACATAGATTTGTTATTATTTCATTTCTCTTGCTTTATATCAGTACAAATGAAAGATACACAAAATAGTAACAATTTATATATAGAGTTTTAACAGATTATTGAGAGAAGAACACGAACTCAAGAGTATAGTTTGTTAAAATGGATACAATTTCTCATTAATTATTAACTGTATACATTAATGCTAAGACTAAACGCTTGCTAACATAAGCTTAATTAGTATGCTAACATACACTAAGGTAAATTGTACATAATATGCCCTCTTCAGGCTATTACTCCTAAAGTACAAATCTCGACAAAAATATTGTTACGAATCTTTAAGAATTCAAGAAGAATAAAAATCTCGACAAATAATATCTCTGAGTTCAACTACTTTACGAAACTTTGTTCACGATCTACAGTCAAAAATCGACAAAACAACACAATATAATAAGTCTAATCTCCTGTAGCCATGAAGACCATTCACCACTTAGAGAAGACAAGCTTTCACTATTGGAGCTTATTAGAGATAACTTTTGTAAGTGAAATTACCCAATCAACTCTTTTTTTTTTTCGTCTAAATTTTAATAAAATAAAACTTGGAGAGATACATGGACACAAAGATCGCATGTCAAAAGATTACGACATCGATAAACAAAGCCCACACAAGGGAAGCAAAGCCCGCAAGACTACCAGGAAACAAAGCCCGCAAAAATACCGAGAATCAACTTCCAAAACATAAAGACTATAGACACCAAGGCAAAGAAACAGAAAGTGCAGGGAGAGCAAAGGCCGCGGACCAAACACAACTCCCAATTGACAAAGAGGCAAAGACGCAACCGCGAAATAAGAAACCCAATAACGACGCAGAGCATAAACAAAGAACCACGAACGGGAATCTAAATCCCTACCCACCTAATCTTCACCCTAAAGAGTCTAAATCTAGAACTTTGCATCCCCACACAAGGTTAGCCTTACAAGAACTGACCATGGAAGACCTAAGGCGAAAACTGATTATTCACTAACACTAAAGACGGTGGGAGGAGACCGGAATAGGTAATAGAAACACCGAAATAAAGATGCTAACCGACGAAATTCACCTTTACCCAAACAGCAACTAACATACACAAACTGCAACAAGCCTTAGCAACCTAATCCTTACTCTTGAAAGACTAACAAGACCGAAAATAAAGCTAACCACCTAGACTAGCAAAGTAAGAAAGGCAAAGACAGAAACCAGCCCCTGAAACCCAGCCTCAAAGACCACCACAAGCAACTGTCGCCACGACCTGATCCGTTCTACACCAAAGCCATCTCTCCGCCACCTCCATTTCGAAAACAACCTCACAAACCAGTGAAGGCAAGGGAAACAAAGAGTGGATGGGATGGGCGCCTCGAACCTGGCGAATCTGTAGCCGGGGGCTGCAGGTGAACACGGAGGAGACTGGAATGACGAAGGAGCACACCGAGAAGGTCAAAATCCGAGCGATAGCATGGAGAGAAAAAGCCAAATCCGGAATTTTAGAAGATAAACCAACTAATGCAACCGGAGGAGAAACCGTCGCACAACCCAAGCTTTCTAGATCCAAAGACTTCAACTCCATCCCACGACGGAGACACACTTCACGCGCTTCAACTCGCTCCAAACAAAGCACCGAATCTCTCTGGAAGAGAAGAGATTAAACCAACAACCTACAAGAACACAAACAAGACATGAAATATAAAGAGGGCTCGACTCCGGTGCTAAAAAAGCCACCGGAGCCGACTAGCGGCGGCCAAGACCTAGATCTACTATAAGAGAGAAGGAGGAGAGAATTCTATAGAGGAGACAAGACCCGTAGAAATGTTTCAGTTATGTTAAATCCCCAATCAACTCCACTCATGTAATTTTATTTTTATTTTTATTTTATATATGACCTCACCCCCTTGTAAACTCCTATATAAAAGAGTTATTGTTTCATTTGCAAACCAAGTTCTCATTTTCACATTCTCCATCTCTTTCATCCATCGCTCACTTCTTTTTCTCTTTCATATTCTCTCATCTTATAATCTCAAACATTGTAACAATTTTCTATAAGTAAGTTTTTTTATAAATCTTAAACATTGAACATTGTAATGGTTCAATCTTGTTTCTTTTAAATTAAGTGGTTGGTTTAACCACCCAATTTGAGTTTTAATTTTGAATATATTTAAATTTTATATTATTTCCGTTTAAGTGGCTCGTTTAACCGCCTATTTTAATTATATTACAATCTCATTTATATTTAATAATATTTCTGTTTAACCTGGTTTACTAATGGTATCAGAGCCAAGTGAGGAGTGATACTAGTATTTTAAGTGATTTAAGTCTTAGTGTTCTAAGTCCTTCATGTTAGTCGTCTTAATTAAACTCCTTTATAAGATTCTGAAAATAGAGAATATCAAATTCTTAAGTGTTTTCGCCTGTTAAACTAGGTTTTAGGCGCATAAGTATTAGACATTAAACTCTAAGTTTAAACAGGATTGTAGGGAATTTAAATACTTTATTTTCGTCTTCTAAAAATGAGTTCATATTTAAGGTCATCATCAAACATGTATGAAAACGCCTCTTCTTCTTCTTTTTTTAGATCTAATAGAAAACCTACTAGAGATTCAAAAAATATTATCGCTAGCCATGAAACAACCATAAATGATTTCCAAGGGTCTATTGATAACTGGGAAATTCCAAAAGTTCATAAAGATCAAATTTAGCAAATTTTAGAAATGAATTTTTTAAGAACAAATTTCTCAATCAAAACAGAAGAACGAGATATTCAACTCACATATTTTTTTGAAACAATTCATTTGTTTTCCGAAAAGGCCTTACAAAGACAAAGAAAAAAAAAAAAATACATTCACATACGTCATTCTCTGAATAACCGGGTTCACCATTCTCTGCTTCCCATCGTGAGCAACAATATTAAAGGCTTCTTCAATGTTTGGAATTCGTTTAAGCATAAAAAATTGTCTTTTTGTTTGTTCATGTTCTTCATTCAATCCCATCAAGAAATTTGTGACTCTATTTCTTTGTTGCAACCTCTCTCCAAGTAAAGAAGCAGAACAATCACATTTTTCACATGGGCATGTAGGTACCTCAGTGTAGTTATTGTATTCTTCCCTCAATGTGATCAATTTAGTGTAATAGGTACTAACATCCATTAAACTTTGATTAATAGTACTCAGACGCTGTTTAATCTCATATACTTTAGTAGTATTATCTTGTTTAAACTGAGACATCAAAATTTTATAGATTCCCTAAGCGTTAGACATAAACAATAGACTTTGTCCAATTTTTTTAGAACTAAACTAATCAACCAAGTAACAACCATATCATTACACCTAGACCACGAGACAACATCTCTATTATTATCAAAAGGTTTAGGGATCGTACCATCAATGAAAAACTTAGATTCCGAGCTGAGAAACACATGATTAAACTCAAATTAGGTAAAAAAACAAAAAAAGACGAACTCGAAAATAAAACTTGTTAAAGTAGATAAAATTTCTCATTAGTGATCAATTATATACATTAATGCTCTATATATACAAACTTAACGCTTGCTAACACGAGCTTAATTAGTAAGCTAACATACACTAAGGTAAAATGTACACAATAATTTTGTTACCAGTTGGCTTATCTTGTTTCGTACTTGTCCTACCTCGCATCGATTTTACTCAAAACCTAGTTCATAAACAAGAGTTAATCAGATCACCTAAACTTCAAAACCTATATCAAAAGCAAGAGCTAACTAGATGGCAACTTCTGCATGAACAAGAAGGTTCTAAGGTGGGTCCATATGGAAGTTGATAGAATATCATCTCGCCACATTTCCCAAGGGACAACGAAACATTAATCAATTCAAAAGGCATATTATCCCGCTCGAGGCGTTCACACTCTCTTCGTACACGTGGAATCCAACGAGTCATCCACGTCATCCAAAACCACACTAAACCACTTATAAGGTTTTTGGTAAAAGGCCAAAAGAACCAGATAAGGAACCACAGATCCATGACATCCTCATTTTTATTATTTCTTCTATGCAATTGGAAAATATATTAATTTGTTTTTGTCTTCCTTCTTCCTTGATTTTCTTACCATATAAAATATTAAAATTCTTCATATATACAAAATATATTTTGACAATGACACCATCGTGGGTTCAACTTATCTTAAAATTACTCGAGAATATAAATTCGGATGACACTTTGTAATTTATGTCTAGAAATTACACATAAATATTTTTACATTAAAACCAAAGAAGAACTACACATAAATTGTGCTAACATTTAGACGTATCTAAAATGTAATGAAATCATTTTTGATTCAAATAAATAGTATAGCTATTCTCCAAGATACTTTTCCTTTTGTGTTTGAAAGGTTGACTTTATTTTAAGCATTCTTCTACTTTTATGGAATAAGAAATTTACATCCACTTTTGAATTTACCAAATTTCGATTTACATTCATGTATATCAGACCAAATAAATTATAATATCCCATTATTAAGAAAAAAAACAATTGTTTCAATCTTTACTAACAATGAAAATATTTGCACAACCAAAAACTCAAAACTATTTTTTTATTTTTTCCTGACTTGAATAAATAGTAGGTAACAGGTGGTTAGGCTAAGAAAAAACCAATTTTATCAGTACTGTGAACGTGTTCCTAATCAATACTTTGACGATGCTTATTTTTATCGCCACAAATATATAAAAAAATTCTGTACTAGCAACATTTGGTATTTTCCAATAGTTATCCAAACAAATAAACTAAAATAAGAAAAAACGATAACCTTTAAAAATTCCCCCTAAAATAAAAAAAAAACTTAAAAGCAACAATGCACACGCCATTTATAAATACGTAACCAAATAGTATTATAATCATCCTCATCACCATCTCCTCGTTTTGATAAATCTCTGAATCTCTCCAAAAACTTCTTCTCTTCTCTCAACTATGGATCCTTACAAGGTAACAACTCTCTTTGTCTTTTCTATTTCTTCGTCGAAACTGGTTTTGTAATGTTGTCTTAGCTTTGGTATTGCACCATGAGATTCAAGTTTTTAGTCTATGAAACTGTTTGATTGGTTTTGGTGGTGATTTAGATGTTACGTTTTGACTTTTGTATAGTCTAATCCTTGAATCTAATTCAATTATGCAAATAAATCTTCGATTTGGCTTGTGAATCATTTGGTTTTCTCTGTTTATGATTTTGATCTAGTCTCTAATTGAATGTTTTGGTTAATCATTAGTACCGACCGGCTAGTTCTTACAACTCTCCGTTCTTCACGACCAACTCTGGTGCTCCTGTATGGAACAACAACTCCTCCATGACTGTTGGACCAAGAGGTAAATAAATACACATCTTAATCTTGTTAAGGATGTTTTATATGTTAATGTTACATTTTGTGATTGTATTTGGACTGTTTTTGTTGTTGTTTTTGAGTAGGTCCTATCCTTCTTGAGGATTACCATCTTGTTGAAAAGCTAGCGAACTTCGATAGGGAAAGGATTCCTGAGCGTGTGGTTCATGCAAGAGGAGCTAGTGCAAAAGGGTTTTTTGAGGTTACTCATGATATATCTAACCTCACTTGTGCTGATTTTCTCCGAGCTCCGGGTGTTCAGACTCCGGTCATTGTTCGTTTCTCTACCGTTATCCACGAGCGTGGATCTCCCGAAACCTTGAGAGATCCTCGTGGTTTCGCAGTGAAGTTCTACACCAGAGAGGTAAAAATCAGTAGTTTTGACATTTGGGACGAGACTAATATTACATGCTATCGGATGTCTAGGATTACGGGTTTAGGACAAAAAGAAGATTACCAATCGGATATGCTTTCTTTTTGTATACTAAAGTGAAATGATCGCTCTGTTGAATGCAGGGGAACTTTGATCTTGTTGGTAACAACTTTCCGGTTTTCTTCATCCGCGATGGGATGAAGTTCCCGGACATGGTTCACGCGCTTAAACCAAACCCGAAATCTCACATTCAAGAGAATTGGAGAGTTCTTGACTTCTTCTCACACCACCCTGAAAGCTTGAACATGTTCACTTTCCTATTCGATGATATCGGTATCCCACAAGATTACAGACACATGGATGGTTCAGGTGTCAACACATACATGTTGATCAACAAAGCAGGCAAAGCACACTATGTCAAGTTCCACTGGAGACCAACTTGTGGAGTCAAGTCTTTGTTAGAAGAAGACGCGATTCGTGTTGGAGGAACCAACCATAGTCACGCGACTCAAGACTTGTATGACTCAATTGCTGCTGGTAACTACCCTGAATGGAAGCTATTTATCCAAATCATTGATCCAGCTGATGAAGACAAGTTCGATTTTGACCCGCTCGATGTTACCAAGACATGGCCTGAAGATATCTTGCCGTTACAACCCGTTGGACGTATGGTGTTGAACAAGAATATTGACAACTTCTTTGCAGAGAATGAGCAACTTGCTTTCTGTCCTGCAATCATTGTTCCAGGGATACATTACTCGGACGATAAGCTGCTTCAAACCCGTGTTTTCTCTTACGCGGACACACAGAGACACCGTCTTGGACCCAACTACCTTCAGTTACCAGTCAATGCCCCAAAATGTGCTCACCACAACAACCACCATGAAGGCTTCATGAACTTCATGCATAGAGACGAGGAGGTATGTAATATGACAATATCTTTATATCGAAGTTCGAGCAAGAATACCGTTATCTTACAAGAAACTGTTTGGTACAGGTCAATTACTTCCCTTCGAGGTATGACACGGTTCGTCATGCTGAGAAGTATCCAGCTCCACCAGCAGTCTGCTCTGGAAAACGCGAGAGGGTTCGTACTCAAAATCAAATAGTGTTCACTTAGAGAAACATATGATCTAAATGTTTCAAATCTGTTTTTGCAGTGTGTTATTGAGAAAGAGAACAACTTCAAGGAGCCAGGAGAGAGATACCGTTCATTTCCACCAGAGAGGTACTAATTGTTACTGATAATACACAATGCATAAAAGAAGCATACATGTAACATGTTCATAATGTTTTACTGTTTAATTACAATTTCAGGCAAGAACGATTCATCCGTAGATGGATTGAAGCCTTATCCGACCCTCGAATCACTCATGAAATCCGTAGCATCTGGATCTCTTACTGGTCTCAGGTATATAACATTAAATCCCTTTTACTGTCTCATTACCTATTTCTCTAAGTCTCAATAGTTTAAAAAGTTGTGAAGTTTTGTAACATTTTTTATACTGATTGGGTTAAATATTGTGATGTTTTGTATCATTTTGGATACTGATGGGGTAAAATATGTGTGAAAACAGGCTGATAAGTCTCTCGGACAGAAGCTGGCGAGTCGTCTCAACGTGAGACCAAGCATTTAAAAAGAGTGTTTGGTAGTGAAAAATTCTTGATTGGTCTTTTGTGTGGTTCTAATCAGAAGAGAAGAAGAGAGATGGAAAAAAGATGGGAAGAGATCAGATTATAGTATAATCTTCAAAATCATGTGGATCTTATAATGTTGCTATGTTGTAATATTATCTGTTTAAAGACCAAAAACATAATCCTTCGTGTTGTGTGACCTTAGTTTTTTGTCTCATGTTTTATCATAATAATAATACATTGGAGATTTATACTCTTGTTATTTGATGAGGGCTATGTGATATGTTGTACTCGACAAGGACATAGTATTTATTATACATGTTCTGGACGAAAGGGCAAAGCAAGTATGAACTGAAAAAGACAATGAAGGGACATAGAATCTTTATGTGGATTTGTATCAAAGTCGGAGGAGTCTTGAGGGACTTGAGTTCTCACATTAGGAAATACATTTGGGTTTGAATTTGTGACATTCACAAATTTTCACATGATGTAAATAAAAATGGCTCTGAAATAAACAAAATGTTGTTTTCAGTTGGGACTAAATATATATTCACATTTTTGGAGTTGGAATTACATTTGAAACTCATGATGCGCTGTTTCTAGGCCATAGTTTGACAAAACCTAGTCAAGGCCGGACTTGAGACCAAGCAGACCAAATACAGACTTACGGCTTTCTAAAAATTAGAATCGATTATATTTAAATGATTCTGAACTATAACAAAATGTTGTTTTTCAGTTGGACTAAGTGTAAATTCACATTTTTTTAGTTCGAATTCCACTTGAAACTCATGATGCGGTGTTTTCTAGGCCTGTCAGAACTGGGGAAAAAACGTAGTTAAGGCCAGACTTGAGCTGAAGCAGACCAAATACAGACTTGTAGCTTTCTGAAAGTTGAAAGCGATTATGTTTACAAAACAATGGGTGTTACATAAAAATGTTTTAAAGAACTCTTTTTCTTTAGTTTATGAATTTGCGGTTTTTTTACCGGGGTTGGCTCTTAGCACAATTAAAAACTTAAAATCCTAATGTATTAGTTTCACTTGGCTCGTTCGCCCTAAGATTAGTTGGATGTGGTTAAACCACAAATTTGCATAAGAGTTGGAAGTAAGAAATGTGAAAACTAGGGGAAACGGGTCAAGAAGAGAATTATATCCATTTACCATTCATGATGGAAATACGAAAAATAATGCACAATTTGCGCCAACAAGATCTACATAGTATATACAAAAATGTTGAAATGTTTGTTAATAATTCATTATAAGAAAAAAAGAATACATTCATATTTAAGAAAAATTATGGTTACATTCCACTTGTTTAATAATGCAAACCAAAAACAAACTTTTCTTAAGGGAAAACAAAAAAAAGAATCACCAAATGGTTTTCTCCGAGAGGAGTTTAAGAAGCAAGATTACAAGATTTTGTTCATAGTACAATCACTATTAAATTAAATGCACCAAAAAAATAAAACTCTCTTTTCTTCTAAGAGCTACAAAAGCTTCTTACTTTCTCAGTAGAGGCTAAAACCAAAGAAAGGACTGATAACAATTCCCAGTCCAAGACCAATAGCCACAATAGACGAAATCCAAGTTAGTTTCTCTGTGATCCTTGGAACCTTCTCTTTCAACGCTTCGCTACAAGACCCGATAAACGCCGTGTAACTTCCCATCGCGATAACCGTCCCAACTAAAAACATTATCAGAAACGCAGACCCTGCTAATCGAGAAGGCAGAGCTAATGCAGGCAAAACAATCATTAAAGCATCCGGTTGTAACCCGTGTACCACTCCAGTTGCAAACGTAGCAAACCCGATTTTCTTCTTTTTAGGCAACGGTAAGGCTTCTTTCTCTGTTGAGACCATGCTGATGTCGGTTTCTAAGGCGACACAAGGTTCTGGAATCTCTGAAGCTTCTTTGATTCCCATAGCACCGATGATGACAAGTGTTAACCCCACAATTCTAGTCCCCCAAGTTTGTAAAACTTCGATGTGAAGACGGTCTTTAAGTAAGAGAAAGAGTAAACCAAAGATGACTTGACCCATATCGTGCCCACATCCCCAAAGAGCTCCAACAGCAGCACTTTCCATTCTCGTGCGTCCGATTGAAAGCGGAGCTAAAGCAGCAAGGTGATCAGGTCCAGAGAGCGTGTGTAAGCAACCAGCAAGGAAACCAGTCCAAGCACTAGTTAGCCAACCGGATTTAGCTGCGGTTTGAAAGCTAGCGAAAGCAGGTGGTGCAAGTAACGGGTTAAGCAAAAGCACAGCTACTGCAGAGATTAGTATCACAGTCCCAGTAGATAATGTCTGCATAAGAGAACAACGAGAGCAACGCAGAGACGAATCAGCCATCGAACTTATACATTCAAAGACGAGTTAACTCATGACCTTTGAAGCTATTCTCAAAGGTGGAGCAACGTTAAGGTATATACAGAATCTAACAAGAGAAAGTAACTTCAAAGTCAACAAAATCCAATCCAAAAGCAACAAGAACATGATTCTTGAAACTGATGGATAGCAACATACATAACCCTACAAAATTGGAACTTTTTTCCAATTTTCTTGGAATCTTCTTCTCTAACTTAACAATAAACCAATTTCAATGTTTTTTATTCACTATCTCTCAAATCAGATCAAATCCAATCAAAAACCTCAAAAACCCAAATCTCGAATTTAACCCAAACACAAAAGCTAATGTAATCAGACATAGATTCGTGATTTAGTCTAATCAAAATGTAAAATTGAGTACCTTTCGCTGTTCAGAAGCAGTGTTCAAGATCCGTTGAAGAAACCCAGGATTAGGTTTCGATTCCTCAGATTTTGGAGACCCATTGAAGGAATTTTTAGTCTTAATCGATCCTATAGGTGTGTGCAGTGATGGGTTCTGGGAATTGTTGCAGGAGATTGAGCTGACTCGGCGTGGCTCGGGACGGTGTGAGGAGAGAGAGATTAAGCTTGATGAGCGAAGACGAGGAAGGAAATGAGAAGTTTTTGAAGGGAATTTTGAGATTGTGGAAGAAGAAGATGGTTGGAGAAGCCTTTCCATGGTGTATTCGTCGTCTCTCTCGGCGACGAGCTTCGAGAGGTAAGAGAGTCTCGAAAACTGAGAGAAAGAGAGAGTACGTGCGCTTGTGTTTGGATATACGATTTTTTTTATTAAAGTAACATTCTTTTCTATAAAAATAAAGTAATTTGTGTTGTTTTTTTTTATATAAAATTTGTAATCTCCTTTCCCAAACCTTTTTACCATTTGGTTTAAATTTGTGTTGTTTAATTAGAACAAAAATTGTTATGATAATTTATATTTATAAGTATTTTCTTCAGATTTCGATCCGGTTCAGATTCAAAATATTACATCCAAAACAGAATTTAATTTATTATAGATAGTTAAATAAGTAAGTAGGAGACTAGGAGTAAATTTTTAAATTTTCGGTTTAAATCCAATATGAATTCGATTTTCGATCCTAAACTGTAAATTTTATTATATTTGTAGAAGTTTTTTTGGTCTAATAGTTTTTATTAATGGTTAATTAAAGGTTTTGCATATGGATTTTGTTTGTGATTTATAAACAACTATATAGATTGTAGGAGGTAAAATTGTAGCAGTGTTGTGTAAGTAGAACCGATCTTATGATTTTACTGATTAAAAATCAAAAGTATCTAAAGCAAGAAGTGACATCTCTCTAACAAGAATTGAAATAAATTATTTCGTGATAAAATCATCTATGTAATATTTTTCATAATTTGTAATAAATAATAAATTTAGGTATTAATAAAAATGTAAGTTTATTTAAACCATTTTAAAATTATGATTCGTTTTTATATCTATTAGATTAGTTTATTTGGATTGAACATCCCAATCTACTCATATCCATACTTGTTATTTTTAATAGAAAAAGAATCTAAAATTCGAATATTCGAGTTTAATTAAGCTGCATCGACAAATCCCTGTTAAAACCCGACTTTGCCTAATATTCTTACGGCAATTAGCAATGAGACAAACGAAATGAACTTTTTCAACATGCCAAAGTTAGATCTAACTTTAATACTATAAAAATAAGTGTGTCCCTTAAAATATTGATCGAATGTATATAATAGAGGTCCAAAACCATGGTATAACTATATAGCCTATTCCATTTCCATTGTATGTATCAAAAATATGTAAAGAGTTGGTCACGCCAATAAAATCATAAATACTTTATACAGTATTTGTTGAAAACGTCAAAAATTTCGCCTAACACTAAGGAAAAGTAAAAGCAAAAAGATATGGACTCCACGACGCATCCACTTTTCGTTTTGCTATTATTTCCTCATCAACTTATATAATTTACCTACCTACATTTCCTAATTTTACAAGTTACAATTTCAATATCGAATTTGTCGATCGTTTTCAAATTTTCTTTTAACATGACGAAGATCCAATTTGTTCTTATACACATAAATTACATATATGGTGCATTAGTAAGTCAATAATCGACATGTTTTATGAGCTTATAAATGCATCTACGTGGCTAAATATGAAATACGTAAGCAAAATAAAGTACTTTTAGGATAATTGCGAAACAACACACCCAATTATTTGTATTTATCCAGAACATCCTCATTTCTTTCGCATGAAAATATGGTAATGAGCAGTGGGGCACATGTCCTTGAGTTTTAAAACTATTATCTTCTTAAGAAGAAAAACAAACAACATGTGTGTAAAGAGTTCACCAACTATACATCTACTATTTACAAATGAAAACGAAGGTTGAACAAATACCATAAATTAGCTAGTTTAAGTTTGGAAAAATCAAGACGTGAGATCTTGAATCTTAGGTTTGATATAGTAGTCCATGTTGTAATATTAGCCGGCTCAATACTATTAAGATTATTAGGAGTTTTAGAGCAAAGAAAGATACACGTTTTGACTCTTGATCTATAAGTTTTTTGTTGGTCTACAAAAAAATATTCTATTATTTTAATTTGAGGGGATTTAACTATAGCCACACTACAATAGAACAACTAATTGCATAGGTTTAGGATAGATGCTAGAGTCTAGATCTGTGCAATTAGACCGATTAGCCATATTAATTAGAATCTATCGCTCCCAACGATGGATTGCATAGGTCTAGGGTGGATTGATTATCGTTCTTAAGAGACGAAAATCTCCGTTGGTTCCCAAAGGTGCCCATCCTACACCATTGTAGGTTATGATCCATAAGTTTTTTTTTCTTGGGTATGAATGTCAAGATTATGATCCATAAGTTATACTCTCTCTGTCCCTAAAAGATGAAAACTTTACAAAAAAAAATTGTTACAAAAAAAATAGAGTTTTTACAGTTTTTTATGCATTTTTACGAACTTTAAGACAAATACTGAAACACTATTGGTTAAACTTTATTTAAAACTGTATTTCGTAGAAATCAATGCATTATCTTAATAAGTGTGAATAACTTTAAACATCTATCTCTAAGGAACGGAATGAGTATATCTTCAATAATTCTATCTGTATTAATTTTTCTTATAAGCAATGATGGGTTTGATGGTAAGTTGGTAACCACTATTCAATCCAACGATTAAGAACTATATTTGACCATTCAAGAAAATGTGGTATGCCCATTAGTTGTGAAACATATACTTATCGAATTAGTGTCGATCCTGACGAACCATAATAGAATTGAGTGGGTCTCACCTTTAACAACTGTAGAAAAATAATGGGCCAATCCATGGGCCAATACGTTATCCACATAATTAACCTACTCTTGTGTTTTGTTGTGAGTTTGAAGAAATTAAAACCTAAACCAAATTTTGGCAAATTGGAATTAGACAGATCTTCGTTAGTTTTAAAAGCTTTTCAACAAAAAGAAAGAGTGTAAAAAAAGGCTAATTTGGGCTTTTACACAGAAGACTTTAACCCGTAATTAAGAAACAGTATTTATAGAGCTAATGACACGAAACACCCTACAATGCTCCACATATGTGTCAGTCTAACCATTGATTTAGACCACTGAACCTCAATTGTTTGTTTGCTTTTTATATTTAAATGTTTAGTTTTAGAGAAAACTGTTGAAAATATAAATGCAAACGTAAGTAAAGCTAAAATACTAAACACAAAAAAATGATATCGTTACTTATTGACAAAGACATATTATAGTACGACCTATTATTGATGCTACTATTAGATTAGAATTATAGTTATAGGTATTAGGGTGGATCTAGAAACACATAGGTAGCACAGATCTGTCCAAACAAATATCGAGAGAATCCATAATGAAGGAAAAGCTCAAGTGTTCAATGAAAACATGTATTCATTTCATTTTAAAATTTATTTAAAAAACACGAAAATGTTATTATTATTTGTGCTCTCTTGTCACTGTACTATAAATTGATTATTTGAGCAACCCAATAATACCTTCAGCTTTTCCAATACGCGTGTCTACTGACTCTACTCCCACCTCTTTTCTCTCTATTCCAAACATCAAAACAAATTTTATTCATTTATTAATACTAGTACTTTTCTCCATTTTTTTTAATTGAAATTGATTTTTTAACTTCTTTTGGTTGTTTCACTTCTCTGCAATGTAAAACAAAATGTATATTTAAAACCTTATTAAGAGGTGTATAGAGAGGAACAATTTATTTGCAAACATCTAAACAATTTATTCCACTATTGAAATTGATTTTTTTAGTTCTTTTGTTGGTTTCATTTCATTTTATCTTAGATAAATTATTGGTAAACTTTAAAATGATAGGGAAACATATCTATTTAATATTCATTACTTTTTAGGGAAAAATCATATCTAATTATCATGAAATAAAAAGAAAAAAAGCGCAAAATTTATCTCCAAAAACATAAAACTAAAATATGACTTTATGTTCATCAAAATCCAGCTAGATTTTTTCAACTTTGCATTGAGACCAACCCTAATCAAAATTCACCTCTTGATTAACCTTTTCCTAATCTAAAAACTTTTACACTGCCACGTCATCCTTCCCGGAGTAAAAAACTTTCCGTTCACCGGAATAAAACTTTCCCGAGAAAATAAAAAACAAATCTTTTTTCCCTAGAAAATAAACGCTTCGATTCTATTCTTCTTAGGTGTATTACAAATCGGACATAGAACAAGACCATCTTCACACTCTATACAACAACAAAGATGCCTACATGGTAAAAACAAAACTCTCGTTTCTCCATTAGACCCACAATTCCAACAACAACAAGAACTCAACTTCTTCACCGGAATATCCTCTCCTCCTCCTCCACCACAACACGACCCTTCATCCTCCACCTCCGTCGCATCATGACACGTGGCGGTTACTGCTCTTTCTTTAACTTGTTGAATCGTAGAGTTAAGAGTAACCACCAAAGCTTCATTCTCACGAGCTATTCTTTGCCAAGTTTGATTCTCTATTTCCATTTTCTTTAACAAATCTTCAAGCTCCATGTTCTTCTTCATTGCTTTCAACATTTCTTCTTCTTTCTGTGACATCAAAACCAAAGCTTTCGTTTCCATTCTTCTTAATATCATCTCCATTTCTTGTTTCCTCTGTTCTTGTAACACATATCTTAACCTCTCGTTCTACAATCACATAAAAATCAAATCTTTATTAGTACCCATCTCTTAAAAATCAAATCTTTAAACGAATCTTTAAAAAAAAAACCTGTAATCTTATAAACGTATCGATTTCTTGTCTTTGTTTCTCCATGTGAACATCTAAAAAGCTTTGAGAACGATACTGTTGTTGTTGTTGTTGATGAAACATAGTTTGTGACTGATCGATTCCTATTCCACCATTGTTGTTGATTAAAGAAAACTCAGACGTACCAAACCCGATTTGATTCTGTGCTTGTATAGCCATTTGTGTTTCTATGAACCTTTGGATTTCAAAACAATGCATGTAACCTCTAATATATCACCTTATATATATATATTGAGTAAAGTAACTGAAAAAGTTGAATAGAAGAGAGAGAGATTTAATTTATTTAATTTATTCTGACATTGTTAAAGAGATAATTAAGTTTTCTTAATATTTTGTTTTGTTTTGTTATGATAATATTAAGGGCACTAAAGAAACGACGTACACATGCTGATTATGTGACTGAACTATCTTTTATCTTTCCAAGGTCAGAGATTATGCCAGAGCCGTTTTGTCTTTTATTTAGTACTAGTTTTCTTATTTTATTTTTGCTTTTTTTCTTAAATTGATTCTTCTCTTTCTTTTTTCGGCTTTTTCGATAATGTGAAAGAAAAAAATATAAGTCCCAAGTGGAATTATGGCAGTGCAGAGTTTTTTTTTTTTTTTAATTTTCTCTGATTTTGAAAATTTATTGTTTACTCTGAATTGGTCAGTTGAGTCATCTGGAACGCCTGAATTATTTGATTTTTTCCTATTTTTTAACATTTTCTATTTAAGATAGTAATTTTAATTTTCTATTTTTTTCTTAGTCAAACTTATGTTTACCCACTATTTTGTTCTAGAAAAGGTTTTAAGCCATTATAAGGAAAACACAAAAACAGCTATATAACACAAATAATTGACGTTTAAGCTTTTTTTGTTGTTATCCACAACCATAGGCATAACTTTAGATGTGCACTAGAAACAAAATTGAGGAAAAAACAAAAGTTAATACTTACTATGTACTAATTTAATTTACAGCTCATTGTAAATTTATTACTGACTTTTTAATTAATAATTTTGGACAAACATTAGACATATTTTATTTAGAAATATGTTATATTAATAAAATTAAGATATGGTTGAATAACTTTGATTTTATGTTGATATACTTCTTTGCATTTTTTCAAGGAAGTGTATAAATCAATACAGTAATTTTAAAGACATTGACTTGTATAAATGTTAATAAAAGTGAAATTAATTGAAACGCGGATGCTTTTATATTTGTTATCTAATTATAAACTCCAAAACGCTTTAGTTGACTAGTGAAAATTATCTGGTCAATGATGGCTTAGATGATTCTATAGAAAACCATTTATTTCCTCCTGTATATAAATTTTCTTAGTATGAATACGATGATTCTCAAAACAAAAAAGAATACGATGATGATATATGTGATGAATAAATAATCTCTTATAGAAATAAACAAAATAATCAAATTGATAGAACTTTGACATCGGAGCTTGCACCATAGAAAATGAACTTTGAATTGATAAATCCAATGATCAATGGTCCAGTCAAGCAAGAATAGTTAATTTCCCTGCTATTGGATAATTGGAATTGCCGTGTTTCTATACATATTTGTCTGCAATTTGATTGTGTTTACTCTCAATGATAAATTTGATTTTTTTTTCAAATATTAATGTTATGTTTTGAGAATTGAAAATTTGTACATTGGCCAGGGTTCAACATAAACATAATTCGCGGACGGTTAAACCATGGCTAGTATACAAAAATGTTTATGGACCAATAATAATATTCATGTTCATCGTTATCGGTCCATAAACATTTTCTATAGTAAAAATACAAACTTATGGCCGGGATCAATGATGATTTACTATGAAAAATGTTTATGGACCAATAACAATTATTGAAATCGCATGAAAAATGTTTAGAATTCTACAAAAAAAAATCTCTTAACAATTTTTTTAACCACTAAATCAACATTGTTATTAGATATTGTATAATTGTAGACTTGTAGTGACTTTGTTCTCCGTTTGATTTTGTTTTCGTATTCTTAACAATATACTTGACTGTAGCATACATGAGCCAAAATCATTCTCTTCACGAGATGAAACTAAACGAGCTTATATGATTTATATATTAAAATGTGTTAATCCATACGTCTATTATAATTGTAATACATGTTGATTGATTATATTTGGTTACAACTCAATAAATAAAAATAGTTTAAACATCGTATTCTATAAAGAAGAAAAGGACAATTATAAGGTGTGACATGAATGTAAAAAGACAAAGAAACGAAACAATTTTTAGATGTGTATTGGTAAGTCTTCGTCATGCATGTATCTGTCAAGAGAACTGGAATTAGACGTTTCTTGAAATTACATAATCATTTTTTTGGGAAATTTCAATATGTCGTTTTATCCATATCGTTTTTGATAGTTTAGGAGGAAGATTCTTTGACGGAAACTAAAAGAGGAAGAATTATCGAGAAGGTTGATATGATTATGGTTGGGGTTAGAGTTGCGCTTAGCTGTTTCATGTACGTATATCATGTGTTGAAAAATTGTAGACTTGTAGTTGTGGTTTAATTAGAAAATAAATATTTGTTAAGGAAATGTGAATATGTATAGAAAATTAAAATCTTGCTTGTAGCTAAGATTATATTATCTGTTCTTAACCTTTTCCCCTTTTGGATTTCTAATATCAATTAAACAAATATTTGTTCTTGTAGATATTAGGGGGGAAAATCAAAAATAACATTTCTAGAAAGAAATAATCACAACATTAGCTACAATTTATAACAAATCTACTATTTTTTATATTCTGTGACCACCCCAATTATTTGTATATTATTCATGACTAAATAAGTTGTAGTTTTGAAAAATGGTTATTCAATTGACAATCACAATGACATTCAACTAAAAATATTTCTTTGTTATTATTTATTTGATTGCGTATATTTTTTATATCTATAAAAAAAAGTCATGAATATTGCTTATATTATAATGTTTGTTGCCAATCCTAGAATAAGATTTAGTTGGAAATTAAACGAATTAGTCATATCTAGAGAAGGCGTATTATAAAATTCTGCATACAAAATTATGGTGGTATGTATATATGTTATTATTCATTTCTTTACTAATTGGTGTTGAATTGCAAACCGTGAAACTTAATAAAAACGTTCGTGGTTAGGAGTATGAGGTGTAATATACATGCAAGACCTCTACCTCAATTTACAGAAAACTAAAAAAAAAAAAAATAGTAACTTCAACCCTAAGGCATGAACGTTCGCCATAGAACCATGAATCTTGTTTAAATTTCCTACCAAACACAATTTTCCATCGATATATAAGACTTCAATGAAAAACATCCACACAAACAAAGAATTCAAGTATTCAACTTGAATGATGCGTCAAACGGTAGATTCTTGCCACTAAGACTATGAGGTTTAAAACTACGTGGTCCCGTATCTCTCATGGTGCAACGTTACCAAACTGCTAACTTTAAGACCAAAATGTACTTCAAGTCACTATAAATTATAAATGGATTGAAATGTTTTTTTTTAACAACTGGATTACTAACAAGAACAATAATCTCATACCGAAATCTAGATAAATTTCTTATATATGTACAAAGTGGATTGTACATTCCTGCATATTCATTAAACTTATTTTTGTTAATCGTAATGCAACCTGAGGTCGAATTTGATTCACTTAATACATTAATTATATATCGATATGCCTAGACACTCTTACCTTTTGCTAACGCATGCAATTAGAAGCATACTACATAAGAAAAGTGCAACTGTTAACTATATGGTTGTATTAAAGAATATTTTTTCTTCAAAAATTGATTTTGATGGGTTGGCTTTTGGACCGCAAGAGAAGAAAACATGGAGGGAAGGGTCCATCTTAATGAATTATGACATAATACATGCTAGAGGAATGGTGCAAACCATGTGATATTTTTCAACTATAATATGTCTCATTCTAATAAGTATTTTTTTCATATATATAATGTTTTACATATTGGATGACTTATAGACACTTGTTGGCTATTATTGTTATCATTCGAGTGTGTGTCGCCTGTTTCTTGGGAGGTGGATGTGTTGTTTGCTATCCCCCGCGAAAAATGAATATCGAATATTAAAAGATAATAAGAAAAGGACAAAACACACACCAAAGAAGAAAAAACCCAAAACTCCCACCTCCTTTATCTACCGACACGTTTATGATGCATTGCATCTTCCACAGATCCATAACTCAATACACTTAGTTAGAATAGTCGCGAATTGTATCACTGATAAGTTATAACCCCACTTTCTAATGAACCGGTGATTGCTACGTACACTTGATGGAAGTCTCGTTGGAGTAGTTTTTTTTTCTTGACAATTTTCTCTTTGCAATAGTTCATGGACGAATGTTCACGGACCAATAAAAAAACTACCAATATATCTAAAAGGCTATCGCCAAATAATTTAAAAGGATAGAGTGAGCATAGAGTAGAAAGACACTACGCTAAAGTGATAAACGATGTGGTACAACTACTCAAATAAACTAATTCAGCCACTCAAGCTAGACTATATCGCAAAGCGAAGACTTCCAAACAAGATTAGTTCAAACTAAGAGCATGTCCAACCGGACGGTATATCACTAAAATTGGTGTGATATTCACTCCAACCAAACGGCATTTCCCACGGCAAAACATTTTTTTAGTGTTTTGTGAACAGTGTCACACTATATTTAGTGTGACACTGTTCACAAAACACTAAAAAAATATATATTTTAATTCTATTTTTTGTTTAATAATATGACTTTAATTATATTTTTGCTTCATTTCAAGAATTTTTTATTCAACACAAACAAATCAAAGATCGAAAAATTCATATTAAACTTTGAAATGCATTAATTGATCATTTCGGTCCGAATATACTAATTTTATGAAAATTAATTCGATCTTATTTATTTTCTGCTTTATTTGTAATATTACATTTTGTTTATATCAGTTATAAAAATAATTAGTATTTATTAAATTATCAAAAATAAAGAATAACTTAAAATTAATAATATAATAATAAAGCATATTATTTTTAGTGTAAAATTTGGTGTTATGGTTGGAGATGAAAAAACTTTTTGATTCCAAAGCACTAAATTTGGTGTTAAAATCACACCAAATTTAATATAAATTTTAATTACTAACTATCATTTCATCATTAAGGAAAACAATCAAATCATAAATCAATCAAGACAGTCACTGGGTTTAAACCAACATATAGAGTATAGTTGTAATTTTGTTGAATTAAGAAATGCACAAAGTTAATATATGCGTGTGAACGTCTTAGACGTATTCTAACCCTAAAAGAAAAAGAAAAAACTTCATCTTACACGTACGTCAAGATAGGAAATGATGTGTGAACGCTCCATAGGTTGAAAATTACCGGTTTAAAGATGATATGTTCATGCATCACATTCGAGTTTTTCATGGATATTTATGATGAATTCTTTGCAGTATACATGTATGCATTATTTAGTAAAATTAAGAATTTTTATCAACAAAAACTACTAAATTTATTTTAAATATGTTTTTCTGTCAATTTGATTCCGTTAACCCAAGTCAAATTTAGTTCCACTTTTTTATTACTAAGTTACGACATAAAATGTTACAATACTTGTTAAGTGCGAGCATGTAACTCATCCTTGCGAAGTAGTTAACTTCAATCACAATCTCATTGCGTTTTTGTTGCATTTATGCGGTCTCGTTTAATTGTTGAGTCCAATATAATAGTGTTAAGTAGTTCAATTTTCTTCATTTTACATCTTCAAAACATAACGTTTTTACAAACAAAATGATTTTATATCTTGTATTTGGATATTTGTCACCAATTGATATTAATCCACAAACAATATATATGTCTAAACAATATATAGGAGAATTAATGAATTATACAAGTTCATATTACTTACGAACAAAATGATTAAATTAAACTCTGATAACCTAGATTCACCAGTTCTTTAAATTATATAAGGTCTATAACTAATTATATGCTATAAATTATCGTGTAAAAGTATTTGTTTTGTAAATAAAGCTGAGTTTGTAAATCAAAATGTTACTAACAATTCAAAAAATAATTGTGTGTTGAAGTTTATTTATTTGATGTGTACAAATGAGAGACCATGAAAACGTATTTCGAATTTCCATTATATATTGATACATCAAATGTATTTGATATACTTTATCAATTTTTTGTTCTTTGAATCTAGTTGAGATGTTGATACATTTGAATTAATCAATCACGATTTGTTGAACTTCTAGCCACCATTAGTTATTATATATACTTGATCTATCATCATCGCTAGGTACCAACCATCTTTGAATGCTAGAACATACATGCATACACACAAACGCCCCATTAAGATATAATTTTAAAATGTAGCTTGATTAGTATTGAGATAATTCTATACGTATTAGGATAATGATGTACTTCCTAGTTTCTCTCTACTTAGCTTTATCTTCTTCCTAGTTAGGGTTTTACATACTTATATATATACCTTGTTATGATGATCAATACAACTCAAGCTTCTATACAATATTTTATGGTTTCAAAGTAAAAGATCAAAATACAAATTTTTCTTTACCGATCATAAAAAAAAAAGGAAAAAAAAAATTATACTTTCTACTTTCTTCTACATCAAGCAACAAGTTTTTGCTTTGATCTTTACAAAACTTCTACCTTCTACTACTTTACGAATCTCTCTACCATGTCTATTATCAACGAATCCTCAGCTTCCGGTGGAACTCCACCACCGCCACCTCCTCCGCTCAATACAACACCAACCTCCGATGCAGCCATATTCTATTACCTGAATCCCTCGGATAATCCCGGTGCGTTGATTACATCGGTGCTTCTCACCGGAGAAAACTATTCTGAATGGTCTACGGAGTTATGGAATTCTCTCCAAGCAAAACAGAAAATTGGTTTTATCGATGGCTCCCTTCTCAAACCTGAAACAAATCCGGATCTAGCTCGTTGGCAAGCTGCGAATTCCATGATCGTGGGTTGGATACGGACATCGATTGATCCAAAACTACGATCAACGGTGCCTTTTGTTCCCGACGCTTACAAGCTATGGGAAACACTCTGCTTCCGCTTCTCTGTTAAGAATAGTACCCGAGTCCACCAACTACAAGATGCAATTACAACTTGCAAACAAGATGGGAAATCCGTGCTTCATTACTATGGTCGTCTAACAAAGCTATGGGAAGAGCTCAATAATATCAAAACCACAAGCCCATGTACGTGTGAAGCTGCTGCTCAACTTGAGAGAGATCGTGAAGACACTCGTGTACACAAGTTCTTATTTGGACTTGATGATTCTCGGTATTCGTCGATTCGATCTCGAATCATAGATGAGGATCCATTGCCGGACATGAATGTCGTTTACTCTTGTGTTGTTCGTGAAGAACAAAACTTACTCACTTCACGATCCACAGAGCTCAAAACCGATGCAATTGGTTTCTCTATGAAAACAGAGCTTTCCCATGATCCACTCGCCTTGGCTGTTACGTCTTCACGTTCTCGTGATCCTAATCGTTCATGTACTCATTGTGGACAAAAAGGACACGAGATTTCTGAGTGTTTTTTGGTTCATGGTTACCCGGAATGGTGGCAAGAAAAACAACGTCAGAATGGGTCTCCAATTGGTGCACCTACTACAACAACTTCTACTGGTCGTGGACAAGGATATGGCAACCGTGGCAGGGGACGAGCTAATGCGGCACGCACAAATTCAAATTCTGATCAGATTGCCACTTTGATAGCGCTTCTCCAAAATCAGCCAACTAATCCCTCCACCGAACGACTGTCGGGTAAAACTAAACTTACATATATTATTATTGATACAGGCGCATCACACCACATGACGGGAGATTTTTCTTCTTTGGTTGATACTCACGACATTGCTCCAGCTTCAGTTACATTCCCTGATGGCACGACATCACGTGCCACTAAAGAAGGAACTATAACTCTCAGCAAAGACTACTCGCTTTATGGCGTACTCTACGTGCCAGATTTTACTTGCACACTTATTTCTGTCTCTAAACTTTCAAAACAGACTGGATGTATAGCAATATTCACTGATACATTATGTGTTTTGCAGGACCATTTTTCGAGGACTCTGATTGGAGCCGGTGAAGAACGTGAGGGGGTTTACTATTTTATGGGTGTTACGGTAGCAAAAGTTCATCGGGCTTCAAGTGAGAAGATTTCTCCAACGGTTCTATGGCATAGGCGACTCGGACATCCATCTTACAAAGTGTTGTCTTCTTTACCAGTTTTTGATTCTCTTAAGATTGATTTTAGTGATTCAAGTCAATGTGACATTTGTTTTCGGGCTAAACAAACCCGCAAGATTTTTCCTCAAAGTTATAATAAAGCTATTGATTCTTTTGCATTAATACACTGTGATGTTTGGGGTCCATATCGCACACCGGCTTCGTGTGGAGCAGTGTATTTTTTAACCGTCATAGATGATTTTTCCCGAGCAGTATGGACATATTTGATGCTTGCAAAATCAGAAGTTACAACTCTACTTACAAATTTTTGTGCTATGAGTCAGCGTCAGTTTGGTAAACCAGTCAAGATAGTCCGAAGTGATAATGGAACAGAATTTCTGCCCCTAACCCCCTATTTTCAACAACACGGAATTGCACACCAGACATCTTGTGTTGATTCGCCTCAGCAAAACAGTCGGGTAGAACGTAAACATCGTCACATTCTTAATGTGGCGAGAGCTTGTTTATTTCAAGCACGACTTCCGGTTCTGTTTTGGGGAGAAAGCATTCTCACCGCTGCCCATCTCATTAATCGCACACCAACACCGGTTCTGGCTGGGAAAACTCCATACGAGATTCTCCATGGCAGTCCTCCTTCTTATGTCTCTTTACGAGTATTTGGTTGCCTATGTTATGCGAATCGTCGACCTCGCGACAAGGACAAGTTTAGCTCTCGAAGTCGCAAGTGTATTTTTGTCGGATATCCTTTCGGCAAGAAAGCTTGGAATTTATATGACCTTGAGACAAATGAGTTCTTTGCTAGTCGTGATGTCGATTTTGTAGAAGACACATTCCCTGGTTTTGAGTCCGAACCATATGTTACACCTCCTATCCTTCAACAAAACCAACAAATCGATGATTGGCTTCATCTGATCATGCCGATACGGGGGAGCATTTCTCCACGCATATGTACTGAAGTAAGGGAAATTCATACTCCGATTCCCTCTATCATCGACACTCCTTATATGGTACAGCCGGCGGTGACTGTTACACCTCCTGTTCAAACCACATCGGAGTTACCTACTACTACGCCTCCTACTCCTACTACTCTTGCTTCTACTACTACTCCTACTGATGATACTACTACTACTTCTACTGATGATGCTGCTGGGTCTCCTTCTACTCCTACTTCTACAGCTCCAACTTCTCCAATCGCGCCTGGATCATCTTTCCCGGCGACACAACCTCTTGAATCTTCGCCGGGATTATTAGACATTCTTGGCCGTGGTCAACGCGAGAAAAAGCCCTCTGTTCTTCTAAAGAATTATGTTACCAACACCGTTACTACTACTACTACTACTACAAACCCCTCTCACGTTCTCACTGATATGCCTCTCAGTGCTCCTACGACAACGGTCTCAGGTAAGACACCGTATCCTATTGCTAACTATACATCTATCTCTGTTTTTTCTGCGCAGCATCAAGCTTTTCTAGCCACTATTACGTCAGCTACTATTCCCCAGACGTATCAAGAAGTAGTCCGAGATTCAAATTATCGAGGTGCGATGTCTTCTGAAATTTCGGCTCTTCAAGAGAATGAAACATGGGAAATCACATCTCTTCCTCCAGGCAAAACGGCTATTGGGAACAAATGGATCTATACTATCAAATATAACTCGGATGGTTCTCTGGAGCGCTATAAGGCTCGTCTTGTGGCGTTAGGGAATCGGCAAAAGGAAGGTAGTGATTACACTGAAACTTTTGCCCCAGTGGCGAAAATGTCCACGGTACGTTTTCTTTTAGCTGTGTCTGCTGCTCAACGCTGGGAGGTTCATCAGATGGATGTACACAATGCATTCTTACACGGAGATCTTGAAGAAGAAATCTACATGAAACTTCCCCAGGGTTTTGTTTTTGCTGATCCTTCTAAACTTTGTCGCCTTAAGAAGTCGCTATATGGACTTAAACAATCCCCACGCTGCTGGTTTTCTAAACTTAGTCAGGCTCTTTTATCGTTTGGTTTCTCCCAGAGCTATGATGATTACTCTTTGTTTTCTTTTGTCAAAGATAACGTTTGCTTACATATTCTGGTCTACATCGACGATTTCATTATTGCAGGCAATGAGACTACTCTTCTTCATCGATTTAAAGCTTATCTTCACACATGTTTCCGCATGAAAGATTTGGGCACGCTCAGGTATTTTCTTGGTTTGGAAATTGCTCGTGGTCCCGATGGTATTTTTATTTCTCAGAGGAAATATACGCTTGATATTATTGCTGAAACTGGTTTACTTGGTGCTAAGCCAGCCCCGGTTCCTACGGAGGTCAACCATAAACTCGCTCTTGCGACTGGTGCTCCTCATCCGGATGTGCGTCAATATCGTCGACTAATAGGTCGTTTTATTTATCTTAAGTTCACGCGTCCGGAGCTTTCTTACATCGTGCATATCTTGTCTACATTTATGCATAAACCGTTAGAGGAACATTGGCTGGCTGCCTTGCGGGTTGTTCGATATCTGAAAGGATGTCCGGGTCAAGGAATATTGCTCAGCTCTGTGTGTGACATGCGTCTCACGGCCTACTGTGATTCTGATTTTTCTTCATGTCCTCTTACTTGTCGATCACTCAGTGCTTATGTTGTCCTTCTCGGTGACTCACCCATTTCCTGGACAACGAATAAACAAGATACGGTGTCTCGCTCCTCGTGTGAAGCTGAATATAGGGCAATGGCGGTCGCTACATGTGAGCTCCAATGGATGAAGGCCTTATTCCAGGCTTTCGGTTTTTCTCATGATCTTCCTATGCGTTTGTTTTGTGATAGTAAGGCTGCTATAAATATTGCGAAGAACCCAGTTTTTCATGAACGGACAAAACATGTTGCTCGGGATTGTCACACGGTTCGTGATGCGGTTCAGGCCAAACTTATTACTATGGAACACATTTCTACTAAAGAGCAACTTGCGGATCTCCTTACCAAAGCATTACCGACTCCGGCGTTCCAATATCTTCTTTTCAAGTTGGGCATCAAAACATTTGCAGCACCAACTTGAGGGGGAGTATTGAGATAATTCTATACGTATTAGGATAATGATGTACTTCCTAGTTTCTCTCTACTTAGCTTTATCTTCTTCCTAGTTAGGGTTTTACATACTTGTATATATACCTTGTTATGATGATCAATACAACTCAAGCTTTTATACAATATTTTAATTAGTTTCGTTAGATGTGAATCGATATCGATGGACGTTAGGAAAATTTACAGATGACAACAAAGTGGTCATAAATCACTGTAAATTTGGGGGGGGGGGGGGGGGAGGAAAGTATCTCGAATATTTCGTGGTTTTTGGTGAAAGCATATACATATTTCAGACAATTACCTAATTTACTTTTGAAAATTCTTGCACAAAACGACACCGACCCGACAATTGTTTTGTTTCGTCCTAAAGATATTTAAATATCTTAATTAAGATCATAGTTTCTATTCAATTCTTGCTTACCAGGAAATTTCCTTTTATATGGACGTGTTTTTGGAGGTTATATTAAAAAGTAAGAGTTGCATAATGTAAATGCGTTTGTTAATAGTACAAATGTACAATACTATATAGTCGGCTGCACATAAAAGCCTTACATTGCGTCCGATACTTCGATTGAGTTGTTGTCACTGTCACATACACATCGTGACACACCACTCTCTCGTTTCCATCCAATTCTCGTGATTGTGGATTGGTCACACCATTTAATGATTTAATTCCGAAACATCAAACCGAGCTATCCCGAATTTTCAGTCCATAAATTTCTCTGGTATTTGGAGTGCTTAAAGTGAATTGAGCTAATGATCTTAAGATTATGAAAACAGTGAATTAAACCACCAACTATACAAAACATGTTTCATATTTAAATATAATTCAAAGGAAGTAATTATACAGCTTAATCTAATCTTGGAACATTATAGTACATTGTTTTAAAGATTAGTTTCTTTAAAATCAAATAACTACAAGACGGTTTACAAAAGGTCTTTGTAACTAACAAATTTTCAGAAACTTTCAATACGGTTCAAAAATAAATCATTTTCACAAAATTAGAAATTTGTTGTTTAGAATCAGTATATGTATAGTTCCCAAATAAATATAGACGTAACACGGAAAATTTTCAATAATATAAGTCTTTTTAGAGTATCAGGTTCCTATCATTTTATAATAAAAAATATCGTTTTAATTGCTTAAGTGCTATATCTTTTAGTTTTTAATAAATGATACAAGTAGAAATTACAAAAAATCACAATGATACTTTTTATGGAACAAAAAAATAACGCAGATGACAACTTTAGCGTAAAAACATTATTCAATCATTTTATAGCCTTGTTAGTGACTAACTTTGTTTTTTCATTATTTAATTAGCAAACCATAAAATCTTAACCCTAAAATGTTACAGTTGCTTTAAATGAGTTTCCCGACAAAGCTGAACTATTCAGAATGAACCAAGAAAAATAGTCAAAACGTTACTACAATTTATTTATAACCAAATACGTTACAACATGCAAGAAACTTTTTACGAACCATGCAGTGATTTAGGGCTTTCTCCAAAAAAAAAAAATGTATATAACCACTTAATAGTTAAAGAGACTGTAACTATTACGGGATTATTGTAGATCCATATTATACTTTATAGACCCACAACGAATCAAAGGTTTTGAATTTGCTTCTTTGCTTGGCTTTCTCCCCCCCACCGTACAACTGCTACTTCACTTCCTTCCATTGCTCTATATGTTCTTCTCTCCCTTATTGCATATATAGGCTGCAATAGCACTGTTAATATTCAATTCAGTACACATCCAATGAAAAAACATATACTGTAAGTTTGTCTTTTTGCATTTTTAAAAATTTCAGGATTTTTGCCTAAATATCGTGGGGAAAACACATATTTATAATGAAAGTTCATATTAACGACATCAGAAACTGTAGCTAATCACAAGTTAATGGTAAAACGCTCTATATGTAAGACACGACTTCAGAAGAATAAATCTAAGAACAATAGTATACAAAAAAAACATAAACCAATTCATTTCTTATATAGGCCGGTCCAACGAAATATGTGGCCCTAGGCAAAAAAAAAATTAAAATATTTATTATTTATTTAAAAAAAAAATATTAACTTATAAAAGTATAATCTTATTATAAGCCATATATATATTATATTAATAGTGCCAAACATCTTTTATTTGTGGTCCAAAATATTTTTTGTGTGGTGTCTAGATAACTTTTTATAAAAATGTGGCTCATAAATTAGCTTACATAACCTTTTTCACAACAAAATGTATCTATAAATTAAAAAAAAAAATTTGGTGGCCCTAGGCCATTGCTTAGGCTGCATACCCTCTGGACCGGGCCTGTATATATATGATGATATAATATATAATCTTTTAAGAACTTGTTTCAAATAAAACATGTATCAGTTATATCGTCCAGATGCATGCGATAGAAATCTTGCCCCTCAATGTCGCCAATAGTCGTCTGCCATCGTCTTTCGGTACGTTTGGATATCACCAAACGCATTCAAAGCCATGACATATTACGTTATGGCCTATAATCACATTCACACCATATAATATGTACATAATACGTTAGAAGATTACGTGCATTTTTGTACATATATACAAATACTCGGGTTCGAGTTCCCAGGTTGTATGATAGGCAACAAAATAATACTATTTCACCGATCCTACTACTGCATATTATTCATATTATAGTATTATGACTGTACTGAGCAGATCCTGCATTGTCGCTTATGTTGTAAACACATGGTCCATCGTCCCAACTGATTAAATGATACACGAATCTGTCTTTTATTGTCCACGTCGATAATTGCCCGCGAATCTAATAAAGTCGTTCTAGAAATCAATCACACCAATATATAATTTTTCTTTTCTTGAAACATTACAAAAAAAAATTGACGATACAAAGTTGGGTTTAATCGGTTATAACGTCTAGCTTGATCCGATTTTTACCGCAACAGTGAAATATACGATCCAGCTTCGGTCCATGTAGTTAAACTTCCATACATTAGTCGAAAAGCATTTTAAATTCGGGTTAGGATACTAACTTTTCAGAAAAAAAATCATTCTATAGCATTTTTGTGCGTTTTTCCATGAAAATGAATAGTAAAATATACAGTCTTATAATTATCAATAAGAAAAATAATAATAATTAACAACTTTTTTTACCTTGACTTTTTACTACTATAAAGTTTGTTTGTTTTATTGTGTACAGTATATCAAATTTAATACATTATAATTTTCAAAGATTTGAATATTATGAGAATAATTGGGATAAAAAAAGTGATAAATAAAAAGAGAAAGTAAATTAGGGTTTTTAGAGAGTGGGGGTGGTTTCCCGTGGCCATGCAAAGGTGTCAGCTTCGTGTCACAGTCTACGATAGACACCGACACACGAAACTCATGTGAACTGTTCTTTCTCTTCTCCTCTTTTCTTTTATTGTTTTCTTTCCTTTTCACTTTCTCTTCTATTCTCGAGAAAATCAACCAAAATGAACAAAGGCAACAACACATTTGTTACTTCCTCGAGTTTTCTTTACAGTAAACATCATTATTCCCGTTTCTTTTTACACAAAAAATGGGCAAAAGGACAAAGAGATTCATTTAACAGATAAAGATTTTCACCTTAGGACAAAAAACATAAAATATGTTATATATAAATTACTCTCAAACATTTCTCGTGCAACTTTGACTACAAAACAGGAATTAGCATCATCCTCTACTTTTTATATTATACCTTTCGCTATATGATAGTACTACAAAATTCTATCATATCTTTGGTCCATGCAGTTTCATTGAAAACCAAAAATGACTTTGAAATTAATTAGTCTTAAAAAAACTTATTAATTGTTTAGAAAAGTCGGCCGAGTATTACGTGAATGACCGTTTTGATACGACATAATACTTGGCACGAATAACAATAATTTGACAAATCAAGTACGAAAATATATATAGTAAATAAATTGATTGATTTGTTTTCTTCGTCAAATTGACTGATTTAAATCAATGGACCGTTTTGGTAACGTATAATAAAAGCTGAACCCTAGTAAAAGACTTTGTTCGTGTAAGAGTTTCTCTTTAGTTGTCTTCGATGGTAGTGAAAACTTTATTCGTGAAATAACCGTAGATGATCGAACAGAAGCATTGAATGATTCCCACTTTTCCGGTTTAGTTTCTTTAGGTGTAGCAATAAATCAGTAATGAAATGTTAGAAAAAGCAGAAATTGTTGGTAACGTATCTTTTCTCTATCTTTTTTCTCTGAACTAATTCTTGTTTCCAAGAGGCTTAAAGTATCGAGGCCACGACCTGTCACACACAACACAATATTCCATACTTCTGCATAAATTACGTAATCTTCTTATTTTTTCCTTTGCTACCCATTTATTTATTTGACTTATCTTCCTAGTTCCTACTCCCTCATTTCCTTGTCCTACTCCATTAATTCTACCTTTATTTATGTTCATTATAAAAGTATTGCAGATGCATATATATAAGTTAAGTTCCACTTGGAATTTTAACAAAATCTCAAACAGTATACTATACATCGTTGTCATCCAATGTACCACGGCTGTGATTTATAAAGGAGAGTTTTAAATGTATAGTTTAACCTTTTAAAAGTGAACTATTTTAAGTTGAAATTTTCTCAACACGAAAAAGAATTACTCTTTTTCACTTGGCTTTTTGGACCAGCGTAAAACAATGGATTCTCTTCTTTTTGATTTTTGGAGTGGATTCCACTATACACTATTTGAGTTCCATTTTTGTTTTCAACACTAAAATTATTTTATAAATCATACACAGTTAAAAATTATAAAGTCATACAACTTTTGTCGACGAAATACACCCTTCTTTAATGATTTAGTTTGTTTCTAAACAAAATTTGTAGAATATGACTCAAAACTCAAAAGAGGTTTGGTTCATATCAACTAACCGGGACATTGAAATTGGTTAAGCCGAGGCCCTTTTCCACGCCTAAGGATTCATAATGAGCCAAGAGGATCGAAACTTGGGATTCAATTGGGCCTTGTAGAAAGAAAAGTGTAAGGACCCATTATTTATCTTTTGCAATCTATTTGTATTATACAACTTATCTATAAGTTAAAAAAACTTGTCATATGTTTCATTTTCTTGTATTCTTGTTATATCGTCTCCAGATGTTAGAGGTAGATTACATTATATACATAAAATATAAGCATATTACCTAAGCAAAATCATTTATTTTACCATAATATATACATATTACAAATTCAGTGTCATGACTCCATTTGGGTTTGTGTTCTGCATTAGTACAGCTAACATCAATTCATGCCTAATTTGTGACCAAATGATGAAGCTAGGAAACATAACCAATTATGTGTTGAAGATACAGACACATGTTTCGAATTTTCTATATGATTCTGTTATCATGACAAAATCGTTACATCATCAAATATCTCGTTCACATTGCAACAAGTAACAACTATCCAATTTGTTATCTAAAATACTCGTGTTGAATATGTATCATATACATGTTTATTTAAGTTGATAGTGACTTAGTTATGGATGGTTGCCGTATATATATGCGTTTAGAAAACCGCAAGTTAGAAAGCAAAAAATGTCGTTTTGTAAACAATATCAGTGCTGACTTGTAAAAGACCGAAATTCCATGTTTGGTTTGTTTGGTCTAAAGGCCATGTATATATGTATTATCGCTTATTTTTGTTATTTACTATCGAACATGTGGTTATCTTCGTTTATAACACCGAAAGTCTGAAAGCTATCAAACAAAAAATACTGAAATTGGGAAACTAAATAAAGTATATTTAAAAAAAAAGATTTGAAAATGAGATGTGGTTTTCATAAAGTCTTATATGTAGTTAGAATAGAAAACAAATCAAAATTATCGTAGAATTATTTCTATTGAAACCATAACAATAACAAAAATATGATGTTGAAACATATAGTATACTTGTTTGTGCATAACATGTCAAGAGTGGTCCACCATCACGTAACATGAGTAGAGATTCCAACTTCCAGTCCCCAAATTATTCATCAATTATCTAATTGCTTAGTCAGATTTGAAGTAATTACGAAAAGACAAATCTTATAACTTATTTATATCGATCAATAGTAGCTCGTTAGTAAGCATGAATTGTATTACAAATAAAATGTCTATCTCATCTTTCTGTCATGTTTAATTATTGACATACTAGAGGTCCATATATAACTATAAAGCGACCTATAGATTAAAGTCATTTTATATGAAGGTTGTATATATCAATATATAGATATATACATTGGCTTTTCTTGTTGTTTGGGAGTCAAACTCACACACGACATATCAGCACATATAAATATAAATATATGGTCCAAAACTACTTATAGAGTTTGGTAGGTCGTATATTAAAATTTTAAAACTCATTTTTTATGTTGACAATACCCAAAACAATCATATCCCCAAACATCAAAGTTTATAGCTAACCTTATTTTTTTCTCTCAACCCAAAAGAAGAAACCAAGAAAAGAAGAAAAATGGGTGTTCTTGATCACGTCTCTGAATACTTCGACTGCTCCCATGGAGACTCCAAGAGACACAGAACTCTACAGGTAATTACTAAAAGCAATCCATAATATATAACTACGTTTATACATGCATAATCACATATCTTTTATTTAGCTCGTGGTGGAAATTACTGAACGTCCAATGTTTTCGAATATCTTAAAACATGTCCTTATATGTTTGATAATATCTAAAACTATGTTCGTTTTAGTAATTCTGTTTTGCAACATAATCTAAAGTTCTAATCGACGGTTTCATTTGCTTATGTTTTGACCGGTTTACTAGACGGTGGATGTTAGGGTTTTGATAGATTGCGATGGATGTGAGAGGAAAGTGAGAAATGCATTAGAAGGAATGAAAGGTGTTAGAGATGTAACCATTGAACCAAATGCTCAAAAAGTGACAGTGGTTGGTTACGTTGAGCCAAACAAAGTCGTGGCTAGGATCATTCACCGGACCGGTAAAAGAGCTGAGCTATATCCGTTCGTGCCTTACGACGTTGTGGCTCATCCTTATGCCTCTGGTGTCTATGATAATAGAGCTCCCATCGGGTACGTAAGGAACACAGAGTATGATCCACATGTGTCGCGGCTCGCACGTGCTAGCTCTACCGAGGTTCGTTATACTACGGCGTTTAGCGATGATAACGCCGCGGCTTGTGTTATTATGTGATATGGTTTAAGCTGTATTTTTTGTGTGTTGTATTTTCGGAATATTTTTACTGTGTCTCTTTTGTTATTTTCTTATATTGATGTGTATTAAGATAAGATCGAGTTAAAAAAATGTAAATTGTATGGTGATATGATTTGGTTATGTTGAATAATGTTAAGGAAAGAGGAAAATGATATGAAATTATTGAAATCTGGTGACCAAATAGTGCAAGATAATATACACACAAAATTACCCAAAAATAAATATATTAGTTTATTGCATTATAAAATAAATTAAAAGTGTTGCGATTTGGTAGCTGCCCAAATAATTGTGGAAGGAAATAAAAGTAATTTTGTCGTACTAAAAGAATTAAGAAAGTCCATAGTTTGTTATACCTTGGACCTAATATAGTTCGGTGAATTGACTAATACCAAAAGATAATGCAAATTTGATAGCTGCGGTGTCCATGTAATCATTATTAGCCATGATAAAGTGGAATAATTTACTTTTTTAAAGGAAGCATCTCTTGCTTGTGTTGTTTCTAATTATGAAATGAGAGAAATTAGGAGTAAACTTAGGAATCACTAAATATGAGGAACGAACACATGGATTCATGTATAGCAAACAAGCCAAATAGTAGCCACAGAAATATGTTCATTGCTAAAATTTTATCAGTATATAGCAAGTTTAGCATGGATTTTATTGGTTGCATATATTAACAAAAAAAAAAAAAATTCCCAAACACCACGTTCTACGACGTTTGACATCAGCGGTCCACCGTCCACACAAGCCATATGGCCGTTATTGTCCTTGCCAACGTGACAATTTACAGCTAATATTTGTATTCGTAATTCACATTGTAAAGCTAGTGTTAGATCCATAAAAATTCTTGTAGCTCTCAAAAACAAAGACTTCACTTGTAAAACTTTGTAACTTTGTTTCACTCCGTTTAACGATGAGTCTACTATTTGGAAATGTTTATAAGATTTGTTAACTGGTTTTGCCAACCACCATAAGATATTTTTCATGTTTTCATTTTACGCACTAAAATTCACTTTCCAATAGCTCAACTGGTAAAGATCTCAGAAAAAGCCTAGAGGTCGCTTGTTCGAGCGGTGCTTAGGACGAAATTAATATTACATGATGTGGTTTCGGGCTGGGAGATTACAGGTTTCGGTCCCAAACCTCCTGGTAATTAAAAAAAAAAAACTCATATCCATATCAGATAATATGCCTCCAATTACTTCAACCTAAAACGAATATTCCAACCAAAACTATATAGGAACCATTCGAGGAACATGAAATATGAAATTACTCGAGGATAAACACTATGAAGTTTTGGTAATTAAATTACGAAAACTTAGTTATACATGTAGTCAAAGATAGGCTTTCTTCAGCAAAACCATTTGTCCAAGAATCACTAAATTGTATGATCACTCCTTTAAATCTCCCGAGTGCGTAGATGGAGAGAATGACCAATTATGCACCAATTTAAACATATTCCTCATCATCAATTATGCATCAATCTAAATATATTCCTGATCTAGCTTTTATGTTAGACAAGATAACATCAATTATGCATCATCAATATGTTAAAAAACATAATGTTTTATCTGAATTAAAGACAATATGTAGGTGTAGCCCGAGAACCTCTTCAGGAACCGGATGCTTTTATCTCTTGAGAAAATGTCCAAATGTTTTGGCATATATATACAGAGTGATGGTATATGTGGTCTAGAAAACAAAATTTATAGGTTTTCCGTTATGACTTTGGCATTTTTAATAACTTAATAAAAAAAAAAACTTATCATGAAAAAGGGTAAAAGAATTTCGTTTTAGAGAAATTATGTTTTTTTAACGTGGACCTCTAATTAGGCCAATAGTCCAGTTACTATTTCGATAATGAGCCTCTCAATTAAAACTACCGTAACAACAACAGGTCGTCTTAACATTACTCAAACACAATGCATGCCATGTATATATAAATAAACGGCAAAGCATTTTCCTCTAGAAAATCAAAACAGCATTACAAGTTTCACTCATAACATAACCCTTCTTCTTCCTCTCATCTCTCTGACTCATTTTCGGCGGGAAAACTAGACCGGAAAATCTCGATCACAGGAGAGAGAGAGAGAGAGAGAGAGAGAGAAATGGCTGCGGAAGAAGGAAAGGAAGAAGCAGGATTAGATCAAGTAGAAGAAGATTTCTCTATATGGAAAAGAAACACACCATTTCTCTACGATCTTATGATCTCTCACCCACTTGAATGGCCATCTCTAACTCTTCATTGGGTTCCTTCTAAATCGACTCCTTACACTAAAGATCCTTCCTTTAACGTTCATAAACTTATCCTCGGTACCCATACCTCCGGTGGTGCTCCTGATTTTCTCATGGTCGCCGACGTCGTTATTCCGACTCCTGTTGCTGAACCAGGGTTAGGTGGTAAGGATCAAGATCCTATCGTCCCTAAGGTAATTGGGTTATGGATAATGGATGCTCTCTCTCACTGTTTTTGTTGTTGTGTTTTGTGCACACCAAGTGTTCGACGAAATTACTAAGTGAAGAGTACTGTCTATTGTAGGTGGAAATAAGGCAGAAGATACGTGTTGATGGAGAAGTGAATAGAGCGAGGTGTATGCCGCAAAAGCCGACACTTGTTGGTGCTAAGACTAGTGGGAGTGAGGTGTTTTTGTTTGATTACGCTAGACATTCTGTGAAGGCTCAAGCAAATGAGTGTGATCCTGATTTGAGGTTAATGGGACATGAACAAGAAGGTTATGGATTGGCTTGGAGTTCTTTTAAGGAAGGTTATCTTTTGAGTGGTTCACAAGATCAGAAGATTTGTCTTTGGGATGTTTCAGCTACTGCTAATGATAAGGTTTTGAATGCAATGCATGTGTATGAGGTAAGTTGAGAGTAGCTTTGGTCTTTTATATGAATCTCAGAAGATTTTGATTTTATACCTGAGACATTGTTTTAGGGACATGAAAGCGTTATCGAAGATGTAGCATGGCACATGAAGAATGAGAACATATTTGGGTCTGCGGGTGATGATTGTCGATTGGTGATATGGGACTTGAGGACAAACCAAATGCAGCACCAAGTTAAAGTTCACGAGAGAGAGGTATAAACCAGGTTAATTTCTCAATCCGACATGCTAGCTTAGATGTGTTAACCCTTAAAAGACTATGCAATTGACATTCTTAGTGGCTATCCTTCACTATCTTGTGATTTGCAGATAAACTATCTTTCATTCAATCCGTTTAATGAATGGGTATTAGCCACAGCTTCTTCAGACTCGACTGTCGCCTTGTTTGATCTTCGCAAGCTGACTGCGCCATTACATGTCCTGAGCAGACACGAGTATGCCTCTCAGTTTATCAACTTCTTCACAGTTTCTATATCGTTAGCTCTTCTATCTTAAGTCATTCGATCAAATGTTGATAACTGAGGATTGGGTGGGATTTGTAACAGGGGAGAAGTTTTCCAAGTGGAGTGGGATCCCAACCATGAAACAGTGCTTGCATCTTCTGGTGAGGACAGAAGACTCATGGTCTGGGATATCAACAGGTACCGTAATCGATAATTCCATTTGCTTTTTGATTCAAAACCGAAATGGGACTAGTTAGTTACAACTTGATGTATTGTTCAGGGTCGGGGATGAGCAACTTGAGATAGAGTTGGATGAAGAAGATGGTCCACCTGAGCTGCTTTTCTCTCATGGAGGCCACAAGGCAAAGATCTCAGACTTTGCTTGGAACAAAGACGAGCCTTGGGTCATCTCAAGCGTAGCTGAAGACAACAGTCTTCAAGTCTGGCAAATGGCGGAAAGCATCTACCTTTACGAAGATGACGAAGATGATGATGAAGGCGTTCAAAGTGCACAACGTACTAATGAAATCCAGAAATGATTCAAAGTCTTTCTGTGAATGATGAATAACTCGTTATAACTGTTGTTTAACATGTTTGAGCCACTCTATATAAGCAAGTTTGGTGTATGTTATGGTTATTATGTTTGATGGTTCACTAAACTCTTTCGCAAACTCTGGTTATGATATTTGAGGTAACTATAGACCACATTGAGTTTGCTAAGAACGGAGTACATTGCAATGTTACAGTAAGGCTAGAGCAGAGACCTCTCCTTGAGATCTAGGTATCCATCTACTTGACCAAGCAACATGATGCTTAATGGGAACTCGTAACCCTGTGTTAATATATAAGAATTAAGAACCCTTAAGTATCTTTGTTCTTTCTATGCATATTAGTTAGGAGATCTCAGGAAGTGAATCATTTGTAACTCACCTGTCCAGAGATCTCACTCGAAGCATCGAGGAAAGTCCCCACCAACTCCTTAAAACTGTAAGTTATTAAAAAGGTTTCATACATCATAATCATATTAATAACTTATGTAGCCAAAACAGTTGCTACTAGTTAAGCACATAGCCAAATATTCAACTTCTTCTACATGAACTTTAAAAGAAGCTACTCATGGAAGAAAACAAATTACAGGAACACCAGAAAACTCGAGTTTTCGTATTAACAAGTCATCCTTCTAGCTCTGCGAGCTCAACAAGAAGATATCGAAGGGACATAGATTCAGAAAACAAATACAAAAATTGATGACACAAATGAACCTGAGCGAAGCTGATGCTGCAGCTGAAACTCTATAACTTATTTTGGAATACAATATCTATCCTGGTGGAAATAGATGGTACAATCTTGATGATGCTTCAAACTGCTTTCGGTGCACGATGCCCACCTAAATATGAAAGAGCAAAAAGCATGAGTGAACTCATACTGATGCTATCAAGCAACAGTCGTAAACAAACGATAAAAGAGAGAGCAAGTCACGAATGCGCTATCTAAGTCACACTAAGGCAAGAGTTAACAAATATCAGACTAAGTTACCCGCAAAATCTAAACTATTTAGAGACGAGACCAGTCAGGTATAGAAGTGTCACCTTTTCTCTTATTAGAGACAGATGCATTAGCATTGTTGAATGATCCATTTCCATTGGCACCTAAGTTCTGATTAGCAATGCATTGTAGCTGATCAAACTCACAACCACTTAACCCTTGGTCATTAATCGCCGCACCTTCTTGACTATTCCCACCAAACCCATCTTGAAGACAATAAACATCATCATCACATTCTACATTACACGGATTCATCATATGTGAAAAAGAAGGAATATTCGCAGTAGCCATAGGTTTCTGATAAGGAAAAGCACCAATCTCTCCATCAATCCTTCCTCTTAAATCAACAAGTAAACACTTAAGCCTCGAAACCTCAGCTTCCAAGGTAGCATGACTTTGCAACCTCTTCACCAGCTGCTGATTAACCGCCCTTAGCCTCGCAACTTCGTCTTCCAACGAAGCAGCTTTCGCCTTCTTCTTCTCTCTATACTTTCTAACCGCTTCTCGGTTCCCTAAAGGTCTCTTCTCTCCTTTCTTCCCACAAGACTCAGCTGTATCATCAGTAGAGACTTTCTCATCACTTTCATCAGGTAGAATCTTGGTATGGACATGGAAACATGTGTGAGTATGTGTGTTCTCTGGTCCAGTTGGGTTACATGTGTGTGTATGTGTACAAGCAGCTTGATGAGAATCCATTAAAAGACCATCAAAGAAACTATCCATTGAACAGTTACTAGGTGGTAATTCACCCATATCTGAACTTGAAAACACTTCTTGGTTTGAGAAATCAAGCTCACCGTCTTCCATTACTAAAGAAAACCCACCAATCCAAGAAGATAAAAATCGAAACTTTAACCAGAAAAATCGTTACTTTCGTAAAACCCAGTAAAATCTCGAGCTTCAGAATCAATCAAATCCCTAAATTGAACAATTCAGCAAAAGTCAATACTCAATTTCGATAATCGGATCTGTGATTGAGGAAAAAAAGATCGTACCTTTTTGGGATTGGCGAAGAGGGATCGAAGAAAAACCCTAGAGGTTTCGAATTTGACAAGACTGATGCGAAGGCGAGAGAGAGAGAGAGAGAGAGAGCGAGAGGCCGTTGATAATAAAGCCGCACTAACAAAGACATGGACGTACGAGAACGATTTCGAGTTGCAGAGATTATATTTTTATTTTCTTTAAAATCAAAAGTTAATTAATTTGTTTCCTAATTACTTGTTTCAACGTGATTGGAGCTCTTTTTATTTTTATAGGGTTTATATGTAGTTTCAAAAGTTGTATTACTGATATAAGATTAATACTCCCTCCGTTCCTAATTAATAGATGTTTAAGGTAATGCACGGTTATTAAGAAAACGCATTGATTTCTACGATTTACAGTTTTCAATAAAGTTTAACCAATAGTATTTCAGTATTTGTTTTGGAATTTGTAAAAGTGCATAGAAAACTGTAAAAACTCTATTATTTTGGAACAAATTTTTTTTGTAAAAAATTCATTAATTAGGAACGGAGGGAGTATAGAATTGGAAGCGTGGTTGACCAAAAACTTTAATGTTTCTACATGAAGAGGTTTAAAGTTTGAATTTCAAAAAATGCGATTTATTATATTTACAGATTAATGGAGACAAGTTTGCATGAGATCTTCAGCTTGGAACAGGGTAAAACCGTCTGGTGTGGCGTGAATCAAGATGGAAAGCATGTTATTATATTTGCAGATTAATGGAGACAAGTTTGCATGAGATCTTAGCTTGGAGCAGGTATAAACTGTCTAGTGTGACGTATATCAAAATAGAAAGCATGGTCGTTGTAAAATCGTCGATCTAATAGTTTCCTAATTTGTAATAAAAAATAATAAATTTAGACGTTCTAAAAAAAGTGGTATTATTGATATAAGATTAATATGGATGTTCGAACAATTTACTTGATACGATAAAAAAAAGAAAAGAAAAAAGAACAAGTTACATGAGAGAAAAAAGAAAACATTGACTTAAAAGGAATATTAAAGAAAGAAAACAATAATTTCTCCAAGTACGGTCGTTAATTTGTTTTTGTCCTCAATTTTCTTTTTAAATTTGTCATGTCGTTTTCCGGAGGACTTGGCAGAGGTAGACTATTTTAAATTCACATTTTAACAAAAAATTACACATGCTACATTATTTGTTTATTTTTACTTTTGTAACACTGTTATTTCCTTGTTCTTTTTAGTGGAAATTGGAAAACGATATTGACATATAGGAATATTCAAGTTCTAGTTTTGATTTGAGACATCTACCGAAAAATGTTGAAGTTTGTGTATGAGAGTGGTCGAGATTACAAAGTGAGAATCAATCAAAGGTATACTTATGATTGAACGATATAAGCGAAAACGATAAACAATAAGAAGTAGCGGTAAGAGAAAACTGTACATTGAAAAAAAAACTGAATATAACGTTTTTGAGATTTTGTGATTGATAATTACAAAACGGTATAGTTGTATTCAAGCGGTACAAAGTTACCAATTATATTTGATCGATAACGAGCGACATTTGTTTAATTATACCGGTTGACAATATATTCAATAACTTTTTTCCAAAACCAATACTAAAGATTCGAAAGATTCGAAAGAATAATTTAAAATAGCTATAGTGTGTTTATATCGTAGTATTGTAAAATTTGCAATATGTGTTGTTATAAATTGTAATTCATATGTTTAAGACAACTAGATTCCACGTAGTTATAAGAAAACAAAGATATCTTTTGTGATTAAAAAACAAATACGTTGTTAATCACTAGATCTACTATGTCTTTTGAGATTAACAAATTGATCTTTAATCACCATCGACCATCTTCAACTTGTTATTTTTCTCTTTAACAAAAAATGTTATTTTTCTCTCTTTTGGAAAGCTTCTCTTACTTAAATGGTTGGTTGATGTACACATTAGTGATCGTGAAAGACAAAGACGTAGCTTTCTTTTAGGGTTTGTACTTTATATACTTTAGAAAAAAAGTTTGATGCAAAAATTCTATTTCTTTTGGCTAGTGGGTACTTATTTTTATTTGTTTACATATTCGATATGTTCTATGTTATTCTTTGTTGCCTTTGTATACATTTGAGATCTGATTAAAGTGCCTTTTAGCCATGAATTATTAGATGTGTTAAACATTCATATTTCAGATCAGAACATCGAGATGTAACAATTCAACCTATCGAGTAATGTGTCACTGTTGAAAATATATACTAAAGTATGAAATGTAAAAATATATACTAAAGTATACATTTTCCCAAGTGAAAGTATATAACAAACAAAGGTTATTTTCAATGCAATTTAACTTACATCCATTTTATACTACAATATCGTGGTAAAGATCTCAGGTAAAGCTTAGAAGTCGTTGGTTCGAATAGCTCTTGGGACGAAACTAATATTACATGTTGTGGTTTCTGGTATGGAAGGATTATGTGCTTTGACCCGGAACCTCGTGGAAATTCGAAAAATAAAAAAGTATCGTTGTAAAACTTTATTCTTGGTTTATAAAAAATATTGTTTGTATTTTTCAACGCAAGTTTTTTATTATAAATGTCATTTTTAATCTTGTTATTTAAGTTTATTAGATAGACAAAAGAATTGTAAGTGTGTGAAAATCCAACAACAATACCTATAAATTATAATGAAAGGTATGTAGAATATATTTGGGAAGCGGAAATTGGATTGGAATTGGAAATGCCTCTTCGTGTACTTGGACAGGTCCCCCGATATACAGATTGGATTTCAAGGCCAGGTTTGCCTTTCTTTGTTTTGTCAACGTTTGTCTTTTGTGCCTTTAATCTCCTTTTTTTCTTTTGGGTTTTAAAATCACTTTATATATTACGGTAGAGCATAATATTTGAAGCTTTTATATATTAGATGATGGGCTTTATATGTTAGATTGTGATTTGGAATATATGTATGTTATCTCATATCACAAAGCTCAATACAACTCCGTAATAATATATTGTGTAAGATTTGTTAATTTGTCAGCATAGTTGTTATTGAAAATTATTAGTCTTGGAAATGTTTTCTTCGTTACCTATACAAACTATCATCTCAGATTACAAAGAGAAACTTCTCAATAACAAAATTATTAAGTAAACTAAGCAAAAAAAAAACATAGCTAAAAGCAGAGTGCTCTAAGTTGAAGAAGCTCCCCAAATGAACAAGAAGAAGAAAAAAGGCTATTGTTACTTCTCTCCATGCTGCTAATTGATTCAGATTCATCGTCTTCCTCCTCGAGCATCGCGAGGCTCAAGCGTAATTCCGCGCTGGAATTCGGGTAAACCTCGTCATCAAAGCATTCTTCATTGTCTTCTTCTTCTTTAATCCATTTGTCAATTCCATTTTCACCTCTTAGAAGCCTCAGTATCTGAAGAAACATTAAAGATTTGTTCTTGACGTGAACTTAGTTTTTCTTGGACTAGGAAACAAAATCTTACTTGTTTAATATTGGGACGATGTGTAGCTGATCTTGTGAGACAACTTGTAGCAGCAAGAACCATTCTCTCAAACTGAGACTCGTCCAATATCTCTGTTACGTCTGGATCCAATAACCCTTTTGAATTCCCGGTCTCGATCAACGGTTTTGCCTGCATCCCAAGGAATCACTTTTTAGGGTTTTACTAAGTGATGCTTACGCTACAAGTAACCAGGGTACAAAAAAAAAAAGAACTTACCCACATGACCAAACTCTCTTGTCCTCTTGGATTCTTGGGTGAAATGGGACTTCTTCCTGATATAAGCTCAAGCAGAACCACTCCAAAGGCGTAAACATCGACTTTGTCACTAACTTTTCCGTACATGAAATACTCCGGCGCTAGGTATCCAAACGTGCCCACCAAGTCAGGTTGTATCGAATATCGAGAAGATGTTGTCGGTCCCCAAATCGAAAACCCGAAATCTGAAAGCTATTCTCAAGATCATAAGAAACAGATTTGGTCTCTTGTAAGTTCATAAAGAACATTAGCAAATCAATGTTAAAAGCTTTCATTACCTGAGGTTGGAGCTCATCTGAGAGAAGAACATTAGAAGTTTTGACATCTCTATGAATCACTGGCTTAGAACATCGGTTATGTAGATAATCTAATGCTTCCGCTAAACCGATTGCTATCTTGAATCTCTCTTCCCATGATAATACATGCTTATCTTTTTGCTTACCTACATATAATCAATCATCATACTTAATATACATACCAATTCAATAGAGCCTTTATATATTTGAAGTTAATAAGTGCGTTTTGTTACCGTGAAGGGTTTCCTCTAAACTTCCTATGGATGAAAGATTGTAAACGGATATTAGATCATTGTCGTGGACGCAAACACCGAGTAAAGATGAAATGTTTTGGTGACTCAAAGAAGAGATAATGTCGATTTCATGAACAAAATTTGTCATAGCTTCTTTAGATGATGATTTCAAGATTTTCACTGCAATGCCTTTTCCATCTTCAAGAATCCCTCTGTACACTTCGTTGCATCCTCCTTTCCCAATCAGATTCTCTGTAATATAAAGATCAATCCAAAACTCAGAAACACGAATAACGAGTAAGAATGAGAAACAGAGAAAAAAAACTAGAGTACCTTGAGAGAAATCTGATGTTGCTGTCTTAAGGACATTGTAGCTAAACCATTTCTTGTTTTCTCTCAATATGTCACTAAGTTGTTTCTTGACAAAGCTTGTCTCAGAGTTTATATTCTGATTATGATTTGGAAACCGGTCAGGTAAGCTCATGACCCAGTTGACTACTGAGACTTTCCTTGTATGGTGAACTTGTGGTGTCCTTAAAATGTCTCTTTTAAGCAAAGGCCAACCTGGTTTTTGGTCTAATGATATGTCTATCGATGGAAGCGAAATCGATCTTCCTGAAATCTTCCTCTTTCCTTCACCCATCTTCAAGAATTCTAGGCTAGATTCCAATGATAAAAGACCTTGTGAACTTGCCTTATCTTTTAAACCTCTCCTCTTAGCTCAATCTTTCTCAAGACCTACAAAAAACCAATAGAGTTAAAGAGGCTATGAGCCAAAAACATACATTTTCGTCAGTTCTATGTAGCGGTTTTCGGGATGATTTGCTGTATTCAAGACACAATCTGTATCCATTGTCACTTAAAAGTTAAAACAAAATAGACTAATCAGAGACATAAACAAAAACCTAAAAGAAGCAAAAGAAGAAAGAGGAAACTCACGGGAAGTAGGTGAGAAACAAGAAGAGAATCAATGCAGTCTTTAGATTCTACAACTTCGTCAAGACTAAGTTTCTTAGTTTTTGTTACCAGAGAAGAACCAGAAACTAACTGAGCTAATTGCTCATCTATCTGTATATAAACTGATTTGTTAATAATACTAAAATGATGAGATTTCTTACAATTTATGTCAATTATGGAGGAAAAAATATAGCAGAGATAGATTAAAAATATCAAAACTATGAGCATTACCGGACAAAATAGTATTACCAAAACTCGTTCCATCTATTATTAAATTTTGTACCTGCTACTACTAAAAACAAGATTGAAATAAATAAACCTATAGTATAAAATCTTACACACTACAACGATTGGTTTCTTCTCAGATGTAAATGTTGATCTTCTTCTATCATCTTATAGTGAAATCATAAAAAGATGATTGAATTTGTTAGTTGATATGAGCTTATTAGCAAAATATAAACCGATCGGATCAACAAAGTGTCGGTGTGAGAGAGAGAGAGAGAGACAGTGACCAGTAATGTTGAATATTTGCATCACATAGCAAATAATAAGATGTAAATTTTTAAAAATGGCAATGGCGTGAAGTACGTGTGGTTTCCATAACATGTTATTTTTCACATAGATCTCTGGTATTTCATGAAATAAAAACATGTTTTCTGAATTTAAAATTAGTTTAACACGCTATAAAATAAATTATGTAACAGTATAAAATTTCATGTGATCAATTAGACTTTTTACATAGCAAAACATGTGAGAATTAAATAACATATTGTGATCAGTGTGCGACCACCTGCTATAGTGGGTAAAGCGTAACGAACACTCCTCGACTCAAGCCTTGAAGGCTGCCTCCTACGTACGGCAGTGGCTCGAGAATTAAATGAACAAAGTCCGTGTACACGACGCACTTTTTCTTCTTCTAATTATTTAAAAGCTTCCCTTTTTGTTTGGAAACATGTGAGGAATTTATAAGTCTCTGATATTTTTCTTCCAATTTTAAGTGGGAAAAAGTATAGTGTCGTTAGAATATGGGAGACTTATTAGAACAACCTTCTTAGATTTTGGCATTACTCAAACAACTTTTTTAGATTTTAATTACTGGGGCTATTTTCGAGTCTGTTTTACCCTTTTTGCTTTGATAACAAAAAACGTATTTACGAAAATGCCATTAATGAAACGCGCCGCGTAAGCGCGAAAATTTCCCGCCTAATAAAATAAGTCTACCGCTATGTGATGGTAGACTTATTTGAGTTCTGGTAGACTTATTTTTTTGTCCGTAGACTTATTTGAGGAGCGGTAGACTTATTTTTGAGCGGTAGACTTATTTTGTCTCCTTTGGTGGTAGACTTATTTCCGAACGGTAGACTTATTTTCTCTGCGGTAGACTTATTATCCCGTAGCGGTAGACTTATTTTTTGCGGTAGACTTATTCTTCGAGTGGTAGATTTATTTCCGTAGACTTATTTTCAGCGGTAGATTTATTTTTGTTCGATGGTAGATTTATTTTGCCTGGTAGATTTGTTTCTTTTGGTGGTAGATTTTTAGTCATAGTAGCAGTAGATTTTTAGTGACGGTAGACTTATTTTAGTAGCGGTAGACTTATAATTTGCGGTAGACTTTTTTATCGTGGTGGTAGATTTCTTTTGTGTTTAGTAGTGGTAGACTTATTGTAGTAGTGGTAGACTTATAGTTAGCGGTAGACTTATTTCGTATTTTCGGTCAACGAAACCAACCGTTGACTGGTAGACTTATTGTTTTAGGATCAATGGTGGTAGACTTATGCGTTTTTAGCGATAGAAGCGGTAGATTTGTTTTTACCCAGGTTTAGTGATGGTAGACTTATTTTCAAACTTAGTGACGGTAGACTTTTTTTCACATTAGACATTTGGTAGACTTATTTGTGATAGCGGTAGACTTATTGTACTTGGTGGTAGACTTATTTCCTGTTTAGGAATTTATAGTGGTGGTAGACTTATTTTCGAACTTAGTGACGGTAGACCTATTTGTGATAGCGGTAGACTTATTGTACTTGGTGGTAGACTTGTTTTCTGTTTAAGAAACTTTAGTGGTGGTAGACTTTTTATCGAACTTAGTGACGGTAGACCTATTTGTGATACCGGTAGACTTATTGTACTTGGTGGTAGACTTGTTTTCTGTTTAAGAAACTTTAGTGGTGGTAGACCTTTAGTTCGCAAATTAAACCAAAAGTAATCAAACAGATAATAAGTCTACCGTCAAACAAAAATAAGTCTACCATCAAATGAAAATAAGTCTACCATCAAACAAAAATAAGTCTACCATCAAACAAAAAATAAGTCTACTATCAAACAAAAAGCAGTCTATTATCGAGTAGAAAATAAGTCTACCATCAAACAAAAAATAAGTCTACCATCGAACAAAAAGCAGTCTATCATCGAGTAGAAAATAAGTCTACCATCAAACAGAAAATAAGTTTACCATCGAACAAAAATAAGTCTATCATCGAGTAGAAAATAAGTCTACCATCAAACAGAAAATAAGTCTACCATTGAAACAAAAATAAGTCTACCATCAAACAGAAAATAAGTCTACCATCAAACAGAAAATAAGTCTACCATCAAACAGAAAATAAGTCTACCATCAAACAGAAAATAAGTCTACCATCAAACAAAAAATAAGTCTACCATCAAACAGAAAATAAGTCTACCATCAAACAAAAAGCAGTCTATCATCGAGTAGAAAATAAGTCTACCATCAAACAGAAAATAAGTCTACCATCAAACAAAAAATAAGTCTACCATCAAACAGAAAATAAGTCTATCATCAAACAAAAAATAAGTATACCATCAAACATAAAATAAGTCTACCATCAAACAGAAAATAAGTCTACCATCAAACAAAAAATAAGTCTACCATCAAACAAAAATCCAGATCTGGAAAAAATCCAGATCGGGAAAAAATCCAGATCTGGAAAAAATTCAGATTTGGATCAAAACATGATTTTACAAAAGCTCAACATACCCAAACGAAACCGGTTAGAATCAAGAGATTACCTCTCTACAACGCACGAAAACGAAACCCCAACACTCGCCGGAACTTTTCTGCGCCAGAATTTAAGTCTACCATCAAACAGAAAATAAGTCTACCATCAAACAAAAAATAAGTCTACCATGAAACAGAAAATAAGTCTACCATCAAACAAAAATAAGTCTACCATCAAACAGAAAATAAGTCTACTATCAAACAGAAAATAAGTCTACCATCAAACAAAAATAAGTGTACCATCAAACAGAAAATAAGTCTACCATCAAACAAAAATAAGTCTACCATCAAACAGAAAATAAGTCTACCATCAAACAAAAAATAAGTCTACCATCAAACAAAAATCCAGATCTGGAAAAAATCCAGATCGGGAAAAAATCCAGATCTGGAAAAAATTCAGATTTGGACCAAAACGTGATTTTACAAAAGTTCAACATACCCAAACGAAACCGGTTAGAATCAAGAGATTACCTCTATACAACGCACGAAAACGAAACCCCAACACTCGCCGAAACTTTTTTTCGCCGGAATTTCGAAACCTATGAACGAAGAACATATTGAAGTTCATAAATCCGAATTCAAAACACTCGTGAATGATAGAGAGGAAGATAACTCATGATTTGTTTCAAAACTAACCGTTAAAAGCAACGAATCTCGTTGCCGGAGAAGAAATTACGATTTGAGTCGCCGAAGAGAGGAGTCGCCGGAGAGAGGAAGAAGAAGATGAAAATGTGAAATCTGATTTTTTTTTTTTTTTTTTATGCTGTTTTTTTTTTCTCAAAGGATAATGGCATTTTCGTTAATAAACGATTTTGCCATATTTTAAAGGTCTTTGTAACCTTTTTTAGAAAAAAAATAAGAGCTAAAAAATTTAAAGGTTGTTTGAATAAACACCAAATCTAAAAAGGTCTTTCTAGTAATTATCTTTTAGAATAATGTAGTTTATATTTTGGAAGACTTGACACATATGTGAAGCTTTTTCTTATGCTTAATTAATTGAGTAGTAAACAAAATCTCTTCTGAAATTTTAACCAATTTTAATTAAATTGTAATCTACTGATCACTGTTATGATGAGATTTTGAATAAATTTATTTATCCATAATCAATAAGATGTTGTAGCCATAAAATGATAATTTAAAATAGGCCATTTACGATAACTCCCTTTAAAATATGGATCAAAATTGTTGTTGAGAGGAGCCAATGATAACACATTACACACTTTACAAACTTTAAGCTCAATAATATCAAAAGCAATATATTTGAAACCAGTAGATATTGAAAAAGCAATGGTACAAAAGATTTTGGCTCGACTAGTGGTAGATCTTACGACTGTCTTTTAAGAAACATGGCGTCATAAACCACTAACAGGTTAATACATCGTGCCCTGTCTCCATTTTGTAATACTGAATCAAATGAAAAAACAGAAAACCAAATGCTTCTTACGTATACTCGTGCTTGTAGAGGCTATAATTTCAATTTTCAAGTAATCTTTGAAGTTAATAACAAACTTGAAAAGTTGAAATCAATTATAATATCAAAATCGTAGTAAGTAGAAAAATCAAGTAAAATATTATAGTCCTAAATATATATATAAAAAAAAGTAAATATAAAAAGAAAAAGAAATCCAAAATTTAGTGCCTAGCGAAGAAACATGTCAGAGGAAAGTTGGTACGTAGGGGGGAATAGATTATAGTCTCTATTGTGATTAAAAGGCTTTTTAGGTCAATGTTAGTTCACTAATCGTCCTCACACATTGTTGATACATCAGAATATTTCAAATGATTTAGTATTATTATTATTTAGTTAAAATTTGATTAGCATAATTGTAGGAGTCCAAATAATATGTGGGTCTAAATCGAGAGGCAGTTAACACAAAGAAAGAGATTGATCAACGAACGAGATTCGTTTGGTAATGATGAGCCAAGCTTATGACCATAAAAATATATTTTATTTGATCAATTGGACATTATCTTTATTTGTATTCAGGATTAGCCATTGACAATCACGTTTAAGATATAAATCACTTCTTGTATTAGTGATATTGAACTCTCAAAACTACTAGACCATCACCCATTTAGTTAAGACGATAAACTTGAATAAATAATAAGAATCATTTCATCTATCTCCAAGGGGAAAATAGATAATTTATCTATCTACTTCATAATCAAAATAAATACTATCAAGGAAAATTTGATAAAAGTCAAAAGTTTTTATTTTCACGAGTCATATTATTATAAAAAAATTATCTATAATTGTGTCACCTTTATATATTGGTTATAAACTTATAATTCATGTTGCAATCATATATATAGTAACGGCTACTTCTGGCTGAAACTAGATAAAAACTTAATTGGAGGATAATCTCTAACTGATTCGTTGTATATTTACATATCAAAATGCAAATAAGAATACAAATACTTTGTTACTACTAGTTCTTCTGATTTTGTCAGTTATTCATACTACAAACAACAAGTTACTGCTTCAAGTTGAATCCACTCTTCTTCTTTTGATCACAGTATAGAACAACCTTTCTGAGATTTTCTCTTCTTCTTCCTCTTGTTTTTAGGTGGCTGAAGAACCACCTTGATAGCTGCGTCAAACACCGCTTTTACATTCTGTTGAAAAGATTAACGAAAATAGGAAATCATCAGCGGATTCAATTGGCAGTTTAGTAGATAAAGTTATGAAAAGTTTAGGTTTACCTGTTGAGTTTTTGCGCTGCATTCGATATAAGCAGACGCCCCAATCAACTTCTTTAGTTCTTCACCCTATTGTGATACCGAATTTTAACACCGATGTTTCAGTTTAAAACTCATGAGAAGAATACAAGAAAAGGTACCTGAGTGGTAGAGATAGGTACTGCACCAGGGTGATCAACAAAGAATTGCTTATCATCACGAAGATCTAAAAGAGAATCAGTCATCAAAATATCAGAAAATCTCAAGAAAATGTAATATGGTAATCAAGTGATTAAGAGTTTAGTCAAAAAGAAACCAACCAAGCTTTGTTCCAACGAGGATGATAGGAACACCAGGAGCATAATGTCTCAGTTCAGGAACCCACTGAAACAATCAAAACCATATGGATTCTATCAGAATCATTGAATGGGAATTGGAAAAAAGACGATAAAACATGAAAGACGTTTCAGGGGATGACCAAAGAAGGAATCAAACCTTTTTAGAAACATTCTCATAGCTAGCTTTGCTAACGAGAGAGAATGCAAGTAAGAAGACATCTGCACCGCGATAGCTCAAAGGTCTTAGTCTATTATAGTCTTCTTGTCCTGTTTCATCGAAATCAAAACACACATGACTCTTTGTAGGAAAAGAAATTCAAAAGATAAGAAAGAACACTACAAAATCCAAGGTTAGTAACTTGCCTGCAGTATCCCATAATCCCAAGTTGATAGTGTTACCATCCACCACCACATTCGCGCTGAAATTATCGAACACAGTTGGCACATAATCCTGTCACAGAGATAAGTCATCAATAAAAGTTTTCCTAAAACAGATTAACACATCCCATAGAAACATTGCTATGGTATATAAAACTGAATTCTCAAATCATATACATCACTGCAGTACAATCACTAAGCTAAAGGTCCTCTATAAACTAAACATTCTCACCATATTAATAGAAAGAACAAGCCTTTAATAAAACCCAACAAACACCTTACAAGAATGTCAATACACATTACAACAAAAACCCCACAAGAGCAACCATAAGCATCATCACCTTTAAGAAATCTAAAACACACTATACCATGGTTCATAAAACAGATTAACACATTCCACAAAGAAACATTGCTATGAACTCAAATCATATAGATCACTACAATACAATCACTGAGCTAAAAGGTCCTCTAAACTAAACATTCTCACCAAAATTAACAGAAAGAACAAACCTTTAAGCAAACCCAACAACAAATCCAACTTCTCTAAGCTAAATTTCACACCTTTAAGATCTTACAAAGAACCAATCACAGTACAAAGCAAAAAGGAGAAGACTTTAATAAGCTAACCGTAGGGAAAGTGTTGCTAGTGTAAGAGATAAGCAGACAAGTTTTTCCAACAGCACCATCACCGACAGTAACACACTTAATAAACCTTGAAGCACTCATCTTTCTCACAATCTCTCTCTCTGTTCTTCCTCAGACTTCTCAAAACCTAATTTTTTCAAGAATTGGGGATTTTTGAGAGAGAGAGAGAGTGAGAGAGGTTGGTTAAAGAGGAAGAAGACAAAGAAATAGCTGCACTCAATGTCAGAAGTCTTCTTGCTAATTTTTCCTACTCTTCTCACATGCACTTGAATTCTCTTGGTCTTCTTCTTCTACTACCTTTCTTTTGTCACAATTAAATATTAAATACTGACATTTTGGTGCGTTTCTCAAAATGGTAAAAAGAGTCCCTACAAAAATTTATGGGATGTGTATAAAGTAAACAGTTTCTATGTACATTTCCCAAAATATACGTTGTATATACATATTTGTATAATTAATTTCAACAAATATACAAATTTATATTTACATTCTATAACTAGTATTCCATCCGTTGCTTAAAAATAGATGTTTAAAGTTATGCACACTTATTAAGATAACGCATTGATTTCTACGAAATACAGTTTAACCAATACTATTTCGGTATTTGTCTTGAAATTTGTAAAAGTGCATAGAAAACTGTAAAAACTCTATCTTTTTGAAACAACATTTTTTTGTAATTTTTTTATCTTTTAGGAACAGATGGAGTAGGTTAGAAGTACATTGGTAGTGTCCAAAATTTTTTAGGGACTAAAATTACTTACCTCCATTGTAAATAGTTGTACAATATATATATATTTTTTTGTAGGAATTAGTGATGTGTATTCTAGAAAAGAGTTTAGTTTACCATAAAGTATTCAAACATAAGTATATGTAACAACATAAATTAGCAATAAGCGGCCTGTAGAAAGTCTATGACTTGGGGATTGTACGAACAACAATATTGCACCGTTTCAGCAAGTTACTAAAATAGTACTAATCTTTCCTAAGTTCTAGAGAGTCGTTTCTCCACATTTCCTTTCTCCAGTTATGTAACCACTTTTTCATTATAATCTAGCTAGTAGTTTATACTAATAAAATCATTGTGTCATAATCCAAATTTAAATCTTTATAAATTTATAAAATTGATTTTAAAAAATCATCAACCATCCGATTCATTTTCAATTTCTCTAACTAGCTGATTTTTACACTATATATAAATTACATGAATGACTAGTTTTGAACTTTGAATTTGGTATAGCAAATTTGAAGTGTGAGTTACTATGGCTGCGAAAGTTTTTGCCTGAGATTGGTCTCACTCAAGAATGTGAGATAGACTTGTTTTGTGATAATAAAGCAGCAATTGCCATTGAACATAATCCGGTTCAACATGATCGAACCAAACACGTGGAGTCCGATAGGTTCTTTTTTTTCTAATATGGCAAAACATTGCCGAGAAGATCATCCATTTGTGAAATCTGAAGAGTAATTAGCGGATATTTTTGCAAAATTAAAGGTGTGTATGGTAAGAAACTTCAGAAAGAAATACTTGATTGAGTCATCGCGGGATTTGGAATCAAGTTTAGGAGGTGAACGTTATGTGAATATTTTGTTTCCTTTCTTTCTAGATGTATTGTCCATAATTTACGTGTACTGTATATTCATTGAAAGATAATAAGATTTATACATTAACAAGAAGCTCATAAATAATATATAGAGTATATATGGTTATTCTTTTTTAGGCCGGCTTTGCTTCTTCTCTGTTTAAATGTTAGAGATGAAACTTTTGTTCCGGTAAAATAAACATTACAAGAAGATAATCCAAATATGGTTGAGACACTAAAATAATATGTAAACTTTAAGTCAATTTTTTTTAACCGATTACTACGTTAAAAACCTTATGAACCTGGCTAGTTAGATCTGTTAAAAACACTAATTGACAGTTAAAGAGAATCCGTTAGGGAAAATAGAAAAAGAGAGAATTTGATTATGTGTTTGTCCACCATATTAGGCAAACAATAAGGCAAAAACAAACTTTTAAAAATAGCAAAAAATAAATAAGATAAAATTAAAAAAAGCAAAATCAAAAAAAGAAAGAATTTTAAACTTTTATTACAACGGTGGATTCTATTTCAGACGCGTAAAAATCTCTGAAACCTGAAAAGTTTAGTGCGAAACATTCTCTTATATCATTGTCTTTTTTGAGATCTTGTTATTTGAGCTCTCCTTGTTTTTTATTCCTCCGACAAGGACGAGGTTCCAAAAAGAACTTAGCTTCTTGTTCTACAAACATAAAAAAAACATAAAAAAATTCAAGAAAAAAGAAGAGAGCTAAATGAGAAAACATTCTCTTGATCGATGGCTTTTAACAGCCATTCTTATTGTTCTTCTTTCGTCTTCCTCCTTAGCCGCGAAAAAGGACGCCAAGAAGAAGAAGAAGAATAGTAAGGAGGTGACTTATGATGGAACATCATTGATCGTCGATGGTAAAAGAGAACTTCTTTACTCTGGCTCTATTCATTATCCACGAAGCACTCCTGAAGTATATACATTTCTCAATCAATCAAATAATAATCTTCGTTGTTCTTTCGTATTGATATTGACATTGTTATGTGATTTTGTTTTTGTTTAGATGTGGCCACATATCATCAAGAGAGCAAAACAAGGCGGTTTGAACACGATTCAAACATACGTTTTCTGGAATGTGCATGAGCCAGAACAAGGAAAGGTAATATTTAAAAAACACATATATACTTATAGAACATATTAAAAAACAATGTATGAATCTTTTTAGGTTTCTTAAGTAGTGTTTTTTTTGGTTTTTGTTTTTCATTAGTTCAACTTTTCGGGACGAGCTGATTTGGTGAAGTTCATAAAGTTGATCCATAAGAATGGCTTGTATGTGACATTGAGGCTTGGACCGTTTATCCAAGCTGAATGGACTCATGGGTAATAATAATTCATAATTGTGTTCTTCTAATTTTTATTTCTTCTTTCTAAACTTCTTCCCTTAATGTTTTACGTGATTTGTTTTTTTTTCTTTTATATTAGAGGACTTCCTTATTGGCTTAGAGAAGTTCCTGGAATTTTCTTCCGTACAGACAATAAAGAATTCAAGGTACGTATTACATATCCTATCCATATAAATGTGTGAGTTTTGTTATAAATTATAACTCAAGAGATCAAAAGATGTGACAAATAAAACTATTACAGGAACATACAGAGAGGTATGTACGGACGGTACTCGACAAAATGAAGGAGGAAAATTTGTTTGCTTCACAAGGAGGCCCCATTATATTAGGACAGGTGAAAAACATGCCTAGTGATCTTGAAAACTGTTTGTAAAATGAATGGTTTTGTAATGAATATGAATATTGCAGATAGAGAACGAGTATAGCGCGGTGCAACGCGCATATAAGCAAGACGGATTAAACTACATTAAATGGGCATCTAAATTGGTCGACTCAATGAATCTTGGAATCCCATGGGTTATGTGCAAGCAGAACGATGCTCCTGATCCTATGGTAATGTCTATATTGTGTTTTTTTGTCTTTAAAATGTTGAAAATGATGAAAATATATTGAGAATTTGATGTGGAAACAGATTAATGCTTGTAATGGAAGACATTGTGGTGATACTTTCCCCGGTCCAAACAGAGAAAACAAACCATCTCTATGGACCGAGAACTGGACTACTCAGTGAGTTATAGATTTTGCTACTCTTTTTTTTGTTGGACAACTCTTTTTTTTTTGGACAACAGATTTTGCTACTCTGTAGAAGCTTGAGATTCAATCATATTAAGTGTTAAAGATCTTGTAACTTTTTATTAACAGATTCCGAGTGTTTGGTGATCCACCAACTCAGAGATCAGTAGAAGATATCGCCTTTTCAGTTGCTCGATTCTTCTCCAAGAACGGAAGCCATGTGAACTACTACATGGTATAATTATGTCCTCATTTGAATAAAACCGCCTTTTGACTAAAATGATTGTCCAAATTATAAAAAGTGTTGCTTATAATCTTGTAGTACCATGGAGGAACTAACTTTGGAAGAACCTCTGCACATTATGTAACCACTCGATACTACGATGATGCACCTCTTGACGAATATGGTTTAGAGAGAGAGCCTAAGTATGGTCATCTTAAGCATCTTCACAGTGCTCTTAACCTCTGCAAGAAACCACTTCTTTGGGGTCAACCTCGCACCGAGAAGCCTAGTAAAGATACAGAGGTATGTACACTTCCAAAAACATTCCAATTTTTGCCAAAATGTTTAAAAACTATTCAGCTTTTCTTGTTTGTAATTACAGATTCGATACTACGAACAACCTGGAACGAAATCTTGCGCTGCTTTCTTGGCTAACAACAACACCGAAGCAGCAGAAACCATTAAATTCAGGGGGAAAGATTACGTGATAGCGCCTCGTTCTATTAGTATTCTTCCAGATTGTAAAACTGTTGTTTACAACACTGCACAGGTAAATAAAACACTAAAGTAAAGTCTGGTTTATTCAAGGAATAAAACAGAGTGTTTAATGTGTTCTTCTTTGTTTGGATTGGACCAGATTGTTTCACAACACACTTCAAGAAACTTTATGAAGTCTAAAAAGGCGAACAAGAAGTTTGATTTCAAAGTGTTCACTGAGACATTGCCTAGTAAACTCGAAGGTGACTCTTACATACCTGTTGAGCTCTACGGTTTGACTAAAGACAAGTCAGACTATGGATGGTACACAACAAGGTAAAGACTCATTTTCATGTGATTGCATATCAAAATATGAAAAAATAGAATCTTGAAGATTAATTTTTCCTTTTGCAGCTTCAAGGTCCAGAAGAATCACTTACCTAAGAAAGGAGCTAAGACTACTGTGAGGATTGCTAGTCTTGGACACGCGTTGCACGTTTGGCTTAATGGAGAATACCTTGGTAATAATTTGTGCAAGAAATATTCTAAAAGTATGAAACTGGAGCTATAATGATGATATGTGTTTTCATACCAGGAAATGGACATGGAAGCCATGAAGAGAAGAGCTTTGTTTTCCAGAAGCCGGTTACACTAAAAGCAGGAGAGAATCATCTTGTTATGCTTGGTGTTCTTACAGGATTCCCAGTAAGTAATAACAAAACATAATTCAAATTTCAAAATATGAGACTTGGAATATAAATGAAGAAATGTTGGGGTTTTTCTTTGTTCTTACAGGACAGTGGATCTTACATGGAGCATAGATACACCGGTCCTCGTAGTGTTTCCATCTTAGGATTGAGTTCTGGAACACTTGATCTTACTGAAAACAGCAAATGGGGAAACAAGGTTTCAAATCAATCTCTTAAAATTTCTCTGTAATTGATTCACAACATTGAGGTTATATCTCCTTGATTTGATCCGGTTTTTCTATCTTTAGGTCGGTATGGAAGGCGAAAGACTCGGAATCCACACCGAGAAAGGTTCTAAGAAGGTCAAATGGGAGAAATTCTCCGGAAAACAATCAGGACTTACATGGTACCAGGTAAGAAAAATCAGACTATATAGAATGTGATTGGTAAGAAATGTAGTTACTTTATAAACATATCCAATGTAATGAATGTGAAACATTGCAGACATACTTTGATGCACCAGAGAGCGTGAGCGCAGCGGCGATTCGCATGAACGGAATGGGAAAAGGTTTGATTTGGGTGAATGGAGAAGGTGTAGGAAGATATTGGCAATCGTTCTTGTCTCCACTAGGTCAGCCTACACAAATCGAGTATCACATCCCTAGATCTTTCTTGAAACCCAAGAAAAATCTCCTCGTTATATTCGAGGAAGAGCCTAATGTGAAGCCAGAGCTTATAGACTTTGTCATAGTCAACAGAGACACTGTTTGTTCTTTTGTCGGAGAAAACTACACTCCAAGTGTTAAACATTGGACTAGGAAGCAAGACCAGGTCCAAGCCATTACCGATAACGTGAGTCTTACGGCTACTCTGAAATGCTCAGGCACTAAAAAGATCTCAGCCGTTGAATTCGCTAGCTTCGGTAACCCTATTGGTGTTTGTGGAAACTTCACACTTGGTACTTGTAATGCTCCTGTTTCAAAGCAAGTCATTGAGAAGGTAAAGGATCAAATCTTATTTTTGTGTATAATGTGTAGCTTGTGGTACAAGTAACTAACCGAAAAAAAACACAAAATTGTTGCAGGCGTGTTTAGGGAAAGCAGAATGTGTGATTCCAGTGAACAAGAGTACTTTCCAACAAGACAAGAAAGATTCATGCAAGAATGTTGTGAAGACACTTGCCGTGCAAGTGAAATGTGGTAAAGGCAAGAAGAACTAAAGGGTTTATCTCATCACACTAATTTATGGTTCGTTTACATGTTCTGTGTAGACCAAATTCAAAAATGTTGTGGCAACGGTTTTTTGTTGTTCTGTTTGTGTTTAATTTCTTAAATTTAACCGTTAATATTTATTCGAATATGATCCGATCAAGAAACAACAACATAATGCAAAAAAAAAGAAACAACATAACCAAGAAAATATTTGGTTTATAAGTTTATTGATTATTTCCTTTTGTTAATTGAGAGTTTTGGATATAAAATAAAATATCGAAGACCTAGTTAAAGAGCAACAAAATTCTCCATCCAATCGTTTCTTTTTCGGCCGTAATCTTGTTTTTAACTCATTGTTACTAGCGATGGCAAAATTTCTTCAGGAGATACATCAATTTGAAGCTTAAACGATTTTATATTGAATTATCTGAACCGATCCAAACTAAAACCAAATTTTATGAACCAATCATTTTTTATATGTGTTCATGTAATAAATAATCATGGTTAACTTTTTTTTTTATGGTGACTTTGGTAGCAGTAAGTACAAGTATAGTACATTTTTTTATCAATTGGTTAGATAAATGGAACACTAACAATTACGGCACAACTTAAAGGATTCAATTTCTGATAGGATCGTTAATTATAAATGATTCAACAAATGAGATGAAGATGAATCGATGTGCACTTCCAAAATCGTTAATTATTATTATTAACTGGATAATACATTGGTAGACATATCAATGATCTTATGTAGTGCGTTACAGCTAATACACTCATTCAACAGATCTAAGAAATGTTATTGGATTTGTATTGTCTTAGATATTCCAACAAAGTATTGGAATGTTCTGTGTAGTGTGTAACACAAAGGCTAATTTACTAATCTATTTATTGATTCATAGATTTATTTACGAAATATATTTATTTTGGCAGGTACTATTCAAGGCTTAGTTGTGTTGCCTAACTCAAACTTTCTTTCAGCTTCTCATGACGGGTAAAAAGTTCTTCCATCTGTTTTTAAATAACTTGCATGATCTGTTTATCATATGTTAAATTACAAAGGTTCTGAACCTCTGTTTTTTTTGTCTTGCCAGATTTATTCGGTTATGGGATCACCATGGCAATGTTCTTATGGTGATGTGCGGCCACACCTCGCGTGTTCACTATGTCGACGCACGTGATGGCCAAATCGTGAGTGGAAATAAAGACACCCTCACCAAAATATTGGAAATGTGAAATTTGTGTTTCTATTGATGTTCGAATATTATCCATTTATGTACAATATTGTATTCTTATTCTTATTCTAGTGGAGATGGTGTATGTCTCCAAAGCTTGGAACATCTCGTAGCTGTATGGGATGCCAAGTTTATGGATAGCGGTGACATAGTGGCAGCTTGTTCAGATGAAGAGTTTTAGATAGAAAATAATAAATCGAAGAGTTGGTTAAAGACTACAAAATTCTTCATTACAATCGTTTCTTTTTCGGCCATAATTTGTACCTGTTTATTGGAAAAAAAAAATTATTGAGGAAGCACTAGCTTCGACCAACAAAAAAAGGAAGAACTAGCTGAGGAAAAATTCAGTATTTAACATTAACAATAGGTTTGTTTTTTTAAAAAAAATTGTGTTAATTAGTAAGTAGTATGTGACTAGGAGACTACTCATCAATGGAATATGAATTTCATCACCAAAAAGATTCATCACAAATAAAACCCAAAAATAATCCTCTAAGAATTTGAAGAAATCAATTCGTGAAACACTCAATTCTAAACTAACAGATCCAGAACAAAATCTCTTGGCTTCTCAGCAAAACTCAGAACAAATTTTCTTGTGACTTTCTCTCAATAAACATCAATTTTTTTTTTATTGAAGAAAGTAAAACTCATTATATAATGATATAAACATCAAAACGGAAAAACGATTTATTTCTTTACCAAAAGTATGATATCTAAGCATATACTGCCCAGTAGTATATCGCTGTCTATATCCACACCATACGAAATGTTCATGCCTATTTCTCCACCAAATGGAATGTTCATGTCTATATATCCACCAATTTGATTTGGTTCGAATTTGAAATTATACCGATCTAAACCGGAGACCAAACCAAAATAACCGAATGTCGAGCAAACCAGAACCCGATCCGAATAAAATCGAAACCCGACCCAACTTATCCTTACCTCTTTTGTTCCAACGGTAATATATACCCAAATCCCCAAATCAAAAAAGCTTAGAACCCTAAATCCAGAAATTCGAGATTTTGTGAAATTGATTCACAATTCTGACACATACACCGTGAGAGATGACTAACTCTGGGTCTTCGTCTTCAACATCAAGTCGCCGTGTGAAAGGAAGAGTTGTGGGAGTTCCTAAGAGATGTTGGTGTGGAAGCTCGATTGTGGCATTGATCTCTAAATCCGACCCAAATCCTTTTCGTCGATATTATCGATGTGGATACGCTGCAACTCAAAAGGTATCGATTGTTTATGAAGGTCCGTATGGGTTTTTTGTGTTTCGATTTGGATTTGTAATGTTTGTAATGATTTGATCTTTACACTGATTTTGTAGCTTATCAATGACGAGCATGCATTCAATTGGGTAGATGGAGCTTTATTAGATAAAATTGAGGCTTTGCAAGTGAAAAATGTGAGATTTGAGAAAGAGCTCAAAGAGGTTTCAAGAGAGAGGGAAGAGTTTGAGCAGATGGTGTTTGAGAAGGTCCTTACGAAGCTTGAGAAGGAGATATTTGAGAGGGTCAAAGCTGTCTTGATGGAGTCATCATGTAACATGAAGAAAATGATGATTATTGTACTAATTGGGTGCATGATCATGATTGGGTTTACTGTGTGTGTTGAAGTAGTATGTTTGTGTGGTATTGATCGTTTGAACAAGTGGTGTTTTAGTTATTGTCCCTTAGTATTTGTGTGTGTTCTTATCCCTTATGTATGTGTGTTCTTGTTTTGTAGTAAAACACGATTATGGTTTATGTGTTTACAATGTTTTGTGTTTTGTTCTTGTGGTTTCTTGTTCTTCTTTAGTAGTAAAACTAAACAAAAGACCAAATATTGTTGTAGACCCAAATCACATACGAAATAAATGTAATCTGAAACAAAAAGGTTATCCAAAACAAATGTCATCAGAAACAAAGCCAATTAGTTCACAAAACATAGATTAGGCTATTACATGTTTCGCCAAAACAAATACCGTTCTTAAACTACTAAAACAGAGCAGAGATATGGTCTCATCTTCACTGAGTTCCTTGAGAAGCTTGAGTGACTATCCCTTGAGAAGATTCACCTTGAGTGGCTTGAAAAGCATTACCTTTACTTTGTTTGTCCTACAAGATAATAAACCACGAGATAAGACACATGGAACACCATAATGCATGATCCTAAAGTACACAATACATACCTTTTTGTGAAACCTGCTATTGTGCTCAGTAGATTTGCAAACACCACAATACATAATCCTTTTCTTTTCTTTTGGTTGAGCTTTGGTTGGGGATTCATTCGCACCTTTCTTCCTCTTCTTGTCAGCCTTAGTGATCTTGTTTTTCTCTGTTTGTCCAGGAGGTAGAGGAGGTACAACAACATCAGGCTCCTTGGTCTTTGGCCAGAATGGTTTACCTCTGGTTGGGACAATACCATCTGTATAGTTTCTCCTCCACAAAGCAGTCCGAAACTACTGACAGACATAGTCCTCGACTTGTAGTTTCTTTGTAAGAATGACTCCATATGCATGTTCACATGGAATTCCAGGGATTTCCTACTTCTTGCATGTACAAGTGTACTTCTCCAAGTTCACTTTGTGACCACATCCACTTATCTTAGATTCATAGAGTCCATTTGTGCTTCGAGTGACCTTGCATATTTTTGCATCTTCATATTCTTTGAGAAGGAACTTGCTGACGTACGGTGTACATATACCTGATGCAAAACAAGACAACTAAGAAGCAAACAAGCAAAACAAGACAACTAAGAAGCAAACAACTACAACTTACCATTGTGACTGTGAGATTTAGCAGATCTTCTAGCAATCGTAGCCATAGCAAGCCGGCTTATCATAGTTAGCATTGAGATAAAAGGCATCTCTTTTGCCTTGTTGATAGTGTTGTTGAATGACTCGGTTGAATTATTTTCAACATCTTCACAGAAATTCTCAAGCTTGAAGTAGGCTCTAGACCATGTCTTTGGCTTTGTCTTCAACACATCATCATACACTCTAACATCATAGCATCTAATCATGTCTAAGTTTACATCAAACTCGGCTTCATTATAGCTCGATGCCAAGCTCCATAACAGTGGCTTCATCTGCTTTTTGCCAGGATGGATCTTCTTCAGATTCTCATATATATGTTTCACACACTTCCTATGTTCAATCTTAGGTAATGCCATCTCTATAGCTCTTATCAATCCCTAGAAAAACAGTGGCAAGTCAGCTGTTATTAGTCCCTGCAAAAAACAGTGACAACTAATATAGAAAAAACAGTTACAAGTGAGTGTGGAGTCCTTACCTTTTGACGATCAGAAATCATGATGTACCTTTCACCATCAAGTAGTCCCAAGTCAGTTTTCAGCTTCTTCACAAACCATAACCAGTTGTCTTTGTTCTCCACCTGTACCGCAGCCCATGTTATTGGATAGATAGCATTATCTGCATCTCTACCTAAAGCCACCAAGGTTTGTCCGTTGATCTTATGCTTCATGAATGTACCATCCATTCCTATTAATGGTCTACAAGTCTATTTCCATGTTGTCCTTAAGACATCCAAACAGACATAGAATTTGTTAAATACGTCTTCACCTGCATCGTTCTTCACAGTCACTACCGAAACACTTGAACCAAGATTTGCTACTACGATCTCAGCCGCATAGTCTTGAAGTCGTGCAAATTGTTGATCATACTCTTTTGCAATCCACCTCAGTGTTGCACCCCTAGCATTCTGACATTGATGCCTAGTCACAGTGATTCCCCACCTTTCCAAGATAATTTATTCTATCTTCTTAGGCATGTAGTAGTCCGGCTCCTCTCTAATCTTATCAACAAATAACCTACTTATCACAGGTTCCCTAAGCAGTTGACACTCACCATTAGGGATACATGTGTGCTTATCTATAAACTTGCTAACCTTCCACTTTGAGTTTTTAGGAAGAAGTGATGCATAGACTTGCCATTTGCATACTTCACCCTTCTTTTCACCACCACCAGCACATTTAAACCCAAGCTTCAACTTATCATACTTGTATTGCCATAAGTTGCAGCATGTTCTTAGAGCATAGTCTACGACTGTCTCTTTGAAGGCCACTCCATTGATGAACTTCTGCTTCTTATACAAACTACCGTCACCACGACTGATGTATGTACGAGCTATCTCTCTAACCTCGTCATCTTCTTCTTCATCGCTGTCACTATCGGGCACAACATCGTGACAGATTGACGCTTCATCCTCATATGCTTCTAACATTTGCTCGATCCAAAACTCTTCTCGTTCCTTTGCTTCTTCGTAGTATCTTTTGTCATCGCGTTTTTGTGCTTCATCGTTGTATTCATTGTTCTCCTCATTGTTCTCCTTTTCCCCATTTACAGTGACAATAGCCATCGTATCTTCCTCGTTTAATCTTACACTAGTCGTCGTGTCGGAATCAAGCACCGTCGTGTCTGATTCCATCGTCAATTTCACTCAATTTGAAGAAATTTTTTTTATAGAGTTCGTCGTTGGTTTTGGGGATTTTGCGATTTGAAAGAGAGAAACAATTTTTTTTTTTGGTTTTATTAGTTGGTTTACTGTGGGTAATCGGGTAATCCGGATCTAATCGGGTCGTAATCCTGTTTACTATGGTTAAGATGTGATTAACAAAACTCTAAACCACCATTAACCGATCCAAATTCGAACCAAATCAAATTGGTGGATATATAGACATGAACATTCCATTTGGTGGAGAAATATGCATGAACATTTCGTATTGTGTGGATATAGACAGCGATATACTAATGAGCAGTATATGCTTAGATATCATACTTCTGGTGGAGAAATAGATCGTTTTTCCCATCAAAACTTTTCAAATATGTGGAAAATGGTGAAGTGTTGAAGACTAATTAAAGAGAGATATTACGTACTTGTAGTTGCCGAGGACGAATATGGTAAGGTTGTTCGAGTCCAATTTCCACTTCCGTCAAATTTGAAGCTTTTTGTTAGAAAATTGAGCTTTTTCATATCCAAGATGTGGTGAAACATATTTTAGGTCGAATTCATGGTGGTTTGAGAAATTAAAATTTACGATTTAAATTTTGGTTTTGAGTCGATACTATTTAGAGGTAAGTTATTTTGTAATTATTGAATTTAGACAGAATTATTAAATTCTGAAATACCTAGTCTTTTGGCTCTCTCCCTCGGTTTAATAGGATCATATCATCAAAACTTATTAAATAAAATTAATGAAACTGAAGAAGAATTAATTAACTAAACTAACATATTTTTTTTAATCGTCTAGTACTAAACTAACATTAATGTATGCATTCTTAAGAAGGTTTAACAATTTTTCTCAAAGTTAACCACGCCGTGCCGTTCAACAAATACATTACAGACTCGCATGCCGTTTCTCTAAACAAAAAACTACACGACAAGCGTATCTGATAAGCCAATAATAAGGTCCACCCGAAGGTTGTGGCTATGAAAAACAGGAGATAACTGACACCGACCCTTCAAAAATCCGTTTCCCATTGGGTGCTTTGTTTTTTTTATCTCTTTGGCCCAAAACCAAAATCTTCTTCTTCAATCTCTTGACCACTTTCTCTCAATCTCTCGAGCTATGGCTTCACCGATTGTTGACGCTGAGTACTTGAAGGAGATCAACAAAGCTCGCCGTGACCTCCGTTGTCTCATCGCTAATAAGAACTGTGCTCCGATCATGCTCCGATTAGCGTAAGTCTCCATCTCTATGGTTTTTTTTTTTTTTTGATTCGATCTCGATCGTTTTTTTGAATTGTTGAAATGTTGTGTTGTGAAGATGGCATGATGCTGGAACCTATGATGCACAATCGAAGACTGGTGGACCAAATGGCTCTATAAGGAACGAAGAAGAGTGTGGTCATGGTGCTAATAGTGGTTTGAAAATCGCTATCGATCTCTGTGGTATGTGATTTTCGTATCCCTTGTTTTTTTGAAGTTTGGGATTTAGATTTTGTAATTTGTAGATTCGTCTTCTTTGTTCAGGGATATCAAGATAAGTTGAATTGTTAGTTGTTTTTGGTTAAGATTGCTTGTGAATTTTGGATTGATAGAGTTCTTGTGTGTACGTGTGATTTATCATTTTTGTCTTATGGTTTAACAACACTGTTCAATATAATCCTATTATGCCTTTGGAAATGGACTTTGAGAGATGTTATCTTTGATGATGCAGAGGGCGTGAAAGCTAAGCATCCCAAAATCACCTATGCGGATCTATACCAGGTGATTACAAGGTTTAGATTTAAATTATCATAATTGCAATGAGAATCCTATTAGAATTAAGGCTGTGAAAGAAATCCCTCGTTGATTCGTCTTTAATAGTTTCTTCGGCTATGTAATTGCTACATGTCCTTGGTGCTTTTTCTGCTCCGTTTGTGTCTCATAGACTCAGTTTATTGCAGCAGAAAAAATGGCATGTTGCTGATTGTAATTATTGACTATATTGTTTAAGTAGAATCTTTCTACTGCTGTAAAGACTAAATTCAAGTAAAAATATACAATGATTGATTTGAAACGACCAAGCAGGAGATTTTGACTAAACTCAATCTGATAGATTTCAAATGACCAAGAAGGAGATTGTAACTAAACTTCATGATTGACCAGAAAAATCTGCCTACTTTATGCTTCCTGCATTTCTGACTTTTAGTTACTGAATTTGCCTTTAGCAAGAGCGTTGTGAAAACTTCTCAGTTTTATTATTTAAATTGTAACCCACTGGTTTTTATAGAATTCACATGTCTGTGGCTTGCACCTATATCACATTTTCTAGGACTGTTTGTGTTTTTTTTTTTTTTTTTTTATCTGTTCTAATAAGGTCAGGGGTTTATATGTCAATGCCCAAATGACATGTCCCAATTCGATCAGCCGTGTAATAGCAATCAAGTTTTGGATCTGAATAATTAACTTAATCTTGTGTTTCAGCTTGCTGGTGTGGTAGCAGTGGAGGTTACTGGTGGACCAGACATCATCTTCGTTCCTGGGAGAAAAGTATATTTTCTCATTCTTTGAGACATTATAACAGCTTACCAGTTTAACATTGAAGTAAATAATTGTAATAACTGTTTGTTTCTTCCTCATAGGATTCGAATGTCTGCCCTAGGGAAGGACGACTTCCTGATGCCAAACAAGGTGCAATAATCTCTATCGTTTATGACACTTTGATTCTTTCTGCAAAAACTCTAGTCATGGAATTAGAAGATCGACTCTGTGAATTTACTCGGTTTATTTTTCCATAGGTTTCCAACATCTTAGAGATGTCTTCTACCGCATGGGACTATCTGATAAGGATATTGTGGCACTCTCAGGAGGCCATACTTTGGTAAATCCATTGTCCATGTATTTAACCTCCGTTGTTTTTTAACGAGAGAAAGGTATGTATGTACTTACGACCACTTTTGGACGTGTGTAGGGAAGGGCTCATCCTGAGAGGTCAGGCTTCGATGGACCATGGACCCAAGAGCCTCTGAAGTTTGACAACTCCTACTTCGTGTAATTTCCATTTCTTTATCCTCAAAGATTATAAAGTTCTCTTTGGTTTTGAATCTTTTCTGTTTGTGTTTCCAAGAAACAAGTAGCAAACAACTACTTTGTATTACAAAATCGGTTAACCCGTGAGTAATTACTGTTTTGGTATCAGTGAACTGCTGAAAGGAGAATCAGAGGGTTTGTTGAAACTTCCAACTGACAAGACTTTATTGGAAGACCCCGAGTTCCGTCGTTTGGTTGAGCTTTATGCAAAGGTATAAACTCAAATTCTTCTCTGCCTCTAAACCATTTGTTTCCTGCATTGCTATGATAGGAACATAATTCGATTTCCTTTTATTGATTTCCCATATTCACTGAATTCACAAGAACTCACACAAATCCTAATCACCAATAGGTACTGATGTTGCAAAGTTAATATATGAACACTCTTATGGATTCTTACCATTCTATATCACCTTAAACCCTCATTGTCCCTATAGTTCAATCAAAAAGCTGTAGATAGAAATCACGATACTTTTCTATGATTTATGTTCTTGATTAATGATTGAAAATTTGACCTTGAGCTGCATATATTTAAAATCTAATAAAGCAAGCAAACTGATTTACCACATTTGTTATGTTTTTGTTTTGTTAGCTATTATTTGACAAAGTTCATTTTGTTGTGACAGGATGAAGATGCATTCTTCAGAGACTATGCGGAATCTCACAAGAAACTCTCTGAACTCGGATTCAACCCGAGCTCCTCAGGGGCTAAACCGGTTGCAGACAGTACAATTCTGGCACAGAGCGCGTTCGGGGTAGCGATTACTGCTGCGGTTGTGGCCTTGAGTTACTTTTACGAGATTCGGAAGAAGATGAAGTAAAATAAAGATCCACGAAGCAAACAATTTCTCTTATTTGGCATTAAAGAAACTATCAATCATCTACTCTAGAATTTGTAGTTCTAAGAATTCCATATCAGATAATACCCTATTTTGTTGCTACACTCTTTCGTATTTTGTAGTTTAAAATTCAGTATTGGTCGTGATTAATGGTTACGTTACTGTTCCATACGACGTTAGCTAAAACACTTTAATGATTACACTCTTACCAAAAGCAACATCAACCACATTTGTAGATGCTAAATACTTCCTTGCATCCATATAACATAACTCCAAACACCATTTCCTTGAATCTCCTACCTACTAATCGGAACAGCCATCTTTTGTTTCTACTCCCTCTGTTCCTAAAAGACAAAAAAAATTTGTTTCAAAAAAATAGAGTTTTACAGTTTTTTATGCACTTTTACAAATTCAAAAACAAATACTGAAATTGATTAAATTTTATTGGAAACTGTAAATCGTAGAAATCAATGCATTTTCTTAATAAGTGTGCATAACCTTAAATATCTATCTTTTTGGAAGGGAGGGAGTATATAGTATTAGTACGAAATTATTTTAATCCATGATCGTATTTTGTAGTGAATAATTCAAAATTGGTCGTGATTCATGGTTACGTTACTGTTCGATACGATGTTAGCTAAAAACACTTTAATGATTATGGTACGAGATTTGGTGGATATCTACCAAAGAAGAGTCGATATCTACAAAGTGGGACATGACCTGAAACTGGACCTAACACTGTTATGTTAGGTTTTGTTAGGTGAGGAACCTTCTTTTCCATTATTTATTTTCTTATGTTATTTATTATACAAACGGTAAGATATAATGTTGGTTGCCAATTACCACCACCTACTCAATTGGCTCCGATTGCATCTAATGGACGCAAAGCGTTTCCGAGTCAACAAATCAAATAGTATAAACTTTTTTCTATCATAAATAATGTTGTTACATAAGAAAAAGTTGTATTTGAATGAAATGTAAAAGGATTTTTAGTTTTTTACCTAACTAACACACACAAAAAATAGACAAACTCTTGGCTTCTAAATTTGGACAAGAACGATGGGGTTAGGTTAATATGGTAAATACAATTTAATTTAGGTTAATTAGGAAATATCTATTAGATATTGCACTGTGTATTGGTACCCATTTTGGGTATGTATCCATACATTTTTAAAATCGTATATATATACCTTTATTTTAAGATTTGTTTGGTGTGTGGACAACAAATCACATGAATACTCTATTATGTCGGTAGGGAGTTGCGAGTAAATGTACACCATAAAATCTACCAAACTTCTTTTAAGATTGTCTTTCAGGTATCAAACAAACTTCTACCAATAAAGCGTCTTTCCTTTTCTTAAAAAAGAAACTCCAAACAATTTTTCAATACCACAATCATTATATACTTCAAGAACCCTATTTCAAATATACTAGCCATGATTCATCAATTTGTTCTTTTTATATTGTAACAAACTTACATTAAATAAATTTACCGATTAGTAGTGAGTGGTTTAGATATTTGTTTGTGGGTTAATAGATTAACATTTTTCTTTTTCTTTTTGAAGACCAATTAATAGATTAACATTCGAATCTTCATGTGTAAGTATTAGCTAAATTACCTCAATTATATGGAGGAATAACGCCTAACATTATTCAATGCATGACAACAAAGTTCTTGATTCTTGAATATTCTTTTGGCCATATATAGTCTTTGTAACTTGTCAACAAAATCAAATAAAACAAAGATGTTGGTTGTTATTTTCTCGGCAATATCAGTTAATTTTATAGAACCAAGCAATAATCTTCTGGCTAAAAAAAACAAGATATTCCATTTGCACTATTGTCATTGTTGTATCATCACTGGATTCAAACCAGCATGTTGCATGTTATTGATGAAAAGGCAACATCCTTTTTAACATTTCCTCTAATGAAAAAGAAATTAAAGTTCACAAACATTTTTAGTTGCGATCATAAATTATATCAATTTTAGGATTTGAAATTAGTCGTGTAAACAATTTGTTTTAGAAATTAGTTTGCTTAAAGAGTTCCAATCCAATGATTTATTACTCGATGTTAAAAGCTTGCAAAAAGCGTTTCTCAATAAATTATGTTAATTTTTTAGAATTAGTTGGACGTTAGTCACGTTACGATAAATAAGAAACCTTGAATTAATGAAAACGAAAAAAACAATTAAAAGATTGGTATATGGTAGTTGGGAAAGTAAAAAGGTCGCGTCTTGGGGGAAATCATTTAAGGAGAAGAAGAAAGCAGGTAGAAATCAATTCTATCTTTTTTTTTTTCATTACAATACAAACTCCACGTGAGATTTCACCTTCCACACTATTTTTATACCCAAGCCAACACAACCAACTAGTATCGCAAACATATCCGACTAATCTCAAACATAAACTAATTCGAACGCCTCAAGTTCGTTGGACGAAACACAATCCCACTTACCTTACAAAATTGAATTGGTTCCTAGGGAAAAGCTATACTCGAAAAACGAGTTTACGCATTTTTTATAGACAATTACCACTAAACTACAACACGTTGGACTTTACACTACTTTTATGACATATTTAGATTTGGAGAGATTACTTTGATGTAAATTTATTTATTATTTTTCAAATATCCATGAAGAGAAAGATATTCGAGAAACCGCACATTATAGGAACTTTTGAATGGGAGTTAAATCGCAAATAACTATCATAATACATAGCTAAGTAGTATATATCATGTATATTCAAGGTTTTACACTTTTACTTATGCAATGGTGGGGAAAAATGCAAAAAAACACCTAAGAAATCTTTCAATCGACAAAAAAACCCCAAGAATTTTTTGTGATGATAATTAAACCCTAACGTTTTAATTTAAGGCAAATTAAACCCTAACCTTTTAATTTAACGCAAATTAAACCCTAAAAACAAATATTGTTCAATCATTAACGAATTTAGAGGTTTAATGGTTTAATTCAGGGGTTTACGTTCATTAAACAACCATTACCAACAAATCTATTCATATTCAAATTAATATACTTTAAAATCCACTCATAATAAAAAGTTAAGAAACCACAAACCTAGATACTTAGCATTTTTTTTGCTAGCCCTTGCCATTACGACGATGAAAGAACAAACGATTATGATGGAGACAAAGTAATGGACGCTGAAGAGAATCGCCGTTGTTGTTTGATACATGCTGGTAAATTTTTCATTGACGCTGAAAATTATAGCGGCAACTTTTGAGTGATGTAGTCACCTTAACGACGCATTTCTTTTCCGACGACACCTCCATCATCATTGTTTTGTCTTATTACTTGTTTTGGTTAATGTCATTTAACTCTGACGCAGCCGCAATCGCAGATATGAGCAAAAAACATGCTAATTCTAAATAAAAAAATTGAACACGAAATTGTATAATTACACAGATCTTTGATAAATCTTTAAACGTACCTTGCTTTTGAAATGAATTTGAAGTTGCTAGTGCACTTCTTCGTCTCATCGCCATATATCTTCTAAATATGCTAATGATTTAACAGAATTTATTGTTAGGGTTTAATTTGCATTAAATAAAAAGGTTAGGGTTTAATTTGCCTTAAATTAAACCGTTGAGGTTTAATTATCAGCACAAAATTCCTTGGAGTTTTTTTGTTGAAAAAAAGATTCTTTGGGTTTTTTTTTGCATTTTTCCCTGCAATGGTGTCTATCATTATCATTGCTATAGGTAAAAAGAAATGGAGACTAGAGAATGAAAGGTGGACATTTTAACTGAAATTGTATTAGTAACTAATTCTTATTGATTAGCCGTTGCTTTCCAAATCATCAAAACATCCAAGTTTTGCTAGTACATAAATTAAATTAATATATCAATATCATTGTAATATTTTAAGAAAAAGAATACCTAACGAACATGTTTTATTTTGGAAATCCTAACTAACATTTTTAAAACTTATTGATTTGAACATTTTACTTTGGATGCTTTTTACAACCTCATTACCAAACGCACTATGACATATACTATTTTTCTCAATATTGTAAGTTTGTAACCATAAATGTCTATAATTCGATGCAGTACGAAACCATCATACTTGTCCATAACAAAAAAAAATCCTTCCAAATTATTACTTTACTCCTCAAATATATTTTCTACTTACATTACCTATAAGCCAATTCTTGTACAATATTACATTTTCTTGTGATAAAGAGAAATAGACTATATACACCGTAAACGTATATACTTTTTGTAACCAATAATACCAAATTTTAGTATCTAACTCTATGGATATTAAATTACTAAACGCATGTGACCATTCAAAACTCGAACGTGTTTACATAATCGTACGTTAAAAAAACAATTTATGGTTTCACACCTACTTGGCTTAAGTTCACTTCGGGTTTGAAAGAAAAAACATAAATGCTGTATCACGTTTTCACATTGAAATTGTGAACAAGATCGTGTGAATGAATGTTGCAGGTTATACTTCATAGGTTTTGATGATACAAAATATAAAAACAAAATAATACTTCTTTATACATGTGGGTCATGATTTACTATAAAATATAAATTATGAGAAGTATTAATATAAGTTCTTTTACCACGGACAAATCACTCTTACACTTATAGATATACGGTATACTATATTTTCTGTTCTATATGTTTTGATGCTTTTCAAACATTTAGACTTATGATTTAATATATGAAAATTGTTATAAAGAAGATTATACCACTGGAAAATTGTTATAATCCTTCTAAACCACAACATATGATATCTTTTTCTCTATGTTTTTGATGGACTTCATTTTATTTTTAATTCGTGAAAATTATGACAAACGGTTTTACATGTTTTAAGCTAGAGATCTCATGTAAATTTGAATTCATTAATTTACATATTTTTTTATAAATGGCATTCAAATTCCAAACTTTTGGTATGGAAAAAATAAATAACCTTTGATAGACCAAAAGATTTCTACCTTCGAAATAATAATTCAAAAATAAAATTTAATTGAAAGAAGGAAAAAAATTTAATAAAAATGGATCCCACTAGCCACTACTTCAAACGTGTCTTACCAACTCTCTTCTAGAAACAAATTAGGCTTCACCTTCCTCCTCCAACCTTTCTCTCTCTCTCTCTCTCTCTCAAAACTCCTCTCCATAAAACCCTAATCTCATCATCACAACAATCAGAGTCATCAAGAACCAAGAAGATGGGTAGGTCTCCATGTTGTGAAAAAGACCACACAAACAAAGGAGCATGGACAAAAGAAGAAGACGATAAACTCATCTCTTACATCAAATCTCACGGTGAAGGTTGTTGGAGATCTCTTCCAAGATCCGCCGGTTTACTCCGGTGTGGTAAAAGCTGTCGTCTACGGTGGATTAACTATCTCCGACCTGATCTCAAAAGGGGTAATTTCACTGTAGAAGAAGATGATCTCATCATCAAACTCCATAGCCTTCTTGGAAACAAGTAAGACTCTCTCACACACTTCAAAACAAGAATCCTCTGTTTTTTATGCTCTGTTTCTTATGTTCTGTTTCTTGATTTTTTAGATGGTCTCTTATTGCAACGAGATTACCAGGAAGAACAGATAATGAGATTAAGAATTATTGGAATACACATGTTAAGAGAAAGCTTTTAAGAAGAGGGATTGATCCCATAACTCATCGACCTATCAACGAGACCAAAGCTTGTAAAGATTTTTCTGAAGCTAGAGAAGAAGAGGATTCACTTGTAAAGATTCTTTCTTTTGGTCCTAAAGTGGAGAAAGATCAAGAAAATGGACTGGTTTGCAAAAAGGAGATAGATGAGGACTTAGTTGGTGAAGAAAGAAGATGCTTAGATTTGAATCTTGAGCTAAGAATCAGTCCACCATGGCAAGACCAAGTACATGGGAGAGAGAAGTTTCATTGCAATGCGTGTCGTTTTGGATTTGGAAACGGCAAGGAGTGTAGATGTGGTGATGTGAAATGTCAGACAGATGAGAGTAGTAGTAGTAGTTATTCTTCAAGTGATATAACTAGTAGCATTGGTTATGACTTCTTGGGTTTAAACTCTAGGGTTTTGGATTTTAGTCCTTTGGAAATGCAGTGAAATGTTACATAATAATTTTTCTAGCTGTGAAATGAAATTTCATATAAATCTTTTTCATAACTTTCAATTCAACGTTAAGTTGATTTCTACGAGTTCGAATTCCATATTTTTTCGGACTATCGAATATGATGTCTTTTGTGGAATTTCTTATAAGCTTACTACAAAATGTACAACTTCTTTATGGTCTAATCTTTACTTGACAAAAAGATGCATTAACATGTGATCCCATGTACTTGACTTTGGTTGTAGGTATTTTTGTCAGTATTTTACTCCATTATTGTGGGTAAAAGCATGGGTTAACTAAGTTACCATAAGTCCAAGCCATGCTTGACATTTGTGACTGGTTATATTCCCAAGATGTACTTGACATACCAAGAAAGTGGATAAGTTGTGTAAGGATGAGATTCGTGAGAAACGGAGAACGATTGAAAATGTTAAAAAGAATAGATCTTTAAGGTTATGCACACTTATTAAGAAAACACATTTATTTCTATGATTTACAGTTTTCAATAAAGTTTAACTAATAATATTTCAGTATTTGTTTTGGAATTTGTAAAAGTGCATAGAAAACAGTAAAAACTCTATCTTTCTGGAACAATTTTTTTTTGTAAAGTTTTTATCTTTTAAGAATAGAGTACATGTTTTTTTTCATTTCTACCTTTTGACATATTTCTTTTGATCATTTTTAATATCGATACAAAACATACAATGTTTTAGTTAAATTGTTCGTCTTTTTATCAAAGTAGATTTTTCTTCACTTGATATAACAGAAATCACTAACCTAGTTCCAAAACAATACAAATGTATATAAAACATTGATTCGTGTGGACATCAAATTTCTATACGATATGTGTATGTTAGGTGAAAATGCTAGACATAACTCAAAACCAATTATCAATTAATAGATTGATCCAATTATCAATTAATAGATTGATCTATGTCTCTCATCCATTACTTAGGTCTCATTTAAACTTCTGATTTGAACTCGTAAGTTCCTACCTAACATATTCTCTCGAGATGATAGTTATTACATGATCAATTTTCTAGTTTCATTACTAATGAAGTCTTTTGAGAGTAAACACTAAGAGGACGCTTGATAATGACTTTTACTTTATACTTTTGCGGTACACTTTTAGCTGTAGAGATTTGGCTGTTAATGTTGTGACTTTAGGCTATAGAGATTTTGATTGTAAATAAAAGACTGCTTGATAATATAATTTGTAGAATCTTTGACTGTTATTTTTATAAGTACTTATAAATATTTTTTTGTAAAAAAAATTAATTACAACATAAACTTAAGAAAAAAATTATAAAAGAAAATCATTTATTATATTATTTCATGTTTTGGTTTCATAACCAAAAATAAGTATATGAATATTTTAGGGTTTTGACTTTGATTTTTTTTTGGTTGTATAGAACGTTAGCATTTTACTTTCCCAAAACAAGTTCAATCACAAATAAATGCTGATAATTTTTTATTTATTTTGCAAATTCTCATCAATCTGAATACATCTAAAGTACTCACACTACTTTTTTTTAAGCAGCAAAAAGGAGATTTTGAATTGGGATAAACCCATTAAAACACTCATAACAAAGTCTACTAATATTTAAAGCTTATACCTTGGATCCGGATCGATGATAGGTCGAAGTACCTAACAAAAACATTTTAAGCACTTTCTTTTGTTAGCAAAGTTAAAAAGGAAATGAGAAATGAGAAATTCACATATTTCAGTCAAGCCTACTACAATAATGAATGGCCTGCTAAAAATATATACAAACGATAAAAAAATAAAATAGCCCAATGCTCCTATGGGCTATGGGCTTCTTTATATTGGGTTCATGGTCATCAAAATAATATTATCAAAATTTGATATATAGCCGTTGTGGTGGTAGTTCATAATTTGACGAATATAGTAATATTAAGGATCACAAAAGTTTCTGATGCGATGCTTTATTGCCCAATTGCAGCAAACTCACATTCTCTGCCTCTCAAGTACGCTCCATACGTAAACAACAAATAATTCAAAAATACTTATCAGTATTTAAAAGCCTACTAATTGTAAATTAGTACTACAAGTCTATATGATTATGTTTAGTTGATTACTAATCGTTTTATTGACAAATCCAATGGTTATAATCGTTTTATTGACAAATCCAATGGTTATAAGTGGATCGTATAATATAAGTTACGATGATCTCACATGCATGTGATCATCACCTTTTTTCCTGGAGACAAAAGTGTCTTCCTCAGTTCACATGCCCACTTTCGTGTCAAAATATACAAAAATAAAATAAAATACACAAAGACATCATTTTCGCATTATCTCAAACGCTGTCGTTTCATTAATATCTCTCTCCACTATCTACAACAATAAAAGTATCTCTCATTTGTTAATGAAGATAATTAATGGATTTAAACAAAGATTAATTCCCCATCATAACTATTACACAAATAATGACACAACACATGAATATAATTCCAGGACCAAACAAAAATTTACGGTCTTTTCAAAGTCAAAACCAATCATATCAACAAAACAATTTAATATTTAGCGAAATTATGCTAATCAACCATATTATTATCTTCGTTATACAAAATGGAATATGACTCATTTTCTGCTGCCGTCTCATTAGTATCAGTCTCCAGACTCTCCACTATCCACGAGACCACAACCACAAAAGCATCATTTGTTAATGAAAGTTAATTAAAGGATTTAATCCAAAGATTAGTAGTACTCGGTCATATACTATTACTCAAATAATAACACAACATATGAATAAGTTTACACACTAGCTCTTCATTTCTTTTTAAAAATTATGTTATTCTTTATTATTCTTTAATGTTCATATTAGAAAACAAAATAAGAAAACATATTAGAATTTCTATTTTACTCTTAAAAATGAATTTGACTCTTGCTATTTTTCATAAGACTTGAGGTTAAATTTGGTATGTAAAGTTAAAATATATATTGAAAATGTAAAACGACAACTAATTTGATACAAAAGAAAAAGCGTAGAAACACAACTAATATGAAACGGAGGGAGAATCCAATAATGATTATTATCAGAGTAATTAACAATCAAAACAATTAATAATTTATTAATCCAAAACAAAACAAAAAAAAACGTAAATTAAATTACTTTCTCCTTTATATCAGAGCACCAATGTCGGTAAAACCCCACTCACTCCACACTCTTCACTCTCTCAATGGCTTCCTCTCTTCTCCTCCTCCTCTTCTTCTTCCTCTCTTCTCCGATCACTTCCACTACCGCCGAGATACCCTCAAAAACCTTCATCATCCGTATCGATGGTGGATCTATGCCATCAATCTTCCCAACACACTACCACTGGTACACTACCGAATTCATAACCGAACAATCAAAAATCCTCCACGTTTACCACACAGTCTTCCACGGTTTCTCCGCCGTAATCTCCCCTTCCTACGCTGATAACCTCCGTAACCACCCCGCTGTCCTCGCTGTCTTCGAGGATCGCCGTCGTTACCTTCACACTACACGCTCTCCTCAATTCCTAGGTCTCCAGAACCAAAAAGGACTTTGGTCAAATTCAAATTACGGATCCGATGTAATCATTGGAGTTCTCGATACTGGAATCTGGCCAGAACGTAGAAGCTTCTCAGATCTTAACCTAACTCCAATTCCAAAACGATGGAGAGGTGTTTGCGAATCAGGTACTAGATTCAGATCTAGTAACTGTAATCGTAAACTAATCGGAGCGAGGTTCTTCGCTAAAGGACAACAAGCAGGAGTACTCGGAGGTATCAACAAAACCGTTGAGTTTTTATCTCCTCGTGACGCTGATGGTCACGGTACACACACTGCATCAACCGCTGCTGGTCGTCACGTTTTCGATGCGAGTATGTCAGGTTACGCTTCTGGTGTAGCGAAAGGTGTTGCTCCTAAAGCTAGAATCGCTGCTTATAAAGTTTGTTGGAAAGATTCTGGTTGTTTAGATTCAGATATCCTTGCTGCTTTCGATGCTGCGGTTGCGGATGGTGTTGATGTTATATCGATCTCGATTGGTGGTGGTGATGGTATTACTTCACCGTATTATTTAGATCCGATTGCTATTGGTTCTTATGGAGCAGCTTCTAAAGGAATATTCGTATCTTCTTCTGCTGGTAACGAAGGTTCTACTGGTATGTCTGTTACGAATCTTGCTCCGTGGGTAACTACTGTTGGAGCTGGTACTATTGATCGGAATTTTCCGGCGGATGCGGTGCTCGGTGATGGACATAGACTTAACGGAGTTTCTTTATACGCTGGAGTTCCGTTAAACGGTCGTATGTTTCCGGTTGTTTATCCAGGTAAAGCTGGTATGTCATCGGCGTCGTTATGTATGGAGAATTCTTTAGATCCGAAACATGTCAAGGGTAAAATAGTCATTTGCGATAGAGGTAGTAGTCCAAGGGTAGCGAAAGGTTTAGTTGTGAAGAAAGCTGGTGGTGTTGGGATGATTTTAGCTAATGGTGCTAGTAATGGTGAAGGATTAGTTGGTGATGCTCATTTGATTCCGGCTTGTGCTGTTGGTTCAAACGAAGGAGATAGAATTAAAGCTTATGCTTCAACAAATCCGAATCCTATTGGTTCGATTGATTTTAGAGGAACTATAGTTGGGATTAAACCAGCTCCTGTGGTTGCTTCTTTCTCAGGGAGAGGACCTAACGGGTTAAACCCGGAGATTTTAAAACCGGATTTGATTGCTCCTGGTGTTAATATCCTCGCTGCGTGGACCGATGCGGTTGGTCCGACGGGTTTACCGTCGGATCGTAGGAGAACGGAGTTTAATATTCTATCCGGTACTTCAATGGCTTGTCCTCATGTTAGTGGTGCGGCGGCTTTGCTTAAATCCGCCCACCCGGATTGGAGCCCCGCCGCGATAAGATCCGCTATGATGACGACTACAAACCTCGTGGATAACTCGAATCGATCGTTAATCGATGAATCAACTGGAAAATCCGGGACGCCTTATGATTACGGGTCGGGTCATTTGAATTTGGGTCGGGCTATGGATCCGGGTCTTGTGTATGATATAACTAATGATGATTACATTACGTTTTTATGTTCGATTGGGTATGGACCGAAGACGATTCAGGTTATTACTAGGACGCCGGTGAGGTGTCCGACGACGCGGAAACCGTCACCCGGGAATTTGAATTATCCGTCGATCACGACGGTTTTTCCTACTTCGAGAAGAGGGTCGTTGAGTAAGACGGTTGTGCGGACCGCGACGAATGTTGGGCAGCCTGATGCGGTTTATCGGGCGAGGATTGAGTCTCCGAGAGGAGTTACGATAACGTTGAAACCGCCGCGGTTAGTGTTTAGTTCTGCGGTTAAGAGACGGAGTTATGCGGTTACGGTGACGGTTGATACAAGGAATGTTGTGTTGGGAGAAACGGGTGCTACATTTGGGTCGGTCACGTGGTTTGATGGTGGTAAACACGTGGTTCGGAGCCCGGTTGTTGTGACCCAATCAGACCCGTTGTAAAAAACCGGGTCGGGTTTTTGGATGATCATGCGGTCATGATCGTGTAGCAATAACTGTAGAATTTTGAGTTAGTGGGACTGTTTTTTAATATTTTTAATGTTTTGTGTTTTATTTTCTTAATGAGATTATTATCTTGTCTTATTTTTGGGTTTTTTGCATATGAAAATTATATATGTTTAAAAAGAAAATGAGAAGAAAACAAAAAACATTTTACTATTTTGGCTTGATTATTGAAAACAAATCAGGATGGAAAACAAAATTGAAGTTGAAGTATCGATGATGTACACGTTCATCTTATCATTGTACTAAGAAATGATTTATGACCATGGATTTATAAATTGAATAAGACATCATGATGATAGAAGATTGATTGATTTCGACATGGGAAAAAGAGAGAATGAGATTTGATCAAAGTGGCATAACTATGGAGATGTATGTGTGTATGCTTTGACGTTTATTTGAGTTCCCACTTAAAAAAAATATTATAAGAAAAAGACATGGACAGTTAGGTAGACCCATTTCTTTACTTGGGTGTATTTGTAAATAAATTATGTAAGATCTATATTGTACTTTAACAAAAAGATCTATAATGTAAGAAAACAAAATCATAGGCTTTGTATAGCTAGACCATAGCAGTAGTCACTACTCACAAATTAAGAAATTATATATACTTAACGAATCACAATCGTAAAAGTAAATCTTACGGATATGATTTATGAGATTGAGATTAAATCTTTTACTCATTATCAATTATTGGGGTTTTCTTTTGTCATCAAATGTCATATAAAAACCAAGATCTTATGAATGAATATATCTTCGTAGACAAAACTAGTGAAAAATACGATTTTTTCTAGAGTCAAAAGCACTATATAAAGAAACTAGGCACTGATCTTATGAAAAAGAGACCAAATATAATCTTTGTCGCATACTAACACAGATCGCACATTCACTTGTTCAAACTTCAAAATCAAATTGGTGGTGGTTTTCAGTCGTTAGTGAATGAATTTGGTAAAGTTCAATGTTTATACGAATGCTCTATACATGGTCACTAATTTCCATCAATTTTTTTTTTTTAATTACTAAGAGATTTTGGGCCGAAACTCATAATCCCCCATACCCTAAACCACACCATGTAAGTCTATACTCTATATCAAGATGCGAGGAGCTAATTAAACAAAGAAACAAAATGATGTGAGTAACTTAGTAGCATATCGAACTTTCATGTGAAAGTTTGTCCATTTTGAACAAAATTCATTTACCTTGCGTGAGTAAACAATGGCATGTGAGAGTGACTGAAATGCACACGCATTTTGGGATGGACCTAATTTTGTAGTCAATAAATGGAAACCTTGTTTCAATAAATCCCCCATGCCAATATCAACATCCAACTAACTATTTGATACTTTTGGTCACAAAAAGGTATTAGATATTTCAAAGAGAATAACCCTTTGTCTATCATGCCATATTGCCTTGTATTATATGGCCGACCCCAACATTTGCTTAGCCACCTAAAAATAAACTATCTGTATATCTAAACCATTGATGGTTTAGTGGTTAAAAATTAACAAAACTTCGAAAATATTCACACATTTTCGGAAAATTTTCAATCATGATTGACCATTGTAAACATTATGAATGACAAAATATTCGCTTTTTCTTTACAGATTTCAAAAGAAAAATCTACTTCCAAGTGAGACGAAACTTCGAAAATTTCGTGGATCTTACACTTGCAACCTTGGGTCCATTGTGACAGCAGTACCATCAACAAAATTATTATTCACATATAAAGCATAACCTTTTTTTCAACCGTAAAAGTTGTAAGCTTTTATAAAGGGGGTTCGTTCTCCGACATTGCATTTGCAATAGTTGTTTTATCAATGAAAGACCTGCCAAAAAGGTAACTTAAATTGAAATAGAGTAATATCGTTTTTCTTGTTATACATAATTAATTATAAAGTTATGTCTCAACTCAAATAGAAAACGTACCAAAGTTTGAAATCATTAAAGGGCTTGTGTGACTATTTATATTTTATGTCCTACGACAAAAACAAAATGTAAATGATGGAGCGCATGAGACGGTGATTTGGGATTAAAGACTTCAAAGTTTAAGAGATTTTTAACAACGAACATTTCATCATTTTCGAAGTGATAGTGGGTGGGTCCCATCAATATGCCTATAGATACAATGAAAAGTCAAAAGAAAATTTAAAACAGTATTGCTTTCGTTGAGAGTTGAACTCAAGACCTCCCGCTTACTAAACGGGTGCTCTAACCAACTGAGCTACGAGAGCCTTTATATATGAGATGTAGTGACATAATTATTTTTATAATATTGCAAAAGGAAGGGGTACTCTACTACTCTTGACTTATGTTGTTGTTTAAGATCCACAATGTTCGAAATATGTTGTCGAAGTTTATAGAGTCTAGAGAGATTAGATTTGTGAAATATAGCGTGAAGATCCTTCAAATCTTAGAAGCATATTTGAAATACAGAAAACGGGTGTATACACTATAGACTGAGTTTATATACATACTCACATTTGGCCTAAACCAGAGCCATAAACCAAAATGTAACTCTAAATAAGGTTTGTAGACATTATTCACAAGCATCAAAATATATACAACTGATGTCGATCAATCAAAATTATTTTGCTAAAATATTCATTGTACAAAAAATGTCATGCATTATAATTCTGAATCATATCAATTACACTATTATATACAAAAAACATTTAATTAGGCTAAGTTGTATAGTAAATATTATAAAAACTGAAATATCAAACAAATTCTATCAACTAAGCAAATAAGTTGATCCTTTTCATAGATGGGTTTAGATATATCATATATCCTAACACCAGTCTCCTATAATTTACAAATCTTAGAAAGATTGTGTTATGCAATAAAGATGAATTTTGAAATATTTGGAATGGAGGAACGCTTTTGCATACAAAAGATAATATTTCAAACATATCTGTGACATGACTTTCACTTTGGAGGAATTAAATTTTCTAAGCTTCGTAGTTTGTTAATTTATTGTAGGATAAGAAAACATTTATTATTATTGCTTTAGTTACTGGATCAGATTGTTCAAGAAGGAGATTTAGATTCTATTTGAAACATGATTTTAGGTAAAAAAGATTTCAGTAACACCGCTTTTTACGATACGCCTGTTGATTCAGAAGAACAATGGCCATTTTGTGACAAGAGCAAACTTCGAAGAACCCAATAAGATCATCCTTCAAGGTACAGAAAAATATAGCCACTTAGTTTTTTTTCTTACAGATTTTACGGTGACAATAATTAAACTCTACTTTACTGTTAAAACTTGATATTTACGAACTTTTAGATTATAACACATTCAACAACACAATGCAAGAGAATAATTACTTTAACTCATCAGCTAAAGATGTGAACTGAAATATGAAAGTTCTAAAACTCAGAGAAGGCACTCAAGTCACATTTTAAAAAATCAGTTATATTCCAACCAACTAGACATTTTCAGAGCACTTCAACAACTTTTAACAGACTTGGTTCCTTCTATGTTCATGATCTTGGTTTTTATGGGTAAAGTTCATATTTACGCCACAATATATGTAAGATTTTTGTATGGATATTATATTGGACCAAAAGAAAAGGCCTGCACAGATAAAGGTGCAAAAGAACAGAGAAAGAACCACGTTAAGATCTCAAATGAAAGTTATACCTTAGACAATAGTTGTAATTATTTTACAAACACAAAAATATATTAGGAAACCTCAAGAATATAAACTGTCTTGGGAATTATGTTTAAACGAGAAAAGAAGATGAAGGAAGAGAAACATGGAAGTGGACTGGAGCGAGAAGGAAAACAAAAATAGTAAGAGATGAATGATGGAAAAAGGAGCTTTCCATTTACTCTCTCGATACATTTGACCTATTTTCTGTTTTTCAATTCCGCATAATTTATTTCAAATTTTCACAAGTACATAACATTTTAAATTGGAACCATTCTAAGTAAAAATGATTTTGAGTTGGCTAATAGGATTTCTTTTTTAAGTTCTTTTAACCAATACAATAAAATCCGCGCGTATGCGATGATACTCACCTAGTGTGCATATAAATCTCTGTTTTTTTTGTTCTAACCAAGGGTCTAGTAGTGAAAGATTAGAGCGATCCACTCAATAACAGTCCACGATGATGTTAAGAGCTAAAATGTTCCATTATTGCAAAATCATGTTAAACTATGAATCAAACAACTGTTAGGAACTTGGGATTATTTCGGTTTCGCATTTGATCTTTGAATGTTTATCAATTAGTTGGTGGCGTTGTGTAACAATTATATCTTTATCCAATGCTCTGTCTGTTCTATTTCATGTGCTTAAAAGTGAGAAAGACAAGAAGAAAAAAACTGATTCTATACAGGAACATGAAACAGAGGAGTGGGAAGAAAAGCAGAGGATCACAACATAATTGTCTAAACTTTGAAAAGTCTTTAACGGTTAACAGCAACAATAATTGTCTCGTTATGCCAAGTCGATTTCTGTAGTTTTGAATGTATGTGGGAAATTTCAAACTCATGTGATATTTATACCTTTTTGACAAAGTCTTCTCAAATCAATGCCAAATCTTGTTTTAAAATTTTGACCAAGTCTTCTCAAATAAAAAATAATGCTATTTCACTGTGAAGCCACATATTCTTAATTGTAATAATCCACCAATTCTCTTGTGTAAGTACCAAGTAATCAAGAACATGACCTTAATTAATGGTGTGTCCCAACACAACATTTTCACTGTTTACATAAACTCTGCGTAGGTTATGTTCAATGCGGTGCAGTGAGATTTAATCGGTTGTTCTCTTGGGGTTCTCTCTTCTGTCTTCCCTCTATTCTCAATTTCTCTCTCTCTCTCTGCCTATCTTGTATCTCACGGCTCTCTCTTGTATGTCAGACCAATGCTTCTCTGCTTTTCCTTTTGGATTAGGGCATGTCATTGTCATCAATTATGGGCTGCTTCTCATCATATACCAGTTTACATAGATCCAAAGCCCATATTCTCTGTTTTGTTAGCTAAACCGTAACGTGATCACTTTGCCACTTGTCCAGCAAACGTTGTCACGTTATCTTCGTAAGGCTACAAACTTTTCCAATCCACAAAAGTTGTTTTCTTTAGTTTTTGAACATATGTGAGAAATTTCAAACTCATGTCACTAACAATTAGTAACTCCAATACTTTTAGTAAACGCTACTTCCAAGAGAGCAAGACTTGATGACCTTGACCATGAAGATCTCTTTCTATAAGATAAGTGCCAGTATCTTCATTGCCAAATCACATCTACACCAATCTTCTCCTTCTCTTTGCTTAAAGAATATTTTCTTCTTCAAATACTTTTTCATGACGACACTAATGTCGGGTTTACGTTTACGTTTGGGTTTTCTCTTGGTACTCTTACTCTGTTGTGTCTCCGCTTCAAGCGTCGTTACTTATGGTAGTGCTGCTGCTTGCGGTCTCAGCCAAATTCAAGCCTTTACGCAGTTCAAGAGCGAGTTTAATTCCAGAGGTTGCAACCAAACTAACTACTTCAATGGAGTCTGTTGCGATAACACTACAGGTGCGGTCACAGCGCTACAAGTACCAAGTGGCTGCCTTAGTGGAACTCTGAATCCCAACAGTAGCCTCTTCCGTTTCCATCATCTCCGTTACCTCAGTGTTTCTTACAACTACTCCACCTCCTCTTCAATCCCTTCCGGTTTGGGCAATCTCGTAATTTTTCCAAACCCTTGATCTCTCTCCATTCTCTACACTCATGGTCAGACCACATTAAATAGTCGGAGCAATTGTAACAATACACTATATCCTCTATCCTACACCACGCCTCTGCAGATACCATAGTCGATTCCTCTTTGATAACTTTCCATGTACCATCTCTCAGCTCGTAAGTGTACCATCTCCGGCAATCAATGATCCCAACAGAGGTAGACGGCTCCTCGCAGGGTCCACCGATCAAGTAGATTTCCGAACCAACCGCTACGATGCTGTCATTTGGGATGAGAGGATAATGGGAAGAAGAATAAAAAGGTATTGGAACAACCAAATTTCCACGTGGATTCTGCTTAAACCTAAACTTCCCTCTCCGTTTGGTTCGCTTTGTTTGATTAGGTTTCGACCAAAGACTAAACCAGCTCGGACATGGTTGATTGGGAAACTTTAAGCCGACATAGACACATGTTTCTTTAGCTCCGATTTGAGATCGTGTCTTATAGATTTCCATACAAGATACAAGAGATCGGAATCTTTTGGAGACAAGAGAGAGCCACGGGTAGTTCCATCTCGAGACACGTGCAAGAATGTTCTCTGCGATTTCGTCTGGTAGTGAAGAAAACGACGCTGGCTCAGGAATCGTTGCTTCAACTTCTTTAGAGATCATGATCGCCCCCAAATGGCATGTGAAGAGGAAATTAGGGCTAACTATATATGTATATATATACACGATAAAAATATATATCTTATTATATAAAGCTTGATGCGTCAAACATAATAATTCACAAGATCGCGACACGTGTCAAATCGATCGATCGAGATTTTGACACGTGTCACTTTTTAATAACTATTAATTTTTATTTTATGTTTTGTATCTATCTTAAAATTTCCTAATTACCTTATATGTTTTTGTGATTTCCTTTTCTATTTTGTAATTTGTCATTCTTCTTTTTAAAATTTCCTAATTACGTTATATCTTTTTGTGATTTCCTTTTCTATTTTGTAATTTGTCATTCTTCTTTTTTCTTACGTTATATATTCTTCGTATAATAAAATAAGATTAATACATGTATAATAAATTATTTTAGTCCAAATAGATTTAGGTTTACAAATCCAAACTCTTTAAGGATTGCAATATCTTATCTATATAAGGTGCTTCTGTGATTCCTCAATCTTCTCACCAAGCAATTTCAAATTTCAATAATCTATTCACAAAAAACTCTTTTTCCATCATTACATAAACAATGGCTGCTCAAATTAAGACAAACACCAATTATTTAACCCTAAACCAGTTAAATAAAAAACGTGTTTATCGTCGTATTGTGGTACGTCTCATCAGAAAGTGGGAGGCGGGAAATTTTAATAAAAATAATGAACTCATAGGAATGGATCTTCTGTTACTTGATGAAAAGGTAAGTCTTTTTGTATTTTATGCCACTAAAAATCTTCATCCATAATTAATTATTTGATTAATATTTAACTACAATTTGGTTTTGTTTTAACATAGGAAAATACTATTCAAGGCTCAGTGCATCATTCGCTTCTTGGAAAATTTGGAAACAAATTATGTGAAGGAACTTTAATTGAAATTTGCAATTTCAATTTGCAAGATTGCAGTAAAAGTTATCGTGTGTCTGACCACAAATTTCTAATAAGATTTAGTGAAAGCACAACAGTTGCTTGCATGGAACATCAAGTTTGTCAAATATCTTTAGAAAAGTTTCGATTTCAAAATTATGATAATTTTGCTAAACTCAAAGATACGCGAGATGATCTATACGGTAATATTCATAACTTTTAAATTTAAATTTTATATATATGAGTATCTATGTCTAACATTGGTTTCTTCCTTAGATGCAATCGGTTATATTAAAAGTATGGAAAAGTCGGATGTCCGTACGCATAATTCATCAACTGTTCGAAGAGTAATTTTGACTCTGTTGTTAGAAAGGTATCATATTACTCAATTTTACGCATCATATTTTTCCAGCATAATTTTAATCAATTCTTTTGTCCCTTTCTGTCGTTACATGTATTGTCTAGCATGTTTCAGCATGATTATTGAATTCTAAACTAACGTTACATGCATGCATTAATTAGTAGGATGCATGTATTAATATATTATTTTCCATGATGACTTTTAATAAAGTAATTTATTCTCTTTTACTAATAAACAGTAGCGTTGAAATACAAGCAACCATATGGGCTGAACAAGCAGAACAATTTGAAGATAAATATCGTGGAGTTAAAAGTGACGACATCATTCTAATCATGACAAGTGTTTTGATTAAGATGTATCGAGGTTCAATCTGTTTGTCAGCATCTTCTGCGACTAAATTCTATTTAAATCAAGATTTTGATTCCGTTGTTGCGTTTCGACAAAGGTATGCTATTAGTAATTTTTCTTTAACAATTTACTCATTAAGATTAAACAAATATATTGCACTAATAATAATTTATTGTATTCATTCAGTTTAAAATACGATGGTGGTTGTTCAATTAATCTTGGCGGCATGATTGAACATCATGAACCGAATAATACCCGTCCTGAAATTCAACACTCAATTAATGATATTTGGGAATTTTACACATCTGCTGAACCTCAGGTAACAACTAATTTTTAATTATTTAGTTATTTTAACCAATTTCCTTTCTAATATCTCTTACTAAATCTTTATAATATTCACACAATTCTAACATATGTGCTAAAATTTAAATGCAGGACAAGATATTTGTGTGTAAAGCAACCATTATTGATATTGTATTACGTAATGGTTGGAATTACATATCATGCTCATCTTGCTCAACAAAATTGCTAAAGTCAACATCTTCACTTAGGTGCAACAAATGTGGTAAATCACAATCTGTAGGAGTTTTGAGGTATTATTCATTGTACTTTTAATTTTTAAATTTACATTGTCCATATATATAAGAATACTAACTAACTAAAACAAATCTATTGTTTTCAGTTTTAGAATTGAAATAATAGTAGATGATGGAAACGACTCTGCAACTTTTGTTTTATTTGATGCTGCTGCTTCAAAAATCACTGGCACAACGGCTGAAGACGTAAGAATTGTTTATATTTATATATATATAGTTCTCCACAATAAACTAATCTATACATTAGTGATGCTGACTTATATTTCTACTGACTCTTAAACCATTGTTAACACAGATCAAAAATAATTCTAGCGAGCAAGGATTGGAAGATATTCCCTCAAGTGTGCAGTCAATTGTAGGAAAAACTTATTTGTTCGAGGTTAAAATCAAGAAAAAAGATTTTGAGGCATCCTATCAAAATTTCACAGTTATAAAGGTTCTAGACCAATTAGAGGTGAAAAATATTTTACAACTTTGTCTTTACAAGATATCGGTTCATTCTATTATTTTATTTAACACAATGTTTTTTTGTCTCTTTATGTTTAGACAAATTCGGATGACAAGAACTGTGAAAGCAAAAGTCCAGATTACGAAGAACACGACGAACCCACCGGAGCTTTAGTGAAGAAACCACGAACTGAAGACTGAATTTATCTTTGATCTTCTATAATAATAAATAAGATAGTTCTCCTTTAATTATTTCTTCCTATCAAGTTTGTCTCTTAGATGTCTATTATTCTAAGAAAACGATAGTTTTAACTTAGTGGTTTTATTTTATTTGTCCTTTTTTCAAGAATTTATTATATTAATGCAAGGTTTTAATAAAAAAATTATCGAGCCTGATACATAACACTTATTTTATTAAGAGATCAGATTTACATACTTTTGATACCATTATATATCCAAATCATCATAAGACAAGAATTTATTATATTAATGCAAGGTTTTAATAAAAAAATATCGAGCCTGATACATAACACTTATTTTATTAAGAGATCAGATTTACATACTTTTGATACCATTATATATCCAAATCATCATAAGAAACAAAATCTTTCTACTTAAATTAGATACTTGATCTTATTTGATCTCACGTTGATCATTATTATAATTCAAATCTATCTTATATATCTTATTAAAGTTCCCTTCATGTCAATTTTGGGGAACACAACAATTTAAAATTCCGTTTCAATAATGCATGTCATCGTCAAAATAAAATAATAAAATAAATTGAAGTAAGAAAATGTATCGTTGCTTAAGATCATTTTTATATTTTTACAAGTACAAAGTTTAACCACTAATTCTACTGGCAAAAGGACTATGCTATTCCTTTTTCTGGATAAAAGCAAAATTATTATTTACGTAATGCTAATTATTAAAACATATATAAAAGTGAAGTAAAAAAACATATAAAAGTGAAGTAAAAAAATAACATAGGTCCCGGACACATTATGCGTTAAGTTATTGTTGACATTGATTAAAAACAGTATCGTTGCTTAAATCAATTTTATTATTTTTGCCAATTCGAGGTTTAATCACTAATCCTACTGGCAAAAGGAATAAACTTCCTTTTCCTCGAGAAGCAAAATCATTTATTTACCTAATGCTATTAGGAAAAAGACATCTACTAATCTATATAATAAGATTAGACCAAGAGACGTTGCAATAAGCTTAAATCTCAATTGTGACATTAACCAACAACTCTACAAAGAATAAGAGAATTAGTGAGAAATCAGAAAAATCAATGAGCAAAAGAAACCGACGTATCATGAATGATGATCAGATTGCTATGATCGAGAAGGTGCTTAAAGATGAACCTAATATACGGTTGAATTTGGAGAGACTTCAGACATGGGTCCACAATCTAAACCAATGGGTAAGTATAAAACTCAAATTTTGTATGATTTATATTTCAAAATTCATTACTCTAACTTTACTTTACAAAATATAGGGTCCTGAAATTACAACTGCGCAACTTAGAAACTGGTAAGAACCGTTTTTATATATGTAATAAGTAAATCCCAGTTACTACTTTCACATCTAACAAAAAATATATTGCAGGATCAACAACAGAAAAGCAAAGGTAGCTCGCACTAGCAATCAATCAAGCCCATCAAATTCAAGTGCAGATATCTTTCAAGATAATCTTAGAGAAGAATGTAAATCCCACAACAGTTTTGATGGCAATCCAGACGGGGGAAAAAATATAGCCGGAATAAAAGGGCGATGTCTAAGAAAAAAGAGAAAATACAATCGTGGTAAGAATCTCATAAATTAAGTTCCAACAAATTCAAACTAATATTTCTCATTACGAATATTTGTTCTTCCTTAACTCAAATACGTTATTGTTTTAATGTGTGTTATTCTTTGTACAGGGATAAATGAAAACAGTCAAGAAAAAGCCAACAAATTGGTGACGTGTATGTACTGCGAGGCTTTAGTGTGGAAATCAGAAAGTCTAAAACTGAATGGGAAAGAATTAAAATTTTCGATATGCTGTCAGCAAGGAAGAGTTGAGTTGCCGCCATCTAGGAAACCTCCTGATTACTTAGAGTACTTATTATCACAATCAACGTCGTTTCGTAACAATATACGAGCATACAATTCAATGCTTGCCTTTACATCAATGGGAGGAAAAATTGACAACGATATCAATTCAGGTTATGGTCTTTACACGTTTCGTATGCATGGTCAGAATTACCATAAACTTGAATCCCTACTACCAAAAGAAGGACATATACCACGCTTTGCGCAGCTATACATATATGATACCCTCCATGAAGTACAAAACCGTCTCACTGCACTAACAAAAGGAAAGGAACATCAACTGAATGAAGATATCTTAAGAGGATTGATTCAAATGGTTGACGAGTTCAACGAGTTAGCTAAAGTATTCAGAATGGCTAGAGATAGATACGAGACTGGAAGAAGTGAAGAATTCTCAATTAGACTCATTAAAAACAAAGAACGTGGCAGACAGTTTGACCTTCCACAAGGAGAAGAGATTGCGGGACTTATTGTGGGTGACATGTCTATTCCAAATTGTGACAGGGATATAATAGTGCATCCTAGAACGGATAAACCTCAATGGATTAGCTTTTTACATCCATCGTACATGCCACTACAATATCCTTTGTTATTTGCATATGGTGAACAAGGTTATAGCGAGAGAAGCATTCCATATAGTTCTCGGGGATATGCTACCAAGAGATCATATGTTACAATGCGAGAGTATTATGCATACCAAATACATACGAGATTAACATCTCTAGGAACAATAGTTCGTTCAGGTCGCCTTTTCCATCAATACATTGTTGATGCATATACTGCTATCGAACAAGAACGTATGAACTTTTACCATAACAATCAAAAAAAGCTTAGAGCAGATCTCTACAATAATGTATGTGATGCAGTTGTACAGGGGGACGCAGATTCTACAAAACTAGGCAAAAAAGTAATTCTTCCATCTTCATTCACAGGTGGACCGCGATACATGGTAGAAAATTATCGAGATGCAATGGCAATATGCAGATGGTATGGAAATCCAGACCGCTTCATTACTATTACTGCAAATCCAAAGTGGGAAGAAATCAGTGATCATATAAAGAAGGCTGGAAACGAAAATGCAAATGATAGACCGGATATTGAATGTCGTGTATTCAAAATGAAGTTAGAAGAACTTCTTACAGACCTACAAGATGGTGTCTTCTTCGGTCCTATTAAAGCAGGTACAAATATCATTTATAATAATAAAATATAATCAATCTTTACATTTTCTTACACATCATTTTCTTTTCTTATAAACAGTTGTTCACACAATCGAGTTTCAGAAACGTGGTCTTCCTCACGCACATATACTTTTGTGGTTGCAAGATTCAAAACAAATTCCAACTCCAGACGATATCGATAGTTTCATTACATCTGAACTACCAGATAAAGTGGCTGACCCAGAAGGTTTTCAGTTGGTTGAACAACTTATGATGCATGGGCCATGCGGACAAAAGTGTATGGATGATAACAAATGCACAAAAAAATTTCCAAGACCGTACAATAACACCACAAGTATCAGTGAAACTGGCTATATAACCTATCGTCGGAGAGCTGATGATACAAAATATGTCATGAAAGGAGACACTAAGCTTGATAATCGCTACGTAGTGCCTCACAATCTCTCACTCCTAAAAAAGTACAAAGCTCACATTAATGTCGAATGGTGCAATAGATCGTCTGCCATAAAGTATCTATTCAAATATATCACAAAAGGAGTAGACATGGCTACAATGTTGATCGAGAAACTACAAGTAGTGGATCAGAATGCAGAAGATAAGTCAAAAGAAGAGAACAGTGAGATAAAAAACTATTTGGAATGTCGTTACCTCTCTGCATGTGAAGCTGCATGGCGAATCTTTGCCTTCGATATTCATGCACGTAAACCTGCGGTAACAAGGCTACCGTTGCATTTACCAGACCAACAAACAATCATTTACAATGAAGAAAGCGATCTTGAAAATATTATCTCAAAAGATGGAATTCATAGAACAATGTTGACAGAGTACATGGAGATGTGCAAAAGCTGCCCTGAAGCAAGAAAACTTACATATAGTCAGTTTCCTACAAAATATGTGTGGGATTCAGATGCAAAAATTTGGACAAGAAGGCAGAAAGGATTCAGCATAGGAAGAGTAGTGAACATTCATCCAAGATCAGGAGACTTATACTATCTGAAAATGTTGGTAAATATACTCGAAGGTCCGACAAGCTTTGATGATATACTAACAGTAGATAATGTAAAACATACCTCATTCAAAGCAGCGTGTTATGCACGAGGGATGTTGAATGGTGATTCAGAATGGAAAGAGGCTATGGATGAAGCAGCACACTATGCATATCCTTTCCAACTTCGCCATCTCTTTGTGACATTGATGCTATATTGCGAATTAAGTAGCCCTCTTTCTTTGTGGGAGCATTGCTGGCGTCACCTAGCTGAAGACATACCTAATAAACAAAGAAAAACATTCAATTTCAGTGGTCAACAATTCTCCGACGAAGAATTACAAAGTTATACACTCATAGAGTTAGAGAAAATCCTGGCGCAGAACGATAGATCATTAACTGAGTTTGAAGATATGCCAAAGCCAGACAAGGAATTGTTGAAAAAGATGAAAAACTCAATGGTCCAAGATGAAACAAACTACAAAATTCTAGAACAAGAAGAAGAACATTGCAAGTTAATCAAAACGTTAAATGACGAGCAGAAGAACGTCTACGATGCCGTTATCGACTCGATTGAGAATAATAAAGGAAAACTATTTTTCCTCAATGGACCAGGTGGAACAGGAAAGACTTACGTGTATAAGACGATCATCTCAAGGCTAAGATCACAGCGAAAAATTGTTTTACCAGTCGCTTCATCCGGAATTGCAGCTACACTTTTACCTAACGGTCGAACTGCACATTCACGTTTCAAGATTCCAATAGATCTTCATCAAGACAGCATGTGTAACATAAGTCGTAATACGATGCTTTCTGAATTACTTGAACAAACAGACCTCATCATTTGGGACGAAGCACCTATGTGCCATCGGTTTGCATTTGAAGCTCTTGATAAGAGTTTACGAGATTTACTCTCAATGTCAGATCCAGATGCAGCAACCAAAACCTTTGGAGGAAAAACAGTGCTCCTTGGAGGCGATTTTAGACAAATTCTACCAGTGATACCGCAAGGCAGCAGGCAAGAAACAGTTATGGCAACAATAAACCGGTCGTATTTATGGAACTATTGCAATATATTCACTCTTGAAAAGAATATGAGGTTGCACCAAGCTGAAAGAGATTTTGCAAAATGGATATTACGAATCGGTGACGGCACCGCTCCTAAGCCTGCAAAATATAGGAAAGCAAACAATGAAAATGACATAGTCGAAATAGACAACAAACTGCTTTTACAAAACAGTGGAGATCATGTTGAATGCATTGCAAAGTCTACGTATCATGATTTCGATGTTCTTTTTAAGGACAAGGATTATCTAATTGAGCGAGCAATTCTAACTCCAAGAAACGAAACGGTGGACGAAGTCAATAACTACATGTTATCTTGCTTAAAAGGAGATCTAAAAGAGTATTTGAGTTCTGACAGTATCGGAGACGACAAAGAAGAGGTGGCAAATCAACATATTCTTTACCCCACTGAATTTTTGAATACTTTGAAATTTTCAGGTATTCCTAACCACCAACTAAATCTCAAAGTAGGTGCGCCAGTCATGCTGCTAAGAAATATAAACCAAAGAGCCGGGCTTTGCAATGGTACAAGATTAATAATAACTCGCCTAGGAACAAGGGTTATCGAAGCAGAAATACTTACTGGAACTAATGAGGGAGTACAAGTTCTTATTCCTAGAATTAGCCTCACACCAACAGATGCAAAATGGCCTTTCAAGTTAAAGAGGCATCAATTCCCTCTTCGAGTCTGTTATGCAATGACGATCAACAAAAGCCAAGGACAAAGCTTAAACAAAGTTGGTTTATATTTGCCCAATCATGTTTTCTCACACGGACAGTTATACGTTGCGCTATCAAGAGTGACAACAACTGCAGGACTACAGATTCTTAAAGCTGAAACAAAACACTACGACAATAACGTTGTGGAAAATATTGTATTTCAAGAAGTTTTCAACAACGTCTCATCTACAAGACAAACATAAGAAAGAATTGACAGCGAAGAAAATATTGATTTGTTTTTTTAATTTTGTTTTCTATTTTATTTTTTATAATGACATAGGCTTCTCATACAATTTGTGAGTTTAAATGTTATTAAAGTCCCAAACTTCCAGTAACTTCAAAATCTGACTTTGCTACTTACCGTGATTCACACCAATGTTACCAGTGTTGGAATGCCTTGATACCTTCAAAAAAAAAACACAAGCAAAAAAACTCAGACAGTAACCAAAAATCAATAATGGGCACAAAATTTAGAGCAACACGAATCAAAAGAGAATAAATTTAGAGTTAAACAATAGAAACATTGCAATCTTACATTACGCATGTCAAGTTTCGAGGCTGCCGTTCCAAAAACCAAAGTGGCTGAGCCAAAGATGATAACAGTAGCAGCTGCGAATGCTTTTCCAACCGCAGAAACCAGAAAATCAGGGCTCATAGATTAAGCACACTTTGCAAACACTAACAAATCAGACAAAGACTCTGCTCTGTTCCTACACTAGCAAGAACAAAAGACAATCTCATCTTGGTGGCAGTTTCTACTTTTCTATACACTTCAAACACCTAGGCTTTCTTCTCTAGAAGCCCATTGTGTAACTATAAACAAACACATCAGCAAAACTACAGAAAGATACTTCATAATACTAAAACTATAACCAAAATTGCCAAGAATTGCTTGATTACTTTTCCTCACAGTCAATAACACACACCCAGAATCACAATTTTATCGATTTAGAGAACGAAGACTAAGGAGGAAATGGAAGAAAAGCGAAATCGAAAAATTACTAGAAGCAGCGCCAATGGAGGAAGCGGAGCATCGATCGAAACCCTAGCACCACCGCGACGATTGGCCGAGAGATGGATAGATAATCCCGTCGGCAAAATGTTACATCGACCAAGAACTCTACGTTTTGTTTCTCTGTTGGGTTTTTATGGCTCGGTTACATACGAATATTAGATCTTACTGGGCTTAAAATTAATATCATACTTTCTACTTTCCTATTTTATTAATTTCCCATTTTGATGTCCGTGTTTTATAAAGAGAGTTTTCATGTCCGAATTTTGATCGATCAGTTTCCATAAGCATTGTATGTATTAATTATTGAATAACAATTCATTTAATATTTTAAACAAGATCTTTTACTCTACGATTATCGTTTATAGCTATTTATTGGACAATCTCTCATCTATAAACTTTAACCTTCACTTTTATTCTATGTATTAAACAAACATATCAATAATTTAATGATAAATAATAATTCAAACAACAAACCCGTACAACGCACGGGTCCTTCACCTAGTATATATATATATATATATATACACGATTAGGTTTTTAGAAGAATTGACTCATAAAGACTTTTTGCTATGGGATTTACATTCCAACCCCCCCCCCCCCTCATCTAAAATAAACTAGAGATTTTTGCCAAAATGCCTTGATTTGAAAAATGATTGCTAGAATATCCCTTTCTCTTAATAAATCTGTATAATTCAAAATCAATAATTTTTTTTTTTTTAAAAAATATAAAAAATACAAAAACGGTATATAGAAAGCATAAGTATACATATTATAATTTTTTTTCATAAAAAAATGATAGAAAAAAACAAAATTTCTTTCTACCATGCTCGAATCTGTCAGCAGATTACGTGTTCTACTTAATAATATACATCTACCAGTAGTAGAACTGAAATTCTTCTAATTGTAATCCTTCTACTTAGAGTGGAATGCAGATTCTACTATTTCCACCATTTCTGCGAAATTTAGAATACGATTTCTACCTTTAACATTATTGTCTACCATGCGCAGAATATACATTCTACTTCTTTCATCTACCTCTTTGTCTACATTATACGAAATAGTAAAAAATATGTTCTGCCAAAGTTAGTTAGAATTCCATAAATCTAGGATCTCACATAAAACAAAATTATACACTTTCCTTAATCAAAATATTTAAAAAAAATTGCTAAAAAAAATATTTCGTAATTTTAAATATTCTAAAAATAATTTTCTTTTGAATTTTATTGCTAACAAAAATATTTCGTTATTCATATTTTTTTATAAAAAAAATTGCTAAAAAGGAAAAAATTCGTAATCAGAATTTTTTTTTAAAAAAATTCCCTAAATCTAGGTTCTGTTAATAGGAAATTATCTACTTTCCTTTTAAAAATTTTTTGTTAATTATATTCTTCTCCTTTTTATTAAAGGGGTTTCTCCTTTTAATGGTAGGGATTTTTGCAAAAATATATTTAAAAGGAAAGTAAATAAATTAAAAAGGAAAATGAATATATTAATATTTGGAAATAATTTCGTAAGAAAGAATATTTTTTCAGAAAACATTTATAAACTTTTGTTTACTAAATTTTAAGGGTGAAATTGGGTTTACATTTTACTAAAGCTTAATGGCACAAGAATATATATGGTAGAAGGTTTTCTAGCGAAGCATTTTTCAAATCAATGCAATTTGACAAAAATCCCAATAAACTATCTACTAAGCCTATGTTCACAAATCAATTAGAAAAAGTTGATTTAACTCACTCACCAACTCCAAATACACTCTTAAATCTGATCGTGGTACGTCGCGGGCCGGATTAATCGAGCAATTCACTAAATAAGAGCGTACAAATTCATAGCACCATAAGCTTACGATTATGGAAACATCAGAAGACAAAGAGCCTTTGACTTTTCCTTCCCAAATCTTGAACAATTAACTGAACTAGTTTTTGTACCAATGTCACACCTAAACCTAATACGCCAAAGCTTTACTACTTAGCTCGATCCAACTCCAGTTCTGATGTAAATTGGAACCACATGTTCTCAAAATTCTCCACCTTGATTTGAGTTCTCATTTTCAAAGTGAATTTGCGAATCGTAATCCTATAAATTGATAAAGTTGACAAAGGAGTGATATCATACTAGTGATATATCCTGTCCCGGCCCTGAAACTCAATGAGCCCCAAGCACAAACAAATTATTTGGCCCATTAACTATAAAGCTGCGGAAAAAAACCCTTGTAAATTGGTATGTAACCTGCGAATTTCGAACCTTTAGATATTACACTAACCAACTGGACTGCCGACAATTTTCGTAAACAATTGGCCCATTAAATACTTATATTAACTTAGGCTCAAGCGGGTGCTTCCTTTGCTTCCCTCCAGGACCGGCTCTAGATATATCATGCCATGATTCTGACTCATTTGGGATGGGGAAAGTGATATAGATTGTTGGTGGTTGTAAGACCTTCGAGGAGACAGATGACGAGAGTCAGAGGAGTCTTTAATTGGGAGAAGATGCCCGCATATATGATCATGAGACCTCTTTCCAGCATGATAGAGGATTGAGATGTATTGGGGGTGATAGATGATCGAGCCAGATTCAGAGGAAACAATGTTTGTGGAGATTATCATATCAAAATTGAAATGAATCTCTTCCTCTGAAGAGAACTGAATAGAGCGTCTTGTTTCCAGAGGGAGTAAAACATCTATCTTTACTAAGAATTTTCCTTTATATGAATCAGTATTGATGACATGACCAAGTTTCTTGCCAATAGTTTTGAGAACATCTTTGTTCCAGTAGTGTAGCGGAAGGCCCTGGACTCGGATCCAAAAGAGAATAAAACAAGGGCTTTATAAAACCAACTAAGTTGTATTTCAAAGAAGTTAAACTTACGTCAGACTACTACTCGAAAAGAAAAAAAACTTAAACTCAGACTTAACTATACCGGGGTTCAAAGCATTTATACTTCGCTTGAGAGAAGTCTCACCAAAACCATACTCTTAAGTTCCAATACAATTCTGATGTATTAAGGTTTCAATTTATTAGCATTAGCGACAAAAAAAGAGACATACGTAACATGCAACAAATTTTTTCAAAAAAAATAACAACAAAATTTAAAAATGAAACACTAATAATAGTCGATAACTATTAATTTCAACAAAAGGAAGGAAATCATTTTGTTTGACAACAAAAGGAAATAAGTTAAGCACTAAACAACAATAACTAAGATTAACTTATAGAGAATCAATTGCTGGTATTCAAAAAGGAACTGATTATCACTTGTTAACAAGATAGCTAGTAACCGACGATGTAATAACTCTGGTTATGGAATGTAAATTATTTGGCCCGGTCCTTGATTTTGTCGAATCCCATCTCCGTTGGGTCGGTAGCTTGAAGCTCATAGTGAACACCATCCAAGACTCTTCTCAGTCCGCTCTTTGATGTCGCATACATCATCTTCTCCCTTATCCTCGACGCCTCCGGCGACCTTTCAAAATACAACCATACTGAATCAGTTTTCGGATAGATTGAAACTCATGTTTTAAAAAGCCGGATGCGAAAAAGGACTTTGAAATGACCATTTTACCCTTATAAGATGGTGACAAGGGTAAATCCGACACTTTGAGAAAATCGAAAAGACACAAAGAGAAAGATATACTCAATGGACAACACTGACCAAGTGATGAAGAAGATCTTGCTCATGCGACAGTTATCGACGGTGACGTAATCGAAATCAAACACAGCGTAACGACAATCATCCTCCGGCAAAGAAGCAGTGAGATCGTCGTAGCTCTCCCCGGCACCACCAACCTTGTCGACGGCGACTTTGTTCGATTTCTCCTCAATCTTGTAAACGATGTATCTATGCACTTTCTTCCACTTCATCTCCATGAAAGATCTCTTGCACTCCTCAGTCATCCACATATTACCATTCAAATTCGTCGCCTATACAAGATTTTACTCGGTTTATGTCAAAAATGTAAGAAAAACAAAAATGAAAAGTATATAATTGTGTTATAACTATATAATATGATTTTACCGTCAAAGCCATAGTGAGTGTTGCTGAGCTAAGATTTTGTCTCTTTTTCTTCTTCTTTTTTTTGTTAGTGTTTTCAGTGAAGAGAGCTTTTTCTTTGCTGGTGTGTGTTTGAGGAGTGTGTAACTTACTGACTTATATAAAGAACTGATTAAATCTATGCCATTGAGTTTCTTTATTATTACAAAATTACCACTCCCCTGAGAATGTCATTTGATGTATTTTTAAAAATGTAAAAATTATTTCAGGTTTTTGAATTTAGTATTTGACAGCCAATGCTGATTGTTACAAACACCCATATGTAGTTCTTTTTTTCCATTAATAATATCCATGGTTTTAAAAAAGTACTAATTATTTCTTTTAAATTTGAATTTGTGTGCTATACCAAAGTAACTCTTGAATGGTAATTAATGTTTTCAGTTGTTTATGAGAAAAAAACAAACTTCGGATAGAAACTTATCATTATCTATTCAGAATTGGGAATTTCGCCAATAAAAAGTTAAAACTATATTAAGTGTTTTTTTATCCTTTTCTCCATTACCATCTACGGTTTCAACTTTCATTAGCTAGCTGTGTTTTTCCCGTGCGTGTACCAATACCAATGTACTAATACTTGCTGTTTTATTCACATATATATCTAAATATATACTAATATAATTAATTTATCTTCTATATATAGTGTTTTAATATTGAAAATGGTGTTATATAGAAAATAATAGATTTGTAACTTTCAAAGATAGACATAAAACTTGTGGACAAAGTTGTATGTAGCATAATACATCACTTAGAGATCATAGAAAAGATATGCACAAAATGCTTTTATTTATAATACAAACTACAAAGGTCCACATCCACTAGTATAATTTGTAAACTTAACGTGAAACACAACTAAAATTTCTCGTTTTCTTGTCCTCTTGTTTTTTTTTGTCACATTTCTTGTTTGTGTTTGTAATTTAAAATATATATATATATATATATATATATTTATAAAAAACATTAAAATGTCCCTCTGTTTCACAAAGATTATCATTTTAATATATTTCACACGAATTAAGGAATTGTCAAAATAAACAAACATGTCCTTATTTAGTATAACATTAATTCAATAATTATAATTTAAATTCAAAAAATTTAGTTTTTAGTATGAGATAAAATAGAAATTACATTTGAAAAGTCACATTGAAAATGTAGAATGACATGTTTTTAAAACAAAAAAATAACTCTAGAATGACACTTTTTACTAAACGAAGGGAGTATGTTATTGTTATTGAAGAAGATAAACACACTAAACTATATCTATTAATAATATACCTAAGATGATTAAGTTAGAGGAAAATTTGATCAAAAGGAGCTAAGGATACAAAGACGAGATACGCGGGGAATTGAAGAGAAGCTGGTCCCAACTATTAGGATTGGATCCTATGCCCTACATCCTCATTGGTCTTTTCAATTTTGTGTTACTCAAAACTCAAGCGACTTTTTGCGTGGAAGCTAAGAAATCAGACACAATGGTGTTTCTTAATGTAGTATTGGGTAACTAATTTATTGTTTTACCAATCGACTAGTTAGAAGACAATAGAAAATGTTTGATCACCATATGTTATGAGTTAGAAATCTATTAGAGTCCAAAACTGGCCTTAACATTTGTTTTGTTTTTTTATAAAATTGATTTCTCATGTTCTAAGTGGTATATGTTTTGTTGAAGTGTTTTTGAGATGGTTATGCGTTTCTCATTCTCATTTCGAAGATTTTAGATATTTCTTAAGTAGTATATAAAGTTGATGGGCCAATTCACTCATCAATTGTTTTGAGTTGGAAGCTAATAATTTCTAATTAAAACTTCAAATTTGAACAACAAAAAATTTATACAATAATTAGAAACTTCAACTTAGGTTCCAAAAGAAACAAAGCTTCGAGTGTTTTGTGCAACTCAAGTCTTTATTCTTATTTTTTTATGGCGCATTGGATGTAAAGTTAAACTCGAATTTGATCTTCTACTGATTAGAAGATGTTTCGAGAGGTGAAAAAAAAGAAGAAGATATAATATGACGATTCTTGGATCTATCTAATAGTATTGGGTTACGAGTTAATTAGCCGCATTGTTATCGATTGGATATTAGTCATTATATTTGATGTCGGTAAATAAAGAGTTCACAGAATATGGCCTAAAGATACGTTGAAAGCCTCTACACAATTCCAAGAAGAATTTTGCAGTCCCAAAGTTTATAGTCTTCCCATAAATTTGTCCATAAAATGTATGGTATATAAATATAAGTTGAACAATTCATACCATTGATTGTATCATGCCATACGTGTGCATGTAATATACAAATGCTTTTTTAAATGATTAATTTACATATGGTTATAGATCAATTCCGATAAATTATTGATACATCATACATTTATAGATGTACATGAACATGAGTTTGCATGGACCCTACGTACCTTTTATTATTCCGGTGTAATTAAAAATGCCCAAACACTAAAATCTAAAGTTATGGAAGAATTATGGGCGCATAAGGTAAGTCAGTACTAAGTACTAACACTTCCTGTTCCCTTTGTTCTGTTTCACCTTATAATTTCAACCTAATTCGATCTCTCTGGATCAGAGTGTATCATAAGATTTTTTTTATAAAAAATCATGAAAGTACTAGATTTTCGGCTCATAGTTTTCTCCATTATATGGAGTAGGTCGTTGATAATACTGTATTCTAAACGTAAGCTAGCTACCACTCCAAAGCGGAATTGAACTAGTAACTTTGAGTTTTGAGTATTCTCCCATAATCTTCTCCAGGGAGTGTATTCAAATGAAAGTTTATACGTTTGTGGTTTATTTGGCAAAAACACACCATTATAACACGTAGAATGTAAAATAAATTAACATCTAAAGCATTAGAAATATTATTCAAGCACATTCACAAGCATTGAGGGGACATAACCTTGTCTCTATATAGTTGTGGATAACAATAGCCCATGCATGAATTTGATGAGTTGTAAGAAGATAATATATAGCATTAGCATGTGTCTATATTTATAAATGTCCTATGATTTTAACTGATTAGTTTCTCTTTTGTAGTTTGTTATTGGGAGGATTTGTTTGTAACATCTACTGGCTTGTCTTCTAAAGTTGTTCAATAGTTAGGCTTTGACTTGTTGCACAATACTTGTGTTTGTTTCTTATTTGGAGTCATCTCTTTTACCATACCATCCTAAACCCACACATTTTTGTCTTTTCAATATTGTCATTAGAACTTGTCAAAAAATTAGGTCTTGATTTGAGTGAATAGAGGTTTGGATTAGCTTTAAGATGTTAACATAACAATAGACAGATGCAAAAAAAGTCCATTTAAGAAGTTGGAAATGTCTTTTAATAATCAATTAATTATCATCTCTATAATAATTCAACTCACATAAGTACCAAATATCTACATAACTGTAGATTGAACTAAAAAGCATATAAATTAAGTATCAAGGAGAAATATCTGAAGTGAAGAGCTTTTAAACACTAACTACATTGGAATTGTGTTCAGAATTTAGATCATCACATCTGCAAAACTATAAATAAAGAGAGAAAAAACAGAGAGAGGATCTCACAGGAACAGAACTAGATTTGCTGTGATCACAATCACAAGTTTGTCTTTTGTCATCTTTCTTCATCCCATTTTTCTTTAGGAATCTCTCCAGAATCAGCAATCACAACTTTCTTCCTTGGTTTACCACTGTAAGTTCCAGCTCCACCTTCAATGGCAAATACATTGTCCATTCCTTGTATCACCTTCCCAAACACCACATGTTCTCCTTCCAACCTGTGAACACAGTTTTCACAGTAATCAAGATCTTATCTTTACAAGTTACTCTAGAGTCGAACCGTTGGTTCAAATGCATAATATTGTAACTGTCCCTAGGTTGATCCTCAAATTTGGAGTTCTTGATCTCATTTTTAGTATGTAGGTGTAAGAAATAGCAATTTTCATCGTGCGTGAAGTTAGAGCATGAGAGTTATTGGTGAGAAGTGAGCTTACCAGCTAGCTTTGACAGTAGTGATAAAGAACTGCGAGCCATTAGAATCAGGTCCTGTATTAGCCATCGCTACAACACCTACACATACAAATTTGTTTACTTATGTCAGGACACGATAAAGTACAAGAATGCATAGGCTTCCTAGCAATTCTTCTGATTGCATAGTTGGTAAGAGAGTATACGCGTACCTGCGTGTGAATGCTTAACCTTAAAATTTTCATCAGGAAAGGTACCACCATAAATTGACTCGGTCCCTTTTCCATCCCCATGGATTATGTCTCCTCCTTGGATTACAAATCCAGATATTATGCGATGAAACGGTGTTCCTTTATAGCGTAGAGGCTTTCCACTTGAAGATTTTCCCTTCTCTCCTATGTTTATATTCAGATCCATTTAATCAGAAACTGAAGCACCGAATCCAAGATAAACCGAATCATTTAAGTACAAACCTGTGCATAAAGCCCTAAAATTTTCTGCAAAAACAAAGAAATCTAACATTAGAAACTATATAAACTAATCAAATGAATCCTGAGATTTGCATTCAAGATGCCAAAGACATACCTACAGTTTTGGGTACAACAGTGCCATATAGTCCAATAACAATCCTGCCTGCAAGTATTGTATCAATGATAACGAAATCAACAAAAGAAGAAGGAAACCAAATCGGGAAAGAAGAGATCCTAAGAACCCATGTACACGAGGCAGATTAAATACTTATCATATACAAACACTATCATATAAAAATTGACACCAGTCTATTTACCTAAGCGCTGGCCATCGATATCAACATCGAGAAACACTCTGTGGGTGATTTCGTGATCTTCAATTACTAGCTTCTCCTCCTCCTAAACATCAAGGGAGCAAGTGAATCAGGCACAGAAAAACATTTGCAAGACAGCATCCAGAAGGCATATCACTCTCTATTCCTTTATTTATCCTTCTCCCATTAACCAACCCCATAGTGAATCGTAGATACGCAGAAAAACTAGCCGACATAGGTTAAAAACTAGTCCATGGCTAACTTGCTTATAACTTAGACTAGCTGAACAACTTCTCTATACTCAAACCTCTTCCCTTACCTCTACTTTTATCAGAGTTACCTAGCAATGCAAAATCAAAGAACAGGCTACCTTATAGCACTAATACCTAACAATAATGCAAAACCAAGCAGTGAAATCAGAAAGCTACCACCAATTCCACAATTTTGTAACACTAATCAAAACCATAATTAGATGAATCTAACAATTCATGTGTCATGGTTTCTTTGTCACTTACATTCTCTTGATAATGTGTTAACCAAATGCAATATTAAGAAGAACCAACATATCACACACTATAAGCTCCTCTCACAATCTCACTTAAACACTTCAATGTACTTGGTGAATCCAAGAAAGACATTAAACATAATAACCAAACCAAAAGCTAAACTAATCAGAGAACAACTTCACTACAGGTTTTAAGAGAATCAGATCCCTCATAATCTTTATAAAGAACAAAACTCAATAACCCTCCTCAAAAACAGATCGAATAATGAATTTAAGACATAAACATCAAAACGGGTCAGAGAAAAAAACCATACTTTTCCAGTATTGAAGAGAGCAAAGACAAGGAAAATCGTTAAAGCAACTAGGAGAAGAAGACACCTAGGCTGTAACAAAAACGAGATCTCTCTACGCATCTTTTCTTCTTTCTTCTTTAAGAATTCATCACACAGAACTCAATCTCAGCAGATGCAAGAAAAAGTCAGAAACTTTACACTCTTGTTAGATCTCTCTCGACTCTGTTTCTCTCTAATTAACTTCTTTGGGAATCGAATTCACTGAAAAAGCTTGAGTCTTGCGATATAATTAAGAAAGTGAAAGTACTGTAGGAACTTGGGGTTTGTGTAATCCTTGTGTGTAATCAAGTTTACAGTCTCAAGATCAAGATCGATCTCAATTCCAATTCCAGTGTGTTGTGTTCTTCTTCGAGGAAGATGATTTGTTCTTTTTTGTGATATATACTAATGGGCCCTAAATAATGACTAAAAGGCCCATTAATGTTTTACTTTTCAGCTCCTATCAAATTAAAATGGGATTATTTCAATATGCATTTACATGTTTCATATTTCTTTCTCCTTAGAGTTATTTATAATTAACAACCTATATAAAGAATTCCCTCATATACCGCTCTTTGAAGTTTTTTTTCCAAAAATACCACTTTGAAGTTTTTTTCCAAAAATACCACATTTTTTTCCAAATTTCCAAAAATACCACTTTTTAAAAAGTTGATTTTTAAGGTTTAGAATTTATATTTTTTGGGTTTGGGTTAACTATTCCAAAATTAGGGTATAGTTTTAGGGGGTAGGGTTTGAGTTTGGGGTTTAGGGTTTAGTTTTGAATGTTAAAAATGAATTTTAAAAAAAGTGGTATTTTTGGGAAAAAAAATTTAAGGTGGTATTTTTGGAAAAAAACTTAAAAAGTGGTATTTTTGGAAATTTGTATTCAACATGGAATTTGGAATGATTTGTATTAAAGTGACAAATCATCTGTTATTCAAATATAAATTTTAAAAATTCTTTTAAAATCCAGTGTTATTAAATTTGTGATTTTAAAATCTAGTACAAAATCCAGTGTTATTGTAAATGTTTTAAGTAGTGGATTTTATAAGACTTGATGTGATTATAATGTATTTTGGTGGGTTTTCTCAGTTGAAAATATGACAAAACAAATCTCATGGTTTTATATAGGATTTTATAGCATTTTAACTAAGAATCATAGTAAATTTCCTAAATCACCCAAAATCATCCAAAAACTCAATTAAAATCAAATCCTTTCAAATAAAAGATTGAATACACCCCCTAAAATGTTGTGTTTTTTAGTATATTTAGTTAGTTTTACTATTCGAATATTTTGTCTATTCATTAAAGCCATATTTAAATAAAAAACAAATCATTTCACTCACATTTTTTTTTCTCTACTGTTGCTTCGAACATTTGGACAGATTAAAAACCTTTAACAATAGTTACCGATGGAATCCAAATATTAATTTCAATAATAACTTATAGCCTTCTAACAAAAGTATTACCAAGGATTAATAATTGATAGGTTTTCTTTGTGGCGTCTAACTTACACAATTAGCTAATTGCAATGCATATTTAGTAATGCTTGATATTTTTTTGGGTCCTACTCGGCTTGATCTACAAAGAGACAGATATCTGTTTGTTTGTTACGTTCTTAGCTTTTTCTATTTTGTCGTCGATAATATAATTACTTAATTTGGTGGTAGCTGAAACTTTTGAAGTTTCCTAAAAAAAATTCAAGTGTAATGAGTCTCTGGTAGTCTGGTTCAAATGTATATCCATGGTCCATGGACACTCACCGTAGTTGGTATAGGTCAGATATTTTGTTATCATTAATTATGTTCACAAGTCATAACTCACTGAACCAAATCTTGAGGTATAAACATTGGACAGCACGGAAAAAAGTTGTTTATGTAAAACTGAACCGAAGCTCTAAGAGCACCATTATTGGTGATTCTCTAAGAGTATCATTAGGATTATTTTAGTACTAATTGTGTTAATTGAGACTAAATCTGATACTTGTAGTTTTTCAGTGTTTATTGGTGATACTTATCTTAAGAATAAAAAACTAATTTATATTTTTCTTTTTTTAAATTGAAAAATTAAAATTAAAGAATAATCAAATTAGTATGGATAAATATAAAATATTTTATAAAATCACAAACACAAATTTATTATGGTTCATAACCTCGTAAAGGTGAATTACAAATCGTAAAAACAAAGTAAAACATAAAATCGCATATAGTAAAATACAAAAAGGTAAAAATAGAACCATTTTAAAAAGATGATGAAACTTCTTAACTCGGTTTATTGTCCAGCTTTGCTAAACTTTTGCCAAATATGCTCGACCAAATCAGCTTTCAATTTTAGATGCATTTTTTTCTCACGAACCCGAGCTCGATTCACCAGCATATTATTCGCAATTGTGGATGTTATTCTAGCAAACACGTAGTTCATTTGTGAAGTCGAGATTCTTTCTTCTCGTGTGAATTCTATGTGGAAGATCGCGTTAGGCGTGAGTCGGGCGCTCGGTACGGACCTCCGGACCTGGCAATTTTTTTCATTACTCGGATATAAATCGAGGAGTACTCGGAGTATAGTTTTTTATACAAATAGTTTGTTAAGCATTTTAATACATAAAACATCATAATTAGAAGTTCAAAACATAGATTTTTTAAGATTCATATAAAACACCAAAATTAGATCAAAGATCAATCGTTATCTATTCCAACCCACATCTAATACAAAAGGCCAAAATATTAGTTCCACTCAAAAGGTACACAAAAAATATATTGTCTTGATCTTGAGAACACAAAAATATAATAAAGGATTGTAATGTTCCATCCTTATGTTCTTCAGTGATCAAGTAGTCAATGTGTAGTGGACTTCTAGATGTGTTAGAAGTTGTTATAGTTACTTGCGAACCTGAAATCAAAAGTTAAAAGTACATGTTAAAAGCTGATTTGTATATATGCAAACGAAAGAAAGACGAAACAAAAACAGTAGAAAGACACAAACTTTCAGTTGATCAAGACAGAATACTTACCATCCTAAGCAAGTTGTGAGTCACGAAACACAGGATCTTCTTGGTAAACATCATGTTCAAACTCCATGTCCACAACATCTTCTTCTTCCGATTCAAAGTCATCATCATAAAGATCTCTTACCCTTGGAGCTTGGATAGTAAGCACAGGATCAGCAGCTTCATTTGGTTCTTCTTGACGATCCACAAGCCATTCTTCAATAGTATCTTCATTACCATCATCGAAGATCACATCCAACATTGCTCTCTCTGATTTTTTTCTTCTTGCTGAACAGTCTTGCATTAAATTGGACATACACTAGACTATTTAGCCGATCAGTATCTAGTCTATTTCTTTTCTTGGTATGAATCTGCAACATATGATTAGCCTTTAAGTGTGTGCAATGTAATAGGCACAAAACAGAATTTAGAGAAGTAATAAACTAACCCCTTCAAAGCTGCTCCAATTTCTTTCACAACCAGAAGAACTAGAGGTCAAAGCAAGGATCCTAGTTGCTAATTTTTGCAAATTTGGTAAATTACATCCGAAGGTTGACCACCATTTTCCTATGATTAAGCAAGTGCAAATATATGATATGCTAAACTTGTATTTATAGACATTAACACACAAAAATCATACATGAATGCAGCGTAAAGATTACTAATAATTTATACAGTTATAACTCCTACGCAGAAGACACACATTACTACTAATTGATTAACAAGCTGAATGACCACACACACACATTCATCTACAAACAGACACACACACACACATTCATATATGAACACAGACACAAGCAAAGACACATTTATAGAACAAAGACATCAATCTCAATACAGAATGGAAGAGTAGAGACTGACCAGATACATCATGCTTCTGGCTTTTCATCAATTTTGGTTCTAGCAATTGTGCAAGAAGATGTACTAAACCAGCAGCAGTTTTGATAACAATTGCACAAGAAGGTTTATCTTCCTTGTAAAATTACCAGAATTGGCTTGCCTACCGGACACCATAAAAAATAACATCATAGTTAGTTAGATTAAACATCCATTGAAGCTAATATATAGTTTGAGAATGAGAACAAAATTACCTGCAAGTACGCGTTCCCTTCACTCGAAACGCTCATAACAGTTTTCAGCCCCTGCTTGAGCTTAACCTGCGTCAGACGAACAATGCCATTATTAAGAACATAAACAACTAAAATAGCCACATGAGACCAAAATTCATTTCATATTTCTCACCCTTTCCATGGCGTCAACATATTCCTTCACCAAAACTTTAACCTTCTCTGCAAGTGATTGCGTTAGAGGATGAGATTCAGCACCAGGAGCATCAGGAATGACAGACCCATAACCTTCACATCAGTTAGTACATGATACAGTAAGGCAGGGGAAACATCAGAGACAGACATACAAAAGTCTTTGGCCAAGTATTATCAAGAGCATCACTAAGAAGGTAACCAAGTTTCTGGCGAGTTTTCTCATCACTAAGAATCGACATGCAAGCTTCGATGCAATCTAATTCGAGAGATCGATTAGAAAATAACAGAATCGAAGAGGAGAGAAGACGAAATAAGAGGAGATGAAGAGGATCGAACACGATAGAACGAATATCGAAGAGAACAGACGGAGCAGATCGAAATCGCCATCTCCATCGCCGTCTCTCGATTAGAAAATAATGAAATCGAAGAGGAGAGAAGAGGAAATAAGAGGAGATGAAGAGGATCGAACACGATCATCGACGATCGAAGAGAACAGGCGGAAGAGATCGAAATCGCCGTCAAGAGAGAAACTTGTTTTCTCTCTTCAACAAAACGCAAAATGAAAAGAAAAAAAAAAATTAACCCCAAAACTTAAAAAAAAACCCAATAATAGCTTGACACGTACCCATTTCTACTGTGGATTTCGGATCAATAAACTGATCCGAAATGGGCTTAATAGATACCCGTTTAATCATTAATAATGTAAATTGCCTACTGATACTCCTAAGAAATCACCTATAATGGTGCTCTAACGATCTTTCAAAACATGCAAAAAAGTTATATATTTTGTTTCTGATGGATTAATCATGATGAAAATATATTGGAAAATGCCAAACTCGTTGATTAAGCTCTAACACACTTGTTCGTTAATTTGCAAATTTCAAACTCGTTGTGCGTGGAAAATGCCAATTTAGAGACAACATGAAAGCTGCCACTTATGTGTTAAGTGGGATACTCAATTCTAATACCCATCTTATTAGCGTTAACTTTGTTTTTAATCTAACATATAGTATAATATTTTATCTGAATGAATTTATATTCATGTATCTATGAATGGATTTATGAATGAAATCATTTCATATATCATATATGTTTTTTTTCCAGTCACCATACGTAAAACTATGCATTTTTTCACCGTTAGGTTTTCTTTTGTTAACTTCTACGTCAGAGAATGTTCGTGCGATATGGTTGTATGATGATAATGGTTTTACACGACCACGATTTGTGCGGTAGTGATTTTTCATAAGCTTTCTTGAATTAAATATGGAAGACTTTTTTGCGTACAAAACAAAAATTGAAGAGTGCATTTGTAACTTTATTTAGAAACATGTTTACCCCACTTTTAATTAAAGCTATACTTAAATCGATTATCTTAATGTCGTTTGCTACTTGCTATTGTCTTTTAGTATACTTTTTCCTCATTCTCAACCGTTGGATTAATGTTTTTAAAATAATATAATGATCATATTATATTATGGAGTCGTCGTTTAGGAATCCTACAACATTCAATGTTTCCGTCTTTTATATTTCAAAACTAATTTGTGATAAGCAAATTGTGATAACCTCGCTCACAAATCAGATCACTTATTCGACAAAATTGTACAACTGTAGCAGTTGTGATAATCTTGCCCACGATAATGCACTGATAGAGACATGTCCGTATCAACCACTTACTGTTCAAAATCTTCAAATTGGCCCCATCAATTTTCATTGCTCTTATCACAAACTACAACTGGCATTTTGGCTCTAAGCTTTCCAAATTCGCATTGAGATATTTTGTTGAACATGTTTAATTCCCCAAACCTGTAAGACACCATGGTCATTTTTTGTTACATTCTAACCATAATAACTTCAAACAAATTCTTTCTCAACAAAAAAAAAAACTTCAAACAAATATATTTATTTAGACCAGATGGGTATCGAATAACAGAAACATCTCAATCTAAAAAAAGCACCTCAATCTAATTAAACAAGAACAATTCTTGGGTTCACCCCCTATCTCCAAGAATTGTTCATTAAACAATGCAAATCAATTTGTGAATAATTCATTTTTCTCATACGATGAAAAATACTGGACCATCAACAATCTGGTAATTAATACATGCGTGATTAAATGCTATTTCTACTATATCACACGATGAAACGTACGTGTATGAAACGTCGTTATTAGGGTAATGTAGGAGTTGTCTTGAATTTACATATTACAACTTCCTTTGCCGAAGAAAAAATTGCTTACAAGTTAGTACAAGAGAAGAAAGAGGCTGAGAATTGAAGCTTAAAGATAACATGATAGCATCGCCATGTATCACATACTTATTAGTTATTACATTACTTTTTGCTCCTTTATAAAATAGTATATTTTTTCCAGCTTTATCTTCAGCAAGCATAGCTGTTAAGATTAAATTGAAACCAAAACAATACTGAAATTCCTCAGACCGAAATCAAACCGAAATTCATTTTAATCAAAAAGATCATAAGAATTCTATACCAAATAAACCGAGCATATTTAAATCGAACTAGTATTTACAATTGGACCGAATAAATAGAAATTCATTTAAAAAAAAATTAATATTAGGAATTAAATTAACTATATGAATAGATTTTTTCCCGAACCGAACCACTTAGCAAAAAGATACGATATTAGTTTTTTTCTTACTTTTTCTCGTTTATTTATAAACTTAAATGCTAATAATTTTTAATTGAGATGCGTGAAAGGAACTATTTGATGACTAAGCTAATCAATTTATTTAATTTTGCTAAAAGAAGACAATGACTGCGTTTTGAAAAATGTATGAGTATGACTGAGTTCTTTTCCATTTCACACCAACAGTTCGGTTTAATGTATTACAAGACCAGCAATATATATACTATTAACCGGCAAGGAAATTCATACTATATCGCTAATATTAATCAAATAGATCATATTTTTATGTAATGAAATATTAGATGGAATTTTTAACTGACATTTTAGTGTTTTTTTTTTTTTAATTTTTGTTAGTTTTAGCTTTTTCGTAGGAATTTATTTTCAAAAATTCCAATAATAGATTTTTTGGCTTTTCCATGAAAAATCTTAATATCTTTTTAAATGATGGCCAATGAATATTTGAAGAACAAAAACAAAACGCTCATCTAAAAGTACACGGTACACCCAATCAAAGCCAATACAATTTTTTTGGATGGAAATACAAGTGGGTACCTTACTTGGTCGATAAAAATAGTTGTCACATCCGACTAACTATATTCCAAGCTAAGTACATATTAGATTATTTGTGGTATTGCTTTTATAGCGCAATTGCAACTAAACCCCATGAAAAAGTACAAATTAAAACCATCATTATCAAAGGAAGAGCCTAATCTACAAAATACTCAGTGCTGTGATCAATGTTCCGTACGTACAAGCTTAAAAGAAAGAAATACTAGGTTTGGTAATATGAAACGTAATTAGAGTTGTACACGACATGTTTTCATCTAAATAAAAAGTTGTATTTTGTGTGAGTTACTTTTATCATTGACATGCAATAAGAATAAATGTATATTGTTTTTTTTTTTGATAAAGAATAAATGTATATTGTTGTGCAGCTTGATTCTAGTCATTTTGTTTGGTGAAAGATATAGATAACCATGACGTCAACATAACAACACATACATAGGAGAAAGAAAGATGATACCTTGATATAGACGATTTTTGAAAAAACTGGTCAATACATGTTTTTTTTTATCGGAATGGAATAGAGCCAGATAAAATAAAAGCAAAAAAATATTAGTTTCTTAGTGTTAATTACTTGATTTGTTTTAAAGTTACGGGGTTTCAGCCTCATATTTTCGTCAATATAACGACTAGTTAACAAATTTTAACACAAATCATTTTAGATGGAACAGCTTTTTATTACACAAGGCGTGTAAATGGGGTACATACTAACATGCGTAGAGTCAGAGAAAGATTTAAAATTTTGATTTTTTTATGTTATCATAAAGATCTACTCATGTGTTTTATAATCACGATACAACTTTGTTGTAAATATACACACATATATATATATATATATACATACTTTTTTGTGATAAAATAGTATATACATACTTGCACCTAACATTTTTATGAAGTAAAAGACTTGCGCATATATATACATATTCAATCCCGATTCTGAACACAAGCAGACCAATCATGAGCTCGAAGCTTTCTAAAAATTAGTACCTATTTTACTTACAAAGTGGTCCATTATTTCTATACGTATGTGCAAAACAATCTATTTTTTGTTTATAGTTTGCGGTCCTCTCAAATTTAGGCATATATTATTGCACATAAATTTCAGTAGTTTTATTAATCATATCATGACTGTTTTTTTTTTTTTAAGGTGATATTACACGGTCAGAGGCTCAGAGCTTACATATGTTGCACGTAACACTGCAATCTATACGACCATTTGGTGAAGTATTAATCGCCGAGTACAACAAGTCAACAACCCTAAGATATTAAATATACATTCTATATTCTATTACATGATTCTTTTTATTTCTTTGGTAAGTGCTTTAGGATCTTTTTATGGTATGCACTTGTCGTTATCGGTCCCGAGATGTAACACAGTAACAGGGAAACATGAAAGATTCTTTTTGGAAAGAAAATATTTTTCTGTAGATTTGTAACCATATCTCGCTGCTGGTGAACCTAATACGACTCATAAATCATATACAGTAATTATTGCAAAAATGACTGCAAGTAGTTACCAGGCTATACCGAACTGAATTCTTCAATTCAATATTCTTATACCAAAATAAACCAAATATTAACCGAAGGAGAACTAGCTAGACAAGATTAAACCGAATTGGAAACTTCCACCAAAGATAATGAGCCGCATGCAGTTCTGGATCCAGCTTTAATGTTAGATCCGAATATCCACTTCCTGTGTTCGTACATATTGTCATTCATTTTCATGTCATGTGTCGTACGTACAACTGTTTTTTTTTTTTACAGTCAAAACAAAGAAAAGTCGGTCAGTTTTTTATTTGTAGTAAAAAAGTAGTTGTGTCACACTCACCGCAAGATATTTATGTAATAAAGATTATGGCATCTTAAGAAAATAATGTTTTGACGGAATGAGCCATGGCCAATTGGCTATGATTGGTACGTCTTAGAATCGTAGGATGATTGAATAATTTTGTTATTTCACATGATTTTTAACCAATTATAATTTTTTTTTATTAAATCACGATTTTGATTTTGTTGTTGTTGAATATTTCCTTTTTATTGCTTTCTCCAAGGGGATACCATTTGAAACACGATTTTGATTTAGTTTTTTCATCATTCTATGAAAATGACCAAAATAGAAAAATATGCTGTTTCAAGAGTTTTCAATTCAACAAAAATGTTCTCATATATTTCCTTCTGCATATTCTTTCTTTTTAACCCATGATTCCTTAATGCTACCAAACATAACATTTATATAGACTTTTACTCTTAGAGACCAAAAAAAAAACCTAATGGCCATCACTCTCTTACATTCCCACCATCACCATATAAATATATAATGGAATCGAGTCTTTTAAAATACATTATAGACGCTACAAAAAGAAACATATATTCTTAATTAAAGAAACCCATGTGGTTGTGTATAATACAGTAAAACCTCTATAAATTAATAATGTTGGGACCGGAATAATTTATTAATTTAGGGAGAATATTATTTTATCGATAAATTAATAATTATTAATTTATAAAGAGAAATCCGTTTTAGGTAAAAAAATTCTTAATTTATTTTTTTGAATAATGTTATATTATGGAATTTAATGAATCTATTTGCAAATTGATGAAATTTTGATTAAAATTTTTGATTATCGCAATAGAGTAGATGATAATATCATAATAGACGATCAAATTAAAATGGTATACTATGTATAAAATTTAGAAAAAATCATAGTTATTATCCTTAATGTCGATGAATACATTTAGAAAGCGTTATTATAAAAAATCAATTATTTTGCCTATAATTTTTACAAGTTTATGGTAAAGATCGAAAAAACAATTATAAAAGTTTTTGATGTAACACTTTACCATATTTTTTATAGAAGGTTTGAATAATACTTTGCATCCTCGATGCATGTGGCAAAGTGGAAATAAAAAAACCTCACAAATAAATACATATTTACTTATGAAACGTATTTCCTCGTAGATATGCATTGATGTAAGAGCCATGCTAATTTTCTTGGATAAAAATATAGTTAAATTACGTGAATTCATTTTGATGTACAAGTTTATGGTAAAGATCGAAAAAACAATTATAAAAGTTTTTGATGTAACACTTTACCTTAAATTAAAAGATAAGGTCTAATGAGATTTTCATTTCTAAGTTAAAACAAAAATCACTAAAACCATGTTTAGTACATTATCATATATATATACATAATTATATATGATTATTAATTTATACTATTATTAGGACCATATTTTACATAGGAGTTTCAAAAAAATTATTATCTTATCATTTTATTAAATTGAGTTGATTTTTACATTGGCCCGACTCGGGACCGGGATAATTTATTAATTTATGGTGTTTATTAATTTATCGAGTATTAATTTATCGAGGTTCTACTGTAATATCTAAAATTAGTGAAAATTTTAAATTTACAGAAGCATGATTATTCACGCTTAGAAAAAACAACTGGCCCAAACCAGCCACTAAACTACTAATCATCCTACTTGACCATATTTTAATTATCAACCTTAAAGAAAGATATCCAAGAGAAAAATTCTTATTACTTTGTCAACATTTTTAATTGAAAAATTAGATTTGTAACATACTATATACATAGGCGCGTAAATTTCAGCAATTTTATTAATTAAATAGTGACTATCATTCTTTTTTTTTTAAGGTGATATTACGGTCAGAGCTTACATACATGTTGCATGTAACACTGCGAATGATACGACCATTTCTTGATGACGGTAATTAATATATATATATATATATTTATATATTTTTGATATTTGGTATATTGGAGCATTTCTTTGGTAAGTGCATTGGAACTTTCATTGTAGGCACTTGTCGTCGGAATCAGTCCCGGGATGTAACATGGAAACATGTTAGATTTTTTCAACTCTTTTGAAAGAAATTATTTTGCATAAATTTGGAAAATCCAAAAGGAATAGAATATATCTTACTATTCATATTATTTTTGTAATTTAGTAGTCGTTTATATATGTTTATGATAACTATTTCGTTTTATCCTTGTACAGTAAAAATTTTAACACAATTTTGTGTATTTTTTATAAATTGATTTATAATGGTTTATTGGTTTAGATGTTCGGTTTGTCATTGAGAAACACCTCTAAAGTCTAAACCCAACTGTAAATACCTTATATGTAATTTTCGGCTGCATATACGTAGTACGCTTTTATCAAACAAAATATATATATATATGCACAAATTTACCCTGAGCTACTCTCTCAAATTAAGAGGTCGTCGTAGTAGGGGTCGAATCACTAGGAGTCAAATCAAACAATAGGACTTATGACTTCGAATTGAGCTAAGCGAATAGAGTAAAATAAAAGTAAGAAACAATTTAAAACAAAGAAAGTGTATTGGTTTTTAAGAATTCAATTAAACAAAAGCTAGGTTTTCGGGAAATTCGCAGGCAAAGATAAATTGTAGAATTAATAAACTGTCAGGATTTTAATGAAGAACCGTTCTCGAACTTGAAACTCTAATGTAAAATTAAACAACTTCCGTTGAATTAATTATCTATGCATAAATCCTAGAAATCCAAATTCCTTTGTAAAATCAATCAATTTATGCAAGCATTAAAGTTCAGGTTTCAATTGTTCACAAAATCCCTAAACCAAATTCCTTTGAGAATAAGTGATTTTGCTTATCTAAGATTATGGTCAAGTTATCAATTGATGCTTCCGCTTCTAATTAATCAACCTAAGATAGCTAATTCAGAGTGATCAATCCTAAATCAGGGTTATAACAATCTAGATGAAGAACCAATAGATAATCCTAACATGAATTCAATTCTTACAATCCATCTTAATTCCTTTGAAAAACCCTAAACCTAACAAGTAGATTACTCAGACATGGATGCAAAGCAAATCACAATAGCTGAATAATACTGCATAAAAATAGAGTAAGAAAGAATTACAGAAGGGTTCGAAGAAATCTGAATGGTCTGAAAACTTGTCTCCCTAACTCTCAAAATCTCTCTGAAAACCCTAAGTATTTGATAATAGAAAACTTAATGAAAACTAAAAGAAAACTAGATATTTATAGGCTAGGTTTCGGACTGGGCTTAATTTGTTAACTTCTGGAACTTCTGGGGTAAAAAGGAAATCTTCATAATTGGAAAAATCATTCTTCTTCGCGACTTAACATCTTCCGTCGATCGACGCACACGTGCTTCCGTCGATCGACGCGCAAATCTGACGGCAATTGAAAATCCGTGCTCGCGACTTCAGCTGCTCTTTCCTTGATGCTCCAAAATGCTCCATAATCACCAATTACGCTCCATTCACACACGAACCTGCCAAGACTCTAAAACACTAGAAAAATACCAAAAAGACTCGATAAAACCAAGTTAAATCATGGCCAAAAGATGGTAAAAACCATGATATATCAACTCCCCCAGACTTAGCTTTTGCTTGCCCTCAAACAAACTAGAGACTAAGAATGAAGTCGAGGTTTGAAAATCACGGGAACTCACTTATCCTTTGGAACATAGCTTTCGCTTCTTTGACTCCTTCACTGCATATAAACAAAGTACCTTTGGCGGTCACGAATCTCAACCATCATAGGTTGGGCCTCAAATCTTAACCTGCAAACCCATCAGTTTCACATTCTCCTAACTGTCGCACACTTGATCAAAATGATGATGGAATTCTCTCTAATGATATCAACCAAGTAAAAGGCTAGGTGTGATGTTAAAAGGCTTTTGGTGTTTAAGTGGAGCTAAGAGTGTTTAGGGTTACTGGATTTTATTTGGTGGATGCAGACATTATGAATAATCACAAGAGAGAAACGAGTCCAGTTGATGCCCACAGTTTCTCATTCACATTGCACTCTCCTCCAAATCGTAATCAGGAACCAAACACCATTATATAACATGTTCCACTATCCACATCCAACATCTCCATTCCTTGGGACTTTTGTTGAAGCTAGAGACTTATAAAGATGATCATTTCCCTTTCCCTTACTATATTTTCGAAATAATTTTTTTTTTTTTTTTTTTTTTTTTTTTTTTTTTTTTTAACTCTAAGGGGGGAAATGATCTTACAAAATGTTAGTCTCGAAAATTACCATTATTATGCATGTAATCCCAAGGAATGCTTATCATCGCTACTCTCTTTCAAGTATTCCAACCATATCCTCATCCTGTGCAATTTTGTGAATGAAAAACTGCGTCGGACCTCTTTCTCTCCGGTGTTTATCCACATGTCTGCACATAAAACTAAGGGAAAGAGATCGCATGAGGCTTGAACAAAAGGTTAAGGTTAGGGTTGGGTACCAACTAAAAATGAGCTGGCCATTCAGGATCAACAATGAGTGGTAAAGTGAATAAGAAGTCCTGAATGTTGGATCGATTACTGTCGTGATATCATCAAAGAGAATATAGCGAGATGGAGATCAAGTGTACTAGTATGGAGTTTGATCTACTTTGTTTTGCAAGTCGCGATAAGAGGGGAACCTGTACTATCATCTGGTTTCGAATTCGCTCCATCCAAAGGCTTCGTCGCAACAACTAAAAATCGCAAAAACTGAGCGTTTGTTCCTAAGAAAGGTCATCATCCCCTACAAGTTTTGACTCAATAAAACGACTTTTTGACTCCAAAATAGAAAACAATGTTAGCAACTACCTTCCCCAGACTTAAACAACACTGTCCCCAGTGTTAATTAAGCCTGGAATTGGTAAAAGAAAAGAAAAACCAAATAGAATTTTTTTTTGTTTTTTTTTGTTGTTGCTAAAATCCGAAAATTGAAGAAAAATATAAATAATTAGACTTACCAGTGGGTTGCCTCCCACCAAGCGCTTGTTTTCAGTCATTAGCTTGACTATGTTGGGGCTTAGGTTGGAGGTGGATCTCTGAAGTGCACTCCCCCGGACTTGCAAGGCACAATACCTGGAAAGAGCTTCATAGTATTGCTCACCATCTCTTGGATAAAAACCTCTCCTTTCTCCCTCAACTCTGAAGGTATGACAATTCTGATATTGGAGAATGGTTTCGAGGGCTTTTTGCGCTTGACTTTGGGGATGCACTTGGAACTCGCAGGATTGTTGGCTTCATGATGTGCAGTGGAAGGAGCCAACTTCAGGACTTTCTGAACCTTCTTTGTCTCATCTTCAAAACCCAACGTATCTCCAACATTGACACTCATACAAGAAGCTGATGTGACAAGAACTGAAGGATAAAAGACATTCTTGTTGATGTTCGAGAAGGAGATTCGCTTATTAGGGAAATCCACCATTGCTCCCACTGTTGCGAGGAACTGTGCACCAAGAACCAATGGTTTACAAATATTATCCTTTCTCTCAATGATGTAGAAGTCCGTAGGAACAAGACAATCTCCTATTTGAATCAACACGTCAAGAATGAAACCTTTAGAAATTGTACACGATCTATCTATGAGCTCGATCTAAGTCCTTGAAGGTTGTAACTCCAAAATTCCAAGCTTCTTTGCAACAGCCTCACACATAACATTCACATTAGCTCCTGTGTCACATAGAGAATCCTTCAATTCTACACCATGGATTGAACATGGAACCACAAACATCCCCGGATTCAACAACTTTGGTATCTTCCTCAATGACGTTGGAGCTTGTTTCCCTTTCTCTTCAGGTGCTTTGTCACTGCCATGTTTGATAGGTAAAGGATATGAGCTCCTTGGATACGGAATCTTGGGCTTGTAGACTCGTTTATGGCTAATTGCAAACTGTTCTTTGGCTTCGCTAATGACAGAACACGAATTCTGTCTGTTTTCACCTAGCGTCGATCGTTGCACAGCTTTGGCGTCGATCGACGTTACGTCTTTTTTTATTGCCGTCAGATTGGCGCGTCGATCGTTGCAAAATTCTTTACGTCGATCGACGCTGGGGTCTGCAACTTCAAAATTCACGTTTTCTTCAAGCTCCACAAATTTTTCCTCATCTAGACCTTTCTCAAAAGCTTGTATCACCTGTTTTTCACTCCCTAACGTGATTGCATTGGAGAAGTGTCTTGGATTCATGTCTGTCTTTCCTGGAAGACAACCTTCTTATCTCTTTACTGACTCTGCAGTTTGAGCAACCTGAGTATCCAACTTCTTCACATGAAGATTGAGAGCCTCAATTTTTCCATTCAAATCAGTATATACGGCATCAATCTTTCCATTGAAACTGACTGTCATCTTCTGCTGCCCTTCTAGAATCCGCTCTAGCATAGCTTTCATATCATCGTCTGAAGATCTAGCAGGAGGAATCTGATAAGAAGAGGAACCATAGTTCCTAGTGTAGTTGTTTCCATTGTAGCCTCCAAACCTCTGATTCTGATAGCCATTCCCATTGATGTAGTTAACATCCTTTTGATTATTCTCCTCTTCTGGGAAGAAAGTCTCCATCTCTTGAGCAAAGTGAACTTCCTTTTTTCCCACTAGAAGGTTATGCACAGAATCTATCTTGGCTTTCACTTCAGCAATCTCAGCTCCACCTGACATACCTGCTTCTCTTCTTCTTTCCTCATCGATCTTCTTCGTACTGTTGCTAGTAGACACGTTCTTGATGAGCTCGAGACAGTCAGTTGGGAATCTGGTCTTGAAGTTCCCATTACTCGCAGCATCTAAAGCCATTTGATGCTTCCAATCCACACCTCTATAGAAGATACCCAGCAGCTGAACTTCTGTAAACCCATGATGAGGACAGTCTCTCTGATATCCCTTGAATCTTTCCCACGCAGCCTTGAAAGATTCTGTCAGATTCTGAATGAACGTGGAGATCTTAGCTCGTAGATCTTCTGAACGCGACTCATCGTAGAAGTGACTCAGGAATGCATTCTTGGTATCTCTCCAAGTAGTCAATGAGCCTGGTTCCAACTGCTTCAGCCAAGAGGCTGCCTCTCCAGCAAGAGAAAATGGGAAGAGCTTACACATAATGTAGTCTTCAGATACGTCGTTAGCCTTAATACTCGATGCAAGATCCTCAAACATCTCAAGATGATCCATGGGGTGCTCTGATGGGTGCCCATGGAACTGGTGTTGAGCTACAAGAGAGAAGTAAGCTGGCTTCAACTCAAAATCTCTCCTTCGAAATGCAGGAGGCCGAATCGCTGCCCTGTTGACATAGTATTCTTCAGGGCGGTTGTAGTCTCCCAAAGTGCGTTGGTTAACCACACCCTCCTGAATTCTGTGATTCGCCCTAGCCTGACGCTCTAGCTCAGCACGCTGATGCTCCCACTCAGCCCGTTGACGATCAAACTCAGCCTCTTGAGCTGTAACCGGATCTTCAATCTCATTTGCCATCACGATGACATTACCCGCTTCATCAATTCGGTCTCCCTGCTCGTTGTACCTGTTTCCCTCTCTATCAAACAGCTCACCTTGAGCATTCGGAAGAACAACCACAAGCTGACGCACCATCTTAGCTTGTACCTGAAACACAAAAACAAAAGAAAAAAGCGTAAAAACGAAAAAAAATACTTAGTCAAAATTCTAGAATCAAAATCCTATGGGTGATTTTGACTCCCCGGCAACGGCGCCAAAATTTGATATGCTCAAATTTACCCTGAGCTACTCTCTCAAATTAAGAGGTCGTCGTAGTAGGGGTGGAATCACTGGGAGTCAAATCAAATAATATGACTTATGACTTCGAATTGAGCTAAGCGAATAGAGTAAAATAAAAGTAAGAAACAATTTAAAACAAAGAAAGTGTATTGGTTTTTAAGAATTCAATTAAACAAAAGCTAGGTTTTCGGGAAATTCGCAGGCAAAGATAAATTGTAGAATTAATAAACTGTCAGGATTTTAATGAAGAACCGTTCTCGAACTTGAAACTCTAATGTAAAATTAAACGACTTCCGTTGAATTAATTATCTATGCATAAATCCTAGAAATCCAAATTCCTTTGTAAAATCAATCAATTTATGCAAGCATTAAAGTTCAGGTTTCAATTGTTCACAAAATCCCTAAACCAAATTCCTTTGAGAATAAGTGATTTTGCTCATCTAAGATTATGGTCAAGTTATCAATTGATGCTTCCGCTTCTAATTAATCAACCTAAGATAGCTAATTCAGAGTGATCAATCCTAAATCAGGGTTATAACAATCTAGATGAAGAACCAATAGATAATCCTAACATGAATTCAATTCTAACAATCCATCTTAATTCCTTTGAAAAACCATAAACCTAACAAGTAGATTACTCAGACATGGATGCAAAGCAAATCACAATAGCTGAATAATACTGCATAAAAATAGAGTAAGAAAGAATTACAGAAGGGTTCGAAGAAATCTGAATGGTCTGAAAACTTGTCTCCCTAACTCTCAAAATCTCTCTGAAAACCCTAAGTATTTGATAATAGAAAACTTAATGAAAACTAAAAGAAAACTAGATATTTATAGGCTAGGTTTCGGACTGGGCTTAATTTGTTAACTTCTGGAACTTCTGGGGTAAAAAGGAAATCTTCGTAATTGGAAAAATCCTTCTTCTTCGCGACTTAACATCTTCCGTCGATCGACGCACACGTGCTTCCGTCGATCGACGCGCAAATCTGACGGCAATTGAAAATCCGTGCTCGCGACTTCAGCTGCTCTTTCCTTGATGCTCCAAAACGCTTCATAATCACCAATTAAGCTCCATTCACACACGAACCTGCCAAGACTCTAAAACACTAGAAAAATACCAAAAAGACTCGATAAAACCAAGTTAAATCATGGCCAAAAGATGGTAAAAACCATGATATATCATGTACCCAAATAAACCAACTATAAACCGAACGAGAACTAGACAAATACTAAACCGAAATGGAAGTTTCTAACAAAGATAATGAGCCGCATGCACCTGCTAGTAGTAGTCACACTTCTGTATTCCCAACTTTAATTTTAGATCCGAATATCCACTTCCTCTGTTCGTACATAATTTTCACTCATTTTCATGTCATGTGTTGTACAACTGCATATTCATTCCCAATTTCGCATTTATTATTCCAAAGTGCATTATAGTATAAAAATTTGGGGGCAAATTACGGCAGTTACAAATCGTGTCACCACAAGATAGTTATGTAAAGAATAGTATTACATCGAGGAAATGGTAATTATGACTTATAATCCATAGAATGATTTTCTTAAATTCACGTGATTAATTTGTAATTATGACTGAATGATGATGGCATGTTTTAGTCATATTTTGAAAAATCACGAGAAAATCGACCAAAATAGAAAAATATGCCATTTCACGAGTTTTCATTTCAATTCAACAAAAATGTTCGTATATATTCATTCTGCATATTCTTTCTATTTATTCCATGATTCCCTAATGCTATAAAAAAGAACTTTATTAAAAAAAAAACCCTATAATGGCTACGACTCTCTTGCATATCCCCCACCAGTATTACTTCCATTCGAGTATTTTAAAATTGACCATAAATGTCGAAAACAAAAACTACATACAGCTTTAATTTTTTTGTTGGTCAAAACAGCTTTAATTAAAATTAGAGTATAATACTTACTTTAAAGAAACCCATTTGGTCGTGTATAATAATATTAAAACTAGTAACAATTTCTAAATTTACACAAGCATGAACATTCATGCCTGCAGAACACAACAGGCCAAAACCACCCACGAAATACTAGTACTAGTCTACTAATCAATCATCCTAGTTGAACATACTTTAACTATCAACCGTAAACAAAAATATCTTAGAGGAAAAATCAACTTGCAAGAGAAAAACTCTTAATTACTTTTGTCGACATTAATGTTTAACGAATGAGAAAAAACTCTTAATTTTTAAAGAAGCAGCACACCTTTACACCGTACGTGTCCCTTTCGTACTTTCTTAATTCGTCATTCCCAACTAAAAATATAAATAAAATAATCAAATATTTAATGTTACATTTATTACAAAATAAATACTTTCTGTAATAAGATAAACACGAAATATTTTAAAAAATAAACGTAACCATTCTCCTTTAAAACCGTAACGCGGAGACCTCAACGAACCCACACACTCATAAAAAAAAAAATCCCTTCTTCTTCTTTGTGACTTTGTCTTCTCCAATGGGTTTTGGAAAGTCTCTCACTTCTCCCTCTTCTTCCTCTGCTTTAAAATGGTTAGGTTTTGTAACGGCGGTTTGGGTTCAAACAATCTCCGGAAACAATTACACTTTCTCAAATTACTCAGACGCACTCAAATCTTTAATGAATCTAACTCAACTTGAGTTAAACAATCTCTCTGTTGCTAAAGACGTCGGAAAAGCATTTGGTATACTCGCCGGACTTGCTTCCGATCGTCTCTCAACTCCGGTTATACTCCTCATCGGTTGTTTCGAAGGTCTTATTGGTTATGGTGTACAATGGCTCGTTGTTAACGAAACAATAAATCCTCTTCCTTATTGGCAGGTACTCCATTCAGATCTAGACCCTAAATTTCGATTTTTTTTTTTATTTTTGATTTACAACATTTAATATTAGTTTTCGTTTTATCCTAAAAGCATCTCCAATATATTACTTTATTTTTTAACTCTAAAAACATCTACAACAGTGAAACAAAGCAAATATCAAAAAAATCAATTTATTATTATCAAAAAGCAAATATCAAAAAGACATAATTAGTTTTATACTCCCTCCGTTCCTAATTAATGAATTTTTTACAAAAAAATTTTGTTCCAAAATAATAGAGTTTTTACAGTTTTCTATGTACTTTTACAAATTCCAAAACAAATACTGAAATACTATTGGTTAAACTTTATTGAAAACTGTAAATCGTAGAAATCAATGCATTTTCTTAATAAGCGTGCATTACCTTAAACATCTATTAATTAGGAACGGAGGGAGTAGTTATTTCACACGCTTGAGACTATTTGCATATCAACGTTTAATGATGGTCTAAAATAGAGTTGTGTTTTGCTCCAAACATACTCCATTTTAGAGTAAAAGCTTTATTTTGGAACAGAAAATGGAGTAAAAAATAAAAATAAATGGGATTACTCGGAAAAAATCGGTTTACACCATTTTGAACTCGGAAATGGAATAAAGTTGGAGCAAATTTTACTCCAAACTCTATTTCTTTTAAAAATAGAGTAAGATATGGAGTGGGGTTAGAGATGCTCTAAGTACCACTGGAACTAAAAACTCTAGGCTTTGTCTGAAATCTTTACTAGTTAAGTTATTGGCTCTTGGTTCTAGATTTTGATTTTTGATTTGTTGTTGTTGTGTAGATGTGTATTTTCCTCTGTATGGGAGGTAACAGTACGACATGGATGAACACGGCGGTTTTAGTGACATGTATAAGAAATTTCCGGCGAAATCGCGGTCCAGTTTCGGGGATTCTTAAAGGATACGTTGGTTTAAGCACAGCCATTTTCACAATTCTATGCACGACTCTGTTTTCCTCTGATCCTGCTTCGTTTCTCGTTCTCCTCGCCGTTGTTCCTTTCGCCGTTTGTCTCACGGCGGTTTTCTTCCTCCGTGAAATCCCTCCCTCTACTTCCGTGGCTGAGGATAACGAAGAGTCGAAGTATTTCGCTGTGTTCAACGTCGTGGCGGTTGTTGTCGCGGTGTATTTACAGTCGTATGATATCATTGGAATCAAAACCGGAGTATTCTCGGTAGCGTTCGCTTCTATACTTCTATTCTTGTTAGCTTCTCCTATCGCTGTACCGTTCCACGCTTTTATCCGAAGCTTGAATCTGAATTCTGAACAAGACGTGGAAGAAGGAGGAATCGATGAACCGTTGCTTAGATCGGATATTGTTGAGGAGACAACGGTGGTTGGTGCTGCAGCTGCAGCGGATAACGAGTTACCACAGTCTCTTACACTGCCTAACGAGGAAGAGAATCATGGAGCTATGGTGGAGAAGAAGAAGCCAGTTCTTGGAGAAGAACACACCATAATGGAAGCTGTGTCAACCATTGACTTTTGGGTGTTGTTTGTGTCGTTCTTGTGTGGTGTAGGTACTGGTTTAGCCGTGATGAACAACATGGGTCAGATCGGACTAGCTCTTGGTTACACCGATGTTTCGATTTTTGTCTCCATGATGAGTATTTGGGGTTTCTTTGGTCGGATTCTCTCGGGTACCATCTCCGAGCATTTTATCAAGTAAGTCACTTCTCTAAAACTAAAACCTTTCAATTATCTAGTGAGTGAGCCACGCGACGGCTATACTAATTCTGAAAAATTAATCCGTTGGTAAAAATGTGGATAGTTATAGAAAAAAAAACCCTTTAAAATAGGGATAATTGGAAAGAAATTTGATTATTTAACATAGACTTTGTTAAAGTTGTAACGTGATTTGAAAAAATGTTGTGTGGATTCTGATTGAAGTCAGGTTTACTCTGTTTCTTTGCTTTGGCGCTAAGGAAGGCAGAGTATATTTTTTGCTTTATTCTTTGGTTACTTCGAATTGAATAATTTTCCATTTACAAGATATTTTGTTAATTAAAGCAACTTCATTTGGGGTAGGTTATTTACTCCTTGTGGAGAAGTTTCCTTGTCTAACAAATCGACCGGTCCAATATCTAGTGCGGAGGGACCATATAATAAAGTTCCCATTTTGAAAATCTTTTTTAGATTTTCTTTAACTTTATTTGACAAACGCAAGATCGTGGGACCTTTGATTTGAATAATCTTTCTTATTAAGGGAACTTTTAATACATTGACTAATCTTTTGAAAATGTGATATTTTGTTTTTGTCTATAGAAAATCTGGAACACCAAGACCATTATGGAATGCAGCATCTCAGATCATTATGGCCGTAGGATATTTACTGATGGCTTTGGCAATGCCCGGTTCACTCTATATTGGTTCGGTTGTGGTTGGGGTTTGTTACGGAGTTCGGTTAGCCATAACCGTACCAACAGCATCCGAACTCTTCGGTCTAAAATACTACGGACTCATCTACAACATCCTAGTACTTAACTTACCTCTAGGATCGTTCCTTTTCTCGGGTCTACTTGCGGGTTTACTCTACGACGCTGAAGCTACACCGACTCCTGGTGGTGGCAATACTTGTGTAGGAGCACATTGTTACCGTCTCGTCTTCATTGTTATGGCATGTACTTCAATTGTTGGAGTTGGTCTAGACATTGTGCTCGCGTATAGAACAAAGGAGATTTACGCGAAGATTCATGCGAGCAAGAAGGCTAAGAAATCTAGTGGTAATCTTCGATGAGAGTTTAAGTTGAAAACTGGATTTGCTTTTTTGGTTACTATCATTTTTTGGGGTGGTTATGTTAGCTTCCATTATAGTATAAGACCTAGATTTATTGTGTCTGTGTTATATAAAGTTTATGTTTCGTTATTATCGTTAGAAGGGGTGATTGTACACTTACACTTATGCCTTACTATATTGTTAAAAGTTCGGTTTAAGTGTTTAAACCAAGTTGTATTATGCAAATTCAGATAATAAAAAAAATCAATATTTTTTACATTTTCATTCTATTTACTTTCTCTAAATTATTATTATCTTGTCTACAAAAATCATTTGGATGAATGAATCTTTTTCCCGGCTAATTATTCCGAAAAATTAGATCCAACAAAATACAAATAGGAGTAAGCCAAAGGATACAAAAACTTGGGAATGAAGGAAGAGAGAAACTAAACCGAATGTTAAATCAAAACCTCGCAACAATACAACAAACTTTCCACAGAACCCATTTAATGCCCTACCGTACGCGAAAAATCAAGAACCAAATGAACCATCAAACAAGGCAGCAGCACTAACCAGAGGTTCGAAAGGAAGCCCACATATCAAACACCAAGTCCAAGCCACAAAATCACAGACCTCGGACCAACGCTCACACTAGGCCAAGACAACGCTTTGAGAAATCACTAAAGAAGGAGACCAAACTCTAACACGCAGACACTTACAAGCTAACTAAGACCACCTACATACCAAAGCTAGCCACCTCCTCGCAAAAGAAGAGATGGAAACCGATGCCATTGCTTAGACTTGATACCAAACCTATTACCAAGGCAACAAGAAAAGCACTAGATGCCTCCACAACAACATTCCATCACCATAGGCTGGACCACACTAGCGAGCCACACACCACAAGAAACTACAACGGCAACTAGTAGAGATGCACAATCTTTTCAACAATTGTTGTGTTACTTATTTCCATGTACTTTCTCTGTTAATTTACACATCTTGATTATAAGAAATATCTAATGTACTCTTCTTTTTAACTATATTCGATTGAACTATGTTAAGTATCTAGATAATGAGCTATGCGATGATTTTGGCAGTATCAAACTCAACACTAAAAAACGAGCAGAGCAACAAAGCTTCTAGTGCACGAAAGCTATGGCGGAAACAAGCAGAGCTCCAATTACTCCTCTGTAACTCTCTGATCTATCTCTTTCGATTTAGTCCTCCTCAGTTTTTGAATGTGTCAATTGATGTGAAGTAATTGAAAAACAGAGAAGAGAACCGTTCGTTAAAAATCATGGAGAAATCGAAGAGAAAGCTTGAGGATTACTTAGATCCGATTCTTCTACACACTATCTCGTCACGAATCGGTAAAACGGAGACGAAGGAGAAGCAGATCGAGAAGAAGAAGGATGTTTTCGTAAACACGAATCAGAGATTGGAATTCGATTGGCCTGTTGATCGATTACATCCGTTGATCAACGATACTGAGCGAGATTCCTTGGAAGAATACGACGGAGCACGGTTGTTTTCTCTGATCGGACCGTCGTTGAGCAAACGCCGTCAAAGTGATTATCCGATTTGGAAGGTGAACGATGACAAATACGGTTCATGATAGCAAAGTTTGTTGTACTGTTAACGTACGCTGAATATCTCCGCTGTGGAAATTGATACGTCGACGTTTTTGAGTTCTTTACGTCAACCAATTGAAAAACAATCTCCTTTATATAAAAGGGGAAGATTTCTAGCCCTATAAGGCTATCCACATCAGCCAAAAGCTGAATTTTCTCATCCAATCATTTGGCCAACTCAATAATCTCAATTTATTTTTAAATATTGTCTTAAAGAAAAACATAATTAACATTTAACCAAAAAACAATAATCTAAATAATTGAAAGAAACCATCGACTCACATAAAACCAATTGATGTTTTTGGGTTTCGTACCTGACTTCACATAAAGCCCTATAGGCCCACCACCCAATTAATTTAGCTTTACATGAACAAACCATCGACTCTGCTCCTACTCCTCTTCACCGAACCCTAACCCAAGAACTTTGGGATTCTCCGTCGCCGTTACGATCTACTGTAATTCCGTAGCCGATTCGAATCCTCATGGTCTTCATTTCTATCCTTCAATTGCTTTCATCTCCATCCTTTAATGGCCTTCAATTCTCACACCTTCATCTCCCCTAACCTCCACCATCGCTATGGCCACACCTCTTCTTTATATACCACCCGACCCTCAAATACACTCTTCCCAAACCTTCTTCTCCTTCTTCTTCACATTAAACAACTATGGCACAGAACAACAACGGTCAAAGTCCCATCTTCTTCAACGATGGTAACAAGGAGTTGTATACTCTTGATCCAACGTTCGTTTTCGTTCCTTCTTTCCTGAATGTGGTTAAGGAAAACACCGAGGAGAGTTTCAGAAGTGTAATTTATGAGCCGTATCCCGGTGTTTATGTCTTTAAAATGCTTCAGCCAAGGTTCTGTGAGATGATTTTATCAGAGGTAAATAACCCTTTGTTTTGAAGTTATAGTCTCTGATGTGCTCTTAGCTTCATGTGTTGTTGTTTTATTGAGTAGGTAGAAAATTTCAGAAGGTGCGCTAACGAGACAAAGTTACGGATCATTAGACCAAACACTATGACTCAGTACGGTGTTGTGCTTGATGATTTTGGTTTGGATAGCATGCTTGAACAACTCATAGAGAGTTTTATCCGTCCTATATCCAAAGGCAAGGCACTACTATATGATTTAAATGCATAGAAAGATTTTTATTTTGGTAAGTAGAGTAACAAAAACTACTTACACTCTGTTGTTTTGCAGTGTTCTACCTTGATGTTTGTGGACAAACTTTAGATTCTCATCATGGATTTGTTGTTGAATATGGTGATGATAGGGACATTGACTTAGGTGAGTCCCCTTGGTTTTCTGCTTTTACTTTGAAACAAAGATTTTGCAAAATTCTCACAGGACCTTATGATCCTTCCTGAAACGCAAAATTAGTCTGTGGCACTAAAGATGGCTTAGGTTTGTGGGAGGGGAACTGTATTTTCGAGGTACACGATGCGAGAAACATGTGAATACAGATGCACAACCAGAGGTATGCAAGTTGTGTTGTTGTTGTTGTTGTTATATTACATTTCAATGCTATGTAAATGAGTAGTTCAGTAATAAAGTAAACAACTAATTCTCACTAAAGCAGGAAACATTTGATTACTCTCACATACCGGATCAAGCTATACTTCACCATGGCCGCCACCGCCATGGTGCTAGAGCCACAATATCTGGTCCTCTGGTCAATATGATTCTTTGGTGCAAAAGGTAAACAAATATTTAAGATTTGCCTCAGGGATTTGTGATCATAGTCGAATCTCATTCTTCCTGCTTTTCCATTACAGCTCTATTTTTAGAGAGATGAGAAATTATCAGGAGGAATTCCCAAACTGGTGCGGTGAATGCTCCCGAGAAAAGGAAGAAAAGCAAACACAAACTCTTGCTGCCAAAAGAAAGGTAAAAAAAGAAGTAAAACACAATGATTGAGCACAAGTTTAGAAGTTGATTTGAGTATTGTTATGAATTTACGAGGGTCTTTAATTGTAGGAACTGATTAGAATAGAGATTGATGAAAACACAAGCCAGGCCTGAAGTATAGGTTTGCTGTTTGATTATTTACTTGAAAAACTGGGTGTATGTAGAAATCATTTAAGGTTAATGGCTCTTTTGTAACTTGAAACTTCTATTTATCTTGACACTATGGTGTACATGAAATTTGGCTACACTTTGTATGAATATTTGATCTAATTTGTTTTTTTTCTCTCTCTGAGAAAAAAAACACTGAGTGAGAATGTATTTCAAGGTGTTAGTATGTTGTCCACTATCAAAACTACCCTATGTAATATGTTTCTGTAAAATGTATGTTGATGACAAAAAATATATGAATTTCGAGACAGCCTAACTCATTGCTCTTATTATATAACCTTGTAAATATTAAACCATTGTTAGTTGGGTCTTGACTCTTTAAGGGATGAAAGAAGAGTTGTTAACTATGGATAAGCTAAAGCTATATTTTCGCATCTGGTTATGTCATGCCTCGACAACCATTAACTTGAGGATTTGACGTTTGAAAGTGATGCAATTCATACACATTTGCCGAACTTAACTGAAATATATTTAGGAGTAAAATGATGGATCAAGCAGAGCTCTAGAGATAAGAGTGTTAAATCAAGGGACGTTCAATACCCTCATGTACTTTTTTTCTGTTTTCTCGAGCTTCTTCGATGTCTTAACACAATAACACATCAATATGCATAAAATCTTTTGAGGCTTTAACAGTTCTTGAAGACAAGGTTCATGTTCGGCTTACAAATATCCTCATCTTTGATCATATAAAGCAATTTGATAACATAATTTAAGAAGAGTCGAGAAGTTTGTGCATGGTTTTGTCACTTTGTGTGTGTGTTATTACAAGATAATACATGGTTTGGAATTTTGGATTGGGAAATCCTTAGTGGAAGGGACAATAACATAGAACTTCTTCCAATGTCTTCGAGTAGAAATTGAGTTTGTGATTTCCTTTTGAAGCCCATTGAAGACAATGTTAGCCGACAAACACTTTTGTTCTTACCGATTTACTTATATATAATCTATCAATAACTAATTCGTTTTATTGTTGTTATTAATGAGAATTCTTTGATTCTAAGGCATGCCACATCAGCACAACATTCTGAATTTTCTCATCCATTCAAAGTGTCATGTCATTCCAATATCAGCCTAATAGCTTTCTTCTCTCGGCCAATAAAAAAAATTCTGCTAAAAATAAGTCATATCGGTCACTGCAATCAATAAATATCTTTAATTCTCATTAGCTTTTAATCTGCTAATAATTATTAAATCAAAATCGTGGTTTCTTACCCTTTGGAATAACAGCTTTAACTCAGAAATAATTTATATCGTCTGTTAAAGAGATTCTCTTTTGACGATGAGGCTTCCTCCTCCATTTAAAATTTACTATTTATTGTACTTCTTTTCACAACCAAAGAACTTAGAATCAGTTCTCTTTCCAATCTCGGCCACCTATTGTTCGAATATTTTTTTTAATTGTCTTTGGATCTATGCTCTATGCTAATGATGTGTTTAATTTATATTTTTTTAATTTTGTTGTTAATAGATGCACAAGCCGGTGTTCTGTTCTTCTTCCCACCCTTGGGTTTAGCCAAATAGGAAAGCATAGTGCTCACAAAGTGATCGCAAAAGTATTTGAAATTATTGTATTCATCTTACCCGCGAAAGTATGGTTTTCAGAACTCTGAAAGCAAGATGTAAGAACAAGGTACAATTTCTCTATCGATTTTTTGAATTCTCCCTTTTCTTTTTGCAAATTGGTTCTATGTGATTTTGATTTTGTTATTTGAGCATCGACTCTATTTGACTGTGATCAGTTGGGTTTGATTGCTGAAAAAAACAAGATCATAATCTGTTTTGCATCACTCAAAGTCGATCCTCCAATTCAGTTGCCTATCTATGAAATATGTTTGGCCACTTTGGGTATCACAAAGTAGAAAAGTTGTTAAATTCATCATCGTAACACTTGCATAAGGAATGTCAATGTCCGCTTCAAATAGATCATCACCAAAGTCGCTTATAAAGTGAGTTTGAAATTTTACTTTTACTTTGCACTTACACCATTGTATTCTAAATGTTACCGATGTGTTTACACAATTACTCAATAATTTCAGTTTATAGAAAACTTAGTAATGAAAGAAAGGACCATCTATATGCCTAACTTATTTCCAAATTATCAATATAGTTGATTCTTTGTTTGAGCAACAACCTGTAGAGAGGGTGTATCCAAGAGGAGCCAAAGATTTCTTCTTTGATTGGTAAGTTGGATACACAAGCAGTTCCAAAACAATTTCAAATCTGATATTTCACCATCTTCATTTTTAAATTGATGAAACAGAAAGAATAATATGCATATAACGATAGGGATTTTGTGTTTTGTATTGTTAGAGTTATTCCTATACTTTTGATGAATGGCAGGGTACTTAATGCATGTTGTTCACGAAGGAGAAATATGGCTTACAAGCGAATGAAAGCTCTTCTATTGTTTTTTGTTTGTCAGTTGTACCAAAGGGACTTGAATCAGTATCAGATAATTCTTTGGCTACTTTTCTTCAATAGTTAATACTATAGCGTGAATGTGTGTGTTTTTAAGAATGAGATTGCAAGGATTTCTTAAGTTAGAAGTTATAAAGAGATCACAAGGGTAGAACAAAAAAAAAAAAAGAGATCACAAGGTATGATACCGAAATTTGAGTAAGATGGTCCGAGTATGTGTATTATTATAAGTTTGGGGTTTAGGTTCAGATACGAAAAATCAGATTCAAGAGAAGAAGTTGTACTTTAAAACTTGAATGTAGAAATGTTAGTAGGAGAAAATCATGTGGTGGATGCGTGTAAGGAATTATTATAAACTTTTAATTGACATTTTAATAGTTTCCATCAATTCGTTAATTTCTCTCAACCAATAAATTTTCAATAACACTTATTCATCCTAATTAACTTAGTTAAAAGTAGAATTTGTTTGATCGGAGTTCTTTTAGCTCATCTAAAAATGGAAAAATATTATCAAGATTTTCAATTCTCGATAATGGAACCACGAAAGAAGTGTGTACTTTTTTTGGGGTCAAAGAAGTGTATACTTAGATTGTTTTTTTTGTTCAAAACATATTTGTAGAATGTTTTTTTTCTTTTAGACGTTGAATTTCACATGTAAATCTTTTCGTCCAACTCCAATTGTAGCCAAGTATTCAACAATATATCAAAATTTATCAATAAATGGTACTTGAATATAAAAATATATATCTAATCATTTATAAATACACGTTAACCAAACATTATACAATAAAAGTCCGCGCGTACTTTGGACCATGCTTATACAATATTTTGATCAACCAGTGACTTAGAGTGCTTATTTTGCTAACTTCGTATAGAAATTATTGCTGGACCATGCTTTCGGAAAAGTAAAATTTGTTATTGAATCTTTACATGTCCTTGGTTTTCTTATCAAGTTATAAGTCTTTATAATTTTCAATGACAAAGGTGTTTACGTTCAAACTTAAAAAGTAGGTGTTAGTGTATAAATATTGCTCCAACTTTTTATCCCTATGGTCAAAATAGAACTATATTTCCATGTAAAAAATGTGTTGTTCCCTTTTCTTTACACAGAGACGCCATACCTTAAGAACAAAAGAGACAATATGCCAGAGGTGGACCACCATATCGAAAGCAGAGCATAAGTCAATTAATTAGTGAATATATTAAAGACGAGTTAAGGAGGTCTCTTGGAAGTGACCAAACCGAAATGTGAGGAAGATATCGAGTTGTTGTTGTTACTGAGGCTAGAATTGGTTATTAACTTTCAGAATCAAAACATGAATTATTTGGACCATAAAAATAGAACAATACATGGTTGTAAAAATAAAAAGGTAAGAAAATATCTTCGATCTACGATCTACAACATTAGTATTTTGGTATTAATTAGAGTACTAACATAATTTTCGAGTTTCTTAATTTATCTAGAGTGCAATTCAACCACCTAAACAGAAATTACAATGATACATGCATATTGTTTTCCAAAAATATAGCATACAACCCCATTTACATATTTCTACCGAAAAAACGTTTAAACATTTCAACAAAAAATATATATTTAAAACAAATATTACCACCCAACCCACGCGTAGCGTGGGAGAAGCCCCTAGTCTCCATTATATAAAAGGGGAAGAATTTGAGGCCTCTAAGCTATGCCACATGGGCAAAAATCTGAATTTTCTCATCCAATGGATTTTACATGTCACTAAATAATTAATTGTTTTTTTTAGTTTATCTACCTCTGTATTAATTGCTGTGTTACATGTTCTTTAAAACCAACGTTATTTTAACACAATTCCGAAGTTGTGGCCCCAATTTCAGCCCATATAAAGCCCAACAAGATATTCGAAATGAATTTATGATCCAACCCAAAAACTAAAACAAACTGTCTTCTCTTCCATGCTTTCTGACCTACCTACTTCATGAACGCCTAATTCAGAAACACGAATCACATCTAGATCTTCTCTTTTCTGCTACACCGTTACGAAGAATCATAACCATCGACAGCCTTCACATTCCGAGCATTCAATTCGCTCTCTCAACTCCCCTAACGCCAAAAGCCACGAACCTCCATAGCTTTAATGCCTCCATCATCGCCATGGCCAAACGCTACTCTATATATACAACCACGATCTTCAAATACACACCACTCAAACCTTTTGTCTACCAACTGAAGAGGTACAAATTTGTTTCATGCGTTGTTTGTTTTCTTTAGCTTTTGATTTTCTTGGAACGAGACAATATCTAACTATTGTTATTTGTCTTTCATTGGCTCAGGAGATTCATGAAGAAGCGCAAGGGCAACCATATCTTACTCTACTGCAGAGTAGAATCAAAGAGAGTTAGTATTAACATTTCCAAATGGTCATTCTTTATAGTATTATTGTTGTATGTTGGTGTTGATGGTATTATCTTGGTTTTTTCTTTCCAAGTTTTGATTCTAATGGTTGTTTCAATCTTTCAATTGTTAGAGGTTTGTCAGATTTTAAGGTTTTGAGGCCAAAAGGAGCCGACAGGAAAGATTGTGTTGGACAGTTTAAAGCCGATCTTAGTGCTTATTATGGCTATAACGAGTTTCTTATTGGAGCTTTGTTTGAGGTTACTCTTTTGTCTCTAATCTTTAATTTGAAAGTTCCATTTTTTCGCCAAGTTATATATTTGAAACTCCAAATATATTTTTGTCAAGTTATATTAGTTCCGTAGTTCATATTCGGGTGTTTGTATTTGTAGAACTGCTTGTATGAAGCTTGAAGAATATCGGACTGCTAAGACTGCTCTTGAAAAGGGTGCCTCCATTGCACCGGGTGATACCAAATTTAAGAAGTTGATAGATGAATGCGATCTTCAAATCGCAGGTATATTCTTTACACTTGTTTGTTCAAGTCTGGTTTAATTAGGTACTATGAGTGATTGTATTGTTTGCAATGGTCTAAACTTGTGTGATTTGTTCAGAAGAAGAGAAAGATTTGGTTCAACCAGTGCCATCGACTTTGCCTTTAAGTTCTACAGCACCACCAGTTTCGGAAGTTGATCTTACCCCTGCGCCTGCAGCACCAGCCAAAGCAAAGTACAGGTAGTTTCATTGTAGAAAATAAGGCTTTTCAAAATTTCCCAAGTTTTAAGAATCATCAAATATCTCATACTCTTGCGTGTATAACAGACATGAGTACTACCAAAAGCCGGAAGAAGTTGTGGTAACTATTTTCGCTAAAGGGATACCGAAGCAGAATGTAAATGTCGACTTTGGTGAACAAATTGTAAGTATACTGCAATCTAAGTATCTACCTCGGCGATGCTTTTATGTAAACTGTGAGTTAATTTCTTGGTATTGTTCTGTGATTTGCAGCTGAGTGTTGTTATTGATGTTCCTGGAGAGGAGGCTTATTATCTCCAACCAAGATTGTTTGGAAAGGTAATTTCTTTGTTGAATGAATCAGTGATGATTTTATCAGGATTCTGTATCAATAAATTGTATGACTTTATCTCTACTTTGTATATTCAGATAATACCAGAGAAGTGCAGCTATGAAGTATTGTCAACCAAAGTTGAGATTCGTCTTGCAAAAGCCGAGATAATCACATGGGCCTCCCTTGAACACGGCAAAGGGCCAGCGGTTTTGCCAAAGCCTAATGTCTCATCAGGTTTTTACCCTTTTTAATTTTTGGCTGCATTTGTTGAGCTTTTTACAGTCTCTTGTCATGTGAGTCTTACGTTGTATGTATTTATGTATGTATGATGCAGAGGTGGTTTCGCAGAGGCCAGATTATCCATCCTCTAAGAAAGTAAAGGATTGGGACAAGCTGGAAGCTGAAGTAAAGAAGGAGGTTTGTTCTCAACTTCTCATCATATTCTTAAGCCTCGCTCGAATCTTTACCAAACTGTTTTATTGTTTCTTTTGTTCTTTTTGTTTAATATTGTGGTTGATTTTGCAGGAGAAGGATGAGAAGCTGGATGGAGACGCAGCTTTGAACAAATTCTTCCGTGAGATATACCAGAATGCAGATGAGGATATGAGACGAGCAATGAGTAAATCATTTGTGAGTGATTTGTATTCTCTTTGGTCTTATCATTTTTCTTGGAAACTATAAATTTTTTTCCCTTTTGCTTACTTGCGGTTTGTGGGTTTTGGACAATGAATAGGTGGAATCGAATGGGACGGTGCTGTCGACAAACTGGAATGAGGTTGGGACTAAGAACGTGGAAAGCACTCCGCCGGATGGGATGGAGCTCAAGAAGTGGGAGATTTGATCTGATCCTTCCTTTTGATGCATTTGTGGGTTTTGCCTAAATCTAGACAAGTCTTTAAACCTGGTTCCTTTCTTCCTGTAATGAGGATCCTAAGGTTTTGCTTTTGCTAAATATTCTCTTTCTACTCTTGCTATGTGGTCGGTTATGGTCTTTCTTTGTATTGTCTTAGAACTTCAACTTTTCCATTTTTCATTTGACGATCAAATACATTGAACATAATCAACAACAGAACAGAAACTCTCCACAACTGTGAGGGAAACATCAAATTCACACTAATTTTTTTAACACAATTTCTTTGACAATAAAATTGTACATCAAAATTCGAACAAAATCTACAAATAGCTAAATGTTAGCTGAGAGAACATTCAAGAGTATATAGGATATGAACGCATCTATAAAAGTTTAAATTGAAGAATGAGTTCTACAAGTTTCTGATACAAACAAGCAATATTTCTTTGCTTTTGAGGACTTGAAATAACGTAGCACCTCGCGGGTGATCAAAACGTTGTCTACATGCAAATTGGTTTTCTGAGACTATACTCATTAATATAGTTGTATTTTAGTGTTCATGTGAGAAATGTGGGATTACTTTAATGAAAAGTGAAGATTGTGAAAGAATCCTCACGTCTCTGACCTAGGGGAACACAAGTCCAAAGTTACCATCTTCTGCTGCCTTCGATGCAATGTACGGCATCTAAACAATCATCTACCTGAAACCAATTTCGGTGGACTATAGATGTTCGATTATACACTCGGCCAAATTTACCTGATCCTGATAGAATTGGCCAAAACAAATTCAATGAGTATCATCTAGGATCGTTGAGCAAGCTAGCCATTAATCAGAGCCATCTCAAAAACCTAAATATATAGCAAAATATTGAACTATGGAAATACAGGAAAAGGCTGCGCGAACGCAAGTTTCATTTAAATTAAGCTATACGTATGTACAAATACAATGATAGATGTGTGTGTCTATGTGTATATATATTCCAAGCAAATGATACATTATATGATTAGTTATATAAATCTGTAAGATGTACAATTGAATAATTGTTCTTTGTTATTTGTAGTTTTAATGCCTCCATCATCGCCATGGCCAAACGCTACTCTATATATACAACCACGATCTTCAAATACACACCACTCAAACCTTTTGTCTACCAACTGAAGAGGTACAAATTTGTTTCATGCGTTGTTTGTTTTCTTTAGCTTTTGATTTTCTTGGAACGAGACAATATCTAACTATTGTTATTTGTCTTTCATTGGCTCAGGAGATTCATGAAGAAGCGCAAGGGCAACCATATCTTACTCTACTGCAGAGTAGAATCAAAGAGAGTTAGTATTAACATTTCCAAATGGTCATTCTTTATAGTATTATTGTTGTATGTTGGTGTTGATGGTATTATCTTGGTTTTTTCTTTCCAAGTTTTGATTCTAATGGTTGTTTCAATCTTTCAATTGTTAGAGGTTTGTCAGATTTTAAGGTTTTGAGGCCAAAAGGAGCCGACAGGAAAGATTGTGTTGGACAGTTTAAAGCCGATCTTAGTGCTTATTATGGCTATAACGAGTTTCTTATTGGAGCTTTGTTTGAGGTTACTCTTTTGTCTCTAATCTTTAATTTGAAAGTTCCATTTTTTTGTTTCATAAACTATGTGTAGGATGTTGAATTTAGATTTCTCTTGCAGTTGTTTCCTCATGTTGAACTTATGGGACTAATTGAAGCTTTTGAAAAGCAAAGGCCTATATCTATCCGGACAAACACACTTAAGGTGAGCTTTGGTCAAAGGCGCCTTTGCCGATATTTTGAGGAAGATCTCAAAGATACAGAAGAATACAAGTTCTCAAAACTTCGTCGTCTTGAGGGAAAATTATTCTTTGATCATGATTTCAGACGAGTTGGTAACACAAATAAGAATCTTTTTCTCATGTCCTGATTTCAAAATGTTTAAACTGTACCAATTTGGTTGTGTTGAACGAATGACATTTGAAGCAAAATGATGGGTTGTTTGGGTTTTAGCCTTAACCATTCTTTGGTATGACCAAAACCAAGACGATAATGAAACAAAGTTAACAAAATGAAGATCAAAGCTGCACTTGAATTAACTGAGAACTGTTATAACTGTGGCAAATACCGTACCATTAAGGCAGAGAATAGTGGGCATATTAGTTTGGTTGACAATGCCAGTGTAGTGAGTAAAGAATGTACATGTAGAGAATCCATAACTCCAAAACAAGTTCTTTATTACAAACTTCACATAAATATTTACTAATTTGTATGATAACTCATGAGAAATCGTGGTGATTTGCCGTTTAAACCAAACAGACATGCTACATTGACAGCATCAGACGTAGGTCCATTTACTGATACAAAATGTTTTCAAAATAATTGATAGAAACTCGATTGTTTACTTTGTGGGGTAGGAATCCTTTCTTGTTACATCCAAACTTTGTAGAAATGGTTGATGTATTTGAGTTTGAAACTAAAATTACATAAACTCTAACCATGAAAAATATATCAAGATGGAAATTACAAATTGTATCGTTGGAGTAGCATTCTCGGTCAAAAAATTTTCAAGATCCGTGATGTTATCGAATTTTGGTGGGATAGAATTACCAATTACTCGTGATCAATGTGAGTAATTTTTAGTTGATCGATGAAGCATATCTTCGCAATTTCAGTTCTCGAATATATATGTATATTGGGCTTTCGTCGTGTTTGATCCAGTCGTGTTAATCTCTTCTCTTATTATTACTATCTAAATCGTTGTTGTTTTAGTTCGGTTTGAGTTATATTTCTAGAATTCATGCATGCTTCCCTTTTGTATTATAAGATTATATATTTTAAAGAATTGATAGAGTCAAAATATGAAAAACAAATCTCCATAGTTTTGTTTTAGCATTCAAAATAAATTTACTTTACGTGTTGGAATCCAATTAAAATAGTTTTCTTTTGATTAAAAGAAAGCATGTTCAACTAATAGTGAATATCTAATGATATTCATATATTTCTACAATTACAAACTCTTAATTACAATCACCCACGCAATAAAACTATACTTATGAAAAAAAAAGAGACTATATTTTTATAATCAAAAGCTCTCAATTACAATCACACACAACACAATTAATACATATATGATCCATAACACACAAATAAGTTCTTTAATGGAAAATTTTCCATATACAATTTGTGTGCTAACTTGGAGAAAACCAAACAGCCAAAGGAACATCTTAATAATGTTAACAGAATCAGACACAAATTATTCGGATGATGCAACAACCTTTCCAAAATATTATGACATAAATTAAAGCCAAGGACTAATAAAAATATCAAAAATAATTAGATCTTTAGAAAAACAAATTATGTAATCAATAGTTTTCAGTTTTATCTTATTTTCAGTTATGTGCTTCTTTAAATCCAACATGGTTTTAACACAACTATTTTTTAGTCAATTCTTTGAAGAAGAAGAGGTGGTTTTGGATTTGAGTGAGGCCATAGCTGTGATAGGAGATGAGGAAGAGCAAGAAGATAAGCAATATTACATAGAATCACATAAAGAATCTTAAATTTGAAAACATAAAATTTAAATATATTAAGTTATTAACCACAAAACCCGCACGTAGTGCGGGAGAAGCCCCTAGTGAAATAAGTAAAAACTAAAATCCGAAAGCAGTTTAAACTCAGATATTATCTGTATGTATAAATCTAAAATCAAATATACAGTAATATATGGTATTTTTGTGATTTAGTTGAAAAAATACTTTCGCAAAAAACTTGAACATTATTAGAAAGCAAACACTTTTTTATATAATGTCAAGACATGAGTTTCAATGTTGAAAGCTCATTACGTTACGGTAATCATTATCATATCTTCATTACCAAATCGTTGTTGATTTTCTTTTCAATAAACATCCAAATTTAGAAAAACGATTTCTCTAGTTTTAACTTATCCAAATAAATTTGTAAATCTATTGGTGTGCTGCTAACTTTGATGTTTCTTTACAACCGGAAGAGAACATGTATAATGAAGATTCACATCAAGTTATCAATATCAAAATTATAATTATGAATTTCTAATATTGTATGAAAAAGAGTTACACTATCAAATCATCTTCAAGTAGAAATTTTATAACTAGCTCATGTGGAGTTAGTGTCGTTGAAATACTTAAGATTTTGTACAAAATTTGATCTATCAATCTTTATAAAACATAATTTTTGTTGTCCAAGATTTGGTGTTATTATCTAACAAGTGATTGAAAAACAGAGAAGATAACGGTTCGTTAAAAATCATGGAGAAATCGAAGAGAAAGCTTTAGGACAATTATTTACAACAAAAATCTTAAGGTTCCATTGTTTCATAACATTGATATTGTTTGAGGACAATTATTTGCTTAAAGTTCCATTGTTTCTAAAAATTGATGTTGTTTGAGAATAATGATTGTTGCATTGTCTTGCTTATAATGCCACTTAAGATTTGGTCAATTGCACTTGCGTAAACTGTTTATAGGTGCTACTTGTTGAAACTGCTTAAAATGACTCTCTTAAACTGCTTACACTTGCGATTCTGTCTGGTTTGCCACTGTCTCCGGTAACTGCTTAAACTGCAATTCAATATCAGTTCTTAAACAAAATATACTTGTGATTAAACATTGTCTTTTACTCTATTTCGTAGAATGACTTTTGTAGCCGAAACTGTCAAGTCTCTTACATGTATTCGGTGTTAGTTGCGATTAGGGATGGAGTGGAAATTGGAATCCCTACCACCTCTGACATTTCAGTTTTTAATAGGCCACCATGGGAGCTTCCAAGTAAACTCATATCTCCAATTATCTGTTTTTTTACATACAATCTTTGAAAACTAATTTAATTTATATGTTTTGCAGTTTTCTTTAGACAAGAATTACTTCCTAATGAGAATTCACGTTGTCGGATCTTTCGACATGAGGCTGTTCCACCTCATCTTACAAGAATGACTAGTTTCTTCAAATGGAGTTTTGACAAGTATGAGTCAATCATCATTAACCAAAACACTTACTTTGTCCGACACATCAAGCTTACCTATGTCAGACACAATGCTCATGCAGATGGAGCACCTTGCCATTGTCAACACGATTTCAACGCAGCAAGAATCTTAGGGTGGAAGCTTCTCCAATACCGTTTTGGAGCCCATTCGGTATTTTGCTTGTCCTTCAACCGAATGGGCCTTAAAGTACTTCCTTTGAAAAGCAAATCTGATAAGAAAAGCTATGATGGAGATGATGGGCGAGATGGCAATGATGGAGAAGGTGTTGTAGATAAAAGTTCCTATCAATTTATGTCTCAACGCGATCTACCTTTAAAGAAAAGGTCTGTAGAAGTTGTGGCACCACGTGAAGAACCTACTGGTGTTGGACATAAACATGAAGACACGGTATGTATCTTTAACAAAAAGAGGTTTCCATACAATTTTAATGCAAGTAATCTGATACATTTAACACTTTGTCAGGCATTAAAGAGCGAGCTATTTGTGGACAAGTTTACTGAAACTGGTCAGCATACATTCCTAGAATACTTGGCTTCTGGATTTGAATTGAACTTCATGGTCGCCATTGATTTCACTGGTATGAATTACACTGGAAAAAGATCCAATAAGTGCAGAGTTACTATTATGCTTTCCCTTAAAACTAATCTAGTTATCCCATCTTCCATTAGCTTCAAATGGAAATTCACGCCTCCCAGATTCCTTGTGTTACATCGATCCTACAGGACGCTTGAATGCCTACTTAAGAGTAAGGACTTGACCTATTGTAGTTTACTTTTCAAATTCCTTGCAGAAGCGATGATTGTGTGTGATCTTCTTTCTTTCAATTCAGGCAATAGTTGAAGTTGGAGAAGTGTTGCAGTTCTATGACTCAGACAAACGCTTACTCGCTTGTGGTTTCAGAGCTCGCGTTATCGACATCCCGGTTTCACACTGCTTCAACCTCAACAGAAGCAGTACATATTGTGAGGTCTGGCAATAACTTTTAGCTCTGCATATCTCTAGTTAGAAACATGAACTAACTTTGTAACAATTTGGCATCTGTTTTCTCAGGTTGATGGGACTCAAGGTATTATGAATGCCTACAATGGCGCTCTGTTCAACGTCTCTTCTGCAGGGCCTACTATATTTGGTCCCCTGATCAACGCTGCTGCAACAGTCGCCAACAAGTCACTCGCTCAAAATGCAAGGATATGTTACGTCTTGTTGATAATCACTGTGAGTTTATACAAGCAAAAAAACATGTTTTCCTCTCCCTTCAGACTTTAGTGTTCTGGCTATATAACATACAATGCCCCATTTTACAGGATGGAGTAATGACAGATGTGCAAGAAACGAAAGGCTCATTGGTCAGTGCATCGGATCTCCCATTATCAATCCTCATTGTTGGAGTCGGAAGAGCTGAGTATAAAGAAACAGAGGTTCCTTTCTAAAAGACTACAAGTTTGTGGTTTATACATTGCAAAATCGAAAAGATTCTTACAAACTTATGTGTTGTTGTTTGTGTAGGTACTAGATGGAGACAAAGGAGAGAGATTAGAGCACTCGAGCAGCCTTGATATGGTCCAGTTTGTTGCATAACGAGACATACAATGTGAGTCTTGTCCTCTTGATTTATGTGAAAACGCAGCGTTTTGGATGGTCAGAATCTAACCATTGTATGTTTCGGGAATCAACTTCTCATATAACCTTTTCTTTGTATGCCAAATCAGCATACCAAAATTTAATCTCATATGCCCTCATACCCTTTAATGAGGGTGTGAAAAGACCAAAAAACCAATACTCATGTAATTTAATTAAATAACAAAAAAGAAAATAAAAAGAGCAAAATAAACAATAAAAACAGAATATTTGAACCAATCAAATTTGGTCTTCTTCCTCCTTTTGTTTTTACCGTAGCTCCTCTATCCATTGAAGCATCTCCATTGAAATTGAAATCAAAACCTCCTCATAAGCATAGTTAAATTGGGTTTCCGGGTAAGCGAAGAGAAGAGGAAAAGTGATAAAGATTGGATTTTGAGGTGAGATTTTTCTGCGTTTGGAATGATCGGATTCGTCGAAAATAGGGGAAGAGCGTTTCAAGGAACTAATTGCAGGAGAAACGATGGAGAAGAAGGAATAACAGTGAGAGTACGGTGGTGAAGAGAAGCGGAGGAGAGAGAGATCAATGTCGTTGATGTTGATATTGTTGTTACAGTCTTGAAATTCATCTTCATCATCATCTTCTTGCTTCCTTTTCTCTCTGTTCTCAATAATCAGAGTGTCAAACCATGTTGTGTGGTGGCATAAAATAGTCTGATAACGAAAACAATTGAGATCTATCGCCTTACTTTGAGTAGTCACGCTTCCATAATCATGCTCTGTTTTAGTCAAATTTCTCCTCTTTTCATTGTTCTGTTTTTGTTGTTTAATCAATTTTACATTTCAACGAAAAAAATTCTCTGATAACGAAAACAATTGTGAAAGAGAGACACACCGAATAATGAAAAATAGGCGCGTGTGGAAGCTGGTTTACAGATTCCGGTTTTCAGATTTATTTGTAATTTGTAAGACTACCTGCCTCCTTTTCTCTTTTTTGGATCATATACAATGTTTCACGATGACATGTGCGCCGTCATTTAATACAAAGTTGTCCCGAGTTTCCCAGTTGTCCAACTTTGTTAATAGTTGTTCAAATGGTGTTTTAGCTATTTAATTAGTGATACCATGTTCTAATAAAATAATTTTTAGTTGTCCATGTGTTATACGGTATTTGTAACATATTTCCAATATTTATATGATATAATATATGTAAAACCACATTCTATGTAAAATTTTGCACCATAAGATAGATAACATTATGAAAGTCTTCTCTAAAGTATAAGATTATTTAGAGAAGATTGAAGATATGATATATCCACATTTTAATTCTAATGTAAAATATAAATTATTATTATCTTATTAGGATTATAATTATACTATTTTAAAGATGAATGAAATTGGAAACATTAAATATTTGATTAACCCGAACATTTACATATTATTTGGTTAATAAATTTATTTGAATAATAATTTTTGTTTGTAAAACGAGTATTTGTCTTCTGAAAACACAATTGTTATCTACATGAAACAAATATAGTTCTCAAATGACAATCGAAATATTTAAAAATCGAAATATCAAACTTCTTAATAGTCCCAGTAGGACTTAGTTGTGCAAATACAACATTAGGCTCTTTAATGACCACTTCGGCTACTTTCTTTGATCTTTTTATAGAGAACAATTATGTGTCTTTTATTAGTCCATTTGTACGTATAGTCTATGTTTTCCTAGTTTATACCACATCATAGTGAAATATATGTTTATTCAATTTTTTTTCTTCTTGTCTTTGATATCTCTTTTCTCCTTATTGTGTATATTTCTCCTTGTACTTCTACCTTTCTCAAAAAAAAAAAAACAGAACTGAATAAACAAACCATAAACTTTTTCGAAATATCATGGCAATAACTAAGCAATGCTATGTTTTTTTGTTTTGTAGTCTTACTAAGAGATGATGTTTTATTCACGAATTTGAAAGAGAAGAAAGCCATTCGTGCTTTTTGATTCCAGGACATTTTGATTCTCTTTTTCTTTTGTTTTATTCAAACAAATACCCAAAATTATTTTTAATATTTTCCAAACATAATATTCATCGAAGGACCAAATCTAAATACAATGGACGTGTAAGCTGCTCTGGCTTTTACGAACTGAGTTTGATTAGTTCCCAAATTTGAGGAAGCTTGTAGTGTCCATACCAAAATTCTTTTGAATCATATATGCTTCCAATTGGAATGCAAAAACTGAGAAAAACACCAATTGACATGAAATCCAAACGACAATTCGAACCCTGACCACAATTTCAGATGGGAAAACAGAGACAAATTGATTGTATACTAAATCGTTTTGGGTCAATCGATTTTCAACTTGTTTCTTGAAATTATCCAAATTTCTGGGTTTTTAACTGTTGAAATTGTATTGGGTAAAAATAGAGATGAATTTGACGAATGGAGCTAGGGATTCTTCAAGTTGGTTCCATTGTTGACTCAATCGTTTCGTTTGTAGTGAGATCCGAAAAAAATGTTTGTTTGGTAAGAATAAGATGAAGAAGAACGAGAAGAAGAAAAGAAAAGAGGGATTTTGATTTTTGTTTTAAGTTTTTATCTCAGAATTTTGGATCGGGTCTTGGATCGGATTCGGGCTGGTTGGGTCTGTAAATACTTCAACTTTGATCTGATTTTAGTCTTTTACTTAGCATTTTCGTTTTATAAGAAAACAATTATTAAATGGAAATTAGATGGAGGGTATTTGAGATTAAATCAAATCTTGTAAGGGCAATTCAGAAGATTGTCCTATGTTTCGGTTTCAGATGGATAGGTCTCAGTGGTAGAAGCACTTTTCGCTGAGTTGGCTTCACATTTTTTTTACGTATATGGAAAAACGGAACTTCACTCCTTGATCCACTCTCAAAACACCGTAGTACATACCAGTACATATCACAACTTCTTTGTACATTGTTTGGATTTTTTTTTCATGTTCCAAGTATTCCACGTCAAATGATTGGCGGTTTGACACATTCAAACACCAATAATAAACACTTTTCATGATTGTGGTAGCTTTTCCACTGTAGATTTTGTTAATACACACTTCTCATTAGATTTGTTGTCTTATGAGTGGTCCACATAAAACATGTCGAGAGACAAATCATGTCCTTGTCGAGCGCTTGGAATTTGGAAGATTATAAGATTCGGAGTCCCCTTGTTTGCAATCTCCCTGAGCAAAGCCCCATTTAAAAAAAAAAAGGGATAAATAACAAAACTTCTTAATCCAGATTAAATGGAAAGACAATATGTTAAATGAGAACAAACACTACAATGAACCCCTCTTCTTTTGACCATCTAAAACACAACTCTAGTGTGAAGAGATTCAAATGAATTGGATCTTGCATTTGGACGATGCTGTGGAGTGGACCTTCATTAGGTCATTGGTGAGTGGCAAGTACTTATCTTCCTTATCCACTTGAATCTTAACTTTTACCACCTCAAGACATTTCAAATTCTCCATAAAATGTCCCATCTGTTTCAATTCTTCACAACTTCCTCCATACCCATATATCTTTAGCACTTTCACTCGACATGACAACAAACCACTCCTTTTCATCTTCTTCTTATTCTTCTTCTTCTTCTTCTTTTTATTCTCATGAACGCACACACATACATCCCCGCATTGATCTGTAATCTCATGCACAAGGCCCTGAAAGAGTTAACAAACACCACTTTTAGAAGAAGAAAAAACAATTAGTTCGTTTTCATACCTTGATGACAAGAGTTTCTAGGTTTGGAGATTTCTTGAGCAGAAGGGGCAATACTTGCCAGCTCCGTTCCTTGTGGCTCTCAAAAGATAACTTAACGAGGTTGTTGAACTCGGGCATAGATTTACAACAGAAATAAAACACCTGATGATCAAAGTTAAAGTCATGGCTACAACATTTGTACATTCTATAAACTGAAACAAGTAAACAAACATGTGACTAGCAATATATTACAAGAGCAACAAGGAAAGAGTAGAGTAGGAAACTGACCTCAAGAGAATCAGCAGACAAGTGAAGGGTCACAACATTCCTTACCGCTGCAATGAGTTTGGTTGCATCACCCCAAGCAGCACCCTTGGTAGAATCATACCCAAAATATTCATCTACTGGTGGGATATAATCATTATACTTCCATAATACAAGATCTAGTCTAACCTCGACAAGCAAATCCAATTGAACAACATAATCTTCAGACACATAGCTAGAGTAGTCAAGGTAGACAAGATTGGGGGTCTCAATGACACAACGTGAGTGGTCATCTAGATCATGAGAACGATAAAAAATGGATATTCTCTGGATAGATGAACCCGCAACCTGTTTACCCCAACCCGGTTCAAGAGGTTGATCATCACGGATGTTATATTCCTCAAGCAGAGGGCTAGCCATGAGGCATTCACTCAAATCAGCAGCAGCAAACGCAGCAAAACACACTTGAAACAGAGAGAGAGTTTTGAGTGCAGGGAAAAGCACACCGCCCCGAGGAAGATGTTCTTGGTCATAACATCCATGAGATAGGGTGAGTTTAACCAATGTCTTGCAAAAGAATACATCAGGCTCTATACTATAGATAGATGAAGACAAGTGTAGTTCCAAGACTCCGCGTTTCAACACATTGTACATCATATGGTTGAATCGAGACTCTTCATCTAGAGGTCTCTGTTTCAAGGAGAACTTCTTGATGGGAGAATCACCTAACAACATAAGGGTTCTTTCCATGAAATCAAGGAAGCAACGAATGTGTGTTACTGATGTTCTGGTGGGAGAAAGTATCATTGAATCATCAAGATCAAGATTGTCAACCATAGACAACAGATTCCTCCACCGCTTCGAGAGAACCGACGTAGAAGCAGCAAGTTTAGTAGGGAGCAGAGACAGGATCTTACCCAAAACCTCGTCTGGTAAGTTGTTAATTGGATTTCCACAACAAGATTTAACCATTTTAGCAGCCATAGCCATATCTGTCAAAACCAGAGTTCATGTTCCTAATCTCAATATCAACAAATTAAAAAAAAAAAAAAAAAAAAGCTAATTACACAATTTAGAGTTTTATATCAATCCATTCCAGTCCAACATAAACAATTTGGACCCCTATACAAAACCCAAGAGAGAAGATAAAGTAGATACCTTTGACGAACAAGACCGAAACAATAGATCGAGAGACAAGAAACGGACGGATACCTTGGAGGAAAGTTTTGTTTTTGGTAAGGTTCTCACTAAACAGGCTTGATAAAAACCGTTTTTTTTTTTTTTTTTGTCCTCTGAGAAATATATTAAGAGAGGAAAGATTAAGTTGGTTTACACTTCTATACGAGGCTATTTGAAAGGAAACACAAGCTAACAAAGTAAGCAAATGTTCCTTCAAAAACTTCAATCAAATAGCCCAAGGCAAGCCACCTTAGGCTGCACTTTCCTGAAACAAAAGAGGCAAAAGCCATGAGGGAGCACCAACTGAAACATAAGAATGACTCCTATGATCACGAATCACACTATTCGCAATTAACCAAGCCCCTTTGTTTGATCTTCTTGATTCAATTTCCAGTTTCCAATCCTTTAAAAGATCCAGCACTTTCCTGAATTCTAGGACTTGCCATGTGAAGGAAGGCCAAGCCATCGGTATCTCTAGAGCATTTACTAGTTGAACCTCACATGTCCCAAAAATGACATTTGAAACATGATGAGTAACCATGCTTTCAAACGACCAAACATGCGCTTGGTAATTGGCCTCTTCCAGGGTGAGAATGTTAGAGAAACTCGTTCGACTATGAAGCAGTACCCTGCCAGCACTGTTCCTCAAAATCCAGGAAGCACCACATACCTTCTGTTCCTTAGACCACTCCACTCCAATGTTACATTTCACCCATCGATCAGGAGGTCTTGTCCATTTTTTCTTTACCCAAATCTTTTTAGGAGGAAGACCCATCTCTTCTTGCTTATCTTGAGAGTGAGTGAAAAACCACAGTTCAGCCTCTTTGGTTGCCTTAGCCACAACTTCAGTAGCCAAAAACACCTTCCATTAAAAGAAAAGACCATTCCTGTTCTTCCAAACATACCACAGGATCCAAGGAAAAACACGTCTAATTTCCAGAGGAACAAGTTTGGATTTGTAAGTTTCCAACAAGTAGTGAAAATTAGAGAACAGGGAAGAATCATCAAAACCACCTGGTGGGCAAGGAAACCCAGACAAAGCCCATATTTGTCATGACAAAGAGCAAGAGAACAAGACATGGTTGATAGTTTCACCTTCATTACCACAGACTTGACATCTCGAGTCAGTATCCATACCTCTTCTCTCCAGCAACTCAACCACAGGAATAGCCTCACTTGCTGCTTTCCGTAAACAGGCTTTTATCTTTGGAACTGTGATGATCTTCCATATCTTCTGCTTGATCTCTAAGGTGGATGGTTTCATTTCAGCCATCCGGATCAGCTCTGAGTTTTTCTCCTTGTGCGCCAACCAATACCCAGATTTAACAGAGAAATCACCACTTCTATTATGCTTCCATACCCAGAAATCTTTTAACTCAACAATAGGCTTCATCTTGAGGATTAAAATGATATCTTCCTGGTAAAACAGTTCCTCCAGCTTACTTCTATTCCAACTTCTGTTTCTGGAATCCACAAGCTGATTCACCGTGAGGTTAAGATCAATCAAACAACTTTTAATCAGGGGAGCTTTCACTTTTACATCATCAATCCAAAGATTAGTCCAGACATTAACCGTTTCACCATTCCCTATCTTCTTTTTTAAGCCTTTCCTCAAGATTTTTCTCCCAAACAAAATACTCCTCCACCCAAAGGAAGGTCTAGTACCTTCAATAGACTGTAAAAAGTCACAATAAGAGAAATATCTGCTCTTCAGTAACTTTGCAAGGAGGCAATCCGGATTGTTGAGAATCCTCCAAGCTTGTTTTCCTAAGAGAGCTTGGTTGAAGCAATGAATATCTTTCAGGCCAAGTCCTCCCAAGTCTTTGCTTAGAGTAAGCTTCTCCCAAGATAACCAGTGAAGTTTCCTCTTGTCTTCAGAAGAATTCCAGATAAATTGAGCCATTACACTTGTAAGAGTATTCACAGTGGTCATCGGAAGCTTGAAACAACTCATAGCATAAACAGGCATAGCTAAAGCTACTGATTTTAAAAGGATTTCTTTACCTCCATGAGACAGCATCCTACCATACCAACCAGACAGCCTGTTCTTCAGTTTCTCTTGGATGAAGGCAAACATATCGATTTTAGAGCCACTGAAACATTCTGGAAGTCCAAGGTAAGTACCTGCACCTCCCTCATTCAAGATACCAGTAATCTGTTTCACTTTGAGCTTGATTGGTTCCTCAACTTTGTCTCCAAAAGTGATTGAGGACTTATTCAGATTAATGATCTGGCCTGTGGCATCACCATACACCTTGAGAATTTCATTCAGGGATTTAACTTCATTTTCCTCAGCTTTGCACAAAAAGAGACTATCATCTGCAAAAAGCAGATGGGTCACAGAAGGTCCCTGATCTGAGAAACTGATCCCATTAATGCTACCATTAGCCTCAGCCCGATTGAGGAGATGGGTCAAACCTTCTGTACACAAGACAAAAAGAGAAGGGGATAAAAGGTCCCCTTGACGCAGACCTCTCTTTGGTTTGATGAGTCCAAAGGGTTGATCATTGATCAAAACTGAATAAGTTACTGAAGTCACACAGAACATTATCCAATTGATCCACCTGAAATGAAACCCTAAAGATTTCAGTAGCATTCTGAGGTAACTCCACTCAACTCTGTCATACGCCTTTGACATGTCTGATTTTATAGCTAAGCACTCCTGAAATGAAAACCAAGTCTTTATGATGATTTATCTTTGTTTTTAATTTTTAAGTAAATTTCCATTTTTTTTTCCTTGCGATTTGGTTTGGCTTCTTAAAAATATGTTAATGTAACGATAAGAAAGATGTTAACGTGTCTTTTTTTTATTGGTTTAACACAATTGTATATTTATTTTTCTAGATTGTTCATGTATTTAATAGAATATTTTAACGCGTGTCATAATCTCGATCGATAATTGACACATGTCGCGATCTCGTGAGTTACAATTTTGATAACTCTTTTTTTTGTATATATATATATATTGTTAGAGTTTTTTATGATGATTATCTTTTTTTTTTGGTAAACTATGATGATTTTCTTACTTTGTAGTTCAAGTAAATTTCCTTTTTCACTTTGTTATATTCGATAACGACTTAACGTATATCATTAACAGCATCAATATACCAAGTTTCGCGATTGTTAATGGAAATTCCATTAACAAATTAATCTGTGAATCAATATGATTGTATCCGTAAAACGTTAAAAAAAGAGTTGAAAAACAAGAACGGATTGAAGTAAAGAGAACAAGCTTAAACTCAGATATTATTTGATGTATAATCTAAAAACAAATATAATGTATATAGTAGTTTTGACTTACAACATAGCCTATACAATTATAACAATGTCTATGAGAATCACCAATGTATATATACAATGAGCTTCATCAAACGTTTCAAGACAACAAAAGAGAATTACATCAAAGAAGAAAACAAAACTCGTGTGGCGAAAAACAGAGAAAAGAATGTTCATACTAGAGAGTGAAGCTTTGTTGTATATATCAATGAAATCCTCTTGACCCTCTAGATTGGTAAAGCTCCAATCTACTCTTTGCTTCTGGTAAAATCTCGTCAATCGTTGGTGCTTCTACCAAATGAGCTTGCTTTGTCGACCATTCGAGCACTACTAGAACTTCTTCTTGAGCTAGAGTTTCGCTGTCCGGTACATTCAATGCAATGTAACAAAGGAGTACTAAAGCCGGGACTTGAACCATTTGTTCTCCAAAGTATACTAATTGAATCAAATGCTTTGCGCCTCCTGCTTCTATGATCGCTTTAGAGTGGTTATCGCGTAGGAAATTCTCGGTACATGAGAATTTGATAAGCGCTACTGAGGCTTCCATCGCAACCTCAGCTTCTCTTTCGTCAAGAAGCTTCACTAATGGTCCTATGATCCTTGTTTCCGTTGCACGGAACGTTCTTGAAAGACTACCGATAGATTTGATACACGGGATCAAAAGGTCCGGTATTTCGTTTTCGATCACCTTAAGTAACTGTTCAACTACAGCTTTTGCAGCAGGAGAAGTTGGTTTAAACGCCGAACGTCTCAGTTCCGGGTATTGTTCAGCTACATCAGTGATTTCCATCATTGCTAATGCCGAATAAGACTTGACTTCATCGTCTCCTTTCTCTAACAAAACCGCGAAACAGAGCAACGCTCTTGACTCTGTTATGCTTCTACATATTTGAAGATTCCCTCTAGAGAGTTGCCATAATGCTCTTGCAGCCATTGCTTTCATCTGAGCTTTAGTGGCTGGATCCTCATACTCTCTTCCTTTAATACTTGTCCCAATCAAAGACACATGTGTTGGATTGTTCCCTCTCGGGTTTGGACCACCTTTGGTATGATTATGGTGTTGTTGGCTGCTCTGTTTCGTCTGATTCTTGCTAGTACCGGAACCCGAACTTGATCCTGGACCTGAACCCGAACTTGAACCTGGACCTGAACCCTTCATTGCCAATGTGTTTGCAACCAAGCTATGCATCTGAATCGGTGTTTGGTTACTAGTAGGACGCGAAATCTGACTTTTCGTCTCATCTTGCTCGCTTTTATCACTCGGATTCGTATTACTCGCCATAACAACCGTATGAATCGACAACGTCTGTTTATTACTCACAATAGCGTATTTGCTATGTTCTTGAACCGTCTCAAAAGCTAAATGACTCACAAGGAACCGAATAATATTGTTCTGAGCGAAATGGTCTTGACATTTCGGATGATTCGAAGCTAACTCAGACACAGCCCAAGCAACAACGGTTTGTACTTTCATATGACCTTCTTTAAGAATCTTCGCAAACACTTGACATACACCAGCATTCACAATCTGTTCAACACTCTCAGGATCTCTTCCTAATAACCCAATAGCTCGAGCCGCGTTCTCTTGACCTTCCATTTTACCTTCTTTAGCAAGTTTCAACAATGGAGGAACACCACCTTCTTCAATAATCAACCTCCCGTAACGATCGTTATCACGAGCTAACGAAACAAGCGAAGCTGCTGCATCAGACCGATCATCGAGCGACCCCGTAAACAAAATCGCTACTTGTTCCCAAATCAAACACAAAATCGGCTCGTTCGCAGCGATAGGTGGTAACCCTAGATACTCATCGTCACGATCATCACCTGAAGCAGAGACACGTAGGAGCCACGAGACGTCACCGATGGAATTCTCTAACTGCATTGTGATTTTACGAAACGCAGCTGCGGGTATGATGGTGAAAACACGTTTCATGAGACCAGTGGCTCGACATTTCTCGACCAGGGCTAAGGCTTTGAAAAGGACTTGCTCTGTATCGTCGATGATACGGCGCGTTGGACGTTCGTAGAGATCGTTGCTTGCACGTGCCGCTTGACGAAGAAGACCGGCGAGTTTTTCGGTTTTGCCTTTTACCTCTAAACATTCTTGACGGAATGAGTATGCGTCGTCTGATGCTTTAGTTACCTGATCTGCTAATTGAATTGGTCTTACTAAGATCTGTTTTACGATATCCGCCATGAGAGACGATCGAGGAAGGTAATGTTGGTGGGGTTTGATCGCCGGAGACGACGGTGGAGAGAGAGAAGAGAAGGAAGAATGAGAGAGATTGGTGAAACGTTAATTTCTCTGAAGTTTGGACAAGGAAGAAGGAAAGGTCTCTAAAAATAGACAGTTTTTTTTTTTTTGCAATTGAATGTGTGTTTTGTAGCGACATTGGTTATTTGAAATGTTTAAGATTGTTCATAGAGACATATAACGGTCCAAATTCTGGCTGATATTTTGTAATCCGAATACTATAGGGGATAAACCGAAACCGAATCGAGATCAACTGAGAATCGGAACCGAGAATGAAGTTCGATAGTAAATATATCGGACGGAAACCGAATCACCTTTGATTCATTTACTCGAGCCATGCGCATTGCTAGAACAAAACTCATTTGGCCTAAAAAAACCATAACTCCCAATTCATAGCCAAGATCGTGTCCATGTATGTCACATCGAGACTCTCCAAGTTGGCACGGTATGTGGTAGGCTATAACATAAATGCATTGAGTCTAACTGTGAAGAGATCATTGATTACTCATGATTCTTGGTACGTTTGGATTCAAGCAAATTGTGGCACAACATAACATAGTCATAGTACACTAGCTTGTCCCTCTTTAGTAACCCTCATATGTAAACATCATATTTATAACTTTTCGAAATTTCTAACAACTTAAGGGTGGTACAGAAGTAGGTTTTAGTACTCTTGTTAGTTACATCATCCACTGAAACGGAATTATTGTAAGAATTTTGTTTACTCAAAACAATTAACAATATGGTAGCTCAGTTCAACAATCAGAACGGTATTGTGCCATGGAGTGAATTCAATTCTTATAAGTACATTTTGTGATTAATTTACTCCAATTGTCCCATGAAAATGAATTTTCAAATAAACCAAAAACAGAGTTTCACTTCTTCTAGCAACACAAAATAAACTAACCATCAGATCAAAGGTCTACAAGTGAAATCATAGACTACTGCATTAAGCTAACAACTAAAGTCACAATCATCAAAGAAAATTAAACGACTAAAGATTTGACAACATTCAAGTCTACCTCTCGTATGGTCGTTCATCAAACGGTAGCAGAAAGAGCATACTCTATTCTACATGACTCGGGGACTGTAAGCACTGCATCATGCCACTCAACATTCCCCCACATCTCTTCACCGTTGTTGCGTCTCTCAAGCGCAATCACGGCGCACAAGATCGTCTTGTTCTTAAGTTCACTCGAACGCACATACCTGTGCCACAAAACAGCCATCTTTCCACCATAATCTGCCAATTTAATAATATAACGACGAAACTTAGGAAGTCCTTTCACACCCATCAAATTTCTCCACACTCTTACCTTAGTGTCATACCATTTGAATTCTCCATCATAGTAATAGTAAAGCACGTTCCCAATCACATTATAAGAAAACCATACCCATTCATGATCCATCCCCCATCCCACCATTTCCGATGTACCTTCCTTTGTTTTGTAAGCTAAACCATGACCATGACCGCCTCCAAAAATGTAAACATTTCCGTCAATACCTGCGCTTTGATGTATACTACAACCAATTATCTCCGCGCCAGGACACGAAACAAGCTCCCAAGTTTGGCTTTCCGGATCGTAAACTTCCATCCAGTTGGAAGCATTGCAGCCTTTGCATCCTCCTACTACATATATCTTTCCATCAACAACATTAGCAGCTGGATATCTCCGCTCCACATGCATACTTGGACCCTCTCGCCACGTTTGAGACCGGGAGTCAAGGATCAAAACACGAGACGATGCCTCATTGTTCTCGATTGGTCCGCCAATGTTGTAAATGTTTGAACCAACCGCCACAAGACCAGACCAATGCGCATGAGGAGAATGTGGAGTTTGGATTTTTGCCAAAACATAACCACACGGTTTCTTCTTATTCTTTCTTGTACTAGTGTCGTTGGTTATGGTTGGATTAGGTTTTTGGCAGAGAGTGTACCAGGAAGGGGTAGGGTCAGGAGACTCAGGACGGAACGTTAAGTAGACATATAGACAACTCTCGGACTGCCCTAGAGAGGATCTGGCCTGGTAAAGCTCCGGTGAAGCAATGAGAGATCGAAAGGTTTTGGAGGCTAAGGAGAGAGTCGGATAGTACAATCTCGAGGCGCGTGCGAAGCAACTCAATAGCAAATCATCGGGAAGTGACGGATTCGGAGTAGATTCCGGCAACAGGTCGTTTTCCTTCTTAAGAGACGGTTTCTTCGTCGTCTTCCTCTTCTTCTTCTCTGATCTCATTTCTTCAACTTCTTCTTAAATTTAGGGTTTTTGATTTTAACTTCATTTCAAAGCTACTCGCTTGGTGCTTGGTGACAAAATAATCGATGGGCTCTTAATGAGCCTCAAAACCCAAATCAACACATGCACCATTAAAAAAAAACGTTGCTTAAAATAAAATACACGCAACGCAAAATAAAACAATCTTGGTTCCAATGCTTGTAAAACTTTGAGATCTATCAAACTTTCCCTTCAATTCTTGCGTGAGTGAGTCCAACGTCCATTTTTTTAGTAAACGGCCATAAGATATTATGTTTTTCATAAAGGTCATTAGCCAAAATCATCTTCTTCACAAATAAGAACAAAAACCAATCGAACCATCAACAAGTCCATTTGTTTGTTTAGTAAACGACCAAGCACTCTTCAAGTATCTTGTTAAGCTGTTATACTTCATTTTTCCTAAGAATCTAGTATTTCAAATGCATTCTATCCATCGCTGACGCAAAATAAGCTAACTATTAAAAAACCTCAACAAGGTTCCAAATGCGAATAGAGGTTTGCAAGAAATAAACACCAGCTAAAAAACGCGAGAGAATGATCCATCAGAGTTGAAAACATAATGATATTACCCGCACACCGCACACGTTGGTTTATCAAACAGTAGCAGAAGGAACACTCACAATTCCACAGCGGATGGGGCCTTCGAGCACAACATCAAACCACACGACCTTCCCCGAAATCTCATCTTCATTGTTACACCTTTCAATTAAGCGCAATCTCCGCACACCATATTCTCGTCGTGCCAAGCACATCCTCTTCCCAAAAAATCACCATCTTTCCACCATAATCCGCCATTTTAACAATATCGATATTACTAGGAAACGTAGGCAATCCTTCCAAACCTTTCAAAATTTTCCAGTCTCTTACCTTAGTGTCATACCATTTGAACACTTTTCCCTCATAATAGAACAAGACGTTATTGATCACGCAAGAAGAATAACAATACAGTCCCTCACACATATTCGATTCTTCAAATGTACCGTTTTTCGGATTGTAAACCACACTTTCATGGCCATACACATAGAAATAGAGCTTCCCATCAATGACTGTGGTGTGGACTTCCTCACCTATGTGTATCTCCGTACGAGGGGTTGACACAGGCTGCTTCCAAGTTTGAGTTTCTGGATCAAAAACCTCAATCCAACCAGAGAAATCACCGCTTTTCCATCCTCCAAATACATAGATCTTTCCATCAACGACATTAGCCGATGCGCGAATCCGCCCCACATGCATCCTTGGACCCTCTCGCCAAGTGTGAGACATGCAATCTAAGACCCAGACGGTAGAGGAAGACACGTAATCGTAATCGATGATTCCACCAATTTCGTAGATCTCAGAACCAACAGCGACAACACTCGACGTGTTGGCTTTAACAGAAGGAGGAGGAGATGAGATTGGGACCAAAAGATATCCAGTTGCGTCGTTGTTGTTTAGTGATCGATTAGGTCTCATGCAAAGGGTAAACCAGCGAGGTTCACGAGGGAAGTTTAAGGACACATAGAGACAACTCTCCGCGTGGTGTAAGAGTGAACGGGCCTTGCAAAGCTCCGGTGAAGCAAAGAGAGATCGAAATCTCTTGGAGACGAGTGAGAGAATTGGGAGTATTTATAACCTAACACCAAAAACTCTAGACTATTCTTTTCCTTTTCCTTGTTGTGTTGTTAGTTTCCATCCATTAGGTCACAACAAGAACCTGAACCAATTCATATGATTAGGAAACTTTAAGCACAACATCAGACCACTTAAGCTTGCTATAAATTTCGTATTAGTCGTTTCTTTCAAACGCGCAACAAATCATCTTTGTGTTTAAAGGCACAAAAGTGTCCCATAACGACTAATTAAGTTTCTTTCCTGTAGCCTATCAATAATCTCAACAATCTTCCTTTATAATCATACCATTTAAACTCGATCTCTATCCGTAATAGCATGGACATTCAGTTATTCGGTTCGGTTCTCGGTAGAGAAGTTTAGAGCATGTTTATCCAAGACCGAAGCTTTAAGTGTCAATACATATTATTTTAATATAATTAATTACTATTTATTTTTTAATTAATCAAAAAAACATTAAAACAATTGTAAAACAACATATGTCACTAAAATCAAAAGAACCCTTTCAAAAAGGTTCAAAGTGATAAACTTTTTCTATTCTCTTTTATCATCTTTTTTATTTGTTTTATCTTTTAAATCAAAAGAACTCTATAATTTTTTTTGGATAATCATGCTCTTAGAATCCATCGGGTATTTTTGCAGCCTCGTTTTGGTTTTGGTTAATTGGGTCGGTTAGATTAAGAACCAATAAATAATTACCCGAAATTTGTTATTCCTCATTTGGTTCGGTTCGATTTCAATATGAAAGTATCCAAATTTCCCAAAACCAGTTTTAAAAAATCTATAAAGATTGAAATAATACACTGAAATAGGTTTCTTTTATCCAAACTATCCAAATATTTTTTAAAAATATTAAAATAACAAAGAAAAAATTGTATAATTTATCTAAATTATCGGAATATACCCAACATAGAAACTAAAATATCTATAGCCTAATTTATGTTTCGAAATTTTAAATATACCCATTCGGTTCTTGGTTCGGTACACATTATTCGGTTCTAAGTATATAGGATCCATCGGGTATTTTTGGAGAATCTTGGTTCCAATGCTTGTTAAACTTGAAGATCTGTCAATTTTTGCCTTCAATTCTTGCGTGAGTGAGTCCCACGCAGGCATCGACAAAGTCTCTTTCGATGAAATCAGTCGATAAAATCTGCAATTTATCTCCACATCCCTTTGAAGCACACTGAGATATAAAAAACCACACAACAATATTATCCGCTTGCGCTGTAACTGTATTCTCAACCCGGTAAAAGAAATTTCTTGAACTATACCAAAAAGGAACAAAAAAGAATTTTCTAGAAGATGTCGGTTCCTGATCGTTCAAATACTTCAAATTGCTTTGAAATTTCGTCCATGGAAGATCCGTATCGATCCAATTATCTTTTAGATAATCCGAGTTCCATAATAGTCCACCTAGGTTTGGCTTCGGAGACTATTTCGGCTTCCAGATGCATAAAGTTATTATTTTTGGCAGAAAAATATATCCCACGAGTTTGCGATTTTGATTGAAAAAATAATCTGCTATTTAACGGTTTTTAATTTTTTTGGTGAGGTTTACAATATAAAAAACTAATATTATCTGAGTTATAATTGTAAATGAGGGTATTTTAAACATTTATAATTTTGTGAAAAGTTATATACATCTAGATGCACTATTGAAACTCATCTAAGAACTCTATATACATCTACAATATTTTTAAAGAGTTTTGTAAATATACTAGATTAGGACCCGCATAATATGCGAGTATTTGATATTAAAATTGATAATTTGTGTAGTTATACCCGTATAGTTATATTCTACATTAAAACCATGTTAATATAGTAATAAATTACGTGAGTAAGAATCAATAATGAGTTTAAATGTTCAAAAAGTTATAAAAATCATTCATCTAAATGAATGATAAGGTTTTAAATCATATTTGAAATCTTATATACTTTGAAATTGAATCTATTTTATAAATAAGCATCAATTATTTTTTTAAAAATGGTAAAAAATAAAATTATAATATATTACAATTCTATTTTGTAAATTTTTCTTTTTATGTTAGGTTAATAAATTTTTTTTTTACAACATCAAGAAGGTATGGTAAATGTTGGATAAGTTGAAAAATTTAAAATTTGATATAATTGATATATACTAACCTCTTCATCAAGTAGAAGAACTTCCATTCCCATAAGTACGTTATTTGCTTTAAGATTTCTACCTTCCCACTTTCGAAGAATACATGCAATAGTTCGACGGTAAACACGATTTCGATCTAATACTTTTAACCGATTTGTGGATGTGGTATTCAAAGATATTTGAGGATTTGAGGTGTATATTAAATTGTGGGAGGTGTGTGTTATTATATAGTTTTAGGATTTGCGTTTTTTTAAGTAATAATTTTTTTGGAAGGTTGAATGTATGTTTACTTTTTCTTTTCAAATAATTTATGGTTTAACATTTGTAAGATTGAATGTATGTTTATTTTTCCTTTTAAAATAAATTGTGGTTTAACATTTATTTTGTTTTTATATATAAAGTTTCATTTTTGTGATGTAACATTTATTTTGATAACATAATGGTATTTATATTTTGCTTTTTTTATGTTTTACATAAAATTTGGTTTGGTTTTTAAAAATATGTTAATAAAACAATTAAAAAATGTTAATGTGCCTTTACTTTATTGGTTTAACATAATGATATCTTCAATTTTCTAATTTCTTGATTTTAAATAAAACATTTTAACACGTGTCATCATCTCGATCGATAATAAACATATGTCATGATCTCGTGAGTTATAATTTTGACAAACTCTCCTTTATATAATTAGATATAGTTAGTCCATCGGGATGGTGTGTTTATATGTACTAAAACGAACAACATTTATGGTCCATGTGGATGTACAAACAAACAACACCTATGTGAATAATGATGGGCTTTAAATTTAGAAATAACAGATATGCTAGCTCAATTCTACAATCATAATGGTTTTGTTCAACTTAATTACAATTTACAAGATTATGAACAACGAAAACTACAAAAGGGCAAGGGTGGACGCTTTTCATTAGCGAAAATCAACTTCTCTGTAACTTCTTCACAAAGAAGAACAAAAACCAATTGAAACATAATCGACTAGTCCATTTGCTTGTTTTAGTAAACGCCAAGCACTCTTCAAGAAATTCTCTTCTTATACGTTTTTTCCCGAAGAATCTAGTATTACAAATGCATTTTACCCATCGTTGACGCAAAATAAGCTAACTATTAAAAAACCTCAACGAGGTTCCAAATGCGAGTAGAGGTTTACAAGTAAGAAAAAACGCGAGACAATCAACCATCAGAGTTGAAAACATAATAATATTACCAGCAACGCACGAGTTGATTTATCAAACAGTAGCAGCAAGAACATTGACGATTTCACAACCGTAGGAGACTTCAAGCACAACATCAGACCACACGACCTTCCCCGATATCTCTTGTTCATTGTTACACCTTTCAAGTGCAATCTCCACAAACCTTATTCTGTAGCTCTTTCTCTTTCTCTTTCGATGAGACACATACTCTAGAGACACATACTCTTTCCAAAAAAGCAACATCTTTCCATCATAATCCGCCATTTCAAGTTCAAAATCAATTGGAAACGTAGGCAATCCTTCCAAACCCTTCAAATTTTTCCAGTCTCTTACCTTAGTGTCATACCAGTAGAATACTCTTTCCTCATAATAGAACAAGACGTTACTGATCACGCAAGAAGAATACCAATACAGTCCCTCACACACATTCGATTCATCCGGTTCAAATGTACCGTCTTTGGGGTTGTAAACCATACCTTTAAAACCATACATAGAGCTTTCCATCAATGGCAAAGGTATTTGCGTCCTCATCATCGTCGTATATCTCCGTAAGAGGGCTTGACACATGCTCCCTAGTTTGAGTTTTCGGATCAAAAACCTCAATCCAACTGGAGAAATCCCCGTCTTTCCGGCCTCCCACTACATATATCTTTCCATTAACGACACTGGCGGATGGGGGAAATCCGCTCCACCTGCATCTTTGGACCCTCTCGCCAAGTGTGAGACGTGCAATCTAGGACATAGATGCTAGTGTAAGGCTCGTTACCGAACATTCCACCAATTTCGTAGATGTCAGAATCAACAGCGACAGGACTCGATGATTTCGGTTTAGCAAACAAAGAAGGAGATGAGATTGGGACTAAAAGATTTCCAGTTGCGTTGTTGTTTAGTGATCGATTAGGTCTCCTGCAGAGGGTAAACCAGCTAAGGTTCACGAGGGGACTTTAAGGACACATAGAGAAACCTCTCGGTGCAGTTCAAGAGTGAACGAGTCTTGTAAAGCTCTCGTGAGGCAAGGAGAGATCAAAAGCTCTTGGAGACTAGAGAGAGAGTTGGATGATACAATCTAGAGACTCGTGCTAAGCAGTTCAGAAGCAGATCGTAAGGAAGTGACGAGATTGAGGTCGGTTCTGTCACCGGAAACGGCTTCTTCTTCATTCTCCGACGTAGTGATTTTTTGCTCAGAGAAGGAACTTTTAAGGGTTTCAGACATCACAGGCATGTAATATATACACGCTCTTCTTGCGCGTGAGTAGTGGCCCAGGGGCCAAAAGCTATATAAAGTTTTGAAAAACCTCCTAAATAAACTATTGATTACTGTTTCGTTTGGTTACCAAATCATCTTATATATAACTTTTTCAAGCAAATAGTGGCAAAACATAACATAGTCAAAGTACGTCTCTTTAGCAACCCTAATATGTAACATCAATACATCATATATATAACTCTTCAAATATTGTAACAACTTGTTTCATTACTTTTGTTAATTATCATCCACTAAAACATTATTATTGTATGAATTTTGTTTACTCCAAACAATTTACAATGTAATCGTATGTATGCTAGCTAAATTTAATAATCATAACGGTATTGTTCAATTTATTTACATTTTAAGATAATATGAACAACGAAAACTACAAAAAGTGTTAGAGTTCAGCAAAAAACATCACATACAACCATTAACCCAATTTTTAAAAAGTAACTTAAAACACACGCAACATAAAATAAAAGAATCTTGGTTCCAATGCTTGTTAAACTTGAAGATCTATCAAACTTTCCCTTCAATTCTTGCATGAGTGAGTCCGGCGCAGGCATCAACAAAATCCCCTTCGATGAAATCAGTCGACAAAATCTGCAGTCTATCTCCATATGCCTTTGAAATACACTGAGATATAAAAAGCCTCGCGTGTTTGCGGATCCGACCAGTCACCGGTTCAACCCACACAATCATATTATCCGCTTGCGCTGTAACTGTATTCTCAACTCGGTAAAAGAAATTTCTAGAACTATACCAAAAAGGAACAAAAAATAATTTTCTAGAAGATATCGGTTCCTGCTCGCTCAAATACTTCAAATTGCTTTGAAATTTCGTCCATGGAAGATCCGTATCGATCCAATTATCTTTTAGATGATCCGAGTTCCATAATAGTCCACCTAGGTTCGGCTTCCGAGACTCTCTAGGCTTCCAGATGCAAATAACCCTTTTTGGCAAGATCTCGGATACCGCCTTGTCGAACAAGTTATCGTCTTGTTGTATCAAGTATTGACCTAACTTGTCAACCAAGTAAGCTTCGAACTCAGGAGGGTCTTTGTGTCCGATCTCTGTCCTTATCTCTAGGATTATTATCTCAGACTGAGTTTCCGACACGAATCTGATGACGTCTTTGAGGACAACATCAACGCTGTATGACGTAAGAACCCCGTGGCAAACACGGCGACCCTCCTGTACACGGATGTCGAGGACTCGTGTCCCGAGGACTAGCTGCTTGTAGACGGAAAGCGTTTGGCATTCACCTAACGGACGAGTGATCAAAGGTATCCCGATTCCATTTGAGGCTGAATCGTGCGTTCCTGGCCACACTATCTTGTTTAAAATTAGTTTCTCAACCTTTAGATGAGCCATCCAGTTTTTCCGATCCGGCGAATGGTAGTCGTGGCCAGGGAAATGCGAACCATGGGATGCTTGGAGATCATTTAGGGTTTTCTCCTCTTCAGAGACAGCTTTGTTCCGATCGATCTGGTTAGAGAAAAAAGATATCATGTTTTACGATGAAAGGTCGAGAAGAAGAAGATAAGGTTTCTCTGGTGGATGAGTTTTACAACTTTGTTTATAGGGTCCTTCACTCATAAATCTAGAAGATACCGTGTAGTGTTTGTCCTTAACGTGCGAAAACGTTAAACCAAAGACGATTATATGTTGAATTGGTTAGAGTTTGATTTCTTAATTCAGCTGATTGGCTTTCTAAATATTCTCTCCGTTTTTTAAAGATTGATTTTCTAGAGTTTTCACACATATTAAGAAAACAAATTAATGTTTGACTAGAAATGTATTGGTTTTTGTACTAAACAATTTTCCATAAGTTTGATCCAATAACAATCTAATAAAATTAATTAATATATCCTGAAATCTACAATTTATAATTATTATTGCATTGAAAATGTAAAAAATCAATCTTTTTAAAACAAATTTTTTTTCTAAAACATCAATCTTTAAAGAACGGAGGGAGTAAAAGTTACCACCAATTAGTCAAATTGTTTAAGAGAATTATGGTCAAGATTACGTGAGCTCTTTTTTTCTGTTTTCAATACGCGGTTTTAAATCACTAGTACATTAACATTATTTTGACTACTCTCAGTATGTGGATTCCATTTTCGTCTTTTGGACAATGTGCTATCTTGATGTCTACAAAAACATGTTAAGGAAAATGTTCTGAAGATCATCGTCAAGAGTTTTGTTATCACTTACACGTTTTTGAAAATTAATTTTCAGTACGTCATCTATTATTTCCTAATTATTCAGCAACATTTAAACACCTTTGATTCATTTCTAACAACTATAAGGGACTTGATGTTTATGTTTCATTTCATGTTCGGTATGTTAACCAGACTGCGCTCTATTTCTTGGTCTTTGATTGGCCATTTTCAATAAAACTCCAAACAATTAAAAAAAAAACATAGATTATTCTAGGAAAAGTGTTTTCGCTCAACAATTAACAATACAATCGAATTGTAAACACTTTTCATTAAGTCCATCAGGCGAAAATCAACGCAGGCTTTGTAAATAACGTAACTTACAATACACGCAACCTAAACCCAAAAAATCTTGGTTCCACTGCCTGAAAAAACTTGGAGAATCTATCAAACTTGACCTTCAATTTTGGCACGAGTTAGTCCAACGCAGGCATCAACGAAATCTCCTTCGATGAAATCAGTGGAAAAAATCTGCAATTTATGTGCACATCCGTAGGAAATACACTGAGATATGAAGAGTCTTGCGTGCTTCCGGATTCGATCAGTTACGGGTCTGACAAACACAACTGGATTATCTGCTCTAGGTGTAACTGTATTCTCAACCCGGTAAAAAAACTTTCTTGAAGATATTGGTGGTTGGTTCCTCAAATGATTCATATTGCTTTCGAATTTCGTCCATGGAAGATCCGTATCGATCCAATCATCCTTTAGATAATCTGAATTCCAGAGAGGTCCACCACGGCTCGGCCTCGGAGACTTGCTTGGCTTCCAGATGCAAATAACTCTTTTCGGCAAGATCTTGGATACCGGCTTGTCGAACAAGTTATCGTCTTGATGTATCAAGAACTGACCTAACTTGTCAACCAAGTAAGCCTCGAAACCCGGAGGATCTTTCTTTCCAAACTCGGTCCTTATCTCAAGGATTATGATCTCAGATTGGGTTTCTGACACGAATCTGATGACGTCATCGAGGACAACCTCAACGTTGTATGACATCAAAGGTCCATGGCAGACGCGGCGATACTCCTCGACACGGATGTCGAGGGCACGAGTCCCGAGGACTAGCTGGTCGTAGATAGAGAGGGTTTGGCATTCACCAAACCAACGAGTGATCATAGGGTCCCCGATTCCATTGGTGGCTGAGTCGTGCGTTCCTGGCCACACGATCTTGTTAAGGGTTAGTTTGTCCACAGAGAGATGAGCCATCCAGTTCTTTCGATCCGGCGTGTGGTAGTCGTGGCCAGGAAAATGTGAACCGTTGGATTTTTGGAGATTATCTAAGATCTGTTGTTGCTCGATGACGTCCCTTGGCCGCTGGATCTGGCTATCGATGAACGAAACCGTTGGATTTAGCACTTCTTGTACAACCGTCCTCGCAGAATCGTTTGCAAAAGATACTGTCGGATCTACAACTTCTCTTACAACAGTTTTCGCAGCATCGTTCGCAAAAGATACTGTCGGATCTACAACTTCTTTTACAACAGTTTTCGCAGCATCGTTCGCAAAAGATACTGTCGGATCTACAACTTCTTTTACAATAGTTTTAGCAGCATCGTTTGCAAAAGATGACACAGAAGCTGCAAGATTTTCGAAAAAAGACATGTTTGAGAGATGAGAACAGCTTCGTTTAGGGTCTTGACTCTTGACTAATAAGTAATAAATATGGAATCTCTTGTGTAAGGTTTCTCTCAACTTGTAGTATTAAAGACCATTTTCTTTGCCTCTTTGTGTTTGGCTTCTCAATGAAACGATTGGCTTGTATAAGAGTTGATCAACCACTCAGCTAGACTATAAGAGTTTCCTTTTTAAACCATTTATATGAAGTTGTTGACAAGCGATGTGCGTATATAATTAATCCAACTTTCCATATAAGTTTACTCGAGAACTGTATTTTTCAATATCATGTTTTGGTATGAATGTAAGACTTCGGTATACATGTAGATGTAATGGTGCTTTGAAAGAACAAATTAATGTTTTTTTTTTTTGAACAATATACAACAAATTAATGTTGATTGGCTGGTATAAAGTATCAACTAATTTAAATTATATACACATTTTGTCAACGATTTAAAGTATATATACCAACCACATTTGCGATGAGTAAATATAATCCAAGTTTCTCTAATTTAAAGTATATGTTTTTGCGTTTTGCGTTTTGCGTTTTGCTTTTTGATAATTTGTGTGGACTTTTTTGACATGGTCTAGCACCTTATACAACTCCAAACGTTTAAACCAAATTATATTAGATATTTACAAGTTAGACTTAGTATAAAAAAAGAGAAATTTGCATGGATAACCAACAAAAATTCTACAATAATAAAACTAACCATTTGTCCTATATCTAATGGCTATGGTTTAGCCACATAGGGTCAATTTTGTTAGTTTTTTCATTATTAATTTTTTTTCGGTTATTTTGCAAATTAACCCCAAAAAAAACCCTATTACAATACCAGATTTTTTTACTATTTCGTAGATGAATATTTTCTAGATTGTTTATTTCTCAATTTTTTTTATAGAATAAATTATTATTTGTTAAAAAGAAAAATTCGATTGAAATAGTAACAAAAATTAGAAAAATGGTTAATTCTACCGATTTTTTTGTTTTTGTTTTTTCGTCTCGGCCGTTTAGGTTCTCTATGGACTTTTGAGAAATGCTTAGGGTTTGACCAGATTGACCTCCACGGTGGTAGCGAATGGAAGAAGAGAAAGATGGTGGTCGTCTGTTGTCCTGTTGAGAAGGTTTCAGGGAATCACTATGGCTGCTTTAGATAGACGAGGCAGAATCACACATAGCTTGAACGTTTTAAAAACCAAGAACAACTGTCGTCTGTTGTCCTGTTGAGAAGCACAATTTTCTTGGAGAAACTCAAAATATTTTTTGAAAGTAAACTCAAATTTTGTGTTCTGATGAGAGTTTAGGATTGGAAAAGTAATATTTACACTCGCAAGAAACTAAGGTACTTTCTCCTAACTAATGCTATTATCTGGTGGTGTTAGAGCCTTAGAGGATGATTCAAATCACTGGGCCTTGTGCTCAAGAAGTTCAAATTTAGATTGAAATTAGTATGAAGAATCAGGATCAAGGAATGTTTATATAGATTTCTTTCATAAACATGATATTGTGTTCCATCAACGGGGAAAAGTGTATAAAGGAAAAACAGTGTTTTGTTATTTCATCCTTCACATAGCTCTCTAATAAAGCACCGTTTAGTCTGCAATAGCTAAGTTAGTGTTTTGTTTTCATGGAAATGGTTTCGTAACTGGCAAGTTTGTTCAAGTTAGATTCCGAAGCAATGTAGTAAGGTTTAAGTACAGAACTAATTGTGAGTTGCTGGGATATCAATCCAAGTCCTTGATGCTTCCTTCTTATAATAGAACAGTGATATCACGGATTGATCCTATTAGACGTAGGTAGGATTTTGGGAGAAACTGCATATGTGTGTGAACTTAGATTAGTCTTTTGGAACCCTTTTCTTGAATGGGTCAAAATAATTAACCTCATTGCTTTGAAATTGCATGTGTTTGAATTTAAGATTTGGTTGGTGGAGAGTTTCATTTTACATGGTTAAAATTGCTTTTAAATTATAGGAAATATCCAAGAACTTGGTTTTAGAAAAACTTCCAAGAATGGTGGAACCTACATGATAGCTAGAGTTGTGGTTCACATCATTTATCCATGAAAAGATAAATTTATTTCTCTCTTGCTAATGTGAACATTCTCAAGTCAATGGGGTATACAAAGCCTTTGTTAATCCTTACTCTCTATCACGTCAAAGCTGTGATCTTAAATCTTCTCTCTGGATCGTAGTAATGGATTTTTACCTTTTCCTTGGAACTGTTGCTGCTACAATCTTTATGCTTTTGAGTACAATATTTTATATGGTTTATGGAAAGATCAAGGTCCAAGAAAACAAAATAATTGTTTCTCCACCATCTTCTTTTCCTCACAATTGGAAACACCATGTCTTCCCGAGCTTCCACGGGGCAGATGTCCGCAAATCCTTTCTCAGCCACATCATGAAAGAGTTCAGAAGCAAGGGGATCGACCCATTCATTGACAATGATATAGAGAGGAGCAAGTCGATCGGTCCTGAGCTCATTGAAGCTATCAGAGGATCGAGGATCACGATTGTCTTGCTCTCGAAGAATTACGCTTCTTCGACATGGTGCATGAACGAGTTGGTGGAGATCATCAAGTCCAGAGAAGATTTGGGTCAAACAGTGATGACCATGTTCTATGAAGTGGATCCTACAGATGTAAAGAAACAGACTGGACATTTTGGGAAGGTATTCAAGAAAACATGTAAGGGTAAAACAAAAGAGGACATTAAGAGATAGAGACAGGCTTTGGCAGAAGTGGCCACAATCGCCGGAGAGAATTCAAGCCAATGGTTTGTCTTCTTAATTTCCACTTGCTCTTAAATTCTCTAACTATGAACTTTTGAATTTGTATTTAATGACTATTTAACGGACTGTTGTTCAGGGAAAATGAAGCAGAGATGATAGAAAAAATTGTCACCGATGTTTCAAACAAGTTGAATAATTCCACACCATCAAGGGATTTCGAATACTTGGTTGGGATGGAAACTCATATGAAAAAGATGAGACCGTTGTTACACCTACATTTGGATGAGGTGAGGATGATAGGCATTTGGGGTCCGCCTGGGATTGGTAAGACCACCATTGCTAGATTTCTATTTAGCCAATACTCCAAAGATTTCCAACTGAGTGTCTTTATGGAAAATATCAAACACACGTGTACAATACCAGTTTGTTCAGACGACTACGGTCCCAAGTTACATTTGCAGCAAAAGTTGATGTCTCAAATAACCAAGGAAAAGGATATACAAGTTCCACATTTAGGAATTGCCAAAGACAGGTTGAAAGACAAGAAAGTTCTTGTCGTACTTGATGATGTGGACCAATTAGTACAACTAGAAGCTATGGTGAATGAAACTTGCTGGTTTGGTCCTCGAAGTCGAATTATCATCACAACACAAGATAAAAATCTTCTAAGGTCACGTGGGATCAACCATGCCGGTAAACTTCCTCTTGGACTACAAGTTATGGGGTCATACTTCCAAGGAATGTCCAAGCAAGATTGGTCAATGGAACTGCCAAGGGTTAGGGCTAGCCTTAACGTTAAAATTGAGAGTCTTCTGAAGTTTAGTTATGATGCTTTAGGTGATGAGGATAAAAAATTATTTCTTCATATAGCTTGCTTTTTCAATAATGAATGTATGGAGAAAGTGGTAGGGCATCTTACGAAAACTTTCTCGGTTGTGAGTCGAGGGCTTCATGTTTTAGTTGAGAAATCTTTGATCTCTATTAATAATGGAGATATACGGATGCATAGTTTGCTAGTCAATCTGGGTAAAGAAATTGTTGTAAACAATCTGTATGTAAGCCTTGGAAACGACAGTTTTTGGTTGATGCTAAAGATATTACTGAAGTTTTCACTCATCCCACAACAGTAAGTTTTGCATATTACAACTTGAGTTTATTTTATCATCTCCGCTTAATTTTGGGGGTCTTTTTGTCGTTCAGATTAGTAGAAGTGTTATAGGCATAGATTCCAGCAACGATCTGAACTCGGAAAAGTTACATATAAGCGAGACAGCCTTTGAAGGAATGACAAATCTCCAATTCTTAAAATTGGATGGCAAAACAAAAATAGCATCAACTTTAGCATCAATTCTTAAAGTTGGGACGTACGAAGTATATGTTGGGGTCGGATTTCACCCACTGAACGTCGACGTTCAAAGTTATGATAAGCGACGAGCATATTTCAACAGGCGGAGATAATATGGTCCCGAAGTCATTTTCCCTACAAGAAAGGGTGAAGGATTCTTAAAAATCCCTAAGTCATTCCACCTACAAGAAAGGGTGAAAGCCTCTTAAAATACCCCTAAGTCATTTCACCCTACAAGGAAGGGTGAAGACCTCTTGAAAAACCTTTACGTCCCCTGAACCTTTCACCTGGCAAAGGAACCTTCGAAGCTATATTCACCCCAGGAGAAGTCATGAGTGCAGCGTCAGAGAGGTCACAGAGCCAACTGAGAGCTCTGCAGAGGCCAAAGCTGCCTGGCACCGATGTCACTGAGCAGTGACACCGATGACAGGCAGTGGCACCGATGTCACTGCCCTGTGACACCGAAGTGCCTGGCCTCATCGGTGTCCAAGCAGCTGACATCGGTGCCCAGGACACTCCCATCGGGTTCAGATGCTTCAACGCCCGTCAGAACATCAACGAAGGTTCCAGAAGGTTCGACACGTTAAAGCCCAGCAACGAAGCCCACGTAGGCTCGACCGACATAGGCAAAAAAAGGAATCCGCGAAGGTTTAGGAAAAAGGCTTAGCCGACTTAAGGGGTTATATATAGGAATGCAAAAACATTTGTAAGGGAAGATGGACAATTTTTATCACACAAGCAATACAAAGCAATTACAAACCCTAATTTCTCTTTGCTCATCATTGTTCTTCATAGCTTATCTTCAGAAATCTCTGCTTCCTCTCGAAACCCTTACAAATCTAATTGTGCGAATTCCGGCTTCCACAATTTGGCACCGACTAAGGAGAACTAGAGAATTTCTTACACAAAAAAAGCTACGTTACATACCGAATCAAGGATGGTGAGCGGCAAAGAAAACACGTCTCGCAGAGACAACCAGGAGAAACAACCTTCGGTCGAGGCTACTGCTACCAAAGCTCCAGCTCAAGGCGACATGACCGAGGTGAAGAAGATGCTAGATACCTTCCTCACCGAACAGAAGAAGCAAGCCAAGATCATCGAGGCAAATTCGAAGGAGCTGAAAGCTCTTTCACGCAGAAAACGCGGAAGAACCGACACAGCAAGGCTTAGGGCACGTGTTAACCCTCAACGCCTTGACTTCTCCGCACCTCGTGCTACTCGAGGAAACCCGGAGGATCTACCACCACCACCCCCACGTCGGGAAACGGATAAGTCTCCCGAACGCGTGTGGATATCTCCGACCAAGAAGAACCAGCTCCTACAAAGCGTGCACGCGCTGAAGATGCAGAAGGCGGCAGACAAGAACCACGCGCCTCTGATACTCAAAGCGCGTCAGGCTCTTCCAAGACAGAGATTGTGAAAGATACCTCGGAGTACACCAACTACTCTAGGAAAGAGCGGAACAAAAACGAGCGAGAGCGTAGAGCGTTCAAACGCTCTTACGCTGTAGAACTCGCTGCAGTAAAGGCTCAGATGGATCGGGTAACCTTAGACCTAAAGCGTACCCAATCGCAGATACACCACGGAACAGGGAAGGCTCCTGCCATCGCTCAAGTACTAGAAAAAGCAAGGAACACACCCTTCGACGAACAGATCGCAAGAACGAAAATCTCTGATCCCGGAAGAATCAAGTTACCAATCTACGAAGGAACCACAGACCCTTCGGATCATCTGATGGAATTCGAAGTGGCCTTGGGAAGAGCAAACTTCAAGGAAGCGGAAAAAGACGTCGTCTACTGCAAGCTGTTCGTTGAAAGTCTCAAGGGGCATGCCCTTCAATGGTTATATAAGTTGGAGAAGAACTCAGTTCACACTTTTCTCCAACTTTCCGAGTTATTCGTGCAGCATTACAACATCTTCATGGAACAGAAGATCTACGACTCGGAACTATGGAATAACAAACAAGGCGAGACCGAGAGTCTTCGGTCTTTCATGAGAAGATTCAAAAATACGCTGTCAAAGGTCGAAGGTATCAGCAACAAGTCAGCATTGGAAGCTTTGCGAGGAGCACTTCAGTGTCCATCTCCATTCTGGCAAGAGATGAGCCTCAACACACCAACAACAATCTAATACGCCCTCCACCGTGCTGCTGACTTCGCTCGAACGGAGGAAGAAGTCCAAGCCAGGAAGGGCGGAAAGACAAAACAGGCAAGTGAGCCAGCTCACGCTTCGAATCCCGTCTACATCCAATACGAAGGAGGATCCGGAGGGGTCCATAGCTACCAAGTGGAGTCATTGGGTTACGAAGGACCAAAGGAGTACGACGAGGAGTTATATTGCGACTTCCACAAGGCAAATGGACACTCAACTGCAAAGTGTCGGGAGTTGGGGCAGCAGCTCATAGCCAAACTGACTGAAGGCACTTTGAAAGGCAACGTCAGGCTGTCAGACTTCAAACCCGAGGAGAAAGCTCCTGTCAACACCGAATAACAAGTGGATACTCCCAAGGGTCAATGTCGCGATTATGGCATGGAAAACGAAGACCAGCACGAAGTTATCAACATGATAATGGGAGGCTCGCAGTACTGTGCTGACAATGAGACTGCGATCGAAGCTTACCAACGCCGCGCTGACGTCTGCGCGAACATATTAGCACCTGCAAAGCCAAGGCTTTCCAGTGACCCTATCACCTTTGACGAGCAAGACACTGAGGGTCTCGATCAACCACACAACGATCCTCTGGTAATCAACTTGACTGTTTACGACTTCAACGTCGCTCGCGTTCTCATCGATACAGGAAGCTCAGTGGATGTCATCTTCAAAAAGACGCTGGAGCGAATGAAGATTGATTTGTCCACAATCAAAGGGCAGCCTAAGCTTATAACAGGTTTCTCCGGAGAGATAACCATGACGATGGGAACGGTTCGCCTACCCGTCCAAGCTGGCAACGTTAAAAAGATGGTCGATTTTATAGTCTCTGATCACCCAGCCATCTACAACATGATCATGGGAACTCCCTGGCTCAACCAGATGCGAGCGGTGCCTTCAACATGTCATTTATGCCTCAAGTTTCCTACACCCATCGGCGTAAAAACGATATGGGGCAACCAGAAGGAGTCTCGTATGTGTTTCATGGCAGAGCACAAGCTGAGAAACACCGAGAAAAAGAAGGAGGAATCTTCACCTCAAGAATCACGAAAGAGGAGAATGACCAATTCCGAACATGTCAATGATTTGACCGACCTTCTATAGCAGTTACAGCTCACAGAAGCTACTGAAAACGCAGAGCCAACGCGTCTGCAAGTAGCAAGGTCTGCAGCATGTCACCACCGCGAGCCTACGTCACCGAAAAACCTCCCACACCACTCCCTAGTGGTTTGCAAGGCACTCGAAGGGTATTGCCACTAGTACCTCTTGAGGCCTCTGGAACGAACTACGAGGCGACTTGATCCCTGCAAAAGGGTACGTAGGCAGCTTGTCTCCGGACGAGTTCAGTTGCCCTCCTCCGTAAAAGGAGGGGGGGGGGAATGGGGTACGTATACTCGTATACTCCCATCCTTTACTTCCACTATGCTGAAAACATCAAACATCCTTTTCTGGATTTATTACACAAGTCTCGAGCACTTCGTCTACGTCATTCTCAGGATTCACTTGACACAAGTTTCATAGACTTCATCACTTACATCCTCTATGGATTATTCAAAGCCTTTTTCAAGCAATTTCATCAGCTACATCCTCTATGGATTATTCAAAGCCTTTTTCAAGCAAGTTCAATCCACTGTCGTTGCTGTTGGCCACAGCAACAATGTGTGAACCTGAACACATTGACATCCATCATCGGATCCTAAGCGCGTTATATAAGTTATAACGATCAGTTTCTGGGCTTTTGACCCCGGCTGATTCTAATGTTCAGATCCTGGGCTGTTGACCCTGGACGTTCATTCAAAAACCCAACAACAACGTTGGTAAAAAGCAGCTGCCAATGATTACTTAGGTTTATACACCGAATAATCATTCAGAAAACCCAACAACACGTTGATCAAGTCAAAAGGTGTGATCGCTTCTGAACAGACGTGTTCGGAAAGCACCGCCATTCTACAAAATCCAACAACAACGTTGGTAAAAATGGAAACCCAACAACAAGCGTTGGTAGAAAAGGAGCACAAGCGCACTTGCGATTTTGCTACTCTACAATCACAAACCCAACAACAACGTTGGTACAAACAGCCAAAGGCGTTTCAAGTGTAAACGACCATCAACTTATACTAAAGGCTTGGTCAGCAAAACAATTATCATTACTCTTATGATATATCAAAGACAAAACAAAAAAGGCATAAAACGAGAAAGTCAATCAGTCATCGATCTCCTCATTGATTTCCTCGTCACCATCCTCATCGTCGTCTGCCTTGACGTCGTCTTTGTCTGTCTCAACGTCATCGTCGTCAGCCTCCATGTCGTCGTCGTCAGCCTCCACGTCGTCTTTGTCTGTCTCGACGTCGTCGTCTGCCTCGACGTCGTCGTCTGCCTCGACGTCGTCTTCGTCTTCCTCGACATCGTCGTCGTCTTCCTCGACGTCGTTGTCGTCTGCCTCGACATCGTCTTCGTCTGTCTCGACGTCGTCGTCGTCTTCCTCAACGTCGTTGTCGTCTTCCTCAACGTCGTCGTCGTCTTCCTCGACGTGGTCTTCCTTGATGTCGTAATCATCTGCCTCGACGTCGTCGTCGTCGTCTGCCTCGACATCGTCTTCGTCTGTCTCGACGTCGTCGTCATTTTCCTCGACGTCGTTGTCGTCTTCCTCAACGTTGTCCTCCTCGACGTCGTCTTCCTTGACGTCATTGTCGTCTGCCTCGACGTCGTCGTCATCATCGTCGTCTGCCTTGACGGCGTCGTGGTCGTCTGCCTCAACGTCGTCGTCGTCGTCTGCCTGCCTCGTCGTCTGCCTCGACGTCGTCGTCTGCCTCAACGTTGTCTTCGTCTGTTTCGACGTCGTCGTCGTCTTCCTCGACGTCGTCTTCCTCGACGGCGTCTTCCTCGACGTCGTCGTCGTCTGCCTCGGCGTTGTCGTCATCGTCTCCCTCAACGTCGTCGTCGTCGTCTACCTCGACGTCGTCGTCGTCTGCCTCGACGTCGTCGTCGCCTGCCTTGTCGACATCGTCGTCGCCTGCCTCGTCGACGTCGTCGTCGCCTGCCTCATCGACATCGTCGTCGTCTGCCTCGACGTCGTCGTCGTCTGATGCTTGTCGGTCCCAACAAGGTCTACGTTAACAACACCTGAAGACCTTGTTGCGACACGGGTACCCGAGGTCTCCATCAGGTCATCAATACCCGACGACCTCACCATGGCGTCAGCGCTTAAGGACTCCGTCGTGACCTCGGTACCCAAATCGCCTACCATGACATTGGTGACCCCGATAAGCCCATGCGATGAACTCGGGTGATCGTTGCCATGACGAGTCTTCGGTGGCAATTTGTCGAAATCGCGTAGCAAGCCTATCGGGTCATCGGCATCAATACCATCAGGGACCTCGGGTCCATAATGAATGGACATATCAACGACGTTTGATTCGTGTCTGTCGGGATCAACCTCCAAAGACAATTTAAGTTCTTTTGGACTCATCATCTAGTATCACCTACACCAAATCAAAATCAAGACCTAAGACAAGGGTTTTTCTCAACCAAAAACGAGAAGTCTTCTCCGCCAGCGATACGTAGTCTTCTCCGCTTGCGAGACGAAGCCTTCTCCGCCTGCGAGACGAAGTCTTCTCTGCCCATGAGGAGTCTTCTACGTTGACAAAGATTCGACAAGCGGAGTGCGAAGTCTTAAAATCTTCACGAAAACACGAAGTCTTAAAATCTTCAGCTTCAACAAGCGAAGCGTGAAGTCTTAAAATCTTCAGCTTGAACAAGCGAAGCGCGAAGTCTTAAAATCTTCATCATCAGCTTCGACAAGCGAAGCGCGAAGTCATTAAATCTTCAGCAAGGTCTTAAAATCCTTAAGTATAAAAACCATTGTCAAGAACAAATGCTATCAGCTCTCGCAAGCAGAACATGAAGTCTTAAAACCTTCGAAGAACAAAAAATAACGTTTACAGTGTTATCAACACTAAAGGCTCAAGCCTATAGCATCACGCTAACAACAACATCATAACTTTGAACAGCTAACTTCAACACCCAATGGTCTTAAACTCGATACTATTATCACTAACACTACCGAGCTGGGGGGCTAACTGTTGGGGTCGGATTTCACCCACTGAACGTCGACGTTCAAAGTTATGATAAGCGACGAGCATATTTCAACAGGCGGAGATAATATGGTCCCGAAGTCATTTTCCCTACAAGAAAGGGTGAATGATTCTTACAAATCCCTAAGTCATTCTACCTACAAGAAAGGGTGAAAGCCTCTTGAAATACCCCTAAGTCATTTCACCCTACAAGGAAGGGTGAAGACCTCTTGAAAAACCCCTAAGTCCCCTGAACCTTTTACTGCCAAAGGAACCTTCGAAGCTATATTCACCCCAGGAAAAGTCATGAGTGCAGCGTCAGAGAGGTCACAGAGCAACCTGAAGGCGCTGCAGAGGCCAAAGCTGCCTGGCACCGATGTCACTGAGCAGTGACACCGATGACAGGCAGTGGCACCGATGTCACTGCCCTGTGACACCGAAGTGGCTGGCCTCATCGGTGTCCATGCAGCTGACATCGGTCCTCAGGACACTCCCATCGGGTTCAGATGCTTCAACGCCCGTCAGAACATCAACGAAGGTTCCAGAAGGTTCGACACGTTAAAGCCCAGCAACGAAGCCCACGTACGCTCGACCGACATAGGCAAAAAAGGGAATCCGTGAAGGTTTAGGAAAAAGGCTTAGCCGACTTAAGGGGTTATATATAGGAATGAAAAAACACTTGTAAGGGAAGATGGACAATTTTTATCACACAAGCAATACAAAACAATTACAAACCCTAATTTCTCTTTGCTCATCATTGTTCTTCATAGCTTATCTTCAAAAATCTCTGCTTCCTCTCGAAACCCTTACAAATCTAATTGTGCGAATTCCGGCTTCCACAGTATATATCTCCAAAACTTCAATTACTAAATTGTGAGTATTGGCCGATGACACGTTTGCCTTCTAATATCAACTTAGAGCTACTTGTTGAATTAAGCATGCGTCACAGCTACCTTGAGAAGCCCTGGGAAGGAATCAAAGTAAGTAAAATTTATAGTAAAATTTTAACTCGAAATGCATCTTTTAAGTTTTATCCGTGTGTTTGTTTTAATCTGTTCAACTGCTAAGTGTGTTCATGTATTATGTTGTTATTTGTTTGCACAACTGATTCAAAGTCTCAAGTGGATGGATTTAAGTTATTCCCAAAACTTGAAGGAGCTTCCTAATCTCTCAACTGCAACTAATCTCCAAGAACTAAATCTCAGAGAATGTTCTAGTATGGTGGAGCTTTCTTCTTCTATTGGGAATGCAACTAATCTCCAACAACTAGATCTTCGTGGATGTTCAAGTCTGGTGGAACTTCCTTCTTCCATCGAGAATGCAACTAATTTGCACAAACTAAATCTCAGTAGATGTTCAAGTCTCGTGGAGCTTCCTTCCTAGATCGTGTATGCAACTAATCTCCAAGAAGTATATCTCAGTGGATGTTCAAGTCTAGTGGAGATCCCAGCTTCCTCCATCAAGATAGCAATTTATCTCCAAACGCTAGATCTCAGGGGATGTTCAAGTCTGTTGGAGCTCCCTTCTTCGATCGGGAATGCAACTAATCTATAAAAACTATATCTCGGTGGATGTTCAAGTCTGGTGGAGCTTCCTTCCTCGATCGGGAATGCAACTAGTCTTCAACAACTATACCTCAGTGGATGTTTAAGTCTGGTGGAGCTTCCTTTCTCGATTAGAAATGCAACTGATCTCCAAAAACTAGATCTGAGTGGATGTTCAAGTCTAGTGGAGCTCCCTTCCTCCATCGGGAATATAACTTATCTCCAAGAATTAGATTGCAGTGGATGCTCAAGTTTGGTGGAGCTTCATTCCTCTATTGGGAATGCAAGTAATCTCTATAAGCTAGATCTGAAGGGATGTTCAAGTCTGATGGAGCTCCCTTTCTCAATCGGGAATGCAACTAGGCTAAAAAATCTTTATCTCAGTGGATGTTCAAATCTGGTGGAGCTCCCTTCTTCGATCGGAAATAAAACTTATCTCTTCGAACTAGATCTTAGTACATGTTCAAGTCTGGTGAAGCTCCCCTCCTCGATCGGGAATACAATTTATGTCAAAAAACTAGATCTTAGTGGATGTTCAAGTCTGGTGGAGCTTCCTTCCTCCATTGGAACTATAACTTGTCTCCAAGAATTAAATTGCAGTGGGTGCTCAAGTCTGGTGAAACTCCCTTCTTCCGTTGGAAACCTTCATAAATTAAGGAAGTTTTATTTGAAGGAATGCTCAAAGTTAGAGGTTCTCCCGACCAACATCAACTTGGAATCTCTCATCAGACTCGATCTCACTAATTGCTCTTCGTTAAAAAGTTTTCCTGAGATTTCCAGAAACATTAGAGTTCTCGAGTTAAGTGGAACTGCATTAGAAGAAGTTCCTTCATCCATCACGTCACGGTCTTGTCTTGAAGAATTGCATATATCGTACTCTGAAAACCTCAAGAAACCCCCAACATCCTTCTGACAGATTTGCAAAGTTTGATTTTGTCCATTCAAGAATTCAAGAGCTTCGTCCATGGTTCAAGGAATTCTCTCGTCTACGTCAACTTGTACTAAATGAAATGCAGAATCTGGTATCACTGTCACAACTTCCGGATTCCCTAATGTTCCTAGATGCTCAAAATTGTGGCTCCCTGGAGAGACTAGATTGCTCCTTTCGCAATCCATATATTCGTCTCAACTTTCGAAACTGCTTCAAACTAAATCAAGAAGCGAGAGATCTCATCATCCAGACATCAACTAGTCCTATTTCGGTCTTACCCGGTGGAGAAGTGCCTGCCTGCTTCATTCACCGAGCTTTTGGGAGTTCCTTAACAGTGAACTTGAATGAACAGCCTCTTTGTACATCAATAAAATTTAAGGCATGCCTCTTGTTGGTTAGCAAGAGCGAAGATGTGGGGGAATCGTTGAGTGTTGAGTGGAGGATCACGCCCAAACAGAATGCTCTCACTTCTTATGGATGGGATAGACACGAACTATATCCATTTGAGGAGCACTTGTACATATTCGAGGTTGAAGCAGAGGAGGTGACTTCCACCGAGCTTGTTTTTGAGTTCAAGCTCGAAAGTTACTCCGACACTAGCACCTGGAAGATAAAAGAATGCGGGATACTCCAAGTCCTGGAGCTTCAAGGTGATGAAGATTATGAATCTTCCTGGGAGATACTCCAACTCTTGGTGCGTCAAGTTGATTGGTTAAGTGACTGTGATGTGTGAACTTCTGCAAATGGCCATAAAACCCCATCTTCGGCTTCGGAGACTCTAAATAACCATTTTCGGCAAGATCTCCGATACTACCTTGTCGAACAAGTTATCGTCCTGCTGGACCAAGAACTGACCTAACTTGTCAACCAAGTAAGTCTCGAACTCAGGAGGGTCTTTGTGTCCGTATTCAGACCTTATCTCCAAGTTAAAAATCTCCGAGTGAGTCTCCGACAAGAATCTGATGACGTCATCGACCACAACATCGTATGACATCAGAATCCCGTGGCAGATTTGTCGACCCTCTTGTACGCAGATACCGAGGACCAAGGACGAGCTGGTCGATGATGGAGAGGGCACTCACATATTTCCATGAAAAGATGACTTTATTTCTCTCTTGCTAATGTGAATATTCTCAAGTCAATGGAATCAACGTTTTATGTCATGAGATACACAATTAAAGCCTCTTTGTTAATCCTTACTCTCTATCTCTTAAAAGTTTTGTGATCTTAAAGCTTCTCTCTATCGTAAGTAATGAATACAAGTGCTTCTTCTTCGTCCCCTCCATCTTATATTCGTCACAACTGGAAACACCATGTCTTCCCAAGTTTTCACGGGGCAGATGTCCGCAAAGCCTTTCTCAGCCACATCATGAAAGAGTTCAGAAGCAAGGGGATCGAGCCATTCATTGACAATGATATCGAGAGGAGCAAATCCATCGGTCCTAAGCTCATCGAAGCTATAAGAGGATCAAGGATTGCGATTGTCTTGCTCTCGAAGAACTACGCTTCTTCGACATGGTGCATGAACGAGTTGGTGGAGATCATGAAGTCTAGAGAAGTTTTGGGTCAAACAGTGATGACCATTTTTTATGAAGTGGATCCAACGGAAGTAAAGAAACAGACATGACATTTTGGGAAGAGATTTGAAAGAACTTGTAAGGGTAAAACAAAGGAGGAGATTAAGAGATGGAGACAGGCTTTGGTGAAAGTGGCTACAATCGCCGGAGATAGACCGAAATAGCATTCAAGCCTATGGTTCGTCCTCTTGCTCTTAATCTCTCTGAAAACATGAAACTATGAATATCCTTTGCATATTACTAAGAGAAAATAATAAGCCTTTGATTTGAATATGTATATGAGGTTTTAATGACTATTTAACGGACTCTTGTTCAGGAAAAATGAAGGAGAGATGATAGAAAAAACCGCCAATGATGTTTCAAACATGTTGAATAATTCCATACCATCAATGGATTTCGAATGCTTTGTTGGGATGGAAACTCATATGTTACAGATGAGATTGCTGTTACGCCTAGATTTGGATGAGGTGAGGATGATAGGAATTTGGGGTCCGTCTGGGATTGGTAAGACCACCATTGCTAGATTTCTATTTAGCCAATACTCCAAAGATTTCCAACTGAGTGTCTTTATGGAAAGTATCAAACACACGTGTACAATGCCAATGTTTTATGATGACTACCGTGCCAAGTTGCATTTACAGGGGCAGTTTATGTCTCAAATAACCAAGGAGAAGGATATACAAGTTCCAAATTTAGGAATTGTCAAAAACAGATTGAAAGACAAGAAAGTTCTCGTGGTACTTGATGATGTGGACCAGTTAGTACAACTAGAAGCTATGGTGAAAGAAACTTGTTGGTTTGGTCCTCGGAGTCGGATTATCATCACAACACAAGATCAAAAACTTCTAAAGGCGCGTGAGATCACCCATGTATACAAGGTGGATTTCCCTTCAGATGAAGAGGCTTTTCAAATATTCTGCATGTATGCTTTTGGTCAGAAGTCCCCTTACGATGGTTTCAAGAAGCTTGCTTTGGAAGTTGCAGTCCTTGCCGGTAGACTTCCTCTAGGACTACAGGTTATGGGGTCATACTTCCAAAGAATGCCCAAGCGGGAGTGGCGAATGGAACTACCAAGGGTTAGGGCTAGCCTTAACGAAAAAATTGAGAGCATTTTGAGGTTCAGTTGTGATGCTTTATGTGATGAGGATAAAAATCTATTCCTTCATATAGCCTGCTATTTCAACCATACAGAGGAAAAGAAAGTGGTAGGGCATCTTGCAAAGAGTTTCTCGAGTGTGAGTCAAGGGCTTCGTGTTTTAGCTGAGAAATCTTTAATATCTATTTCTTACTCGGGAAGGATAGCGATGCATAGTTTGCTAGTCCAAGTGGGAAAAGAAATTGTCCGTAAACAACTTGGGAAACGACAGTTTTTGGTTGATGCTAAAGATATTGTTGAAGTTCTCACGGATCCCACAATAGTAAGTTTTGCCATTACTCTTTCGCTGCATTGCTTATTAGCACTTGAGTTTATTTTATCATCTCTCCTTAATATTTGGGGTCTTTGTTTATTTCAGATTACTGGAAGTGTTATAGGCATAAATTTCAAGGACGATCTGAACTGTGACATGTTACATATAAGCGAGTCAGCCTTTGAAGGAATGCCTAATCTCCAGTTCTTAAAATTGGTTGGTAAAACAAGCATAGCGTTGGGAGGTATGAAGTATATATCTCCAAAACTTCAATTACTAAATTGGAAGTATTGGTCGATGACAAGTTTGCCTTCTATTATCAACCTGGAGTTACTTGTTGAATTAAGCATGCCTCACAGCCAACTTGAGAAACTATGGGAAGGACTCAAAGTAAGTAATTTTAAATTCTTGTAAAACTGTAACTCGAAATGCATCTTTTTAGGTTTATGCTTGCTTTCTTTTATTGTGTTCAACTGCTTAGTGTGTTTGTGTATTATGTTGTTTGCACAGCTGATTAAAAATCTCAAGTGGATGGATTTAAGTTATTCGAGAAACTTGAAGGAGCTTCCTAATCTCTCAACTGCAACTAATCTCCAAGAACTAGATCTTTGGGGATGTTCAAGTCTGGTGGAGCTCCCTACCTCGATCAAGAATGCAACGAATCTCCAAAAACTGAATCTTTGGGGATGTTCAAGTCTGGTGGAGATCCCTTTCTCGATCGGGAATGCACCTAATCTCCAAGAACTAGATCTCACTGGATGGTCAAGTCTCGTGGAGCTCCCTACCTCGATCGGGAATGCAACTAATTTCCAAATACTATCTCTTAGTGGATGTTCAAGCTTGGTGAAGGTCCCTTCCTCGATCGGGAATGTAACTAATCTCCGAACCCTACATCTGAGTTCAATTATAGTGGAGCTCCCTTCCTCGATCGGGAATGCAACTAATCTCCAAGAACTAGTTCTTCGTGGATGTTCAAGTCTGATGGAGCTCCCTTCCTCGATCGGGAATGCTAGTAATCTTCAAAAGTTAGATCTCCATGGATGTTCAAGTTTGGTGGAGCTCCCTTCCTCGATCGGAAATGCAATCAATCTTCAAAAATTAGATCTCAGTGGATGTTTAAGTCTGGTGGGGCTCCCTTCCTCGATCGGGAATGCAACCAATCTTCAAAAATGAGATCTCAGAGGATGTTCAAGTCTGGTGGGGCTCCCTTCCTCGATCGGGAATGCAACCAATCTTAAAAAATTAGATCTCAGAGGATGTTCAAGTCTGGTAGAGCTCCCTTCTTCCATTGGAAACCTTCATAGGTTGACCAAGGTTGATTTGGAGGAATGCTCAAAGTTAAAGGATCTCCCAACACTAAAAGAAATGTGGGTATTAATAGCAGTACAAGATAGCGTTTCTAGTGTTTCCCGCTTGTTTTTTCTGTTTACTGTAGTGTATGATAGCATATACTATTTTTAAAACGTTATGGTAGAGTATAGCGGGAATTAAAAATTTCATTGTCCGCCAAATCAAACGATAGGCACAAAAAAATTTGTACCATGTAAATATTTGACGAAAAAATTGTTTTCTGAAAATAAATTTTATTATTTATTATAATTAACAAATCTAAAATAACAAACAAAGTTATTAAAAAATATCTTCTATCTTCTATCTTCTATCTTCTATCTTCTTCGCTGATGCTTCTTCTTCTTCTTCTTAGTCGTATCCCTTTCTCTCTTTTTCATATCTGATCCCAGTTCCTTACTCTCTTCTTTCACTCTCGATTCATCTGTTAGTTTTTCTTACGAAATTCTTCTTTTGGATTTGATTACCAGATGTAATTACTTGTGGATTTTTGTTTCGATTGTTTAAAAAATCAAATTCTGATTTCTACTTGGCTAATTGCTTGATTCTGATTCTTATGATGCTTTTGATTTAGTGAAGCTTATGGGTGTCTAATCAGTTTGTTATATGGGCTATGGAAGCATCAAGAGCTCTTACGGTGACCCAACATCGGAATCCGATCCCGACAATCTTTCTCTGGTCCGTTGCGGCAAATTTCGGCGAGAAATCAACCTCTGCCGCTTGACCTTCTCAATTCCATTGGATCCACATGTGATTGTTCTTCAATCTGATACATACGGATTGCTCTCATTATGTTTTTTCTTTTAGATGAACTCGAAGATCTGGTGAATAGAGCATGGGGTTTGAGTACGAAACTTTCTCATGTCGATGGTAATATGAAACGACATTTTGACTCCAAAATAGAAAATAGAAAATAATGTTACTAACTACCTCCCCCAGACTTAAACAACACTGTCCCCAGTGTTAATCAAGCCTGAAATTGGTGAAAGAAAAGAAAAATAAAAGTTAGAAAATTATGCAGAAAATGGACCTTCGGTATGCCTCTGCGTCGATCGATGCGAAGATCCCTCGTCGATCGACGGTAATGTTACGTCGACCGGCGAAGGAGGAGTCTGTCGATCGACGGACTTGTCTGCAACGAGCAATTTGGTTCTGTTTTTAGGAGCTTCTGTTGGCTACTAATTTGAAAATTAGAAACTGCAAAAACACTAAAAATAAACCAGATTAATAGCACCAATGTTATAACATCCAACTAAATGCACAATCTTTGGTAACTGAAACAAAAAACTGACTCAATGAAAGACATAAAAATGACTCAAGAGAAAGAAAAATAAAGAGTTAAAAGAAAAAGAAAAACGAAACCGGGATATCAGCAATGAAGACTAGGCTTCATCATCAGCATCATTGCGTGGTGAAGGTGGACGTGCAGGTGGTGGTGTAAGCGGACGAACACAGCTGCAGTTGGCGAGCCTCGCGATGGCAGACCAAATCCTCTCAAAGCCGTTAACCACGAAGTCCTGGAAGTCATCATGAGACGTGGGTCGCTGAGGAATATCAATGAACCGCAGAGGCTCTGGCTGAGGCTCTCCTGCTGGACGTGAAGCACTAGCGCGTGTGGAAGCACCTGTAGGAGCGCTCGCCTTCTTGCGCGAAGTGGAACGGCGCGCAACCTGTCGAACCAAATCGGGATCAACCTAGAATGCGAGTGCAGGCGAACCAGGTCGGATGTATAGCAGCTCGCGGACGAGCCAAAAAACCATGTGTTGCCCAGCTGCGTCGCGGTAAATCCAATAAGGACTAGGCTGAATCCAAGTAGCCTTCTGGAGGAAGGCGAAGTCCATGGTCAAACTCCCTTCCACACTGACAGTGGAAGTGTCAATCCTGCAGAACTCAAAAATGGGAGTGAGAAGACTACCGGCTTGGAAGGACTTGGAGCTACCCAAGGTGAAGGGAGTGTTCTTCACAGACATCAGCTGATGTGCAAAGACAGCCCCCAGGTTGGCATCAACATCCAAGTGAGGTATGCTAGTAGGAAAGGCGATATCATTCCGGAGGTAGCTAAACATCAGGACAAGCTCGTCAATCCTCATCTTCCCTGGCTTGTTCTTGTAAATGATGGTGTTGGCGAGGAGACGAGCCAGATAACGAACCGTAGGATGCCTGATATCGGTGTGTGGAGTCCCAGAACTGTCATAGTGGCCATGCGCGAAAAGGTTCTAGAACGTCCTCATGTCAGCAAAAGTGGTGGGAAGTGTGGTAGCAGTGCGATGAAGCTGGAACCCAAAGATCTGGCAAATGTCCAAGAAAGAGACTCTGTATCGAACACCTTTGGCCATGAAGGTCAAGTGACCTGTCTGAGCAGTCTCCACGCCATCATCGTAGTAAACGCGGACCGAGGCAAAGAATTGCTGTACCAAATCTGGGTGTAACCTGTGCTGCCTGATAGCAATATGGCCTAGTCATGCTCGTGCTAAGAAACGCCTCACCTCATCGTATATCCCAAAGTCTCTTAGTACCTTCTCGTCAGCAATGCGTGTGGGTTTCAAAGTCACTCCGAGCCACTCGTTGTAAAGCAACGTGTCGTATTCATCACACGTCTCGCTAATTGGCCTATTAAGCACCGCAGGATCAGCAAAAACGATCTTGAGATTTCCGTATCTCTGCCTAATGGGGAACTTAGTTCCCTCGAGTCTTGGCCAAGGAGAAGCGATCCGTTGTGGTGGATTGGGGACTGAACCTGAACCATTATCAGTACGGGCTCTCTTATCACGATTCATCTGAAAAATTCGATTTTTGTGTGTGTTTTGTGGTTATTTTGCAGATGAATCGTGATAAGAGAGCCCGTACTGATAATGGTTCAAGTTCAGTCCCCAATCCATCACAACGGATCGCTTCTCATTGGCCAAGACTCGATGGAACTAAGTTCCCCATTAGGCAGAGATACAGAAATCTCAAGATCGTTTTTGTTGATCCTGCGGTGCTTAATAGGCCAATTAGCGAGACGTGGGATGAATACGACACGTTGCTTTACAACGAGTGGCTCGGAGTGACTTTGAAACCCACACGCGTTGCTGACGAGAAGGTACTAAAAGACTTTGGGATATACAATGAGGTGAGGCGTTTCTTAGCATGAGTAGGACTAGGCCATATTGCTATCAGGCAGCACAGGTTACACCCAGATTTGGTACGGCAGTTCTATGCCTCGGTCCGTGTTTTCTACGATGATGGCGTGGAGACAGGTCACTTGACCTTCATGGCCAAAGGTGTTCGATACAGAGTCTCTTTCTTGGACATTTGCCAGATCTTTGGGTTCTAGCTTCATCGCACTACTACCACACTTCCCACCACTTTTGTTGACATGAGGACGTTCTAGAACCTTTTCGCGCATGGCCACTATGACAGTTCTGGGACTCCACACACCGATATCAGGCATCCTACGGTTCGTTATCTGGCTCGTCTCCTCGCCAACACCATCCTTTACAAAAATGAGCCAGGGAAGATGAGGGTTGACGAGCTTGTCCTGATGTTTAGCTGCCTCCGGAATGATATCGCCTTTCCTACTAGCATACCTCACTTGGATGTTGATGCCAACCTGGGGGCTGTCTTTGCACATCAGCTGATGTCTGTGAAGAACACTCCCTTCACCTTGGGTAGCTTCAAGTCCTTCCAAGCCGGTAGTCTTCTCACTCCCATTTTTGAGTTATGCAGGATTGACACTTCCACTGTCAGTGTGGAAGGGAGTTTGACCATGGACTTCGCCTTCCTCCAGAAGGCTACTTGGGTTCAGCCTGGTCTTTATTGGATTTACCGCGACGCAGCTGGGCAACACATGGTTCTTTGGCCCGTCCGCGAGCTGCTATCCATCCGACCTGGTTCGCCTGCACTCGCATTCTAGGTTGATCCCGATTTGGTTCGACAGGTTGCGCGCCGTTCCACTTCTCGCAAGAAGGCGAGCGCTCCTACAGGTGCTTCCACACGCGCTAGTGCTTCACGTCCAGCAGGAGAGCCTCAGGCAGAGCCTCTGCGGTTCATTGATATTCCTCAGCGACCCATGTCTCAGGATGAATTCCAGGACTTCGTGGTTAACGGATTTGGTCTGCCATCGTGAGGCTCGCCAACTGCAGCTGTGTTCGTCCGCTTACACCACCACCTGCGCGTCCACCTTCACCACGCAAAGATGCTGATGATGAAGCCTAGTCTTCATTGCTGATATCCCGATTTCGTTTTTCTTTCTCTTTTAACTCTTTATTTTTCTTTCTCTTGAGTCATTTTTATGTCTTTCATTGAGTCAGTTTTTGTTTCAGTTTCCAAAGATTGTGCATTTAGTTGGATGTTATAACATTGGTGCTATTAATCTGGTTTATTTTTAGTGTTTTTGCAGTTTCTAATTTTCAAATTAGTAGCCAACATAAGCTCCTAAAAACAGAACCAAATTGCTCGTTGCAGACAAGTCCGTCGATCGACGGACTCCTCCTTCGCCGGTCGACGTAACATTACCGTCGATCGACGAGGAGTCTTCGCATCGATCGACGCTGAGGCATACCGAAGGTCCAATTTTCCTGCACAATTTTCTAACTTTTATTTTTCTTTTCTTTCACCAATTTCAGGCTTGATTAACACTGGGGGCAGTGTTGTTTAAGTCTGGGAGAGGTAGTTGCTAACATTATTTTCTATTTTGGAGTCAAAAGGTCGTTTTATTGTGTCAAAACTTGTTGGGGATGATAACCTTTCCTAGGAACAAACGCTCAATTTTTGCGATTTTTAGCTGTTGCGACGAAACCTTTGGATTGAGCGAATTCGAAACCAGATGATAGTACAGGTTCCCCTCTTATCGCGACTTGCAGAACGAAGTAGATCAAACTCCATACTAGTACACTTGATCTCCATCTCGCTATATTCTCTTTGATGATATCACGACAGTAATCGATCCAACATTCAGGACTTCTTATTCACTTTACCACTCTTTGTTGATCCTGAATGGCCAGCTCATTTTTAGTTGGTACCCAACCCCTAACCTTAACCATTGTTCAAACCTCATGCGATATTTTTCCTTTTGTTTTATGTGCAGGCATGTGTATAAACTCCGGAGAGAAAGAGGTCCGACGCAGTTTTTCATTCACAAAATTGCACAAGATGAGGATTTGGTTGGAGTACTTGATAGAGAGCAGTAATGCGAAGCATTCCTTGGGATTTTACGCATAAATAATGGTAATTTTCGAGACTAATATTTTTGTAAGATCATTTCCCCCCTTAGAGTCTTGAAAAAAAAAAAAAAATCGAAAATATAGTAAGGGAAAGGGAAATGATCATCTTTATAAGTCTCTAGCTTCAACAAAAGTCCCAAGGAATGGAGAGGTTGGATGTGGATAGTGGAGCATGTTATATAATGGTGTTGGTTCTTGATTACGATTTGGAGGAGAGTGCAATGTGAATGAGAAACTGTGGGCATCAACTGGACCAGATTCTCTCTTGTGATTATGCATAATGTCTGCATCCACCAAATAAAATCCGGTAACCCTAAACACTCTTAGCTCCACTTAAACACCAAAAGCCTTTTAACATCACACCTAGCCTTTTACTTGGTTGATATCATTAGAGAGGATTCCATCATCACTTTGATCAAGTGTGCGACAGTTAGGAGGATGTGAAACTGATGGGTTTGCAGGTTAAGATTTGAGGCCCAACCTATGATGGTTGAGACTCGTGACCGCCAAAGGTACTTTGTTTATATGCAGCGAAGGAGTCAAAGAAACGAAAGCTATGTTCCAAAGGATAAGTGAGTTCCCGTGATTTTCAAACCTCGACTTCATTCTTAGTCTCTAGTTTGCTTGAGGGCAAGCAAAAGCTAAGTCTGGGGGAGTTGATATATCATGGTTTTTACCATCTTTTGACCATGATTTAACCCGGTTTTATCGAGTCTTTTTAGTATTTTTCTAGTGTTTTAGAGTCTTAGCAGGTTCGTGTATGAATGGAGCTTAATTGGTGATTATGGAGCATTTTGGAGCATCAAGGAAAGATGAGCTGAAGTCGCGAGGACAGATTTTCAATTGTCGTCAGATTGGCGCGTCGATCGACGTCAGGCCTTGTGCGTCGATCGACGTCAGGCCTTGTGCGTCGATCGACGTCAGGCCTTGTGCGTCGATCGACGACCGGTGTTACGTCGCGAAGGACTCAGATTTTCCAATTCTGAAGATTTCCTTTTCATCTCAGAAGTTAACAAATAAAACCCAACCCGAATCCTAGCCTATAAATACTTAGTTTTCTTTTACTTTTCATGAAGCTTTCTTTTATTCAAAGACCTAGAGATTTTGGAGAGTTAGGGAGACAAGTTTTCAGACGTTTCATATTTCTTCGAACCCTTCTGTATCTCTTTCTCTATCTTTATTTAATTAGGTATTATTCAATCATCATGTTTTCTGCATCCATGTCTGAGTAATCTACTTGTTAGGTTTATGGTTTTTCAAAGGAATTAAGATGAATTGTTAGAATTGAATTCATGTTAGGATTATCTTATGCTTCTTCATCTAGATTGCAATAACCCTGATTTAGGATTGATCACCCTTAATTAGATATCTTAGGTTAATTAATTAGAAGCGGAAACATCAATTGATAACCTGACCATAATCTTAGATGAGCAAAATCACCTATTCACAAAGAAATTTGGTTTAGGGATTTTGTGAACAATTGAAACCTAAACTTTAATGCTTGCATAAATTGATTGACTTTACAAAGGAATTTGGATTTTTAGGGTTTATGCATAGATAATTAATTCAACGGAAGTCGTTTAATTTTACATTAGAGTTTCAAGTTCGAGAACGAATCTTCATTAAAATCCTGATAGTTTCATAATTCTGCAATTTATCTATTTCTACGAATTTCCCGAAAGCCTAGCTCTTTGTCTAATTGAAGTTTAAATCATAATTCACTTTCAAGTTTATTTACTTGTTTTTCTGCATTCATACATTCTTGCTTAGCTTAATTCGAAGTCAAAATTCCATCGTGTGATTACGATTCCCAGTGATTCGACCCCTAAGTATTACAATTGATCTTTTAATTTGAGAGGGTATCTCAGGGTAAATTTGAGCATATCAATTGATCATGTCAAAGAAGGTTTCAAAACCCTCCACAAGCAATAATGCACGAAGACCAAATTCACAAGTCAAGCCATACATCTAAATTTACAAGCCGTGGCTATACATATTTGTTTAACTTAGTTTAAGCTTATGTACTATACATCATAAATTACATGTTGTAATACCCGTATGAATATAAATAAATGTCCCATTTTGATTATTTAGTTTAATTTGTATTACCAAACAACAGATTGAATAACGTATAGAACTTGTACAAATACTATATAAATACACCACTACATACATATTGTATTGTATATATATTCAAAAAAGTATAAATATACTATATAAATACAATAATGGTATAAAATACATCCATATAAATACACTAATGTACTCGTACAACAATGTATATAAATACACCAATGATAACACATGTACAATGCTATTGTAAGATAATGAAAAAGATATAAATAAATACATCAACAACATAATATAATCGCTATTGTCAATATAAATATAGCATATAAAAAACCGCTATTTTATATAATATTTCAATAGCAATTGAACAAACCGCTATGTAAAGTAGACGACCTATTATAACGGGCGCAGATATAGCGCTTTCAACTCCGCTATTGTATCATTAGATAGCGTTTTTCCGATGCTACGAATACCCATATTTCCTATAGTGCAACCAACATCAACTTGGAATCTCTCATCACACTCAATCTCACAAATTGCACCTTGTTAAAAAGTTTTCCCGAGATTTCCACAAACATTAGAGTTCTCGAGTTAAGAGGAACTGCAGTAGAAGAAGTCCCTTCATCTATTAGGTCGTGGTCTTGTCTTGAAGAACTCTGAAAACCTCAAGGAATCCCTGCATGCTTTTGACAGAATTACACAGCTTCACCTGACCCATTCAGGAATTCAAGAGCTTAGTCCATGGGTCAAGGAACTCTCTCGTCTACGTGTACTTTTACTAAATGAAATGCAGAATCTGGTATCACTCTCACAGCTTCCAGATTCCCTAAGGCTTCTAGATGCAGAAAATTGTGTCTACCTGGAGAGGCTAGATTGCTCCTTTTGCAATCCATAAATTCATCTCAACTTTCGAAACTGCTTCAAACTAAATCAAAAAGCTAGAAATCTCATCATCCAAGCACCAGCTAGAGACTATTCAGTCTTTCCCGGTAGAGAAGTGCCTGCGTGCTTCACTTACCGAGCTTCTGGGAGTTCCGTAACAATGAACTTGAATGAACAGCCTCTTTGTCCATCAATAAAATTTAAGGCATGCTTCTTGCTTGTTAACACGAGCCAAGATGGGGGAGGACGGCCAGTGGCGGAGGCATGTAAACTAAGGTGGGGGCAATGAACCCAATGAAATTTTATAAATTAGTGTAAATTATCAAAGCCAAAACTTAATGCCCCCATTTGTCAAATATTTTTTACCCCCATTCCTTTATTTCATCAATTGCACAACTCATAAAAATAGACTTTTTAACCCAAAACTAAATTATTTAAATAATCTATTATTTTAATGTATGATTCATATTCGTTAATGATCAAAAGCTTCAACATAGTTTTTAATATTTATTTATTTAGTTTAATATTTTTAAAAATATTTATGCCTCCAGCGGGAAAAAATCCTGCCTCCGCCACTGAGGACGGCTGAGTGTGAAGATCACGTCCAAACAGAATGCTCTCACTTCATGTAGCTCATATGGACGCTTCCTAAATGCAGTTTTCTCGGAGCATCTGTACATATTTGAGGTTGAAGCAGTGGAGGTGACTTCCACTGAGCTTGCTTTTGAGTTCAAGCTCGACAATTACTCTGACACTTGCACCAGGAAGATAAAAGAATGCGGGATATTCCAACTCTTGGTGCCTCATGGTAATGAAGATTCTGGATCTTCAGACAAACATATATGACTTCGAGCTCAAAACAACACCGTGTTGGATAAGCGAGAGATCTCATCTTCGTAAGTCTGTCATAATAACAAGAGAGAAAGTAACCTCAAAGATTAATGAATGCGGGATACTTCACTTCCCTTCACGTTGTTGAACTTTATATAGTTTCATTTGTGGCAGATGAATATGGAGACATCGAGATCTCAGACTAACGTTGAAACCAAAGTCAGCTAGAGAAGCATCCGGAGAATGAGATCGCAGGGACGAAGAAGAGCAGGTAAAATCACACGAGCTTGTTCGCGAAGATGACAATTTACTTCTTTTGCAATTCTGTCTCATATTTGACATTCATTTTGCTTCCATTTCCTGCATTTTTCTTTATTCAATCTTTTAAGGTTACTTCTTGAGTACGTAAATATACTGCGAAAGAAATCTCCGATTTTTATATTGGAATTGTTTGTGTTAAGGCCTAAAGTTGTTGCCATTTCTGCAATCTGCAGGCAGCGAGATAAAAGACAAAGAAAGACAGAGAAGATGGTCCACTTTGTACAGTCTGATGAGCACTTGGATGTCTTGAATCGAGTCAAGTGTTTCTGTAAGAATATTGGCCATGAAGACAAGCAACGTGTGGCTTGTATTACATCACATATGCATGTGAGAAAGCTTCAAATGCCGCTTAATCGAGTCTCTAAGAGCCATCACGCCCTGTTTCAATGAAACATTACGTTGTATTAGCGGGTCATACAATAGACAGAACGAGACACTGTGTATGTATTCTTCTTTACACAAATAATTTTCTCACTTGATGTTCAGAATCATTGCGTGTTTTCGGATCCGATCAGTCACCGGTGTAACTTTAGCAGGATTATAATGTTGTGTTATTCCTCATGTGGTAGAGCAAAAAGTGTATATTATGAAATTCGAAGTGGCACGAATAATGGATCTAACATTTATAAATTTTGTGAGCATTTAATTTTCTTGCTTTTAATCGTTTTTAAGAGTCGGATTTACCACATCGCATGTAGCTCTACTAGTGTACTAGAGAGCCTTCCCAAAAAAATGCGCCTCAAAATCGCAAGACAAATTTTTTAGGTTACATGGAAACAGATCCCTAGTATAACCCATAACGTCTTAGTAATCCCAAAAAATAAAATATTAGTCGTGGGATCAAATCCTGAAAATTGTATATTCATACAAGAACCTGACCAAAAGTAATCCCTTGGGTTTCCCCTGCATTCACTCTCTGGTTCTCTCTTTGCTTGACCCTTAAATCAGAAAGAGTTCTTTTTAAAAATTATTTACAAATATGAGAAGAACGAAAAATAAAAATCAAAAACACTTTCATAAATTGCATAACTTAAGATACAAGCAAACACAAAGGCAAATAATCTTGGTTCCAATGACGAAGATCAACCATATATTTTGACACTTCTATCAAACTTTCCCTTCAATTCTTGCGTGAGTGAGTCCGACGCAAGCATCGACGAAATCTCCTTCATAAGATCCGTAGACAAAATCTGCAACTTATCTCCACATCCCTTAGAAACACATTGAGATATAAAAAGCCTCGCGTGCTTCCTTATCCGATCAGTCACAGGTTTAACCCACACAACGGGATTATCAGCTTGCGGCGTAACCGTATTCTCAACCCGGTAAAAGAATTTCCTAGAAGATATCGGTTGCTGCTCACTCAAATGCTTCAAATTGCTTCCAAATTTCGTCTATGGAAGATCCATATCGATCCAATTATCTTTTAAATAATCCGAGTTCCATAATAGTCCACCACCGTTCGGCTTCGGAGACTCTCTAGGCTTCCAAATGCAAATAACCCTTTTCGGCAAAATCTTTGATACCGCCTTGTCGAACAAGTTATCGTCATGCTGTATCAAGAACTGACCTAACTTGTCAACCAAGTAAGTCTCGAATTCAAGAGGGACTTTATGTCTGTCCTCAGTCCTTATTTCCAAGATCAAAATCTCCGAGTGAGTCTCCCACAACATCATATGACATCAGGTTGTTGTGTCGACCCTCTTGTACGCGGATATGGAGGACCACGGACGAGCTGGTCGAAGATGGAGAGGGCACTCACCTAACCAAAGAGTAATCAGAGGTAGATTCACATATACTCTTGTGGTGAGACTTGAGAGAGGCGGTTTGGTATGAAGTGACGGAGTAAAAAACAGAGAAAATTTCCTTAAACAGAGTCATTAAGAATACATCAAACTATTCCTCCACCACAGAGGACTCTGTCGGGTTCGAACTATGAAGTCACATAGTATAAACAGATTACGAAAATCTGAAGAAATCAACGTTTCCTTAAATTGGCTTATAAAAAGACTCAATGCTTTTTCCTGACATATCATTGAGCTTGTCCTTCACAATATTCAGTTTATACGTTTGTTTCGTGTTTCAGAGTGTATAGTGCACGAGATTTTTTCAACTTGGTTTGGGTTTTATCAACCGGAGATTTTAGCATATGTGCCAAAGAGAAAAACTTTGTTATGTTCAAAATATGATTTCGGAAATATATTAAAAAATGTGCTTGAATTTGTCATCATATTGAATAAATGATGTCATTGTATCTGTCTCTAAATCATTTTCAAACTGCTAACTTATTTTATCTGCTGATTCACACCAAGAATTAGTATCTTGAATTTGTTATTCACACCAATGCAACTTCATGATAAGGGGTCCAATCTCATGGAAGAAATAATAGCATCTTTTGGAGCATCTTTTCAGTCATGACTTTTCCAAACATCAATAATGGGTTAGCCAAGCATTCATCTCTAAAACTGCATTGATTTTGATGGATAAACTGATTTTGGAACCCTTTCCTTGAACGAGTCAAAACAATCAACCTCATTGCTTTGAAATTGCATGTGCGTGAACTTCAGAAAATAACTTCCTAGAAGGGTGGAACCTACATGATAGCTAGGGTGGAACTTCAGAAAATAACTTCACATATTTCCATAAAAGATAAACTTTATTTCTCTCTTGCTAATGTGTACATTCTCAAGTCAATGGAGTCAACGTTTTATTTCATGAGATATACAAAGCCTCTTTGTTAATCCTTACTCTCTATCTCTAAAAAGTTTTGTGATCTTAAATTTTCTCTCTGGATCGTAGTAATGGATTTTTACCTTTTCCTTGGTGCTGTTGCTGCTAATTTACAAATATGATTATAATTTTAGCATGATTATTCCTCATTGTGTTATTCCTCATTGTGGTAGAGCAAAAAGTGTAAATATAATAGTGAAATTCGAAATGGCGCGGATAATGGGTGTAACATTTACAAATTTTATGTGCATTTAATTTTCTTGCTTTTAATCGTTGTTAAGAGTCGGATTTAGCACATCGCATGTAGCTCTACTAGTGTACTAGAAAGTCTTCCCAAAAAAATGCGCCTCAAAATCCGCAAGACAAATTTGTTAGGTTACATAGAAACTCCGACCGAGATCCCTAGTATAACCCATAACCTCTTAGTAATCCCAAAAAATAAAAGATTAGTCGTCGGATTTAGGATAAAATCCTGAAAATTGTATATTCATACAAGAACCTGACCAAAAGTAATCTTTTGGTTTTCCCCTGCATTCACTCTGTGGTTCTCTCTTTGCTCGACCCTTAAATTAGAAAGAATTTTTTTTACTTCTTTACAAATATGAAGAAGAAAGAAAATTAGAAAGGGTACACATTTAAACACTTTCATAAATAGCTTAACTTAGGATACACGCAAACACAAAAGCAAATAATCTTGGTTCCAATATTGCTAAAGATCAACCATATATTTCAAGAGTTCTATCAAGCTTTTCCTTCAATTCTCGCGTGAGTGAATCCAACGCAAGCATCAACGAAATCTCCTTCAATGAGATCCGTAGACAAAATCTGCAACTTATCTCCACATCCCTTGGAAACACACTGAGATATGAAAAGCCTAGCGTGCTTTCTAATCCGGTCAGTCACCGGTTTAACCCACACAACCGGATTATCAGCTTGCGGCGTAACGGTATTCTCAACCCGGTAAAAGAATTTCCTAGAAGATATCGGTTGCTGCTCGCTCAAATGCTTCAAATTGCTTTCAAATTTCGTCCATGGAAGATCCGTATCAATCCAATTATCTTTAAGATAATCCGAGTTCCATAAAAGTCCACCACGGTTCGGCTTCGGAGACTCTCTAGGCTTCCAAATGCAAATAACCCTTTTCGGCAAAATCTCGGATACCGCCTTGTCGAACAAGTTATCGTCTTGCTGTATCAAGAACTGACCTAACTTGTCAACCAAGTAAGTCTCGAACTCAGGAGGATCTTTGTGTCCGTACTCAGTCCTTATCTCCAATATCAAAATCTCCGAGTGAGTCTCCGACAAGAATTTAATGACGTCATTGATAACGACATCGACGTCGTATGACGTCAGAATCCCGTGGCAGATTTGTCGGTCTTCTTGGACGCGGATATCGAGGACACGTGTCCCGAGGACGAGCTGGTCGTAGATGGAGAGGGTTTGGCATTCAGCTAAAGGACGTGAGATCAAAGGTATACCGATTTCGTTTGTGGCGGAATCGTGAGTTCCTGGCCACACGATCTTGTTGAGAGTTAGCTTCTCCACCGTTAGATCAGCCATCCAGTTTTTCCGGTCAGATGGACGGTAGTCGTCTCCAGGGAAATGTGAACCCTCGGACTTTTCGAGATCGGTTAGGGTTTGTTCTTCATGAGAGACAGATTTTTGCCTGTCGATTTGGTTATGGAAAAAAGTAAGCATGTTTTGAGAGATTGATGAAGAAGAAGATAAGGTTTTTGTTGTTCTTGTGGTTTGTGAGTTTAGGGTCTTTCACTTATATGATATAGAGAGAAATCGTGGAGTGTTTGTCTTTATCGTGTGAAAACGTTACATCAAAGACAAATTATTTGTTGGAGATTAGGTTGGAGTTTTGACTTGTTAATTGAAATTGATTGGTTGTCTAGTAAAAAGTTGCCAACAATAATTAAGATCATGATTAACATGAGTTGTTTATAAAGCGAATATGCTATGTCTTTGTATATATCATCATATAAAAATTGCTCCATAAAGTTTGTAAGTTGTTTAACAAAAAAAAAGTATTTGTAAGTTGTTTTAAAATGAAATTCTTTTCATGATTATCGGTTTAGCAGCTAAGCATAATTAACTTTTAAATATATTAATTATAACATTGATGGGTTGTTTCAACGGACATGTGAATCATGCTATTTTCTGATTCTGTTGATTTATACTTCTTTTGGATAATGATATTTTTATCATTTGTGTAGATCTACTTATTAATATTTTACAAGTTGGTATAATTACACCCAATCAATCGATGACACAAGTGGGCAAATCCGAACAAGAAACGTGCAAGAAATATTGCTTTCATTACCAACAAAATTTAACATATCGACGCAAGTAATGTGCCCATACCATGTGGACTACAGTATTTAGAACCCTACAAAGTTTTGGCCTTAAAACCAAACCACATGATCTTTTACAAACATAATAAGAGGTTATAAACACAAGGTTCATGAGCATCGTCATAAGCTTACGAAATCTTATATCAACCCATAACATAAAAGGCTAATATTAATGCTTGCAAAATTCTGTTTTCTGAAGCTACAAGAATAGAGCTAAAGATTGTTGCACTAGTTTTCCTTTCTTTTGTGTGATTATAACGAGTCAAAATTTGGTTACACATGAGCAAAACTAGATAAACCTTAAACTGTCTTCTGCTTTTTGTGTTCGGTCGAGCCATCCTTGGATACTTTACTATCCTTCTTCTGACCAACACCACGTCCTCTCTTACCCTGGTTGATTGAAAAAAACAAATAACCGAGAAGAAAGTTAGCTCGAATACATAAAGTAGAGAAATAATAGAGTTAGTTATTTTAGACGTGTCTTACATTGGGGTTGAAGGTTTTGAGTGGGTCACCGCCTTTTCTTGATCGTTTCTTGTTTGCGTTGTTGCGACCACCACCTCCACCGGATCTTCTACTGCCGCCCATTGCAGCTCTAGCTAGCTTCACCCTCTTGCTTGCTTCTTGAGTCTTTGCGTCCACTAGATACTCGGGGATGTCCTTTAGATGTGGTGCAGGCGCAGTCTTACTGAGAGGCTTGTCGTGTTTCAACAAATCTAAGTCTTTCGGATTAGCTTCGAAATGAGCCTTTAACCTGAATAAAGAAATAGAGAAATTAAGACACAAAAAAAAATCAGAGAAAACAACACATCTTACGAACACTTGCTTACTTTTCGGAGTTGATTATCTCATTTCTTAAATCCTGAGCTCGAGACTCTCGAATAGAAATCTTTGTAACACTTTTTGCAACGTCCTGAAAAAAATTGCAGGTTTAGTACTATTCACTGAATCAAGCAGGTATCTTACTACAAACATTACTCACCTCAGCTCTATATCTCAAAGATTCAACAGCATTTTTGGTCAACGAAGGGAAGGGTGTGATAATATCACTGTCCTTGTCCTTGTCCCCTGCTAAGAAGTCCTGTATTTCTTCAAACCCTTCCATCTCATCAGAAGAAACCTAGGGCAGATAAAGCAAAGCATTAGACTTGCAAATTTGAAGACATCATGTCAATAGAGCGGTATTATCGTAAGAGAAACTCACAAGAGAAACGGAAGAGCCGCTGCTAAATGCTCTCCCTGTTCGCCCAATTCGATGAATATATCCTGTAACGCTTAGCGGCATGTCATAGTTTATGACCTGTACATAAAAATGGTTGAATTAAGATTCCAAAACAGTAACGAACTAAAATCCCCTAGAGCAAAGTCGAGTAGCATACCGTGTGAACTTTTTTGAAATCAATTCCTCTAACTACACCGAACTCAGCGTCCAGCTTTGGTTTGCGACGTTTTTTGTTTTGTTTATTCTCCTTGTTATCCTCACCTTTAGCCGCCTCTTCCTTTTCTTTAGTTTGGTTATTATCATCTGTTGCAATCAAATAATCGAAAAGACCTGCATTGAATTGCTGTACAAAACATACAATCATTAGTTCTACAAAGACAGCTATTTCAGGAAATAACTAAATCAGGTATGTGATTTGTTGAAGTACCTCAATGATATGAAGCCGAGAATTCTGAGGCAATTCCCCGTTTAAAATTGCAGACTTGATTCCAAACTGGTAAAAACGTAAACAACATTCATGAAACTTTTTATTACTAGAGGATCATACCATAGATTCTCCAACAAATCCCACAGAGAGATGATAACAAGATGAAGAAATAGGAACTGTTTCATAAATCGGATTGCGCATATAGGTGACAAAACTTACCTTTTCCAAGAATAATTTCAACTTGAAACCCATGTCAATCGAATTGACGAATGTCAGAATCTTTTTCTGAACAACCTCTAGCTTCAAGAGAGCAAGAATGTGAAGGAGTTTATCCTGAGCACTGCAAGAAATCTAAGACAAGATAAAAAAACCAATAATCATTTATCAGACACCAAACATAATCAGCAAAACAATTGAGTTGAACATATGTAAGCGACCGAAACATACCCAAAACTGCTGAACATTACTTGGGACGGCCTCTTCCTTGTCATTACCTTCTTGTAAGGTAATGACGGTTGGGTTGTGTAGAATCAATTTCTTCAATTTATCAACATCAGAACTAAGATTTTGCAAAAAAAATATAAATCAATTAACCATTCAAGACAAACAACAAAGGAAAATGTGAATTGTTATAATCCAGAATGTTACCATGTGGTAGCAGACATAAGAAGGCGTTGGCATCGTCTTGGAATTACTGATATTACCGACTTCAGATTTTCTTCATATCCATATGATAACAAAAGATCTGCCTGATAACAGAAATATATCAACATCTCCTCAAAGAAAGCAATCCAAACAAACCACCTCTAAGAAGTAATTGAATGCGTAAACTAAAGAGGCTTATATTCAAAGCATATAGAACATACCTCATCAAGAACCAAAATTTCAAGCGAGTCACTAATAGCTTTAGGCTCTAAAACTCCAGCAGCAAAACATTTCGGTATACAAGCAGGTGTAGTAACAATAATCTCAGGCAATCCAGCCAATGCGTTACGCTGCAATCGAGTTAAAACAAACAAATCAACCTCAAACATGAAAACACAATTCATAAAAATGAATTAAACACTATTGAAAAGTAACAACTAACCATATCAGATGCAGGCATACTACTAGCTAACTGCACTACTTTAAGTTGAACACGACACAACTCAATAAGCGAAGAAACCTCAGTGTACACCTGTAACAAAATCTCCAATAAATCATTGAAATATATAAAACTAAGAAACAAAACACGAAACAATAGATCCAAGAAACATACTTGTTGAGATAATTCACGAGAAGGAACAAGAATAAAAGCAGAAGGAGCAAGTTTCTTCTTATTCCCAGATTCTGAAAACAGCTTCTGAAGTAATGGTAATAGATAAGCCAAAGTCTTACCTGACCCAGTCTTAGCTCTAGCAACTATATCTTTCCCTTCCTAAAACAACAAAAACATCAATTTTAACAAAAAAACAAAACATAAAACCCTAAAAAAAAAGGTAGAGACTTTAGGTTAATTTACCAGAATGTAAGGAATAGCTGATTGTTGAATTGAAGTTGGTTTCTCAATACCCTTTTTAGTTAAAGCTCTAATTAAACGAGAATCAAGACCTAGTTCCTCAAAACTCTTCTCTGGTTCTTCTACTACGTCTTCTTCTTCTTCTACTACTATGTCTCTCTGTTCTTCAACTTCCTCTGTTTTCTCAACTTCTTCTAGTTCTGGTTTCGTATCATCCATAGATTTGAACTTTGTTTTACCCATTGAACACAGAATCGATGAAGAAAGGTTCAAAAGCGGCGCTAGGTAGAAGAAGAAGAAACAGAGTGTGTAGAAAACCTTTCTTTGTTTGTGTGTTTTGATTTGGGCCTTTAATGGGCTTTTATAAAGTTTTGATTTTTATAAAGTTTGATATGGTTAAAACTGATAAAGTTTCAATTTTTAATTTAAAGAAAAGGACTATTAACAAATCAAAATTTGGTTTTGTTTATTGAAGATGGAAGAAGATGATGTGTTCGGTAATAAAAGGATTTTTATATATAGCAAAGACGAAGAAGGAAGTAATCGATTTGAGATTTGACTTTAGCGTCATCTTTCGATCTCAATTCGGATAACTTTTTTAGTGAGAAATGGGTTCGTTGAAGAAGGAAAGAGAGATTGGTGACGAGTTTATGGAGGCGATTTTGTATGTTAATGGAGTTCGTAGAGTTTTGCCTGATGGGTTAGCTCATATGACACTACTTGAATATCTCAGAGGTGTGTAATTTTAATTATGTGATTCGTTAGCTATGTTCTTGTTTTTTTGGGTTTTGTGTTTGGTTTCTGACAAGATCTTAGTGTTGGGGATGATTGTAAAGTATTCAAAGAAGTTCACTTTTAGTTTGAAATGATACTATTTATGTGCCAATTAGGATCTAGGAATATTCATACAGAAAAAGAAGCTTGTATGTGCCAATTAGCTGAGTTGCGGAGCTAAGCTCACTTATGTATCTTTAATTTGAAATGATTATTTATTGGGTGTATGCATCTAGTAAGAATATACTTTCAAGAGCGAGATTCGTTTGAGAAAAGAGTTGATTTGCTTGAAGAAATCATTTGTTTATGAAGTATTTTTTCTAACTTGTAAATGTGTTCTTGTTTACTTTAGATTTAGGATTGACCGGGACAAAGCTGGGATGCGGTGAAGGTGGTTGTGGAGCTTGCACGGTGATGGTCTCTAATTATGATAGCAAATCAAAGAAATGCGTGTGCGTCTCTATTCCTCTGATACATTAGCTCAATTTTAAGCCTTCTTGTTGAGTTTATTCATACTGGAAAATGTTATTGCAGGCATTATGCTGTCAATGCTTGCTTAGCACCTCTCTATTCAGTAGAAGGAATGCATGTAATATCCATTGAAGGAATCGGGCATCGTAAACTTGGCTTGCACCCACTTCAGGTAAGTTTTACTTCTATCAAGTTCTAGTTTCCGGAGAATCTATGTCAGCTGCTTAAACGTTGTTGTGGTTGTAATTCTCTTAGGAGTCAATGGCATCTTCTCATGGTTCACAATGTGGGTTTTGTACTCCCGGGTTTATCATGTCGATGTACGCGTTATTAAGGTCAAGTAAAAACTCACCTTGTGAAGAGGAGATTGAAGAATGTCTTGCAGGGAATTTATGTCGTTGTACTGGTTATAGACCTATCGTTGATGCGTTTCGGGTTTTTGCAAAATCGGATGATGCTCTATACTGTGGTGTATCTTCACTTAGCCTTCAAGATGGTTCAAATATTTGCCCATCTACTGGCAAACCTTGCTCGTGTGGATCAAAAACAACGAATGAAGCGGCTAATTGCAATGAAGATAGATTTCAGTCTATCTCTTATAGTGATATAGATGGGGCGAAGTATACGGAAAAGGAACTTATTTTTCCTCCTGAACTTTTGCTGAGGAAGTTAGCTCCTTTAAAGTTAAGGGGAAATGGTGGGATTACCTGGTATAGACCCGTAAGTCTTCGGAACTTGCTTGAGCTCAAAGAGAATTATCCTGATGCAAAGCTAGTGGTAGGTAATACGGAGGTGGGAATCGAAATGAGACTGAAGAGGTTACAGTATCAAGTGCTAATCTCTGTTGCTCAAGTCACAGAACTCAGTGTGTTGAATGTCAATGACAATGGGATAGAGATTGGTTCGGCTTTGAAACTTTCCGAACTCCTGAAGTTATTCAGGAAGGTTGTAAAGGAGCGGCCTGCGCATGAAACATCAGCTTGCAAGGCTTTTATTGAACAGCTGAAGTGGTTTGCTGGGACACAGATAAGAAATGTTGCTTGCCTTGGTGGAAACATCTGTACAGCTAGTCCTATATCTGATTTAAATCCTCTTTGGATGGCTTCAAGAGCAGAGTTTCGGATAATCAACTCTAACGGAGATGTTAGGTCTGTACCTGCGAAAGATTTCTTCCTTGGTTATCGTAAAGTGGATATGAGAAGCAACGAGATCTTGTTGTCGGTATTTCTTCCATGGACTAGACCGTTAGAGTATGTGAAAGAATTTAAGCAGGCCCATCGTCGGGATGATGATATAGCTATTGTCAATGCTGGTATGCGTGTGTTTCTTGAAGAGAAGGGGGAACAATTGTTCGTTTCTGATGCATCAATTGCGTATGGTGGTGTGGCACCTCTTTCGTTGTGTGCGAGAAAAACGGAGGAATTTCTAATTGGAAAGACTTGGAATAAAAGTCTTCTGCAAGATGCACTTAAGGTCATACAGAGTGATGTCTTAATTAAGGAAGATGCTCCTGGTGGAATGGTGGAGTTTCGGAAGTCTCTGACCCTAAGCTTCTTCTTTAAATTTTTCTTATGGGTTTCTCATCATGTACATAATATGAAGCCCACGATAGAGACCTTCCCACCCTCTCATCTATCAGCTGTGCAACCTGTTTCTCGGTTATCTAGAGTTGGAAAACAAGACTATGAGACAGTAAAACAGGGATCATCTGTTGGCTTGTCGGAGGTCCATCTTTCAGCGAGAATGCAGGTATGTTGGTCTATACACTTTGATTCTGATACTGGTGGTTTTCTTAGCCACTCCAATTTAAGTGGCGCTTTTTATTGTTATCTCTAGGGTAACATATGTCTACTAGGTAATTTTGTTGTTGTTCAGCAAGTCTATGTTATGAACAATATAGATGTTGATTTAGCATCTGTGTGCGCAAACTTTTGTGGATTATAAAGCTAAGTAGAGGAGATGGAGAAAGTGATTTTGCTCAGTTGCCATTGCCCATTGCCATGTTCTTGGTTTTACCTTCTAGAGCTTCTTGTGATATGTGACTTGAAAAGATCTATTATATGATTATGGAATCTGCACAAGGGCTTCTGAAGTTTTTGTTCCTCTTTATATAGCTTATAGCTCCATACGTCAACATTATCAGTTCCATAAGCTTCATTATCCAAAATATCGTCTAGCTTGGTAAAGTGATAAACATATTGTTCGGTTTTGGGGTGGTTTTGTCGTTGATAGCTGAGAGCCTCTATTAATCAAAGTCTCTTTTGGTGCTTCTCAACACTCTTATATTTTCATGTAGGTCACAGGGGAAGCAGAATACACAGATGATACCCCAGTGCCTCCTAATACCTTGCATGCTGCCTTAGTGCTAAGCAAAGTTCCACATGCCCGCATCCTTTCAGTTGACGATTCCGCAGCTAAATCGTCACCTGGTTTTGCTGGTCTGTTTCTTGCCAAAGATGTTCCCGGGGATAATATGATTGGACCAGTTGTTGCCGACGAAGAGTTATTTGCTACGGACGTGGTCACATGTGTGGGACAAGTAAGAAAATTTGAAACCTCAATTTTTAGCTTTCTTTCTTTGCTTTTCCATTGAGACTCAATGGGCAACCTTTAGTTTCTATGTGTCTTAGAAGAACTGTTACAGGCAAAACTGATTTTGTGCATATTTTTTGTCAAATGAAAGTAAATGAGCAATGTCGATACATGTATTGATTACTGTTATACTACTGTTTTATCTCAAAAAAACTAAACGGAAGTTCTTATATACTGTTATACTACTGTTTTATTTCGTTCCCAATTATTTCATTTAATCGAACCGGTTGTTTCAGGTCATTGGTGTGGTTGTTGCGGATACACATGAAAATGCAAAAACTGCAGCTGGAAAAGTTAACGTTACGTATGAGGAACTACCTGCAATATTATCAATCAAGGAGGCTATTAATGCTAAAAGTTTTCATCCAAACACAGAGAAAAGGCTAAGAAAAGGGGATGTAGAGCTATGCTTTCAATCTGGTCAGTGTGACAGGATAATAGAGGGAGAGGTACAAATGGGTGGTCAAGAACACTTTTACTTGGAGCCTAATGGTAGTTTGGTTTGGACGATTGATGGAGGCAACGAAGTTCATATGATTTCATCCACTCAGGTAACCACACTATTTAGTATTGACATCATTTAGATGTCATATACTTCACCGAGTGTGCTTTCTACGACCAGTGCATGACCATAAAGCTCTCTGTTACAGAAAACCATTAGGTATCAGCTAGGTTAAGATATAAAATGCTAAAGTTGTTTCTCCTCAATCAATATTGGTGGTTGTGATTTATATGCAGGCTCCTCAAAAGCACCAGAAATATATTTCTCATGTTCTCGGTCTTCCAATGTCTAAAGTGGTATGCAAAACCAAACGAATTGGCGGTGGCTTTGGTGGTAAGGAAACAAGGTCAGCTTTCATTGCTGCTGCAGCTGCTGTTCCTTCCTACCTGTTAAATCGACCCGTGAAACTCATACTGGACAGAGATGTGGACATGATGATAACGGGTCATCGTCATAGTTTTGTTGGAAAGTACAAGGTATCTTTCTCTGTTGTTTCCAGTGTTTTCTCTTAGTCAGCAGAACATTAATTGGAAATGACTGAACAGTTGAGAATAAAGAAAGAGTGAAAATAGATTGTTAGACACACTAGAAAATTCCTTTATTTGTTTTCTGCCACTCCTTACAGGTTGGATTTACCAATGAAGGAAAAATATTGGCGTTGGACCTTGAAATATACAACAATGGTGGAAACTCTTTGGATCTTTCCCTTGCTGTTCTCGAACGGGCCATGTTTCACTCGGATAATGTTTATGAGATCCCACACATGAGGATTATAGGGAATGTTTGCTTTACTAATTTTCCTAGCAACACTGCTTTCCGAGGGTTTGGAGGGCCCCAAGGTATGCTTATAACTGAAAACTGGATTCAGCGAATCGCAGCTGAGCTTAATAAAAGCCCTGAAGAAATCAAGGTGAGTTGAATGTTTTCTAAACACCTTAATTCTCCTGAAAGTTTGTAGTCAGTTTCATGTTTTAATGTTGGTGGATTTACTTTACTTTAGGAGATGAACTTTCAAGTAGAAGGATCGATCACACATTACTCTCAGTCTCTTCAGCACTGCACATTGCATCAGCTCTGGAAAGAGCTGAAAGTATCCTCCAACTTTTTAAAAGCTCGTAGAGAAGCCGAAGAGTTTAATAGTCATAATCGGTGGAAAAAGCGTGGTGTAGCTATGGTTCCCACAAAATTTGGCATATCATTTACCACAAAGTTCATGAATCAGGTAATCTTTATTTGAAGTAGATCCTTTTACCTTCAAACTTAGTGATCTGTCGAGGAACTGAAAAGAATAAGATAAATCTGCCATGGAAATTTCACCATTGCTTGCAAAGCTAGAAGCTGGATATTTAGATACTTCGTTCCGTTTTTTATTCTATAGGCCGGTGCTCTTGTTCATGTTTACACCGATGGGACTGTTTTGGTGACACATGGAGGTGTGGAGATGGGTCAAGGATTGCATACAAAGGTTGCCCAAGTTGCTGCATCTGCCTTTAACATTCCGCTTAGTTCAGTTTTCGTGTCAGAGACAAGCACTGACAAGGTACATTTAAGATGGAACTCTGTTAAAAGCAGAGCATTTTAGGCCAAGCAGAATGAGACAAACCTGTTGCTGCTCTCTTTATAAATAGGCCAAGACATAATCAGACAAAACTGTTCTTGCTCTCTTATCGTTTTCATCGTCTTTTTAATATATAGGTGCCAAATGCGTCACCAACTGCTGCTTCCGCGAGCTCCGATATGTACGGTGCTGCAGTTTTAGACGCTTGTGAGCAGATTATAGCTAGAATGGAGCCCGTTGCATCTAAGCACAAGTTTGACACATTCGCTGAGGTATTCTTTTTCTCTTTCATTTCGATATAATCTTGGAAAATATCAATGACTATTTTGAAAAACTCTCTTTCCCTCTGAGTGTATGTAGCTGGTAAGCGCGTGCTACTTTCAACGGATAGACCTCTCTGCTCACGGTTTCCACATTGTTCCCGACATTGGATTTGACTGGATATCTGGAAAAGGAAACGCATTTAGATATTACACATATGGAGCTGCATTTGCTGAAGTTGAGATAGATACACTGACTGGTGATTTTCACACAAGAGCCACCGATATAATGTTGGACCTCGGATATTCTATAAACCCGGCCATTGATGTTGGACAAGTACGCGTTCTTCTCTCAACCTACTATGCATTTTTGCAATCTTTAAAAAAGAAAAGTGTTGTATCTGAAATCACGATTTGCAGATAGAAGGAGCTTTTGTACAAGGGCTGGGTTGGGTAGCTTTAGAAGAACTCAAATGGGGAGATGCAGCTCATAAATGGATTCGACCGGGAACTTTACTCACTTGCGGGCCCGGAAACTACAAAATACCTTCCATTAACGACATTCCGTTCAACCTCAATGTTTCTCTTCTCAAGGTATGCAACTATAAGTATAAGCTTTAAATTGGTACCAAGCAAAAGATATGTAAAACTGACCCTGAGATTATACTTTATCAAATCAGGGGAATCCGAATATAAAGGCAATACATTCAAATAAAGCAGTGGGTGAGCCACCGTTCTTTCTTGCATCATCAGTCTTCTTTGCGATAAAGGAAGCGATCAAAGCGGCTAGAACCGAGGTGGGTCTCACCGACTGGTTCCCTCTGGAGACTCCAGCCACGCCAGAGCGTATCAGGATGGCTTGTTTAGATGAGTTTTCATCTCCTTTTGTAAGTTCAGATTTTTGCCCTAAGCTTAGTGTTTGAGCTTGTAAATTCATCAAAGGGGCATAAGATCGATCAATCTACCGTGACAAAGTCATACATGTAAGTTAATTATTTCCGGTCTCCAAATAAATGTACATTACAAAGATACTTTGTTGACTACAAGTGCCTCAAGCTTTGAACTTTGGTGGCTTCCTGATCAAAGCTGCTTGTTCGAAGCCATAAGCAATCTCAATGAGCTTTGGCTCTGAGAATCTCAATCCTCCAAAGCTAATCCCAAATGGAACTCCTTCACTGTTATATCCTGCAGGGACATTGATTCCTGGATACCCTCCAATGGCGAGGACAGAGCTCAACATTGAACCAACTGTCACTATTGCATCTAACTTCTTTTTCTTCATCAGCTTTTCGATTCCATTCCTCGACAGTTCTTCCATCTTCTGCAATGCAGCTTCTTCTGCTACAGTTATATTGTGTTCTCGAGTTCTGATTCGATTGATCAAATTGGCTTTTATTGTTACCTTAATGTTTTGATGTGTTGATCAAGAAGAGAATGCTTCATTACAATCCCTACTCTCTTACCCTTGAGGCCACTAGCTTTCAGAAATTGCTTGTAACCGCCTTTAGGTCTGAACTTCGACGCAGTCTTCCTGGCCTTGTCCCGTGGATCATAACCCAAATAGCATCAAGAACATGAACAGAATCCGAAACTGTCCTACATATTGGCCTAACATTGCAAAACACATATAAACTTGGCAATACTATTGCAAAACCACAGAAAATGGTACACGAAATCAAATGGTTAGTAGTAGTGGGTACACTTAGTCTCACCCAATACTGTCCTGTCTTGAAGAGATAGGAACCAACCCAGCTCGACTCGTGAGACCGACACTCGGTTTAATCCCAACCACCGAGTTCCGACTCGCTGGAGAAAGTATGGAACCACCAGTTTCAGTCCCTAGTGACACAGACACAAGATTTGCTGCTACGGATACAGGTGATCCACTACTTGACCCAGAAGGGTCTACTGATAAAACATATGGATTCTGCAGCATTTCAAAAATTTGTTGATGGTTAAAGATTACAACTTTTTGTAGGGTTTTTGGTAAAGTTGCAAACTTCATCAAATTGTGATAAAAAAATTTGACCTTTCCTTGGAGACCACGTGCACTCCAACCATTTGGGATGAAGTAAGATCGGAAACTATCCCATTCGCTTAAACTAGCTTTTCCCAAGATCACAGCACCAGCTTCTCTCAGCTTCTTGACAACACCAGCGTCTCGAGCCACGACCGAACCGAGCAAAGCAAACGAACCAGCGGTCGTGTTAAGCTTGTCTTTAGTTGATATAGAGTCTTTGAGCAGAACAGGAGCACCGTGCAAGAAAGGAAGTTGAGTGATGTCTTTGAAGTTACGTTCTCTGTCTGCGATCTCTGCTTGGATCAACGCATCTGGATTGGTCTCTATGACTGCGTTGATAATCGGATTGAGTTTTGAGATGGATTGGAGATAGAACTCAACGAGTTGCTTTGATGTTAGTTTCTTTTCATTGAAAGCAAGTCTAATGTCTTTAATGGTGGTTTCTTGGAAAGAGAATGTTGAAGTGGGTTTGATCGTAGAACCATATTGAATAAGAAGAGCTATAATAAGAAGAAGAAGAGATGGTGACAAGATGGAACAAAGAGCAACCATGTCTAGAGAGAAAAAAAAAGAGAGTAAAGTGACCAAAATATGTTAGTAGGCATTTACCATATTTAGGGAGACTACCAAAAAAATAAGTATTTACTTTGTTGTCTCACAATTTACCTTTCTTGAATGGAAAAATATGTGGTAGCTACACCAAAGATATTTCATTAATGACATGGTTATACATCCTCAAGGACCTCAACAAAATTTCCTTCACCTTATGAATAAACATGATGACATACCCGACCAAACATAAGTTATACCATAACATTATTTAAAAATCGTTAAATTCGATTATCCAGTTAAAAACTAGTTCATGCGTGAGAAAAATTGAGTAAGTTTTTTACCCGGCCGATACAAAGCTAAGATCAAACTAAAAGTGTATGACGAATGAATTTCATAATTCAATACGATTTAATAGTAAAACAACTATTAACACGAAGATGCAGCGGTCTTCTTACCAACCCTCAAATTTTTTTATCTCCGGATATGAATTACCAAAGATCTGCTGGGAGCCAGATTTCTTTTTCCGGGGATTTTGGATTATTGTAGAGTCAGACTCAAACGGACATAGACCATTGTAAGGTCAGGATCAGGCTCACGTCTGCAAAAGGGCCTTCGCATATGTGACCAACTCCACCGTAAGAATACAGAACCTCACTATGCCACGTGGTTAAAACTGATTCGTCCAATCTAAGGAGGATTCTTTTATCTCCAACATTGTACTAACGCGAGTTCTAATTTCTACTCTTATGTATAATAGAACAAATCGAATATTCTTTTATTTTGTGTTGCTCACCTATATTTTTTTTAATCCTTAGGATTTATAAATTATTACAAATTACAAGAAACAATAATATAACAAATAATTTTAGCTTTGACATCGGGAATATTCTGAACGAATTTCCTTCAATACGGTGAAATTTCCTATAAATTTTGTCTCTAATAATATATATTGATGAACTATTTGTCGAACCATTTGTCAAATCATTGAACTACAAGATTTTCACGCTAGCTATTTTATTATTTATCATAAACGCATGCACTGTAACATACATAACAATCTACTGCATGGCTATGGGAAGACACATCCGCTGAATAAGGTGTTTGAGCTTATTGATAGAATGACATCTACTGCTATCTCTCTATGGATATTGCCTTGTCTATTGAGAAAGCATGTGAGTTGATTGGTTTGATGGTTGAAAGAGGAATGCTTCCAAATGAGAGTACTCATCCATGAGCACTTGTAATGGGGCTTGAGGGAAAGAGGATCATGAGCTCACAAAAGCATGATACAGAAGTAACATTTAACTTTTCGCCATTATTTACAAACAATTATCTTCACTTTTTTCTTTTCTTTTTTCTTACACTAAGAATTCATCAGTCAATTTTTTTTTTACCATATTCGCTCTCTCATGTGCCTTTGACTTTTGTATAATACACAATATGTTTCATGGCAAAAGCTTCAAGTGTTTACTTTTTGTGTTTACATTTGCATTAAAATTCTAAAATGGAAACGTAAACAAACAATCATAAAATTGAAACTGAGGTAGCTTCATAACTTTTAATAAGTTTTTCTTTTTAGGTTCACAACAGAAAGCTCTGCTCCTTGGACCGTATGGTCTCCTTGTATGGACTTAGTTTTGATCCTTGGAAAATTAATGTCGTATCTGAAAAGAAAGAGAATGATTTCAGAGCCAAGTTCATGTAATCAAGAACCTGCAGGGATCTTCCGTTGAAAGATTCAAAAGCTTAGGTTCTATGGTTCATGCAACTCTAACCAGAACTGAGTGTTAATGTGTTATCATATTCATATATATCCATAATATATGAATATGATGAAAATGATGAAACTCAAACAAGTTATGAAATTAGCTTATAAATGATCCACTCTATACGTTACTCTGCAGGCAATAATAACCAAGCTTAAAAGACAAAGCTGTACTACAAGTCTTGGGATATACAAGATTGTATTAAGTAAACATCTATCGAAATGAATATCAGCATAAACTTTTAAAAAACACTTACAGCTTCTTTAATGAGTACAGATGAAACAGTTCCTTGGGATCCAAGAATCACATCATCAACAAACAGAAATTGAGGAAACTGGTCTGTAGAGTGTAGATTATGCCAAATACTTAAGCTCGGTAATGGGGCAATAGCAAGTTAAAAATGAGGCGAAACATGTGAAAAAAAAGAGTCAATATTAACCTAGATATAACTATGGCTAATGTCTAGAACCAGTAATCCATCAAGCCTATACCAATCAAATCCGTAAATATTTCACATACATACTCGAAACACAGACTAGTAATATTAGAAAATCTCTAAATATTTAGACAACTACAAGTTTACAGATAGTAAGTAATGGAAATCAGATTCCATTCCATGCTGTCTTAATCATCTTCTTCTCTTCAGACCAAGCTTCCTACGCCAACTACGAAAACCTGTATGTTTACTGGTTTTGATGTTTTCATCTTGAGAGTAGTTAAAATCTTCTGCTTCATAGTCTTCATCTCCGTCTCCATCTGTGTTGTTGTGGTTGTTACCTCCACTTTCGTAGTCCACTTCGCTTCTGCTCTCAATTTCAAAGTTGTCCACTTCGCTTATGCTACTCCCAGTTTCAAAGTTGTCCACTTGGCTGCTACTGCTACCCTCAGCTTCCTCCGTCAGGATCTCTACACCACACTCAATAATCTTGTCATCGCAGCTACCCTCAGTTCCAAACTTTCCCTCGCAGCCGAACTCAAATGTAATCTGGCTTATAGTCACATCCACTTCATGGCATCTGTTTTGTTGAGGAAACAAGTCACCACTAAATATAAACAGATGTTCTGACCAAGACGGCATACTAGATAGCCATGCAGTTGTAGAAACACTGTGAATTGTGCCATCTCCTTTTCTTCTTAGACGACAACATATATCTAGAGCACCGCACTCCTCAATTGGAGAGAGCAGAAAGCAAGCCTTAAATCTTGAGGAAGAAGAGAAAGAACCCTCACCACGTGGAGCCAGAGGGATGGTAATGGAGTTCCCTGTAGCTTTGTGAGTGAACTCTGTAGGGATTTCTTTACCTGGTAAGCATATATTCCCCTGAATTGATTGTTGTGTGATTCCTCTTCTTGATTCTTCATCCAGTTGTATACAGTTGTAGAATGAGAGTCTCCTGGTTTCTTTGGGGAAAGAGCAACATACTTTCTTGAGTGATACACATCCGTTTAAATGTAGCACGCTAACATTTGGCGGGACATGTGTTAATCTCTCGATGCTTCTGTTTCCTATATCAAGCCACTCAAGACGAGAATAACTAAAAATTGATGGAGGGACTTCTTCTATCTTTGTGCCTCCTAAAATGAGCTCGTTGATGTTCTTCGAGATATCTGGAAAACTTGCCAGTTGCCTACACAGATTCACGCTGAATACCTCAAGAGATGGTAAGTCGATGTTGGTGGGAAAAACTCGTAGCTTTTGACAGCCATACATTACCAACGTTTTCAGTTTGCGTAGATTTCTAATAGAGGATGGAACTTCTTCTATCTTTGTGCTTAATACTCGCAGCTCCATGATGTTCGTAGAAAAAACAGGAAACGTTCTCAACTCTGAGCAATCACTCATGTCGACTTCCTCAAGAGATGCTAAGTTGATGTTGTTGGGAATAACTCGTAGCTTTTTGCAACCTTCCATTAACAACTTTTTCAGTTTATGTAGATTTCTAATTGAAGAGGGAAGCTCCACCAAACTTGAGCAAGAGATAAGTTCCAATGTCTCGAGATTATTAGCTTTTAAAAGATTTGGGATTTCTTCCAACCTATAGGAATAGCACAGATCTATGCTCTTGAGATTAGGAAGGGGCTGCATGTTAAACACAGCAAATGAGAAACAGCTTTTCTATAAAAAGAAAAAAAAAGAGAAATCATATCAAATACACACCTGGATCCCTCCCCAGAGCTTCTTGAGATTGCTTCGTGGCATATGAAGTTCAACGAGTCTATCCGGCTTAAATCTTGAAGGAAGACTTTTTCTCGGGTAGAAGTCCCAATGTAATAACCTAACCTGAGATAAATCCTCCATGTCTTCTGGTATTTGCAACGGAGCTTCTTTACCCAACCAACTCTTATGGATTCTTAAGAAATCGTCGACTTCTGTACGAAAAAGTTCTGGACATGCCAGATACATATTCATATCTTCGTTGCCCATATCCCTAAAGATTCTCAGGAATCGGAGATTACACATTCGTTCAAAAGCTCGCTTACCAACAGAGACTTTGTGACCGTTGCGGATTTTGGACGTATCCAATGATATACCTGTCACTGATGCAGTACCCTACCAAATATTACAAAAGAAAACTGATGAAATTGTTATCATAAAACTATATGCAACCTTTAGAGAATATACATATATATATATATATGTAATAACTTACTGTTTCATTTTCCAGTACATGACGAATCTCTTCAACTTCTCCTAAAAACTTACGTTCCCCAGGCTCGTCAGACTGTTCACGAACTATCTGTCTACCCAATTTTTGTAGTAGATAGTGCATCCGTATATTCACATTTGTATGCACCAGAGATTTCTCCGCTAAGATCTTTAACCCATTTCCAACATCCAACTCACTGTCAGCGAGCAGTGATGTCACACTGTTAACATCGTCATTATTGAAGAAGCATGCAATGTGGAGAAAGAGATCTTGATCTTGTTTCAGCAGTTTGTCGTATCCCATTCTTAATATGTTCTCAATTTTTCTATCAACGGTAGTTTTGATCCTAGATAGTTGAAATTCCCACTCGTGCTTGTCCTGTTCTCGCAACGATGAACCAACAACACAAAGGCCTAGTGGAAGGTTACCGCAAAACTCAACTACTTTCTTTGCAAGCTCTTCAAAACCATCGGGTACAAAGCTTTGTTTGAAAGCAGATCGACATAAGATCTCAAGAGCTTCTTCCATGGATGGAAAATCCACATGGTAGATATCGTGAATCCCAATCCCATGTGCCTTCAAAATCTGCGTATCTTCTGTGGTAACGATGATCCGACTTCCAGCACCAAACCAAGAAATATCTTTAGCTAGAACTTCTAATTGCTCTCGATCATCCACATCATCAAGAACGATAAGCACTCTTTGATCATGTAGCCATTCTTTGATTGCACCTAAATGTTGTACGCTCACATCCGTTTGGTTCAAAATCTTAGACAGAAGTTGGCTTTGCAAAGACAACTTGGCATCATAGCCATTAACACCCATTGTGCTGTTATGACTATCCTTTTGGTTCTCCATAATACATATAAATCTAAAATTGCTAGAGACTTGATTAAATAAAGCTCTAGCAATAGTGGACTTACCAATCCCTGCAGGACCCCAAATCCCAATCATCTTCACTTCATCATTTTCAAGGCACAAATAGGACTCCAGTTTTCGCAGGTGAGCTTTAAGTCCCACCATATCCTCAAAATCCCTTGATGGTGTAACATTCAGTTTCTTGGAAACATCTGTAGCAATCTTTTCGATCATCTTTGCTTCATTAGCCCTAACAAAAGCAAAAACAAAATGGCGTTGGCGAGTTAATATTTACCAAAAAAAGATTGAAAAAATTGGATTTTATATCCTAAAACTTGTTGAATACTGGAAAAGTATGTCAAATTTTACAATATTGGAAAACTACTCTTAATATTGAACAAATTATCATATAATTATGCAGACAATTAAAAATTGATTACTGTGACACCCGTGAACCAATTTTGAGAAATTGGAAGGTGTGTCGATCAACACTAGTGTGGTGTGTCGACAGGCTGAGTTTTGGGGCTTAAGGCCGGTTTGTTCGAGTGGTTGTCGATCGACACGAGTGATGTGTGTCGATCGATAGGGTTCTAAGTGGTTGCCGATCGACACAAGTGGTGTGTGTCGATCGATACGGGTTTAAGTGATGGTTTAAATCGGTCGGTTCGTGTTGGTTCGGTTTGGGGAAACTTAGGGTTTCGTATTTAAGCCTTTTTGGCCGTATTCTGATCAAAAGAGAGGACATTATCAGTGTTAAATCGTTCCCAGAGAGTTGTGAGTTTTCCCAAAGTGTTCTTGTGGGAGGATTCGATTGTCTCGAGAAAGGAAGTCGATTCTTGTGTTGGTAGTGAGAAATTTCGTGGATTCTAGTGGTGATTAAGCTGATCTCGTGCCTAGTCTCAAATTTCATCGTTTCTATTCGAAAACTTAAAGTGAGTGCGTGACCATGGTTTCTGGGTCGATGGATCGTTAGGGATTCTTGGTGATAGGTTTGTATGCATTTACTGATCTTGTGGTGATCGAATTGTGGCTGTGTATGCTTGTGGTTTTGTTGTAGTTGTTGTTTATGCAGGTTTTTCATACTGAAGCAAAGGAGAAATCGATCTGAGATGAATATGATCGGTTCCCAGGATTCTGCCAGGGGCCTGTCAAACGACACACATGAGGTGTGTCGAACGACAGCCAGTATAAGGCTTGTCGAACGACACACATGAGGTGTGTCGAACGACAGCCTGCACTACAAGAATTAATCAACATAGCCACAAATTTTGTTACAAACAAAATTTGTAGTAAAAATTAGCTACAAATAGATATCACTTTGTGACAAATTTATTTGGTTAGACATGTGTAGCAAAGTTGTCATTATTTGTGGACAATTTGTTACAAATTTACTACATATTTAATATTGTATCTAATTTGCTTCAAATTGTGACGATTTAGTAGTGGGTAATATTGCTTCAAACACATTTGAAGAAATATATAACAAATGTTACCATATGATTCAAAAAAATTGTGAGAAACAGCTATGACGATTTTTGTCGCAATGTAGCAACATATAACTTGTGAATTATGACAAATAACTACAACAATTTGTGTAGCTATAGTTATGAATTGGCTTTGAAAAATCATTGTAGCTATATTATTATAATTTGTGACACAAAAGATGTAACAATAGGACCGTAATCTCATTAGATATTTGTCTTTGACAATTGAAAGTTTGGGCACAAAATATTTAGGATATTTTCGGGTAATATTCAGAATTGTTTTTTTTTCCTCTGTCGTTCTCTCTCTCTAACTTCATCTTCTTCTTCTGAAGTCAAAGAAATCAGACGATTTCAGTGTTTTTGGCTGAAATCACTCCTGTTATCAGTGAAATATGATGGATTTCGTGTGATTTCATTCGTTCCTGAACCAATTGTGGATTGAAACAATCGGATTTGTTTTCAAATCAATGGTTCAAGTTCTTTATCAGATTGTCCAAGTCTTGTGTAAGTTTTCTTTTACTTCGTGTGTAGATAGTGTGTATTTTTCTGGGTTTTCATGGAATCAAAAATAAGAAATTTCATTTAGAGTTTTTGCATGTTAATGAATTTGGGGCTTTTGATGAAATTGAAATTAGGGTTCTTGTGTGATGAAATCAAACCGTAATTAGTTTGAAATCGTTGATTTTAGTTTTAATTTGTCATAGATATAATTAATTTGGTTGTTCTTTTCGGATTGAAACCCAACAAAAATTAGGGTTCTTTGTTCTGGGTTTATTTATGAAAATTGATGATTGTGGGTTGTTCTCTTTACACGATTAAGGATGATTGTGGGTTAATTATGTACAAGGTACAAGGGAAAAAATATGATAAACAAAAAGTGAAGAGATCATTACATCGGATCAGAGTTAAGGAGTATCAGAAAGCATTTTAAAAGGTATCATAGAAGCATTTTAAAAGTGAAGATGAAACGCGTAAAGTGTAATTTCGAGGGAAGTAGTCGACGACTCATAGAAGCGTGTTTCCTTATAGTCGTCGAATATCACTGGCCTTTGCTTTTGTCATTTTGTCTTTTTCCGTGAAATGAGATAAGAGCTGAATAGTTTGTGAGACAAGTTGGAAAAAAAAAGAGAGCTGAATCAGGAATATTCAAATTTGGGCTCTCAACGTCTGACATTCTAACTTAGTTTGAAAACTAAAACTGAGTTTTAATTCTTTTAAAATTTGTAAGATAAACTAAATTCGAATTGGCGTTTTCGGTACGTAACTTCGTCAACGGGACGACCCATAGATGAGTTCATATATTTATTTTTATTTTTATTTATTTTTGTTAAAACGTTCATTAAGATATTTCGAATTTCAAGTTTTCATATTTGGCGCAGAAATCCATATCATAACCAATTTGGTTTGGATTTAGTAAAACTAAAATATAATTAATCTTTTTCTGTATTGATCGATTGTTCTTTTTCTAGTTACAGGCTTGTTTGTTACATACATTTTTTTTTTTAAATCTAGGGTTAATTAGGTGAATAATAGTTTGGGAAGGTGAAATTAGGTGTATGACATATGATGGAAGGTATTTAGGTGACTAACAATTAGATGTTAAAGTATGATAAAAATACCCTTAATAAAAAGTTAATAAAAAATCCCCGACGGTGTAAAAAGTGTTACATGAAAGTTGTTACATCGTTACATCAAAGTTAACTATTCTAATTGTCTATTGTCTGATCTGTCTAGTATAATACATGGTTACATTAAAGTTGACTATTCTAGTTGTCTACTGTCATTCAACATTGTTCCCCATTTCCTTCAATTTCAAATTCAAGTCAATGCAAAGAGTTGCAGACTGTACATGAACCCTTGAATTGCCATTGTTGTTTTACACATAGCATGTTAATTCTTTGCCTTTATGCTATTCATTGTGAAGACAAAACATTATTTGCCCCATGGGTGATGTAGAAATACATCCAAGTTTCTAACCATACGAACGTATGACTCGATTATCTTAGATGAAATGAAACACCATATTATAGTTAACTACGACTGATGTTGTTAACAACATATTTCACTATGAACATATTTAAACCCGCAAAAAAACCATAAAATATGTAGTATAATGTTAGTTGATGTCGGGAAAGGAAGATGTTCACTTGAAGAATGCGGCGGAGAGATTGATGGAGAATGCGACGAAAATAAGAACTGGCGATTAGTGACAGAGATGTAAAAGGGGTGTTGTGGTGGTGGTGGTTCGAGTTGATATCGGAGAAGACAAAAGGAAGTTGTCGGCGTTGAGTTTTAGATTTAGTCTAGGGTAATACGTGAGAGAGTGAGAGTCGGCCGTGAGTTTTTATTTGAGTCTAGGGTAAAACTTTGCAAGACTAGGTTAATGAGATTAGGATATATTTGTCATTTCATATTATTTGACCAATTATTATTTTTAAACTGTTAGATTATTAATAGGGAAATTAGCATCTATATTACATTTTATATCTATAATTAAGTATATGACATACCCTAAACTACAATTTGGTAACTAATATTGATCTTATCTAAAATGTCTAATTTACCCTTAATCTATTGTTCAGTTTTTATTTTTTTAGAATATAATAATAATTACTTCTTAAAACAAAAACCCTGATCTTCTCCCTTAATTATTTTAGTGCCGTCTTCTTCTCCTTCCTCCTTCTTTGCCTCTTTTTTTTTCTCCTCTGCTTTTTCTTCCAAAATCTCTTTTTTTCTTCTAACAAAACACCATAATCAATCAATTTCGTCTCTCTTCCATGATCTACAAAATCAATCTCAATCATTTGTTTTATCTCGTTGCCATGGATCAAAAATCTTCAATTGTGGAATAAGATTGTGTTTCTTCTCCTCCGTTAAACTCTTCAATGATATCTTTGTCCGATCAAACTGAATCGTTGGAACTCGAGATAATTATATTCGGAAATCAATATAATAGGTAACTACGTGATTTACATAGTAAACTATATTTGTTTAACTAAGTAACTATATAATTAACTATATAATAGGTAACTACATATTCACATAGTTAACAATATTGTTTAAATACCAAACTATAATAGGTAACTACGTTATCAATATACTTTACTATATTTGTTTAAATACGTCACTATATGTAACTATTTTATGAACATACTTAACTATGTTTGTTTAAATAAATAACTATTACAACATTTTTTTTTATAGTCAATTATGTTATGAAATCGGTAGTGTAGACAACTATCTTATACAAATAGTTAACTATATTTTAGATAATTATAACATGGTAGAAAATAGCTAACTATCTTTTGAGATTGATAAATATATATAGTTAAAATAGTCAACTATTTTATTAAATAATTACCTATTACAATATATTTGCTTTTTATCATCCTCTTGAAATTGTTTTATGATACAATTTATATTGTTTGCACAAAAACACACGGAGCAATTTTTTAGATTTAGAAATATAATATTTTTAAAGATCTTTTTATCAATCATAATTAGAATATTCAATAGGGGCAAAATCGTCTATTTATTATTTCTCTATGTTACTCACCTAATTTTTTCAAATAATATGTTATATACCTAATTTATTACCCAAAATCTGTTATGGAACTAATTATCCCTTATTAATATTCTGTTATAAGAGTATTATACATGTTAATTATCCATTTTTCTATTAATGTTTCTAAAATACAACGGACTTGAATATAAAAAAATTGCCCATCCTTGGTCAACTGTTTGTAAAACTAAAATTATTTTAATTGAAAATTCATAACTAGTAAACCATAACATGTTTCTGGTAGAAACAAAACAAAAACAAAAGCAAAAAAAGTGAAAAGACAGAACTGAATATTAATGATGAAGCATTTTTTTTCTAATCACTAAACCCTCCTCACTCAGCTGCTTAAAGTGAAACAACTTGAGCTTCCTCCACAATGTTCTCATACTGTTTCTTTTTCGAACTCTTATCCTTTCTTGACTTCGTTTTCTTTTTAGACTTCACAGGTAACCTCATTTCCATCTTTTTCACCATTGCCACCCTTCTCATTTCCTACATAATATTCAGCAATTAAGAGTTACTAGAAATACCTTGTTACATGATATGATAGAGAATTAAAACTAATATTCAACCAAGAACCAAAATTACCGTTTTGTTTATCTTCTACAATATTGGTAACTTTTTCACCTCCCAGGTTTGGAAGAGATGTAGGATTATTATCTATGAACCCTTCATTCTCAGCATCAGTAGTTTTGGAAGAAGATTATCTGCAGAAACTAATAATATAATAACAAAATGAGAATTAATAACCAAATTTAAGTTACCAAAACAAATGGTATGAGAATTAGTAAACTTCGTGTTTGAAATGTGTAACTTAATTCTCATACAATTTGTATTTAATATTAGTAACCTTAATGAGAATCAGTAAACTAATAACCTTGTTCTTAATTCTCATACCATTTGTTCATGTAACTTATATAACGTTTGAACTGTGTGATTTTTTTGTAATGAGTTTACCATTTGTTTATGTTCAATGGACCTTGCAAAGGGGGAAATTTCTAGATATTAGTTTAGTTAAACTAACTCTTGAAGAAGCTGTTGAATCTCATTTAGCTATGAGAATTGGTTTCCCTCAATGTTTTTGATCCGAACAGTAAACCGGAATATATTCTGGGTCACCGGATGACCCGCGGGTCAACCGCGTATAATTAAATTATTATTTTTAATCTTATTAAGAATATAATACTAATTTTATTATTATATAAACATGCATACACGATAAAATAAGAACCAACTAAAATTTAACATCTTTGTAATCAAAAATAGATTAATAATTGTTTTTGACGAAGAGAAATATTTTTCTCCACCAAACCAAATAAAGAAAACTAAAAAAAAAATGCAATTCAGAATTAATTTAAAAAAATACCGTATGTCATTTTGAAATTGAAGAAAAATACAAAACAATTTTAATAAATAACATTCTTACTATAACGATATGTGATGTGATCAAAGTATAATGGGGCTTCGAAGTCCACTTAAAACATAAGATTTATTAATTATAATTGATCCATGCCGGGTCGCGGTTAAACCGGGCCGACCAGTCGGTCCGAGTTTCAAAACACTGGTGGTACCCGAAGACTATAAGGAATTACACTTTTATGAGTCGTCGACGACTTCGTGGAAACACTCTTGTATTTTCCTCTACAGTTAGATTCCAATTCTCTTCAGCAAGTTTGATACTTTCTTCAAAACCATTGTAAAATCTCTTATGGCTTCTTCTTCTTCTTACATCAAGAGATACCATGTCTTTTCGAGCTTCCACGGTCCAGACGTTCGTAAAGGGTTTCTCAGTCACTTACACACTCATTTTGCAAGCAAAGGGATCACTACGTTCAATGATCAAGAGATGGAGAGAGGTCATACCATCGGACCTGAGCTCATACAGGCAATTAGAGAATCTCGAGTCTCGGTCGTGGTGCTCTCGGAGAAGTATGCTTCTTCAAGCTGGTGTTTAGATGAACTGGTTGAAATCTTGAAGTGCAAAGAAGCTTCGGGGCAGATTGTGATACCAATATTTTACAAAGTTGATCCTTCGGATGTAAAAAAACAGAGGGAAGATTTCGGAAGCACATTCGAGAAAACTTGTGAAGGGAAAAGTGAGGAGGTGAAGGAGAGATGGAGCAAAGCTTTGGCTGATGTAGCCACCATTGCTGGAGAACACTCTCTTAATTGGTATTTACTTGTTTTTGGTCTATGAATGAAACTAGTTCTATTTTTGTAAATATTGGATGATTTTGTTTTTGCTTTTGTTAGGCCTAATGAAGCAGAGATGATCCAAAAGATTGCTACAGATGTTTCCAAGAAACTGAATGTTACACCATCAAGGGATTTTGAGGATATGGTGGGACTTAAAGCTCACCTGCGAAACCTGGAGTCCTTGTTGTGCCTTGAAAATGATGAAGTGAAGATGATTGGGATTTGGGGTCCTGCAGGGATTGGTAAGTCCACTATTGCTAGAGCTTTATATAACCAACTCTCTAGCAGTTTTAGATTTATATGTATTATGGAGAACCAAAAGGATAGTCATAACAGCACAATGGGTGTTAATGGCTATGATGCCAAGTTGTCTTTGCAAAGCCAACTTCTGTCTAAGATTTTGAACCAAACGGATGTGAGCGTACAACATTTAGGTGCAATCAAAGAATGGCTACATGATCAAAGAGTGCTTATCGTTCTTGATGATGTGGATGATCGAGAGCAATTAGAAGTTCTAGCTAAAGATATATCTTGGTTTGGTGCTGGAAGCCGGATCATCGTTACCACAGAAGATACCCAGATTTTGAAGGCACATGGGATAGGGATTCACGATATCTACCATGTGGATTTTCCATCCGAGGAAGAAGCTCTTGAGATCTTTTGTCGATCTGCTTTCAAACAAAGCTTTGTACCCGATGGTTTTGAAGATCTTGCAAAGAAAGTAGTTGAGTTTTGCGGTAACCTTCCACTAGGCCTTTGTGTTGTTGGTTCATCTTTGCGTGGGGACAGCAAGCACGAGTGGAAACTTCAACTATCTAGGATCGAAACTAATATTGATGGCAAAATTGAGAAGATATTAAGAGTGGGTTATGACAGATTGTCCAAGAAAGATCAATCACTATTTCTTCACATTGCATGCTTCTTCAATAATGACGATGTTGACCAAGTGACATCAATGCTCGCTGACAGTGGCTTGGATGCTAGAAATGGGTTAAAGACCTTAGCCGAGAAATCTCTCATGCATACCGATGGGAGTACAGTAATGCACTATCTACTGCAACAATTGGGTAGACAGATTGTTTTTGAACAGTCTGACGAGCCTGGGAAGCGTCAATTTTTAGTAGAAGTTGAAGAGATTTGTGATGTACTGGCAAATGAAACAGTAAGTTCTTACATATATATGTATGTTGTCTAAAGGTTGCATATTGTTTTATGATAACAACTTCATCAGTCTTCTTTTGTAATATTTGGTAGGGTACAGGATCCGTCATAGGTATATCATTTGATACGTCCAAGATTGGCAACGACAACAAGTTCTCTGTAAGTAAGCGAGCTTTTGAAGGAATGCGTAATCTCCGATTCCTAAGAATCTATATGAGTTTGTCTGGTGGAGAAGATTCGTTGCAAATACCAAAAGATATGAAGTATTTACCACGTCTTAGGTTACTACACTGGAACTCATACCCGAGAAAAAATCTCCCTTCAAGATTTCAGCCGGAATGTCTCGTGGAACTTCGTATGTCAAGAAGCAAGCTCGAGAAGCTCTGGGGAGAAATCGAGGTTGGTATTTGATATTCTTTCATATCTTTCTGATGATTCAATGTAAATAAGATATTATATTTCTCATTTTGTTGTGTTTATCATGCAGCCTCTTCCTAATCTCAAGAGCGTAGATCTGAGCTCTTCCTACAAGTTGAAAGAAATCCCAAATCTTTTAAATGCTACTAGTCTCGAGACATTGACACTTGGGTATTGCTCAAGTTTGGTGGAGCTTCCATCCTCTATTAGGAATCTACATAAACTGAAAAAGTTGATGATGAGGCACTGCGAAACACTACGAGTTATTCCCACTAACATCAACTTAGCATCTCTTGAAGAAGTCGACATGAGTTTCTGCTCGCAATTGGCAAGTTTTCCAGATATTTCTATGAACATCAGAAATCTCAATGTAGGATTCACAAGGATTGAAGAAGTTCCATCCTCTATTAGGAATCTACACAAACTGAAAATTTTGAAGATGGCTTTATGCAAAAAGCTACGAGTTATTCCCACCAACATCAACTTAGCCTCTCTTGAGGAAGTCGACATGAGTTTATGCTCGCGATTGACAACTTTTCCTGATATTTCTATGAACATCAGATATCTCGATGTAGGAAACACAAAGATAGAAGAAGTTCCATCCTCTATTAGGAATCTACACAAACTGAAAATTTTGAAGATGACTTCCTGCAAAAAGCTACGAGTTATTCCCACCAACATCAACTTAGCATCTCTAGAGGAAGTTGACATGAAAGATTGCTGGCAATTGGAAAGTTTTCCAGATTTCTCGAGTAACATCAAGGTGCTCAGTGTAAAAGGCACAAATATAAAAGACGTCCCTCCATCGGTTGTTAGATGTTGGCCTCGTCTTGAGTGGCTTGAGATAGGAAGCAGAAGCCTCAAGACATTAACACATGTCTTGCCAAGTGTAACTTGGCTAGACTTAAGCAACAGTGATATAGAGAGGATTCCAGATTGCATAGGTCTCCCGCATCTTAGAGATCTTATCGTCGAGAACTGCCCAAAACTTGTGTCAATTCCGGCTCTTTCCCCTTCGCTCAACTCCCTAAATGCAAACGATTGTGTATCACTCAAGAAAGTATATTGCTCTTTCCCCAACAAAACCAGGACACTCTCATTCTACAACTGTATACAACTGGATGAAGAATCAAGAAGAGGAATCATACACCAATCAATTCAGGGCTATATATGCTTACCAGGTAAAGAAATCCCTGCAGAGTTCACTCACAAAGCTACAGGGAACTCCATAACCATCCCTCTGGCTTCAGGTGGTGAGGGTACTATCTCTGCTTCCTCAAGATTTATGGCTTGCTTTTTGCTTTCGCCAATTGAGGAAAACCCTCTTACCATAAGTTGCCGTCTCCGAAGCAAAGGAGATATTACAATGAACAGCATTTACAGTTCTGCACGGCTATCAGATTTGTCTCCTCTGTCAGAACATCTGTTTATATTTAGTGGTGACTTGTTTCCTGAACGAAACAGATGCCATGAAGTGGATGTGACTATAAGCCATATTATATATGAGTTCAGCTGCGAGGACACCAATGACAAGATTATTGAATGTGGTGTAGAGATCATGACGGAGGAAGCTGAGGGTAGCAGTAGAGAACAGTCAACAACCACCGCCACACAGATGGAGACGGAGAGGAAGACTAAGAAGCAGAAGGTCTCAAGATGAAAACATCAAAACCACTATAATGGAATATAGAATTTCCATTACATTGTCGTCTGTATATATTAGTGTCTGTACATTTGTAGTTATCTATATATTAAGAGATTTTTTGAATATCTGTAGTTTCCATTATAGTGTCTGTTTTTAGTATAGATGTGAATATAGTTATGTATTTGGATCGGTAAAGGCTTGATGGATTATTGGTTCTGGACATTAGCCATAGTGATATATCGAGGTGATTCCTGATCATTTCACATGTTTCGCATCATTTTTAACTTGCTATTTCTTAGGTCTCCGGAGCATAAGTATTTGGCATAATCTACAGACCAATTTCCTCATAGTCTGTTGTTGACTTGTTTGTTGATGATGCGATTCTTGGATCCCAAATGTAAAAGATGTTAAGATTAGAGACCTAAGAACCTTAAAGCACAAAGCTTTATACCAAGACTTATGTAAAACGTTTTCAAGACATAAGTGTATTTCTAATTATGCATATAATTCTGGTTGTTACTAGTCTGTTACTGGAAAAGTGGTAATAACATCTATATATGCTTCCTTGTATGATGCAGTACTAAGAAACCAAATCACATTTTCAGCTTTTGTATCTTCTTAAACGCAATCTCGTCTCTGTTTGCTTTCAAAGAACTACACTAAGAAGCTGAGACAAGTGGCAGTGAAGTTGGTAAATTTCCTTCATGTTTTAATTTGTTAATACTAAGCTCTCCTCATTAACGAGCATAAGTATTCGGATAAGGACCAGTTTCTTCGTTTTATGTTGTTGTTTGGATGATGTGGGTCTGCTCTGTTTTGTAGTCTATGCATTTCTTGGATACTTAGGGCTTCCAAATATTAGTGATTCTGATCCCAAATGAAAAGGAGCTGTTTCATTTGTGTTCATTAAAGAAGCTGTAAGTTTTTTTTAGTTTAATATGATATGCATTTTGATAGATGTTTTCTTCATACATGGATGTGTATATCCCAAGACTTGAAGTATAGCTCTGTCTTCTAAGCTTGGTTATTACTGTCTGCTGTAGCGTATAGAGTGGATAATTTCTAAGCTAATTTCCGAAGTTGTTGGGGGGTTTCATCATTTCCAAAGTTATGGTTTGGTATATATTATGGATATGGTAACACATTAACACTCTTAGAGTAGATAAAGTAGTAGGAGAAATGGAGATTTATTGGGATTTACAAATGTGAATTTTTTTGTGCTTGAACTTGTGTAGATTTGTCAACAATTGACAAAGCATATCCCAATTTTGTCATTACAATAGGTTCGACATGATTGAATGCTTTGCCAATCGTTTTGGTTTAAAAGACAAAGCCGATCTTAAGAGAGTTTGGAGGGTGATGTTGCTTTCACAATTGCTTCATAGCTTTGGGGACAATCTTAAGAGAGTTTGGAGAGTGATGGTCCTTTTCTTTTGTGTGCAGAGGATGATTCCTACTACGTATCGTCCTAATCACAACCGTGTACAGTATTTCCCAAATTATGGAGAAATCACTGTTTCTGCTTTCAAGGTTAAACGAAAAAGTTTTACTCATCACCAGTGGCTGAGGCAGAATTTTTTTCCGTTGAGGGCATAAATCTAGAAAAGTATAAAATTAAAGAAGTATATACTAAAAGCGATGTTAACTTTTTTTTAAGTTTCAATAATCAATGAAATAAGGCATATAGTGATATAGTATATTACTTGGACTTGAATTAAAAGATTTGTTTTCTTGTTTTAGTCGAATGGACCATAAATAATTTAGTTTTGAGTTTCTAAATCCATCTTCATGAGTTGTACAATTGGTGAAATAAAGAGACGGGAGCAAAATATATTAAACAAGTGGGGGCATTATATTTTGCCTTTGATAATTTACACTAACTTAAATTTTTTGGTTGGGTTCATCGGCCCCTATGTTAATACATGTGCCTCCGCCACTGCTCATCACACATTTTTTGTGTATTTAATTTGTTTATGTTCAATAGACCTTACAAAGGGGGAAACAAATGCAAAGGGGCACTGGTTTTTTTCTTTTTTTCTTTTCTTTTTTTTTGCTTATTATTGGTAGATCAAAATTTGATTTTGAAAATTACAGTCATTTTCTGGTCAAAAAACAAAAAAAAACTCTGTTTGATTTTTCTTGTTGGAAACCAATATGGGAAACAAATACGGCAAGTTGATTGGTGACCAATATGAAAAAGAAAAATCGATTATTTAGGAAATATATTAAAAGCTAATTAAACTTTATTTATTTATTTAAAGTATTGATGAAAATGGCATAATGGTGGAAGAGTTCTCAATCTTTTGTGGATTTTTGGAAACACATATAAAACGAGTTGACTACATTTACCGTGCTTATATGCAGGGCCGTTCCTAGACTACCGGAGGCCCGAGGCGAGCTAACACTTGGGGCCCTTTTTCAATATTTTTTTAGCCGTAAATTTGAATAATGTATGTTAATACAAATAATATGACAAAGAGAATTTAAATCTAACAAAATAAAAATCTAAAATCAACCGAAAAAACAAAGCAAAAAAAAGTTTCTTTGGGATTAGGGATTGCGTCGGTGTAGAATTAGAAATTTAGGATTAGGGATTTTTTTGTGTGGAATTAGAAATTTAGGACTAACTATAAAAAAAACCAAAAAAATAGCAAAAGGCCTATCTTAGGATTTGAATTCGGGTTGTGGAATTCACATGGAGTTTATTGAAATGCTTTAAACCACTAGACTATGATACGTTTTCTGTAATTTGGGGCCCCTAAAATTTATATATTCTTCGGGGCCCTAAGGCAAATGCCTTGCTCCTTACCCTATAGGCACGGCCTTGCTTATATGGGAGTCAAATGTATTAGTCTTTGACTCTTTGTTTTATTTTACTATAAACTGGATCACAAAGTTATAATTTTCTTCATCAATCATATTCTCATTTCCCTGCTTTTCCAAAGAAAAAATGATGAAATTTTTCCTTTCATTTGTTTTGTTTTTTCTCCTCTTGAATGTTTTCGCAACCGCACAAACTCTTATTCAAAATTCTTGCAAGCAAGCTAGCGCTACAGACTCTAATGTCGGATACGATTTCTGCATCAAGACTCTTGAAAATGATCGGCAAAGCAAAACCGCAACTAGTCTCAAGGGATTGATCGTAGCATCGACGAAACATGCAACATCAAAAATGGTAAGCTTGAAAAGAATTGTTGACAAAATTCTCAAGAGCAAGAGACACGGCAAGACTGTGGAGCAACGGTTGCGCAATTGCCTCGATAATTATTCCGATGGTATTGCCTATTTAAATGATGCTTTGAAGGATGCTAAATCAGACAATTACATAACCAGTGCAGTGAAAATGAGTCGTGCTTTGAATGCACCGTTACAATGCGAATATGAATTCAAAGATGTAGAGCAAATGAAATCTCTGCTTACATATGATAACAATATTTTGATTCAAATGATTTTGATTCCTTCAGCTTTTATAGCTATATAATCTAAAGAAACTATTGAGCTATTGTATTGTTTTATTTAACATGGAGTCAAGTTTACTATAAATTATAGGGAAATTAGGTGGAATAATATGTTTTGACATGTAAATTAATAAAGTAACATGTGTAATTAGAAAATTAGGCAACTAACAAAGAGAAAATTAAATTCGACTAATTTACCAAAAATAAATTCAATTAATGTTGTCAAAATTCATCACATTTAATGCTAATGTTGTCAAATTTCATCACACTTAATGCTAATTTATTTGTAATAAATAAAGAAATAATAATTTCATCTAGAAATAAATTTAAAATTGACATATAAAGAAAAACATTTTGTTGAAAAAAAATATATTTTTTTTTCTACATTATATGTTTACTAAAAATATCCATAGTTTTTTTACCTTTCAGGATAATTAATTATTATTTGAATAGATAAATTATATAGTAAACTATATCACAAATTAGAAACTATTGAAATAAATAGTGAACTATTTTATTATTTGCATTTAAATAAAAATAGTGAACTTTATTTTATTAAAACTAAATACTTGCTTTATATAATGAATTTCACACTAAAATTGCGTAATAGTGACTATTTATGAATATATTTAAATATATGAAATAATTAACTATTGTTGAATATAACAAGTATAGTTGATTGTTTGTGAATAAAATTAACTATATAAATAATTATTGTTTATTTGTAGTTAACTACACATGGATATATATAACTAACTACATTAAAATATAGTTATATATATATAATAGTGAACTATCCTATGCGTGAATATAAGTAGTATAATTAACAGTTTGTAAAAAAATTAACTATATAAATAATATATTCATAGTTTATAATTTGTGATAAAGTTCACTATATAGTTTATCTATTCAAACAATAATTAATTATTCCGATAAGTAAAAGACTATGGCTAATTTGAATAAATGGATAATGTAAAAAAAAAAGATAAAAAAATGTTTTCTTTATATGTCAATTTCAAAAATTCTAGATGTTATTATTTCTTTATTTATTACAAATAAATTAGCATTAAGTGTGATGAAATTTGACAACTTGAATTGAATTTATTTTTGGTGAATTAGTCAAATTTAATTTTCTCTTTGTTACTTACTTAATTTTCATATTACACATGCTACTTTATTAATTTAGATGCTCAAATCTATTATTCCACTAATTAACCCTAAATTATAAACAGTCTTAAAAAGCACACATAGTTTCTTCCGTCATCTTTTAGAGCTTTAATTAAGTTGCTAATTGAATATGTCTTTGATAGGGATTTCGTCTTTTTCATAGCTAAACTGCACAATTAAATTTGTTTCATACCCTAACTCGTACACTGTGCAGATATATATCTAAACCAAAACTATTGGCTTTTTCATACACAAACTAACTAAATCATACTTGTATAATTTTTCTGTTTATCGTTGATAACTCATTAGTGACATGGATTTTGTTTTGCTGAAAACGAGATTTATTTAATTAAACAATACATATTTTACACAACTACATCATTTTGTGGTAGCAAACGTTAAAAAGATCTTATACCTCTGGACAAAAAAAAACCCTCTCGATATCCACAATCACAACACACTAAAATCTGAGGCATATCAAACTTTAGAAAGCAACATATTTGCTTAAAACCGACTACCAAAAACAAAACAACACCATTGTCCATAGCTTCTTAACACTTCATTTTATCTTCATTAGTGGTGCCTTTCATGTGAACTTGCATAATCATATCATAAATCACCATCAAAGATAAACTCTAGGTATGGAGAAGGTTTTTTTGTCGAGAGGAATAAGATCTTTTTAACTTTTGCTACCACAAAACGATGTAGTTGTGTAGAATATGTATTTATTGAAATCTCGTTTTCAGCAAAACATAATCTATGTCATTAATGAGTCATCAACAGTAAACGGAAAAATTAAAAGTGTTTAGTGCACATGTATGATTTACTCAATTTTATTTAGTTTGTTTATGAAAAAGGCCAATAATTTTTGTTCAGGTATGTATGCACGGTGTATGATTTACTCAGTTTTATTTAGTTTGTTTAATCTGATTTAAAAGAAGATAATTTAGTTAAAAAATTATGCATTCAAATTATCTATTAGCCAAAAGAGAATAGACCCTTTAATAAGTTTGCAGACTAACAATAAAAATTAGTTACAAAATGATTAAGGGTGTTAAAATTCATAATTAATTTAGAGAAAATTACACACAATGTCACATATTAAGTTTTATTGTCACACAATGTCACACTTTACTTTGGGTATCAAGTAATGTCACTTACACACCATTATTCCGAAAATAACCCTTGTATATTGGTGTATAAGAGAGAAAACGTGTGAGTTGAAAGAAAGAAGAAGAATGTATGTGTCAGTTTTTTAGTATATTATAGTGCAGACATTTATGTATGAAGTGATGATTACCAACAAGCATTAAATGGATTAGTGGGAAAAAATGGAAGGATATACGTATAAAATGTGGAAAACAAATACGTACATAATATGTTTACATCTTTGTTAATTAACGGAGAAAGATAATGTGAACTACAGAAAATCAACTTAGAAAATAATTGTGAAGGAGGTGAAGCTGAATTTTGAGAAAACCGTTACAACGGAGAACTTCGTGTACACGACGGAGAACTTCGTGTACACGACGGAGAACATGTTATTATTTGTATACGTACATAAGTGAAGTACAACGTACACGTGAGGTAAATATGAATATCAGTTACGTTAAGCACGTTTTCATTTTCACAAATCAATCACATATATTGCCACTAATCACAAAAATTACATTTTAACAAATTTAAATGAAAAATTGATTCTACAAAGTTATAGAATTATGTCAGACATGTACATATAAAATTTTTATGTACACTCAAAATAAAATCACATGTACACCAAACCATATACACGATCATAATGGTTGGACAATGTAAATGATAACAGTGGTTAGACTGTAAACAGTTGACAGTGGTTGAAATGTGTATAACGTGGGGTACCGGTAGTCGGATCGTGTACACGATGATGTTGGTTAGACTGTGTACACGATGACTGTCGTTGGACTGTGTACATCGTGATGTGCCGATGGTCGTATAGTGTACACAATGACGGTGCCAACTGGTGTACACAGTGGTGTACGGGCCGCCGAACAATGTACATGTGGGTATGGACTGTGTATACAGGTGTACATGAACAATGTACACGGGTGACAACAGTTAGACGGTGGACACGGGTGTACCGATGGTTGTATTGTGTACATAGGGATATGGTTGGACTCTCTTTGTCTCAGTAGTGACTCCAAAACCTCTTTGTTGGCTTCAAAACTTGCATCACTAGCCTCCATTTTACAGCATCTACATTCTTTACCAATTTTAAAAGTCAAACTATGTACGTACATATGGTAGTTATCAACGTACATAAAAATATTGACGTACATTTCATTGTTTTATAACAAGGACAACTCTTACGGAATAGTCGTGCCGACAACAACTCTTTGTAGAGAGACGGATTCTCCTCTTGTTCCATTGAAGGCAAAGGCAAAGGTCCGTCTAGCAACGTTTTGGTTGAAGGCGAAAGTCCGTATGGCAACGGTTCAGTCGAAGGTGGAAGTCCATATGGCAACGGTTCAGTTGAAAGTAAAACTGACATCGGCGGTCGGTGGTGGTAGTTTCTACGATCTTCTTTTGTCTCTTTTAGTGAGAAAGAAAAAAAGGATAAGAAGTTTTGGTGTATGAAAGAGGAAACACAAACTCTTGTAAGAGATATTTTCTATAAATTATTATAAATTGTTTTTGTCGTTTTTAAAGAAAAATTAAAATAAAAGCTGACTAAAAAATTTTCATGTCCGGCAACATTATAATTAAAGTAGAGAAAGGTCAAATCAGTGTCATATGTGTAAGTTCTTTGTATGTATAGGAAGAGGGTATTTTGGTCATAATTATGTGTAAGTGACATAACATGAAGTATGAGTTTAAGCATGTGACACACATGAAATTTCAGTTTTAAACTGTGACATTTTTGTAATTATTTCATTAATTTACCACATTGATTTTCAAAGAGAATATTCAACAATCTTTTTTCTCCAAGGATATGGTTGACACTACAAGTGCCTCAAGCTTTGAACTTTGGTGGCTTCCTGATCAAAGTTGCTTGTTCGAAGCCATAAGCAATCTCAATGAGCTTTGGCTCTGAAAATCTCAATCCTCCAAAGCTAATCCCAAATGGAACTCCTTCATCATATCCTGCAGGGACATTTATTCCTGGATACCCTCCAATGGCGAGGACAGACCTCAACATCGAACCAGTAGTCACTATTGCATCTAACTTTTTTTTCTTCATCAGCTTTTCGATTCCATTCCTCGACAGTTCTTCCATCTTCCGCAATGCTGCTTTCTCTTTCTCACCTATTCCATTGGTTGATTCTGCTGCAATGAAGAGCTCTTGTCCCCATTCTTTCACCTTTTCCTGTCAGTTTTCGCTCTTATCAGATACCGAGAAAAAGGTGAAATCAATCTTGAAGTTAGTTTACACTACCTTTTCAGCAAATTTCTTGTTGTAGGCAATAACGTCTGCTAAGGACCGAACTGGTGATTTCGCGAGGTCTTTAAGATACGCATTGAGTGAAATCTTGAACTCAGCCAAAAGTGCTATCTCTTCACCGCTATTTGTCCAATCCATAATGACTTCAATGTTTGGTATCGTCAAATTTTCAATGACGATCGCGCCTTCTTTTCTTCATCCAAGAGAAAACAGAGCTATAGTTTGATACTGTGTTCTTGATTGCTTTCGATAAAATCGACTTATGTTTACCTTAATGTTTTGATGTGTTGATCAAGATTGGAATCCTTCATTACAATCCCTAATCTCTTACCCTTGAGGCCACTAGCTTTCAGAAATTGCTTGTAACCACCTTCAGGTATGAACTTAGACGCAATTTTCGTGGCCTCGTCCAACGGATCATAACCCACAATAGCATCAAGAACATGAACAGCATCCGAAACTGTCCTACACATTGGCCTAACATTGCAAAGCACATAGAAACTTGACAAAATGGTACACAATCAAATAGTTGTACTAGTATAGTAGTGGTGGGTTAGCACGTAGTCTCACCCAACACTGTCCTGTCTTAAGGAGATAGGAACCACCCCAGCTCGGCTCGTGAGGCCGACACTCGGTTTAATCCCAACAACCGAGTTCCGAGACGATGGAGAAAGTATGGAACCATCAGTTTCAGTCCCTAATGACACAGCCACAAGATTAGCTGCTACAGATATGGCTGATCCACTACTTGACCCACCCGTATTTGCTGATAAAACATATGGATTCTACAACATTTTAAAGATTTGTTGAAACTTTTGTAAGATTTTTTTGTTAAAGATTGTAAACTTTACAAGATTATGTATGATAGAGTGAAGAAATTAGACCTTTCCTTGGAGACCACGTGCGCTCCAACCATTTGGGATGATATTCGAACGGAAACTAGCCCATTCACTTAAACTAGCTTTCCCCAAGATCACAGCACCAGATTCTCTGAGCTTCTTGACAACACTCGCGTCTCGAGCCACGACGGAACCAAGCAAAGCAAACGAACCAGCGGTTGTGTTAAGCTTGTCCTTGGTGGACATCGAATCCTTTAGCAGAACAGGAACACCGTGCAAGATAGGAAGTTCAGTGATGTCTTTGAGGTTGCGTTCTCTATCTGCTATCTCTGCTTGGATCAACGCATCAGGATTGGTCTCTATGACTGCGTTGAGTTTTGGATTGAGTTTTGAGATTGACTCAAGATAAAACTCAACGAGCTGCTTTGATGTTAGTTTTTTTTCATTGAAAGCAAGTCTTATGTCTTTAATGGTGGCTTCTTGGAAAGAGAACGTTGAAGTAGATTTAATGGTAGACCCATATTGAATAAGAAGAGCTATAATAAGAAGAAGAGATGAGGAGAAGATGAAATAGAGAGCAATCATGGCTAGAGAGAAAACAAGAAAGAGTAAAGTGAAGAAAGACTTTGAGAAGTAAGCAAGACATATATATTTAGTAGCCATTGACCATATCCGATGAGTCTAACAAAAAAAGTCTTTCTTTGTGGACTAACATTTACTTTTATTAAAACCAAATATACGAGTCCATAGGTAAGGGCATAGAGGTTATCGGGGTGTTGTTGGATGAATGATTTGAAATCAATTTCATAAGTTTTAAAATTTTAAAAATCTTAAATTTTGATGGAGTTTATTTGGGTGGATTCTAAAAATATCTGCAGTATCCTTGAGATTTGATTTTAAAATATTTGTTCACTAAACTTCATCCTCAAGTGATTTCAAATCTATTAAAAAACAAATATTTCCAAAATCTTTTAAAGTTGAATAACAGTGGATTTGAAGTATAGATTTGAAATCTTCTATTGAATAACAGAAGATTTTAAAATCCTTAAAACATTATTTTACATATTCAATAACACCGGATTTTAAAGTAAGATTTAAAATCATTGATTGAATAACAGTGAATTTTGGTTAGATTTAAACTCTATCAAAATCTATCATTGAATTAACGCTCTCTAAATGTTTCTATGTGATGATAAGTTGAGAATGTTTCATTACAATCCCTAATCTCTTACCCTTGGGGCCACTAGCTTTAAGAAAGAGCTTTATTAAATAATATCTTAAGAGCATCGTTATTCATGATACAAGTTGAGTTTCATTAGCATTATCTTAATATTAATTGAATAAGTTGAGACTTCATATGATTTTTCAACTTTTTAACGCTTATTGATGATACTCATAATTCATAAAGACAAGAATCAATCTCCTAACCACAATATGAAAGAAAAACAGATTTCCTCTTCTTTTCTTTGGTGTCTTTGCTGCTTCTCTGTTATTTTTTTCTTCACAGCACAAGAAATCTAAATCGAAAAAGTTTTGACACGTCAGCAAACAAAGCGATCTCGAAGGCGACTAGGGTTTTGCAAAGTTTGAAGTGGTTCTAGGGTTCTCTGTGCCGATGTCGGCGCCGGAGATACGAACTCCCCACCGTCGGGTGGAGAGGAGGTTCAGAAGTTGGTGGTTCATGATCTGAAGTCATCTTGGGCAAACGTGGTGAGGAATAAAACGAGCTTAACAGCTCATGCGATTGATGTAGTAGAGTTGGTGAATGGTTCAGGGGAAGTGGAGGTACCGGATGAAGTGGTTCAGCAGTCAAAACCGTTGTGGGAAGATTTCCTCATCGGAAAGTTTGTGGCGGATGCTCCGCACGTTGCTAAGATACATGTAATTGTCAACAAGATTTGGCCCCTTGGAGACAAGTCGATAAAAATTGATGTTTTCGTGGTGAATAAGAATACGGTTAAGTTCCGTATTAAGGAAGCAGCCACAAGAAGGAGGGTACTAAACAGACGCTCGTGGGATATAGCGGGAATTCCGATGAGATTATCAAAGTGGTCTCCAATAGAGGAGGAAGAGGAAGAGGAACTGAAAGTGCTCCCAATGTGGATCACACTTAAGAAGGTTCCGCATAGGATGTACTCATGGGGTGGTCTGGGGTTCATAGCGAGTGCAGTTGGAAAACCTATACGTCTTCACCCGGAAACAGAGTTATGTTCAAGTTTTGAGGAGGCTAAAGTCTTGGTGGATGCTGATCTATCGAAAGAATTCCCTAAATCTTATCGTCTGCGTTCAAAAACAGGAATGGATGCTGAAGTTGAGTTTGTATATCCACGTCTACCTGTAAGATGCAATATTTGCTTCAAATGGGGTCACTTAAGCTCTGCCTTCTCAAAGCAGGTTACTTTGGTCACAAGACAGGATGCAACTGTGGTTGAAGTTGTGAGCCAGGATCCTGTGGAGCCTGTTCAACCATTGCATGATACGCAACCCCATATTGCGGAAGTGAGTTCACCAATAAGTATTGAAAAGGGAATAATTGAAAGTGAATCCAAAGAAGTTGTTGGGCAAGAAGATACGGAGAAGGGTGACACGCAATCACAATCCCGTTGGTCACCGGTATCTTCTGCGAAAGTGGGAAGATCGGGAGACAAGAAAACACAAACTGCAGAAGTGAGCTCTCCCTCACGTTTCGCGGTGCTTGGCACTGCTGAGGAGGTGGGTAATGAAACAGAGGAGATGGTAGCAGACGAAGCGGAGGTAGAAACTGATGAAGAAGATGGAGAAAATGCAGAGGTGGAAATTGAAACAGATCAGAGGGGTGTAGAAGAAGAGGAGGTAGAAACTGATGAAGAAGATGGAGAAAATGCAGAGGAGGGTGATACAACAGAGGATGGAGAAATACTTGTGGAAGAGCTTGTACCCTCAGCTAAGAAACAAGTAGCAACCTCTATTCGGATTGCTCCCCCTAGGGTGGGTAAGGGTACACACAAGTACTTAGAGGAAAATTTTAAGCTAACCACTAAGGATACTCTTTTCTAGTGGGTCAAGCAGATCCCGTAAACCAAAAAATAATTAATTATGTCAGGTTTCTTCTGGAATGTGCGTGGGTTCAACAAATTCTCTAAGCACGCTATTTTGAAGCAATGGATTAACCAATGTAATTTTCAGTTTGGTGGTATTTTGGAAACAAGAGTTAAGGAGAGGAAAGCACAACGTATAGTGGACTCGGTATTTCATGGTTGGTCATTTATGTCTAACTATGAGCATCATAGACTGGGTCGAATATGGTTAGTATGGAGAGATAGTGTGAGGATCACGCCTATTTACAAGAGTGATCAAATGATTACGGTATCGGTACTACTAGAAGGTAGAACGGAGGAGTTTATCTGTACTTTTGTTTATGCATTGAACTCAATTGAAGAGAGGAAAACATTATGGGAGGATCTAAAAAATCACCAAGATTCACCAAGGATTAGGAATAAACCTTGGATGCTAGGAGGCGATTTTAATGAAATACTCCAAGTTGATGAGCACTCAAACTCTACCCCGTCGATGGGTATGAATGATTTTAGGGCTGCGACACAATATTGTTCCCTCACTGATCTAGGTTATCAAGGCACTAGACTGACTTGGTGTAATAAGCAGCAAGATGGGCTAATCTGCAAAAAGCTAGATCGGATCCTAGTGAATGATAAATGGCTGGACACCTATACACATTCCTACGGTGTGTTTGAAGCAGGGGGTTGTTCTGACCACTCTCGGGCAAGGTTTTACATGGAGGGAGAGGTTGCGAAGAAGCGTAAACCATTCAAATTCGTGAATGTACTAACTAAGTTGCCACAGTTTCTTCCACAGGTGAGTGAACTCTGGAATGATACAACACCTTTGTTTGTGTCAACGTCGTCACTTCACAGATTCACAAAAAAGCTCAAAGCTATTAAACCGATGTTGAGGGAATTAAGCAAGGAGAAATTGGGCGATTTATCAAAGCGCACAAAGGCAGCCTATGTAGATTTATGTGAAAGACAAACTCAAACGCTGCTTCATCCTAGTCCACAGAGTATGGCGGCAGAGGCATTGGCATATCAGACATGGCAGCAACTCTCAGACTGGGAGGAAGCATACTTAAAGCAGAAATCAAAACTCCACTGGCTAAATGTAGGTGATCGGAACAACACCTATTTCCACAACTCATTAAAAATTAGAAGAATGAAGAACTACATAAGAGAAATACATACGCCAAATGGTGAAGTCTTAGTAGATGGAGAAGGGATAAAGAGAGAGGCAGAGCGTTTTTTTAATGAATTTCTCAACCATAACCCAACAGACTATGTCAGAATGGATGTTTCGGGCCTCCAAGCTCTACTGACATTTCGATGTAATGTGATGGATCAAGCAAATCTAATAAGAGAGGTCACGGATGAGGAGATTCAGAAGGTCATTTTCTCAATGCCAAACGACAAATCTCCAGGGCCAGACGGCTTTACAAGTGAGTTCTTTAAAGCTTCATGGTCAGTGCTAGGGAAAAATCTTTTGGTTGCAGTTAAATCTTTTTTCATCAAGGGATTTCTTCCAAAGGGAGTGAACTCAACAATATTAGCCTTGATTCCTAAGCGAGAAGATGTTAAGGAAATGAAAGACTATCGCCCTATCTCGTGCTGCAATGTACTGTATAAGGTTATCTCCAAAATTCTGGCGAATAGACTCAAGGGCTTACTGCCAAGGCTGATACAAGGAAACCAATCAGCTTTTGTGAAAGATAGACTTCTTATGGAAAATCTTCTACTAGCTACGGAGTTAGTAAAAGACTACCATAAAGATTCAATTTCCCCTCGTTGCGCCATGAAAATTGATATTTCGAAAGCTTTTGATTCAGTCCAATGGGGTTTTTTGCTTAACACATTGTCAGCTCTAGACTTTCCCACAGAGTACATTCATTGGATCCACCTCTGTCTCACAACGGCCTCCTTCTCAGTCCAAGTAAATGGGGAACTTGCAGGTTATTTTGGTAGCTCAAGAGGATTGAGACAAGGGTGTTCGCTCTCCCCTTATCTTTTTGTTATCTGTATGAATGTCCTCTCACACATGATTGACAAGGCAGCAAGAGATAAACGTGTTGGCTATCATCCAAGATGTAGAAACTTGCACATAACTCATCTCTGTTTTGCAGATGATCTGATGGTATTTATTGAAGGGACGAAACGATCCATAGAAGAAATGATCAAGATTTTTGGGGAATTTGCTGTCTACTCTGGCTTGAAAATAAGTATTGAGAAATCTACAATTTATCTAGCGGGAACCTCGGAGGTAACTCGTAATCTGATTATGGACCAATTCCCATTCTCGGAAGGCAAGCTACCTGTTCGTTACTTGGGTCTACCATTGCTCACAAAACGAATGGGTGTAGCTGACTATGCAGTTTTGATTGAAGGTCTACGGGGAAGAATGAGTTCATGGACGTCGCGTCATCTCTCCTATGCTGGACGATTACAACTCCTAAACTCAGTGATCGGAAGCATCATTAATTTCTGGATTCAATATTTTAGGCTCCCAAGTCAATGCATGCAAAGGATTGAAGGATTATGTGCATCCTTTTTATGGTCCGGACCTGATTTAAACCCAAGACGGGCAAAGATTGCATGGACGGAAGTTTGTAAATCAAAATCTGAGGGCGGTCTTGGGATTAAATTACTCAAAGAAGCGAACATAGTAAGCTGCTTGAAGCTAATATGGAGAATCGTCTCAAATTCGGATTCATTGTGGGTCAAGTGTGTAAGGAGTTCCCTTCTTCGATTCGGCTCTCTATGGACAGCATGTGAAACGCAATCAACGGGGTCTTGGATGTGGAGAAAGTTGTTGAAATACCGAGAATTAAGCCAGACATTCCACAAGATTGAAATAGGTAATGGAGAGACAACCTTCTTTTGGCATGATACATGGTCAACGATGGGAAAGATGAGTCTAGTGGCAGGGGAAAGAGGAACCATAGATTTGGGAATTCCTATGTCCTCCACAGTAGCAGATGTACTGAGGAGCCACAGGCAACGATACCACAGAGTAACACCCCTAAATGAAATAGAGGATGAGATAATTCGGATTCGCCATCTTGGAACAGGGGAGACAGACACGCACTTATGGAGAGGGAGAAATGATAAGTTCAAGAAACGCTTTATTACAAAAGAGACATGGAAGCAGATAAGGGTGAGTATGCCAAAGAAGAATTGGTGCAATGGTGTGTGGTTTACCCACGCAACACCGAAGTACTCGTTCTTCACTTGGCTTGCGGCCCTTAATCGCCTCTCAACGGGTGATAGAACTCGAGTTTGGGCTGGCCGAAGTCAATGTATTCTGTGTAACGATACAGAGGAATCTCGAAATCACCTCTATTTTGCTTGCAGGTACTCCACAGAAATCTGGAAAGAGCTCAGTGAGAGATTGCTTGGAAGACACTACTCCACGCAATGGGAAGCTATCCTCCTGCTAGCTAGCAATGATACGCTCAACAACATTCGCAAATTCCTCCTCCGTTACACGCTCCAAGCAGCAGTCTATCACATATGGCAAGAAAGGAACAATCGCAGGCATGGACAGGAGCCACTACCTTCCGCACACATATCAAAAACCATAGATAAAGCAGTCCGAAACAGATTGAGCTCAATACGAAGTTTGGGAGATCACTCTTACGACGACGGTCTTGAGGAGTGGTTCGCAACACGACGACCTTTCAACATTTGAGTGTGGCTTATTCGCTAAAAAGTCTTTTCCAAAAAAATGTTTCATTTCTTCATCAAAACTTAGCACCATAGTTTAAACAGCAAGTAGCCGACTCTGTAAAAAAAGGTTTTTTTGGTTTGAATATAATTTAACATTCTCTTCAAAAAAAAAAAATATATATATAAATCTGCAGCGTAATGCAACCAAAAGAAGATGCTTGTAGCGTCTTGTCACTGCTCCATGTTGTTGTACAGCTAGAAACTCTGATTTTGTCCAAGGTTTCAGTATTGCAGGTGCTAGTAATGCGGAGTGATCTGCATATATGTATTCTGTTAACGGTGACAATACTTCAGCCCTGTGCACTGTAGAACAGCCGCAGCCACTCTGTTGACATGTGTAGCCTTCATTCCCTGACCCAATTCAACATCAACAACTAGACAAAACTGTAAGAAACAAATTCAATACCCAATTGTGTCAGCGAACCCACCCATTTTTGCACCACCGTGGTAAAAAAACTATGCCACCCCAACAGCAATGTACAAATCACGTTCCAACAACTCCATGAATCCATTGTTGTGCAACTACCAACACTTAAGAAACATAGCATGTACTCGAGCTGAATGTGTAACCATTTGGGTGGCAAAACTGAAACAAACCCATGTCTAAGTTTGACAAAATGCTGTGTTTGTGCCTGTGTAACTCTCCACTGATGCAAAACGCAGTAGCTACTTGTCCTATTATGCTTCTTGATTCTCCATATCCTTCCAACAATCTGACTACTTGAATCTCTTGTTCCTTGAAGATAATGAGACACCATAAGCTTCCTTCCACAATATGAATGCTTCTCCTCTTCCTCTGTTTCTTTTATGTACTTCCCCAAAAACAAAAACAAACAACTACCATCGGCTTTAATGTTTCTCCTTCGGGGTTATCATCTTCATCGTACTCTATATTTCACAAGCACAAAGGCAGAGAACTTGGAAAGCCAAGGGGTAAGACAAAGTGTTGAAAGGATTTTCATACCAAAAAACCCACAAGCAACCCCATTGATGTATCTTCGAGCTTCAACTGAATCAAGACCAAGGGCAATGATACTAAAATTTTCATAAAACTCAAGCTCTTTGTCTTCTATAGGTGAAAAATGCGGGACAATCTCCACTCCACTCACTCACTCCATGACACGCTTTGCTGCTACCTCAGCCTTAGGCTTTCCTATGTTTTCAAGTCTATAACAAGAACCATATTCATCAAACAATACGTGCAACTATCAATTCCCTCAGAGATGGCTATAGATTGCTAGGAATATTTATTAGTATGTAAATACAGTTTATAGTTGTTGTACATAGAACCAAGAGACAAAGAAGGAGAAATTGGCTGAAGAGGAACTGGCGATTGAGATTGGTGACCTCGTGCGGTCCATGTCAATCACATCAAGATTAGTAAAACCAGAAAGAGCCAAGTCCTTGAGAAGCTCACAACCCAATCCACCCGCACCAACCACCAAGATTCTCAGATAATTCCGTATATCGTCTTTCAACTGTATACAAAATTCGCCTCAGATACAAAATCACTGCGAAACTAGAAGAAATTGCATCAGATAAGCAACGATAGAGAAATAAGGATTTTACTTGGGTTCCAGGATCGAAGTTGGCGCCGACGAGATTCCCAGCTCGGAGAAGAAGCTTGTCGAGGTCTCTTAACTTACACTGAAGGACATTGAGATCAGCCATTGAAAGCGAAGGAGAGTGTAGCGATTCAGCGAAAGTGATGACGGAGGAGAGAGACCTCGACGACTCAAAAGGAGGAAGATGAAGCAAACACACATGTCCCTGAACACTGTTCATTTTGGATCAAAGAACTGATATTTTGTGGGTTAAATTGATACCCAAATCCATTTATATAATCACATAAAATCAAAGAAATTGGGCTCAGTTTCACCAGTGTGGATGTGGTCTTAGTAAAAAAAAAAAAAAGCAGCCAAAACAAAAAAGATAACAGAGTAATTTACACGTCATAATATTACTCTGTTTACTTTCCTTCACTAAAATTAATACTACTTTTGTTTTTGTAGGGTTGCTGAAACAATGTCACATCTTCAATCTTTGAATTTTATTCTTCCATTAAATTTAGAGAAAATTACATACAATATCACATATGGAGTTTTAATCTCATAGAATGTGATACTCTACTTTGTATAACAAGTAATGTCACTTACACATTAGTATTCCTAAAGTAACTCTTGTATATTGGTGTATGAGAGAGAGTGCTTGGAATGTATGAGAGAGAGTGTAGCCATTTATGTGTGAGGTGATGTATCCGACCGAGCATTAATAATGACCATTAATGGATGATAGAAAAAAGTAACGCAAATATTAAATAGATAATAATGGTTATAATGTTTATAAGTGTTAGATCTGGGTTAATTAACGCAGAGAGATTGTGAGATTCATAACAAAAATTTACAAAAGGATTGTGACAGAGAAACCAGAGTTATCCGGTGAGCGGAAAAACGGAGTAAATCTGTGTACGTACATAAGTGAAGTACATGGTATGATGTACACGTGAGGGAAATTTGTATATTGGTTACGGTAAGTACGTTGTCACTTTCACATTTGGGTTAGAAAATCACATATATTGCCACCAATCACAATATCCACATTTTTAACAAATTTAAAGACAAATTAAGTCTAAAAAGATAGAATTATTAAAAACATATACATACACAAAAATTATGTACACTCAAAATAAAATAACACGTAGACCACACTATATATACAATCACGGTGGTCGGACATTGTAAACAATAGTAGTGATTAAACTGTACAACTTGACAGTGGTTGGATTGTGTATACCGTTGTGTGTCGGTGGTCGGACAATGTACACGATGATGTTGGTTAGACTGTGTACACGATAACTCTGTACATCGTGATGTGTTGATGTTCGTATAGCGTACACAATGACAATGCCAAACGGTATACACGGTGGTGTATCGGCTGCCGGAAAATGTACATGTGGATACGTACAATGTATACGGCGGTGTACCAATTGTTGGACAATGTACACGGTGACGACGATGTACATGTGGTGTACCAATGGTTGGATTGTGTACATATGAAGATGGTTGGACTCGTTTTATCTCAATGGTGACTCCATGAACCTCTTCGTTAGCTTCATAACTCGCATTGTTGTCTTCCATTTTACAACATCTACATTCTTTACTAATTATAAAGGCAAAATATGTACGTACATATGGTAGCTGTCAACGTACATAAAAAATATTGACGTACATTTTATTGTTTTGTGACATTAGTGTACGTACATCCTACCGAAAAATAATGACAAATCTTACTCGGAGTAATCGTGCTAGCAAAGATCTGTATGGCAACAGTTCGGTTGAAGGCGGAAGTTCGTCTAGCGACGGTTTGGTCGAAGACGGAAGTCCGTATGGCGACGGTTCGGTCCAAGGCTGGAAGTGCATCTAGCGGCGGTTCAATGGAAGGTAGATATGACATCAATGGTCGGAATAGTCTTTCCGGTAGCATCTCGAAACTCAAAGTGCATACTTGTCTCCAATTCAATATTTGGCTCTGACAACAGCTTACAATTCTGTAGCGCACTCAATTGTGGATCTTGATCCATTTTTACAAACCAAATAATTTAGCTTTCAATGAGAAAGAAGAATTTATGGTGAGGATGAGAAAAAAATGCAGAAACCTTTTAATCTTTAAGAAAGAGAAATGTGATGATGAAACATACAATAATGAAGGTGGTTTCTGCTCTTTCACGATTATCTATAAGCTTTGTTTTAAAATAAATTATAAAACAAATGTAGTGTAAAAATCTCAAGCAAAATCAAATCAATAATGAAGAAACATGTTTTTGTTTTATAGGAGAATGGCGTTTTTGGAATATCGTGTGTAAGTGACATTTTTTTAGATTTCACTTTCTCTTTATGACACATATGAAATTACACTTTGAAACTGTGACTTTTTTGTAATTATTTCTTAAATTTACGAGAACATCAAAAAGAAAGAAGAATAAAAAGGTCAAGTCTTTTGGTCAAGTCTTTGGAGACAATCCTAAAACTGCATACCTTCACACACAAACAACCACCCCAACGTAAAAGCACGCACAAACAAACAACCAAACCTAACGTAAAAGCAAAGACATGAGATTACATATTTACACGGTCCTCAGAGAAGGAAACAATGGTTCAACATCTGACCATGAAGAAGACGACGCAGCGAGGTTGTATTGAGACGCTGGAGCGGTAATATCCACATTGTTCCTCGATTCTACTCCCATGTTAACTTCACAGGCCCAGCCCAGAAGAGAAGCAGATTAGGCAATGGCATAGGGCCACCAATTTTTTTTGTTAATTTTTGGACCATATTTTTTATATCTAAGCTAATTTATGAGCCACATTTTGTAAAAAAATTATCACTATATAAAAGAAATATTTTGGGTCATAAATAAAAGTGTTTTGGACCATTAAAATAAAATATATATGAGTTTATGAACTATTATACTTTTATAGGTTAATATTTTAAAAAATAAATAAATAATAACTATTTAATTTTTTTTTTTTTTTTTTTTTTTGCCTTAGGCCACATATTCGGTTGGACCGCCATGTAACTTCTGTAACTCCTTCCTCTTTCTCTTCTTCGTTTTCACTAACATATGCACGTGTTTGCATATTTTGAGGAGACAAACGAATCATTTCTAATTCCATGGACACTTGTCTCATGTTTGGTCGTTTCTTCCTCTTTATATTCAAACACCTTCTTGCAACTTTTGCTACCACCATGACTTGTTCCATCTTGCAGTCATCTCTAATTCGAGCATCGACGATATCTGCAACTCTGTTTTCCTTCATGGCAAGGTTGAAATAAGTTGCCAATTTTCTGTTTTCTTGAGATCGCAAGAAAGAAATTGGTTTTTCTCCAGTGATAAGCTCAACGAGCACAACTCCAAAGCTGTAGACATCGCTCTTATCCGTGAATTGGCTTGATTGAAAATACTCTGGATCTAAATATCCAGCAGTACCTGAAACTAGTGTTGTTAGATGTGTATGATCCTCTGTTACTGATAATCTGATACTTTAGCTCGATACTTCTCATCTAACATAATGTTTGTAGTCTTGATGTCTCTGTGATAAATCGGAGCTGATGCAGCTGAGTGTAAGTAAGAAAGAGCTCCAGCAATCTCTATGGCAATGCGTAGACGCATTTCCCAAGTAGTAGCCATCGTTTGATCAGGATATTCGTCGTGGAGATGCTCGAGAAGGTTTCCATTGGAAATAAATTCATAGACAAGAAGAGGTACTTCTGTCTCAAGGCAACATCCTAAAAGCTTCACAATGTTTCTATGGTTGATTTGTGAAAGAATAACCACTTCATTAATGAATTCTCCAAGCTTGTCTTCGTCCACGACCTTAGATTTTTTTACCGCGACAATTCTACCATCGATCAACATTCCTTTGTAGACGGTACCTTGACCACCTTGTCCAAGAACTCTTTTTTCACAGAAGTTTTCGGTAGCCTTTGCTAACTCCTTCGAACTGAATACCTTTGTTGTTTCGACGCTGCCTTGCGTTGAAGTTAACTGTTGTTGCAACAATAGACCTCCATTACGTTTGAAGAAATTCCTTTTCCGATTGATCCGCTTTCGTCTTCTTATACATATGCATAAACACACACCTACTCCGATCAAAATCAACACTACTATACCAATAATGAGTATCCAGCCTGCAAAATCACATAAGAAAGAGTGAAAGCACACAGTTTAATTAAGATTGCTACTAGTGTGTTATTCATCCCTCAAAAGCTTTTACATTTTAGGGATGAATAACACACTAGATTGCTACTAGTGTGTTATTCATCCCTCAAAAGCTTTTACATCAGAACAGAACAAGTATTATTAGAGCTCATGTTTATGATTTGCTCAAGAAAATGTTTCTTCTCGACGAAATTGCACAGACAACAAGTCTTGGTCTGTTATCTCTTTCTCAATCTAATAAATTGCAAAGCGTGTAAATGGAGTCTTTATCCCATCAATAAGTATGAGGAAATCAAAAAGGATCACAAGTCTCCGGAGACTTTATCAAAACAAAAAAAAGTCTTCCGAGACTAGCCAAATTAAACTTTTAAATACGATTATACGAACTAGGTGAGTCGAGTACCCGGGTTACTTTTTATACATTGTTTACAACAAGGGTCACAACATTTGTAGCCATAAACAAATGTTGGTCGAGATTATTTCTTTCTAGGTTTCTCCTAAAGATATTCACGACGTTATCTTTTTATGATTTTAGTTTTTCAACAAAAGCAGAGAAACTAATTTTTCATTTTAATTTAAATGATGAGAACAAGTCATTTAGTAAGAATAATTCACCGTGATCCCATGAATATTAGTCATTATTTAGAGATATTAAATTTAGCATTTGATTTATATTTCACATAATTTAACCACAATTTGTAGAACTTACTTACAAATGAATTATAGAAGAAACTCGTAAGCTGATTACATTATAGAAATCACAAGTAGTCTGATACTCCCTCCGTCCCATATTAAATGATCTTTTAGGAGAAATTTTTTGTCCCAAATTAGTTGATTTTTTCAATTTTCAATGCAAAATTTATTGTATTTTTGTTGTTTTAATTATGCAGATTACTTTTTCATTGGTTGAATCATTTTGGAATTGATGTTATATATTGGAAAGATAAATAATTAAATGGTTTCTTAATTTTTGTGTAAAAACCTTAACAATCATCTAAAATTGGATGGAGGGAGTAACATATTTGGTGTTTGGTATGATGTATCCGACGTCAAGGCAATGGAGTATTAAATTTAGATTTCTTATGGGCTTCCAACTCAAAACCAATTGGTCAATGAGTGGATTGGCCTTAACCCTTTATATATTAGTGTAATATTTCTCCAATTACCGATGTGAGACAATATCACTTAACCCCTAACACCTACGGGGTGGCCCAACGAGCGGGTGGCTCTGCTACCATATTAAGTTTAGGTTTTTAATGGGCTTCCAACTCAAAACCAATTGATCAATGAGTGGATTGGTGATGCAGCGTACCCTTATTTCTTATTACGTTTTGGCTTTTGATTTGATATTTCCTTTTCTTTTAATCGTTTCCTTTTTCTAGATAACACTAGTTTTCCTTTTTGTGCTTATCATAGCTTATTACCGACTTATGTTTTACTATATATGTGATCGATGCCTTGGTTTGTAAGGTCACTACTTATTGAATTATTATCAAAGAAGCTTTTTGCTTTCTTTTTTCTCTTGTCATCGGCTAGAACAACGTTCTCAACGATTTCAAGACGTGTTTTCGTTTAGGTATTCTAAGACTAAACAATCGAACACATAAATCTTTATCCTCACCTACATCAATTGGCCCTAACTCTTTATATATTAGTGTAATATTTCTCCAAGTTAGAGACTCCAACTACCAATGTGGGACAATACCACTTAACATGGAGAAGTTTCTGATTAGAAACCCGGAATCATAAGCGTGCATCAACATGGCTAACCTGAAAACAGGTTGAACGGAAAAGGCATTCGCTATACTGCATAGAACAAAGCAATTGGTAGATTCTGCATCGAGGGAATTGAAAGAGAGGTTTTTGAAACATCATGCTGGAACAACAAGAAAGATGTTCCAACACGCGGAGCAATGTGGAGATGGGCTCTTATTGAATTAGAAAGCCTAATTATGAGAGAGATTGAAAGCCCACATAACATGAAACTTAGGGTTTCGTGGTGGTAGATTAAATAGGACTAGACGGTGACAAGAATACTCACGCGCCTAGGGTTCTATTGTAAGAGGCACACATGTGTGTGTGGCGTCGTGCACCAGAGAGGAGATCACATAAAAAAGATCTGCCCCTTGGTGTTTGAATCCATGTTATAGAAAAAAAGTGGTGTTGTATCCATATAGCAATTGTAGGTTGCTTCTTTTTCTAATGGATTGATTCTGGACTAGGTCTCGGGATGTAGGAAACGAACCTCGTGAAAAAACTCTATGTGTTCTTTACTTTATGCTCATACACACATAAACATACAAATCTAGGCACAAAACCGCTTTTTCAGGAATCAGCTTATGGGAGCATCATGGTTTTCTATAGGAGATACCCGGACAGGGCTTTGGGTTTTAAATTTTGGCTAATGGCCAAATGAATTGACTTTTGTAACAACAAATCAAAGAGATTTTGAAGCTGGTTTTGATACAGCGGAATTATTAGATGGTTTTGAAACTAAAGTTACGTCTCCTATGAATCGTGATTTGATCAAGGAGGTGACTGCTGGAGAAATTCACCGTGCAGTTAAAGCTATAAGATAGTGCACCCGGAATTGAAGGTATGAGTGGCAGATTTTTTTAATCGTATTGGAACATTATTGGGCCACAAGTGACGATAGAAGTTAAGAAGTTCTTTGATACAGGTTGGTTTTCTCAGGATTGGAATCATACACAGTTGTTTTTGTTACCAAAGAAACCGAGTCCTAGCGAAATGTAGGATTAAGGCCTATAAGTCTATGTTTCTTTCTTTTTTTTTTCTTTTTTTTCCAAGAGATACATTTTTCATTTAAACGAACTTGGTTACAGCGCAAGTTTTTCCCCATTTTTAGGGGTTAGTACACTTCAAGAAGAATAATGCAGAGCAACATTTAATGGAGGCAATAGAAGAGCTTTTGAAACAATGGAAAGATAGGAAGTCTTTTGATATGCTCAAATTTACCCTGAGCTACTCTCTCAAATTAAGAGGTCAATTGTAGTAGGGGTCGAATCACTGGGAGTCAAATCAAACGATAGGAATATTGACTTCGAATTTAGCTAAGTAAAATAATGTAAAATAAAAGACAAAAGCAATTGGTAACACGCAAGATTGTTGATTTAAAATTTAATTAAACAAAGAGCTAGGCTTTTGGGTAATTTTCAGGATGAATCAGAATTGTAGTTCTAACAAAGTCATGATTTAATTAAGAACCGTTCTAGAACTTGGAACACTAAAATATAATTAACCAACTGTCGTTGCGAAAACTAACTATGTTTAAACCCTAGAAAACCAAATTTCTTTGCGAATTCAATCAATTTAAACAAGCTTTAAATTCAAGTCCAATTTGTTCACAAAATCCCTAAACCAAATTTCTTTGCGAATAAGTAATTTTGCTCACCTAAGATCTAGTTCTGGCTAATCAATTACACTTTCGTGTCAATCTATAACCTAAGATATCCAAATTCAGGGTCGCGAATCCTAAACCAGAGTTAAAGCAATCTAGGTGAAGAACCTAACAGATAATCCTAACAAGTGAGTTTACCCTAACAATTCATCATCATTCCATTCGAATCACCCTAAACCTAACAAGCAAACTACTCAGACATGGCAGCAAAGCAAATCATAACTGAATAATACTGCATAAAGAAAGAGAATAAGAATAAGTATAATAGGGTTCGAAGAATCTCAAAGTATAAAGTAAACTTGTCTCCCTAAAAACCCTAAAAATCTGTCTCTAAACTTTGTTAAGTAAAATCTAAAAGTTCTGATCTAAAAACCTAAAATAAACTATTTATAAAAGTAAAACTCGTGGTGGGCTTTCATGACGGTTTATTGGTAACTTCTGGCCCGAAAAGGAACAATTTTCCTTCTTTAAAACGTATTAGGTCGGCTTCTGCGAGTACCTGTCGATCGATCACCAGTGTGTCTGTCGATCGACAGGCTGTAACGTAGCTGTCGATCGATCGGCTGTAACGTAGCTGTCGATCGACAGGCCAATCTGACGGAAATTGAAAATCTGTCCTCGCGACACCAGCTCCTCTTTCTACAATGCTCCAAAATGCTCCATAATCACCAATTAAGCTCCACACGTACACTAACCTGCAAAGACTCTAAAACACTCGAAAAACACCGAAAAGACTCGATAAAACCGGGTTAAATCATGGTCAAAAACGGGTAAAAACCATGATATATCAACTCCCCCAGACTTAGCTTTTGCTTGCCCTCAAGCAAACTCGAGACTAAGAATGAAGTCGAGGTTTGAAAATGGCGAGAACTCACTTATCCTTTGGGAACATTGCTTTTGTTTTCTTGACTCTTTTGCTGCATGTAAACAAAGTACATTTGGCGGTCACGAATCTCAACCATCATAGGTTGGGCCTCGAATCTTAACCTGCAAACCCATCAGTTTCACATTCCCCTAACTGTCGCACACTCGATCGAAGTGATGATGGCATTCCCTCCAATGATATCAACCAAGTAAAAGGGCTAGGTGTGATGTTAAAGGCTTTTGTGTTTAAGTGGAGCTAAAGTGTTTAGGGTTACCGGATTTTATTTGGTGGATGCAGACATTATGCATAATCACGAGAGAGAGTCGGATCCAGTTGATGCCCACAGTTTCTCATTCACATTGCACTCCCTCCTCCAAAACGTTATCAGGAACCAACCACTTCCATACCATAACATGTTCCACTTTCCACATCCAACCTTCTCATTCCTTGGGATTTCCTTTTGAAGTTAGAGACTTATTAAAATGATCATTTCCCTTTCCCTTACTTATTTTTCGAAACAAAAGATTTAAACTTTTTTTTTTCTTTCAAGAATCTAAGGGGGGAAACGATCTTACAAAGATGTTAGTCTCGAAAATTACTATTGTTGTGTATTAAGTCCCAAGGAATGCTTAGCATTGCTGCTCTCATTCAAGTACTCCTACCAAATCCTTTTTCTGTGCAATTTTTGTGAATGAAAAACTGCGTCGGATCTCTTTCTCTCCGGAGTTTATACACATGCCTGCACATAAAACTAAGGAAAAGAGACTGCATGAGGTTTGAACAAAAGGTTAAGGTTAGGGGTTGGGTACCAACTAAAAATGAGCTGACCATTCAGGATCAACAAAGAGTGGTAAAGAGAATAAGGAGTCCTGAATGTTGGATCGATTACTCTCGTGATATCATCAAAGAGAATACAGCGAAATGGAGATCAAGTGCACTAGTCTGGAGTTTGATCTCTTCGTTCTGCAAGTCGCGATAAGCGGGGAACCTGTACTATCATTTGGTTTTGAATACGTTCCATCCAAAGGCTTCATCGCAACAACTAAAAAATTCAAAAACTAAGCTTTATTCCTAAGAAAGATCATTATTCCCTACATTTTGACTCAATAAAACAAATTTTGACTCTAAAATAAAAAACAATGTTAGTAACTACCTTCCCCAGACTTAAACAACACTGTCTCAAGTGTTAATCAAGCCTGAAATTGGTGAAATAAAAGAAAAATAAAAAGTTAGACCTTTTTTTTTTTTTTTTTGGTTGCTAAAATCCGAAAATTGAAGAAAAATCCTAAATAATTAGACTTACTAGTGGGTTGCCTCCCACCAAGCGCTTGTTTATAGTCATTAGCTTGACTAGCTCCTGATTCTTGTCGCTTCTGGTTCTGCGATTAGGCATACACCTGAAACACACAAAATTAAAAGAAAAACGCGTAAAAATGAAAATAAAAACTTAGTCAAAATTCTAGAATCAAAATCCTATGGAAGATGTTGACTCCCCGGCAACGGCGCCAAAATTTGATATGCTCAAATTTACCCTGAGCTACTCTCTCAAATTAAGAGGTCAATTGTAGTAGGGGTCGAATCACTGGGAGTCAAATCAAACGATAGGAATATTGACTTCGAATTTAGCTAAGTAAAATAATGTAAAATAAAAGACAAAAGCAATTGGTAACACGCAAGATTGTTGATTTAAAATTTAATTAAACAAAGAGCTAGGCTTTTGGGTAATTTTCAGGATGAATCAGAATTGTAGTTCTAACAAAGTCATGATTTAATTAAGAACCGTTCTAGAACTTGGAACACTAAAATATAATTAACCAACTGTCGTTGCGAAAACTAACTATGTTTAAACCCTAGAAAACCAAATTTCTTTGCGAATTCAATCAATTTAAACAAGCTTTAAATTCAAGTCCAATTTGTTCACAAAATCCCTAAACCAAATTTCTTTGCGAATAAGTAATTTTGCTCACCTAAGATCTAGTTCTGGCTAATCAATTACACTTTCGTGTCAATCTATAACCTAAGATATCCAAATTCAGGGTCGCGAATCCTAAACCAGAGTTAAAGCAATCTAGGTGAAGAACCTAACAGATAATCCTAACAAGTGAGTTTACCCTAACAATTCATCATCATTCCATTCGAATCACCCTAAACCTAACAAGCAAACTACTCAGACATGGCAGCAAAGCAAATCATAACTGAATAATACTGCATAAAGAAAGAGAATAAGAATAAGTATAATAGGGTTCGAAGAATCTCAAAGTATAAAGTAAACTTGTCTCCCTAAAAACCCTAAAAATCTGTCTCTAAACTTTGTTAAGTAAAATCTAAAAGTTCTGATCTAAAAACCTAAAATAAACTATTTATAGAAGTAAAACTCGTGGTGTGCTTTTATGACGGTTTATTGGTAACTTCTGGCCCGAAAAGGAACAATTTTCCTTCTTTAAAACGTATTAGGTCGGCTTCTGCGAGTACCTGTCGATCGATCACCAGTGTGTCTGTCGATCAACAGGCTGTAACGTAGCTGTCGATCGATCGGCTGTAACGTAGCTGTCGATCGACAGGCCAATCTGACGGCAATTGAAAATCTGTCCTCGCGACACCAGCTCCTCTTTCTACAATGCTCCAAAATGCTCCATAATCACCAATTAAGCTCCACACGTACACTAACCTGCAAAGACTCTAAAACACTCGAAAAACACCGAAAAGACTCGATAAAACCGGGTTAAATCATGGTCAAAAACGGGTAAAAACCACAAGGTTCCATACTCTCTGCCTCGATCCCACAAAGAAGACAAGTTTCAGGGATATTCAGTCCCCAACTTCTCAACCTATCTCTCGTAGTTAACCGACGCCTCACTAACAACCAAAAAATAAAGGCGTGTTTTGGGATGTGTTGTTTGAACCACACAGCCTTCTTCCAAGTTACAGAGACAGAGATAGGGTGTAAGCTTTTCCAAGTGCGGGCAGAGGAGAAAGCCGAGGGAGGATCAGTCTATGTTTCGTAGCTTATAAGATAGTTTCAAAGATTTTGTGTAACCGTCTTAAAAGAGTTCTACCACATTTGGAACATTTTGGATCGAATAAAAATAGACAACTTATGGAAGAGTAGCCCAACCCTACAGATAAGAACACATTAGCATAATTTGTAAGTTAATTATTTCATTCTCCAAATAAATGTACATTATAAGGTTCACCAAATCAGCAACTTTGTTGACTACAAGTGCCTCAAGCTATGATCTTTGGTGGCTTCCTGATCAAAGTTGCTTGTTCGAATCCATAAGCAATCTCAATGAGCTTTGGCTCTGAAAATCTCAATCCTCCAAAACTAATCCCAAATGGAACTCCTTCACTATCATATCCAGCAGGAACAATGATTCCTGGATACCCTCCAATGGCTAGGATAGGGCTAATCGTCGAACCAAGCATCACTATTGCATCCAACTTCATTTCCTTCAATAGCTTTTCGATTCCATTCCTCGAAAGTTCTTCCATTTTCTGCAAAGCTACTTTCTCTTTCTCACCTATTCCATTGGTGGCTTCTGCTGCAAGGAACACCTCCTGTCCCCATTCTTTCACCTTTTCCTGTGTTTTTGGCAATTCAATGACGCGTTTGTTCAAATACCGAAAAGGGTGAATTCGTTTTCTAAGCTTTAGTACTTACGTTTTCAGCGAATTCTTCGTTGAAGGCAATAACATCTGCTAAGGACCGGACTGGTGATTTCACAAGGTCTTTAAGATATTCATTAAGAGACATCTTGAACTCGGCCAAAAGTGGTATTGCTTCACCATTATTAGTCCAATCCATAACGGCTTCAATGTTTGGTATCACTAAATCATCAATGACGATCGCGCCTTCTCGTCTTCATTGAAGATAAACAGAGCTATGATTAGATATGGTGTTCTTGATTGATGAAATCAACTTGGAAAAAAAACTTACCTTAATGTTTTGATATGTTTATCAAGAAGAGAATGTTTCATTAGAATCCCTAATCTCTTACCCTTGAGGCCACTAGCTATCAGAAACTGTTTGTAACCGCCTTCCGGTATGAATTCGGATGCGGTCTTTGTGGCTTCGTCTAAAGGATCATAACCAACAATAGCATCTAGGAGATGAACAGCATCCGAAACTGTCCTACATATCGGCCTAACATAGCAAACACACAATAAAGTAAAGAAACTTGGCACAGTGGTATAAAAAATAATCAATAGTAGTGGTGGTCTCACCCAATAGTGTCCTGTCTTAAAGAGACAGGAACCACCCCGGCTCTGCTCGTTAGCCCGACGCTCGGTTTAATACCAACCACAGAGTTTTGACATGCCGGACAGAGAATGGAACCATCAGTTTCAGTCCCTAGTGACACAGCCACAAGATTAGCTGCCACTGATATAGCTGATCCACTACTTGACCCACACGGATTTGCTGATAAAACATATGGATTCTGCAACCATTTTAAGACATTTTGTAACATTTTGGTAAAGCTTGCAACTGTTTTGTGTAAGATTTCGAAATTTGGTAGAAATTTGTACCTTTCCTTGGAGGCCACGTGCGCTCCAACCATCTGGAATAGAGAAAGATCTGAAATGAGCCCATTCACTTAAACTAGCTTTCCCCAAGATCACAGCACCAGATTCTCTCAGCTTCTTGACAACAGTCGCGTCTCGAGCCACGACTGAACCAAGCAAAGCAAATGAACCAGCGGTTGTGTTAAGCTTGTCCTTGGTGGAGATCGAATCTTTTAGTAGAACAGGAACACCGTGCAAGAAAGGAAGTTCAGTGATGTCTTTGAGGTTGCGTTCTCTATCTGCTATCTCTGCTTGGATCAACGCATCTGGATTTGTCTCGATGACTGCGTGGAGTATCGGATTGAGTTTTGAGATTGATTCGAGATAGAACTCAACTAGTTGCTTTGATGTTAGAGTTTTCTCCTTGAAAGCAAGTCTAATGTCTTCAATAGTGGTTTCTTGGATCGAGAATTTTGAGGTTAGCTTGATGTGAGAAGGTGACACAGATTTGATAAGAAGAGCTTGAGCAAGAAGAAGAAGAAATTGTGAAGAGAAGATGAAACGTAGAGTAGCCATTGCTAGAGAAAAAATGTCAACGCCAAGGAGCCTTATTGCCTCTTTTACTTTGGTTATGTTATTTTATGCTTATTATATTATTGTGAAGAATTGTGTAATTGGAGTTCGCAAAAACTATAGTTTACTCAAGCTTACTTTTGTGTATAGATATATCCCTCCTCCAAGATTAGTACACATTATTACATTCTACACACAAACTATCTTATTCATAACTTCTGTAGACAGAGCAATGTTCGCAAAACAGAGTAAAATCCCAAAAATTGGAAGAGAAAAAAAAAAAAAAAAAAAACTGAGTTATTTGCACAATGGAAACGGAGTATAATATTTTTCTAATTTCATGTTTTCGCGTTTTCAAACGTTTTGCCTTACTTCATATAAAATATCCTATTCAAGATTAAATAGGTGATTTCTTTTAATTTGTCAATGAATCATGGGTATTTGCAGTGCATATACAAAGAAAACTTCGTAATTGGCCAAATGACATGTCCACTGTTTACATTTTTTAATTACCAAAATAACCTTATTTTTTCACAAAATCTTTTTCTTTTTTCTTCTTCTTTCCTTCTCTTCCTGTCTCTTCCTCTCGTTCCTTCTCTGTGAAAAAACAAACAAACAAATCTGATGATTTTACAGTTAAATTTAATGAAAGCGGTTGATCGAAACATTGATGGAGATGGTGATTCATGGCGGCTAAATTTCAATGGAGGCGGTCGATCGAAATAGCGGCGGTTAGAGTTAATGGAACGGTCGATCGAAGTAGCGACGGATCCGGTGATTCACGGCGGCTAGGGTTAATGGAAACGGTCGATCAAAACATCATCCGATGATTCATGACGGTTGGGGTTAATAGAAACAGTCGATCGAAAAACAGCGACAGATCCGCTAATTTATCTGTTAGCCGAGAGAGAGGAAAGGGGCAAACTGTAATTAACCTCAACCACTTGCTGTCATTTACTTAATTTTCAACACATTTAGGTTATTTTCTTAAATACTGAATACTGTATGTATATTGAGTTAATTCACCCATGAATCATTAATCTTTAAAAAGTTACTAAAATTCGGTGTTATTGATTGAATACATTCAAACAGTGAATTGCAAATTGTGAATGAGTTTCTTGATAAAGTAGCAAAATTGGTAGAGACTACAGACAATAATAATCTTAAAAGCTCTTTTATTCATGGTAATCAAATTTCAAACACAAAGGTTTCACAAACTCCAACAATCTCAAATCATAAACTCAAAACCCTAAAAGAACAAAAACAAAAAAACTCAAAAGCAAGAAACCATTATTCCATTAGATCACTCAAGATCTAACAAATCTGACCACAATCAGCAACAACAACGCGCTTCGAAGTCTTTCCAGACTGAGATCCAACTTTCTCAATCGCCTTGACAACATCCATACCTTCAACAATCTGTCCAAACACAACATGTTTCCTATCTAACCAAGAAGTCTCAGCAGTACAAATAAAAAACTGAGATCCATTAGTATTAACACCAGAGTTAGCCATCGAGAGAATCCCTGGTCCAGTATGCTTCTTAATGAAATTCTCGTCTGTGAACTTAGCACCGTAAATCGATTCACCACCGGTTCCATTCCCGGTGGATAGAGCGTTTGAGATTCTATTTTTTATTTTATTTAAATCATAACGTCATTACTTATTTGATTTGTGGAATTATATCCGTCCTTATAATTAAACATATACGACAATGGCTAATTAATGGCACATCTCTTGATGGGAACAGCATGTAACGGGTTGGTCTTATGCAGTGAGAGGCCGAAAGTCTCGTCCATGTCCAAATCCTCTGGAACGACGCCGTTTGGAAGCTTCCAATCAAAAGAATAGAAAACAGAAGCTAGCACAAGAGGTATTGTCTTCAAAGCCAAAGGCATTCCCGGGCATATCCTACGTCCACCTCCAAACGGTGTAAGCTCATAGTCTCTACCTTTCACATCAATCTCTTTCCCTAAAAACCTCTCTGGCTCGAACTGCAACGGATTGTCCCAGACGTTCGGATCTCGTCCAATGGCCCACACGTTCACAAGAACCTGAGTGTCTTTAGGCACAAGGAATCCAAAAACATTTACGTCATCTTGTGCTTTGTGTGGGACTAGAAGTGGACCAGGCGTATGTAACCGGAGAGTTTCTTTCACAACCGCTTGTAGATACAACATTTCCGATATATCAGACTCTTCAACAACACCTTTTTGACCAACCACGCGATCGATCTCGGCTTGAAGTTTTGTCATTGTTTTAGGGTTCCGAAGTAACTCTGACATTGCCCATTCCACGGTACCAGAGTTTGTGTCTGTACCCGCAACAAACAGGTCCTGGTACATAAAAGTACATATGATCCATTATCGTTAAATTTTAATGATTCTAATATTTATAATATGGTAAGACTTACATAGAGAAGGTGTACGATATCATCAGTATTGAGCTCTGCTTCATCTCCTTGGATGAGATCAATAAGCATATCCACGAAATCGCTATTAGGGTTATTCTGCAATGCTTTTTCTGCTGTTTTAGCATTGATGAACCCATGGAAAACCTTAAACAACCTCTCCGAGCAGACTTTCATCTTCTTCATATTACCTTGCAGATCAAGAAACCTAAGAAACGGGAAGTAGTTAGAAAGATCTGGATCCCCGACAGCTTCCATGACACCAATCACCGAGTCCTGAAATCCGTTAGACTTTTCTGAATCGTAGTTACCGAGATCTACGGAAATCAGAATGTTCGATAAGATATTAACAGCTGTGATGAAGCATGAACGAGAAATATCAACAACTTCTTCTCTCTCGCTGCTTTCATTGATGAAGCTCACAAGCTCTTGCACCTTCTTCATTCGCAGAGCTTTAGTGGCTTCGATTCGCTGAGGAGAAAACAACTGAGTCGCCACCAACTTTCTCAACATTCTGAAATAAATCATAACATTAACGAATCGCATATTATAGTACCCCTATTGTTTTAATCCATTAGTCAACAAATTTTATTTAATACTACAAAATCTCATTTAAATGAGATGGAAAAATGTTAAATGACTAAACATACACTAACTACTCTTATTTGGTCACTCGAAATGGCGTCATGCTTTTAGATACGTTAGAAAATTCAGTGTTGACTATTCTATGGTTACACTCATTAGAGAATTAGTAGTTAGATGATAAAAACTTGGATCATCCACCCCTTTGATTACTAAATAAAAAGGACTAAACATATAAAATGATTAAAGATAGAAGATCATTATGTGACTAAAATACTAATCGGAACTCTTGTGAGAAAATTAAAACCGCCAAACAATATAAAAATCGATTCTAATTATACCTCCAACGAGTCGACGATGGAGGAAGCCAGACAACAGAAATATTGTGGTGATTGATGTACCGCACAGTGTTAGGGAAGCTACGGCCAGACAAGACTTGGTCGTGTGTTCTTAAAACCTCTCTTGCAGCTTCTGGTGAAGTTATTACAGCTACGTTTAGACTTCCAAGCTTAAGACTCATGATTGGTCCATAAGTTTTCGAGAGATTGGCAAATGAATGGTGCGGTTTTTTACCGACAAGGTGAATGTTTCCGATGATGGGTAGCCGTGGAGGTCCCGGCGCCAATCCCCGCCTGGGTCTTGTTGTGGAGAAGATAAGGAAACATGATAAGACAAAGCAAAATAAGAAGAAGAGAGCTTGTCCTGAGATATTGTCCATGTTTTTTTTGTAAGTGAGATTTTCCTTGAAGTAATATATCAAGCTTCAATACTTATTGCTAATTAATATAGTACTGTAGAAAAAAGGCAAACAAAATGTCAGAAAATACTTAGTGGTAAGTATGATTCCAGATCCATCCACCTATTACATGTGGTTGGATCTCAAGATTGATACTAGTAGTGAGATATTGTCACAAAAAGTCAAAAATAAAAGTAATTAACTTTTCAATTATAAAACCAGCTATACTATTAGTTGGCAGAGAATCTTTCTTACACACGGTTAAATTCTTAACCATGGTTAAATACATGTTGATAGCGATTAGAAAGCAACTAAATTGCATGAAATCGAGGTAAATATACGAAAGCGCAAGCATATATAAACGTAGAAAGCGCAAGCATATATAAACGTAGAAGCGAGTTTTTTTTAAAAAAAAATTACGAAGCGGATACGTGTTGAAATCATATATACAACATTCATACTATATTAAAAATGTTAAAAATAAAATAACTTATTAGTATATTTTACATAACTAAAGATGAATAATTAGAATTAATATTGTTCAAAATCAAAACTCTAAACCACAAATTTCAATTCCATCAAATTATTTTGATTCAAACTATATAATGTAATCACCAAATTTAAATCTTTCAAGATAATCTCATTTCAACTAATTAAATTAACCACTTATGACATTGAATATGTTAAACAAGAGACTAGTTTATAGATAAAAACAATTGTATGGACTAATATCAAATTGCGAAATTAATTTTCGGTTTTGTGTTGTTTTATAATGAAAAACACATCAAAAATAATTTTACTTATTATATTTTTTACGGTACAATATTTTTAAAAAAACGCAAGCTTCCAATAAGTTCTTCTACTTTCTTTGTCCTTTGAGACTCCATAGCGTTTAAGCATTGCGTTGATAACAAATGTGGTGTTGTTGTCTTCCTTAGAAACCTGAAATTATATGGATAGTTATGTTGGATCGTTAGATTTTCTAGATTTTGTTTTGTTTCATAAATATTTATTTTTATTTTTTATATAGTTTTTATAAAATAATAATGATTAATTGTTAACTTCAGGACATGGCGAAGCTCATTCACCTCCTCAACGGCTGATTAAACTCATAGGTAAAGCAATACGGAATAGACTATCATCGATTCGGAGAATGGATACAAGATACGAAGAGGGGTTCAAAACTTGGTTTGCGGCTCGTGAACTTTTGTAGTTTATATTACAATTAATTTTTTGTAACAAATCAAAACAGTACTCTTTAAAACTGCAAGATGTAAAACTGATTTCATTGGTAGAATAAATTTCAGTTTGGTTATATTATATTAATGCCTCTTTTTTATAAAGTATTTATATTATTTTATGCGTATTATGTTACTATGAAGAATTGTGTAATCGTAGTTAGCAAAAACTCTAGTTTGTACCTTAACCCGTATTTTTGTATATCTTATTCATAAGATCTAAAACAGAGCAATGTACACAAAACAGAGCAAAATCCCAAAAATTGAAACCAAAAGACAAAAGGAAGCTGAACTATTGCACTACGGAAACGGAGTATAATATTTTTAGAACGGATGAAAACGTTTTGCTTCTAATTTCATGTAACATAAGCTCCCCAAATAAAGTTCGGTTCTATTCTATTCAATATTTGGATTTGAGTTGTTAAATTTTGTCAAAGCCTATGTTACTGAATATGAATTTAAGAAGTTTACTTGATCAAATACAATACGAATCAATGATTTGTTGTGAATGAGTTTCTTGGTAAAGTAGCAAAATTGGTAGAGACTACAGAGAAAATAATAACCTAAAAGCTCTTTTATTCATGGTAATCAAATTTCAAACACATAGGTTTCACAAACTCCAACAATCTCAAATTATAAACTCAAACCCTAAAAGAACAAAAACAAAAAAACTCAAAAGCAAGAAACCATTATTCCATTAGATCACTCAAGATCTAACAAATCTGACCACAATCAGCAACAACAACGCGCTTCGAAGTCTTTCCAGACTGAGATCCAACTTTCTCAATCGCCTTGACAACATCCATACCTTCAACAATCTGTCCAAACACAACATGTTTCCTATCTAACCAAGAAGTCTCCGCAGTACAAATAAAAAACTGAGATCCATTAGTATTAACACCAGAGTTAGCCATCGAGAGAATCCCAGGTCCGGTATGCTTCTTAATGAAATTCTCGTCTGTGAACTTAGCACCGTAAATCGATTCACCACCGGTTCCATTCCCGGCTGTGAAATCACCTCCTTGACACATGAATCCAGGGATCACACGGTGGAAAATCGATCCTTTGAAGTGAAGTGGTTTACCTGATTTTCCAAGTCCTTTCTCTCCGGTACAGAGAGCTCGGAAATTCTCGGCTGTTCTCGGTGTTGTATCGGCGAAAAGCTCCATCACGATCCGACCTGCGGGTGTACCACCGAGAGTCATGTCAAAGAAAACTCTAGGGTTAGTCATGATTGTGACGTGTAGAAGAAGATGTTAAATTAGGGTTTTGTGGAAAAGGTTTCTTGTGAATTAGTGTTTCTTGGGAAGGTATTTATAGGAGGAGAAGATTTAAATTCTAAGGCGGTGAATCTCAAGAAAAAAGGAAATAGGGTTAGTGGCCGTCGATATAGGACACGTGTAGGATTGTGAGGACGTGAAGATTAATGTTAATGAATTTGATTAGGGTTTAAAGTAGTGAGGCGGCGAATAATATTTTTTTAGATGGACCGACCGAATTACGGCGGTTTTGGTTTGTGGGCCAAGTTTAAAAGTAAAAGCCCAATATCTTATTTTATTGGCAAAATACTTCTCTTGTTTTTTTTTTACAACAAATGAAAAATTCTCATGAAATAGGAGGCATGATTTGGCTATGGAACCAGTAACCTAACCTAAGGTAAGGCCGGTCCTGAAATTATAAGAGCCGCAAGCAAAAAAAAATTTGGACCACTAATTTACAAAGGAAAAATATTTAAACAAAATGATTGAAAGGGTTTTGAACCTTCCACCTCTCATTTATAATATGTAGTCTATAAACCAACTAAAGTAAAGAAATTTTTTACATATTTTTGGGTTTAAATTATATATAAGAAAAATATTAAATTTTTTGGGTCGCAAGCGTGGGCTTGGGCTGCTTGCTCTCAGGACCGGCTCTGCCTAAGATTTAAGTGTGCACTCCATAAAAACAAAATTAAATTTCTAGAGTAAGGCTCACTTATGAGTTATGACTTATGAGATGTAGCCTTATTGTACATTACATGCATATTTAGTGTGGTCTTAAGTTATGGTTTATTGCCTCATTCAAAAGATTAAAGTCTTAGGCTCTTAGCGATGAGTGTCTAATTTGTTTTTGATATAATACGTTACATATATTGTTGAAAAACTTGAGATATGTAAGGAAAAAAATTGTGAAGATGGTGTGGCACATATATAACAACTACATAATCTGAATGGCTAGGAAATGCAGTGGAGACGTTTTAGTTGTTTTGTACTCACCGTATTTTTTCTTTTTTCAATTCGATTCACTTGTTTTACACCGTTTTTTTTTTTTTTTTGCCACCACTAATAGTCTTCAAAAATAGTTATAAAATATGAATGTAGGAGACAAATATAAGTACTGATTGATTAAAATAGAACGAGACTAATTATGCTGATGGACTTTTTATGAGATTACTTTGTTGCTTTTTAGTATAGATTAGCGACCCACTTTGTTTTGTTTGCCAAAGTGATTTGATTATTAATAAGTGACATAATCATGTCGTGATGCGAATCCAAAACGAATAAGACTACGAACATCATAAGCTATTTTTTATAGTAGGTTTTTAGACCCACCCAACGCCTCTTAACTATGGTCAATAGACAACTTTCAATTCCATAATTTTTAAAAATTCATATTTCATCCACTAGTAGTTTTTCGGCGGCAGTGATGTTTTGCAACTTATATCACATTATTATCTACAAAAGAAATGTTATGTCCCAAAAATCCAAAAGTTAAATCAACTAAAAACATTGCAAAAGAAACCTATGGAGTAGTCAAATAGACATCTAAATTTTTATATATACAATATTAACACTAAAACCCATCCAAACACGACATACCCAACCCGTATCCAATTCATATTTCTATATAACCCGTTTGGGTTTTATATTTAAAAATTTGAAATCCGATACATGAAATACCTAACCCGATATCCGAATATCTGACGCGAAATCAGATTAGGTATCCGGATGTCCACGCCTATTCAAGGAAAATGATAGATATTTTTAGAAACTTGACCTACTAAATTGAAGTTTTAATTTAAGTTAAAAAAAAATACTCAGAAACCAACAACAATTAGTCAGTCTGACTGACTGAGCAGAGCACGAGATCCACTGCTACCGTACACGTGGACAATCAAACATTTTTATTCACTGCAAAGATACTCTCTCACGTAACTTATTATATCAAAAATCTTATAGTACGAAATAATAACATAAAAATGGAGGGAAAATTATCCAATGTGCCATTTTATTTTAATTTCTTTCAAAATGTGCCATTTTCCCAATTTTCTTTTAAAATGTGCCATTTGATTATTATTTTTTGTCTTTCAATGAATGATAAATGACACATTTAACCTCATCTTCGACACTTATCATCTTCTCTCTCTTTATCTTCTTTTTCAACCACAAAAAATCATCTCTCTCTTTTTCTTTTTCTCTCCTTCTCTCTCACTGAAAAAATGATAAATGATGGTGGCTGGTGGTGATAACGAAGATGACGACGAAAGTATTGGTGGTGAATAAACGGAAGCATTGGTGGTGGATAAGATAGCGACTTGGTGGACAATATGACGATGATCGGAGGACAATATGACGACGGAAACGGTGGTTGGAGGACAAGATGGCGACGAAGACGGTGGTCGGAGGACAAGATGACGACGGAGACGGTGACCGGAGGACAAGATGAAGACGACAGTGGACAATATGGCGACTTGATGGACAAGATAGTGACAGAGACAATTGCTAAAGGACAAATTGATGATGCAGACGGTAGCCGGAGAATTATATGGTGATGCAAACAGTGGCCGGAAGACAAGATGGTGACGGAAACAGTGGACGGAGGACAATATTAAGACGACAGTGGACAATATTAACAAAAAAGTGAAAATATGAGAAGGGCAAAATCATCTTTTACCCTGACTAAATCAAAATTGAAATTGTGATTGTGGCAGATTTTGAAAGATCAATTCACTAATGACACATTTAGAAAGAAATTTAAGCGAAATTTTCCCAAAAATGTACTATATAAAAATTAGCAAAATAATACGGCTGGTGAAAATTCACAAAAAGCAAGAAACCTCCGTGCAATCATATCATATGCATGGCTTAAAAGCGTTAACTTTGTTCACCTTCCCGATCGCTAAAGTCACTGTCCTCGTCTCTATCTTCACGTCACAGTCACATCTCATCCGTACACGTGGACCCCAATCCTCCTAAACCCGATACGTCGTCTTCCTCTGCCGTTTAATTACTTGTTAAACTCTAGTGATAATAATACTATCTCTCTCTCTAACTTCTCTTCCGTTGCGGCTTAGAGATAGAGAAAGAGGAGTACGAAGCTCGCTCGTTTCCGTTTCGTCGTCTTCTTCGTTTGAACGCTGGATTTTAAGGTTCGTTGATCTGTTATAGGTTTAGTAACATTTACGTTTCATGGATCTCTTCGACGAATTGTTTTACGTTCTGTTTCCGATCTGTTCTATGTATGATATCGTTGAAAATCCGAGTTTGTTTTCTTGTTTCTTTGCGATTACATGAAAATCCGTTACTCTGTTCGAAGTTGCTATTATTTGTGACGTTTCTTTGATTTCTGCGTTTGTTTGCGTTCTGATTGATAGGATTACAGTCTCCACGGTAACGTATTGATCGATTACGTTTTCGTTATGGATTCGTTTGGTATTTCGATGATCTCTGGATAAAGAACTATACGATCTGATTCAAAACGAGAAGTTTAATTGCGTTTCTAGTGAATACGTTTGATCATGCCATTGTTGTGTGTTGATTCTCTCAAAATCTGGTTGGATTATACGTATCTTGCTATTTCACTGTAGTTTATTGGAAACAAAATGATCTGATCGCTTTTTTTGGAAATGCAGGGCACGATAATTGGATTGTTGTTCTGAAATTTTGAATCGAGCAATGTCGAGTTTTAATCTGAATGTAGATGTGAATCATAATGGAGAAGTCAAGAATGCTGATTCTTTATGTACACTAGACGATATTGATGACATTGATTTCTCAAAGTTACTTGAGAAGCCAAGACCGTTGAATATAGAGAGATTGAGATCACTAGATGAAAGGTCTCTTACTGAATTATCTGGATCACCACAACTTAGAAATGGGGATAATGCTTCTCGTGTTCATGATCATGCGGATTATGTGGTTTCGCCGAGTGTGGGAAGGAGGTCTGGATTCAATACTCCTAGGTCACAGAATGGATTTGAGACTCATCCAATGGTTGGTGAGGCTTGGGATGCTTTGAGACGCTCGATGGTTTACTTTCGTGGACAACCTGTTGGGACTATTGCTGCAGTGGATAACTCTGAAGAAAAACTCAACTATGATCAGGTGAAGAATCTTTAACATTTGCTTTAAACTTCTGACTACGTTTCTCTATTGAATCTTGTGTTGATTGATCTAGTATCTGCCTGAATTTATTCTTTAGGTGTTCGTGAGAGACTTTGTGCCAAGTGCTTTAGCATTCTTGATGAATGGAGAGCCAGAAATAGTTAAAAACTTTCTTTTGAAGACTCTTCGTCTTCAGTCATGGGAGAAAAAGATTGATAGATTTCAGCTTGGTGAGGGAGTTATGCCTGCTAGCTTCAAAGTTTTCCATGATCCTGTTAGAAACCACGAAACGTTGATAGCTGATTTTGGCGAGAGCGCAATTGGAAGAGTAGCGCCAGTGGATTCTGGATTCTGGTGGATTATATTGCTTAGAGCCTACACTAAATCTACGGGTGACTCTTCTCTTGCTGACATGCCTGAATGCCAGAAGGGTATGCGGTTGATACTGAGCTTGTGTCTGTCTGAGGGATTTGATACATTTCCTACTCTCTTATGCGCTGATGGTTGCTGTATGATTGATCGTAGGATGGTGAGAAAATCTTATTTGCTAATCATTTCTAGTGATTCTTTCTACAACTAGACAGTTTGGCTAGCTGTTTCTTTAATTCTCTGTTGTTTAATCTTGTGTTTTCTGTGTTTCAGGGAGTTTATGGTTACCCGATAGAGATTCAAGCCCTTTTCTTTATGTCCTTAAGGTGTGCCTTGCTCCTGCTTAAACAAGACGCTGAAGGTAAAGAAATGGTGGAACAGATAGTTAAGCGACTTCATGCATTGAGCTACCACATGAGGAGCTACTTTTGGCTAGACTTGAAGCAGCTTAACGACATTTATCGATATAAGACAGAGGAATACTCTCACACTGCTGTAAACAAGTTCAACGTGATCCCTGATTCTCTTCCAGAATGGGTTTTCGACTTTATGCCACATCATGGAGGGTTTTTCATCGGCAACGTTAGCCCTGCAAGAATGGACTTCCGTTGGTTTGCCTTAGGTAACTGTATAGCCATACTATCTTCCTTGGCTACTCCTGAACAGTCAACTGCAATAATGGATCTCATAGAAGCTCGCTGGGAAGAGTTGGTTGGAGAAATGCCACTGAAAGTTTGCTATCCCGCTATCGAAAGCCATGAATGGCGAATAGTAACTGGTTGTGACCCCAAAAACACTAGGTGGAGCTACCACAATGGAGGTTCCTGGCCAGGTATATTTTCTTTCGATTATAACGAAACCTTTCTTCTGTGGTATCTTAATCTTAGTTAGAAGGCTACAATCTGACCCTTACTGATGTAATAATGTTCACTGGTACAGTGCTGCTATGGCTACTAACGGCTGCTTGTATCAAAACCGGTCGACCTCAAATAGCAAGACGGGCAATTGAAGTAGCAGAGGCTAGGCTTCATAAGGATAACTGGCCTGAATACTATGACGGGAAGCTAGGGCGATACGTTGGGAAACAGTCACGTAAATGTCAGACTTGGTCAATCGCGGGTTACTTAGTAGCCAAGATGATGCTAGAAGATCCATCACATGTCGGTATGATTGCTCTTGAGGAAGACAAACAAATGAAACCCGTTATGCGAAGATCCAACTCCTGGACTTGCTGAAGTTTGATGAGGTAACATAAGAAAGAGATGAGCTTAAGAAGAAACCTCATGATTCCTGGTTTTAATGCTGATAATGACTCTTTCTTCGTTTTTTTTTCGATTGCACATTTTTACGTTGTTTTTGCTTTGTTAAATATCTTTAGACTACGAAAGGTTTACTCATCGTAAAAAGATTTCATCTGTTTAGCTTCATTTCTTATTACATGCATTTCTCTTTCTCCATTGAAAAGTCTATAGAGCAAAAGGGGTTTCTTTCTTGTGCAGCAAGGTAAAATCCAAAACCCTATTACTCTTCACTATTTGTTTAAACATCAAGGTTTCTAGCAACGATGCCTTCAAATGTAACACCAGGTCCAAAAGCCAGAATCAGACCCCATTCGTTTTCACCTTCGTTCGCGTTCCTCGCTTTCCGGCTCTCTTCCAACATATACTCCAACACATAAACGATTGAATTGCTACTTGCGTTGCCATAGTCCATGAGAGCTCTTCTGCTTGGACTTAGCTTCTCAGGTGACAGGTTTAGCCGCTTCTCCATTCGGTTCAAGATGGCTGGTCCACCTGGATGAACCGCCCAGAACATCTGGTTATAGTCTTTATGACCCAGTCCTGCTTTTCCTATTAGCTTCTTGCAGAAACCCTCCACATTGTCTTCTATTATCTGTGGAAGCTCTCTTGATAGCGTGAAGTTTATCCCTTGTTCTGTTAGCCTCCCATCTATCGTCTTCTCCGTGTCTGCGACATGAAAATGCGATCCCAAGTTTTAGCCAAAAATATTGTCCAAGTTATAGGCATAATTGGATGCAACAATCTAGTGGCTTTACCAGGCAAGAAATTCTGTATTGCAGTGTGAAGCTCAAAGAGAGGCTTCTCGCAAATCGGGTCTGGATCGGAAGCAATGATCATAGCTCCAGCTCCATCTCCAAACAACGCAACCCCGACAAGATCATAGGGTCTATCCACACTCGGGGGTTTGAACCCAATGATGGTCGTTTCAGAAGTGGCAAGCAACACTCTACTTCCGGGATTGTTCTCAGCTATGTCTTTGGCTACACGAAGACCCGCAACGCCACCAGAACAACCGACAAAGTAGAGGAGAACACGGTGTGTCTCGGGACTGAGTCCAAGGCCTTTGGCTAAGTACAAGTCACCACCAGGAAGACGAGCTTCGCTTGAAGAGACATAGACAAGGTGAGTAATGTCGGAAATAGAACGGCCCCAGTTCTTGATGCAGGCTTTGGATGCTTCCACTGCCATTTCAGTTACAGCATCGTTGCAGATGTCTAGGCGCTGCGTCACTGTGGACCCTCCTTCAATGGCTAGTTCTGGATACTTTTTGAGTATCTCCTCAGACATCACAACATACCTCGTCTTCACCGTCGTTGTCTTGCCTGTATGGTAAAAAAAACAGTCAAACAATCTCTCGATCCTTAGAAACTTACAAAATGAGATAAAATTTATAAGAAACAAGGTTAAAGTGAAGACATTACAGAGACGAGTAAGCTTCTGTTTGAGTTCAGGATCATCACAATTGGTGGTTTTGAAGTAGCCATCTACTAAGTACTCTTGCATCACTAGCTGGTGAGGAAAGGCTTTCCCGAACGCAAGAATTGTCGCTTTTCCCGGGTTTGATTTCTTCGCTGAACCCAACTCCGCGGCATCGATGCTTCCCATTTTCTATCGATTTTTTTCTCTTGTCAAAGACTCAATCTTGGGTCTTTAAAAAAGGTTAATGTGAAGGCATATATATACCCTGTAGCTTTGCAATTTTTGACCTGCATTTTGTGCTGTGTTTGTCTGGTTAATGTTTGGGTGAAGATTAGGTGTGAGATTCAGGAGCTTCATGTTTATTGCATTTGCTCTTTCTAAAACCCAACTCCAATTCTTTGAAAATTCTCTTGACACATTATCTTTGGGCCTAAATGATTAAAAGCATGAACAGAGAAATTAACTAAAGCTTATTGATCTCTCAAGAATGATTAACAATAACATCAAAATCAGTCTTGTGAGAAGTTTTCTTCTCTCATCAATAAGGTATCAAAATATGCTACATCATATGAAAATTAAGCAAAATAGAGAACAACAAGTGAGGAAAAGTGGAGTTATAAATGAATAAATGATGTTTCTGCACCAACCTATTGCTTAATTTGCCTATATCCTTTGCTTGAATCTTTATATTCTTTCTTCGTCCAATGCACATACGTGAACCCTTATCGATGAAACTCACGGGTTTGAATATAGAAAAGCTAGCAGGTTAGAATGTATGACTTGTCAGAGGTCTGAGAGACACTTCCCATTGATGAAATCGATCACTTTGGCAACTGACTCATCAAGTTTGGCAGTGACTGCAGCTAAATTCTCCAAAAACTCCTCTGAAGTTGGTCTATTTCCATCAACGATATCCGTCACTCCTTTTAACAATATCGTCGGAACCTTAAAGATATCAGCCACATAGACAACTGCTGCTCCCTGAAATTCCAATAAGATAACGAGGATAAGCATTAGTAACTGATTAAGAAACATATAAGATTGGAGCCAAGTTCATAACACAGAGGAAACTTGTGGATTGTTTACCTCCATGTCTTTAACTGTAGCATCATTTGCTGTGATTGATTCTTTGTCATGTGGAGGCATATCCATAGAATCCCCAGTCGATAATCTTCCTACCTAGGAACATCAAGACGAAAGCATGAATACACCTATTACGAATTTGTATGTACTGTATACAATAAAATAATTTGCATGAGGATTGAATGGTGAACTCAGAGCAACTCATAAGGGATACACCTTTAGGTTCAGATCCTTTATAAGGTTGGGTGTAGGGAATGCTTTCCGCATACCAACACCATATAAATCAAGACCCTGAAGAAAATAACAGAGAAATTGTTCAGGGAAAGGCGATTTGAAACATTCGATATGAGAAAGAACGCATTTCCCTCAAGAAAAGGACTTGAATATTTAAAAGACTGATACATGAGAGCACTCACAGGAACAGGTATTCTTCTGTCATGGAAAGCAACACTAGAGACAATATAAACATCGGCAATACTTGCTCCTTTAGCCTAAAAAAAACCCGAGGATGGTGTTTATTCTTTCTAACACCTACGAGACATGAGACAACTATGCAGAGAATGCAATCTGTAATGTCTATACCTTAAACCCACCAGCAGTTCCCGCATTAATGATTAGATCAGGCTTCATAGCTACAATGGAAGCATAAGTCACGAGAGACGCAGGAACCGTACCTACACTATCCACCCCTGACAAGAATTGACCATGACCATCAAAAACAGTATCAAGAACTCCACAAAACATACTGAAACATGGAAAGATTAAAGCAACCACATTTATACATACCAAGAGTTGAATCTTTTCCTGGACAAACTATACTAATGTTCAAGTCTTTATACATTCCATTAAACAGAACCCAAGTCACTTCTTTTGGAAACCTACAATTACAAAGTTTCAATTTTTATAGCAAAAATGGACAAAAATCGAGAAATGGAAAACAGTAAGAAGATAACTCACGGAGAGTTAATGTCTTTAACGAGACGGAATCTGTTGATCATAAGCTGAGCTTCTTTTTGCATAGCTAATGAATACACACGCATCAATCAGAAACAACAATCTCACAATAGAAGAAAGTCCAAACAAAGAGAGAAGAAAATTAGTACCGATGATGAAGACTATGGTAGAAATCTGACGTTTCTCAACTTGACCCATCAAATCTTCCATGGAAACTTCTGAGAATCCGTCTCCATTAGCAGCCATGGCGATTCGTCAAGATCAAATTTCTTGATTTTCCCTCGAATTTAGCACAATACCCGGATTCGACCCGGACCCGGAACCGACCCGGATCCTAACCATTCTTTGGGTGTGCATTCGGGTTCGGTTTATTTATTTTTTGGTACCAAACCGGATTTGGTTTGGTTCAGATCAGATTTTATCCCATATCCAAAATTATTTAAAACTCGAAAAAATACTTTATAACTGTCCAAAAGTAACTGAAAAAATATCTGAATTATTCAAAAATTTAGATGAATTTTTTTATCTAAATCATTTAAAAATATTGAAATGAACTAAAGTACTAAGAAATTTAGAATTTCATGAACTTCTAAACTTTAAAGAAAGTATTGTACACGTTTTTGACCAAAAAAAAAAAATATATTGTACGCGGAAGACATTGCATTTCAGGATGGAACACCACTATCAAATATCAGGAGTAATGCAACTTGCAAGCGGATAAATGAAAAATTCATTGTGCATCAATTTGTTGCTTACACAAGCTGAACGACAAAAAACAAAACAATCTTAGAAACAGTTAGATTATTTTCTCAAGTTTTATCAAAACTGTTTGCATTTTCTTTTCTTTGACAATGTGTTTGATTTGTTTCAGTAAAAAATAAACTTTTTATGAAAAAAAAACTAAAAAATTAAAAAAAGAACTGTTGAAAAAGTCAATTTCCAAAAATATATAAGAAAGGTCAATGAATTCATTTAACTTCAAATTTTTGAATACTAGTTTGGATTTCGTTTTGGATTAGATATTTTCCTAGAACCGAACTCGATTTCGATTTCGTTTTGGTTTTAGGTTCAAATTACCGGTTCGGTTTGTTCTACATAACAAAAAACTGGAAAAAGGATTAAATCCGGATCCGACCCGAACCTCTTTTAACCCAGACCCGCTAGATCCAGGCCCAATAAAAAACGAAACATTCCTTTTTGTTTTGTATTGCATACAAAATTGAAATAAAATAAACGTTGACGACTTAACGGCCGTTTACGCCACGTAAGCAAAATAGTCCACAATCCAAAGCTAAGTCGTTGCTTATTTCATATCCTCACTTCTTCTCTTCTCCTTTATCCTCATCATCATCATCATCTCTTCTACTCTCGTTTCTCTCCAATGGAGGTTTCCTCCACATTCATCTCCACCACTACTAAATCATCCAAATACCTCACCTTAACTTCATATTCTCCATCAATTCTCCTACCTTCTTCTACTCTCCGATCAATCCGTACGGATTTCCTTGGTTGTTGTCACACTCTCCGTCCTCCTCCTAATCTTCGAACAATCTCCACAAAACGAAATTCTTCTCGTCGTTGGGCGATTCGATCGCCTCGGTTAATCGTTAAAGCTTCTATTGATTCTGGTTTGATTATTGTTGTTGTTGCTGTTACTGCTTTTTCCGCTCTTGCTTTTGCTTATTGTCAACAAAGTTTCAGGAAACGCAAAGTTTCCAATGAGGTAATTGAAAAATTTCTGAGTTTCGAGAATTTCCTTTTGTGTAGTTGTTGTAGTACATGATTTGTGAGGCTATATTAGCTTTAGTTGCTGATTTTGAGTGTTGTCATTCATGTGTAATTGTGAAAAATAAATGTGTCCTACATCGGAAGTGAGAAGGGATCTTGAGTGATATATTAGGGACATAGGCCTCGCCTCTCTACTAATTGCCAATTGGTTTTGAGTTGGAAGCCCATAAAATGGACATAACTGGAAAAAAAATTGAGTTGTTTCTGATTGTTTATGAAGTTCGATTAGGATTTTGACTGGTTAAACTGTTTTAGGTTGCAGAAGCTCCTGAAACGCTTCATGGAGGAAAAACTAGTGGTGAGAATCGGCGGGAAAGTCGACATTTAGAAGGTGAAGATGTTCATGTGGGGATTAATGGAGGATTCAAAAAGGAGCAAGAAAAGGCTCATCAAATCCAGGAAACTGTTTTGATGGAGTATGATTCAGTTTTGGTTAAAGAAAAGGATGTGGAAGCTGAAGAATCTCAGTTTGTTGTTGCTAGTGTTAGCACAATTGCTAATGAACATAGTATTGTAGATGAGTCTGTTTCATCTTCTGTGAGTAATGGGTTTGTTTCTTTGGAATCAGCTACTTTGGTAGCGAAGACACATGAAAAAGAAGTTGAAAACAGTGAAGAGGAAAAGGTAGTGGTGGGAGTTCATTCGAATGGTTCTACACTTGTGGTAGATGATAAACGTGGTCTAGAGTATGAGTTTAATGGTTTGCTCCAGAAGCCTGTTGTATACAGTATCTTCACGGAGACTAAAAGAGAAGAGATTCATACATTTTATGGGTCTAATGTTTCATCAGCTAAGTCTTCAGTGTTGACAAGTGTTAAAGCAGTCTCTCCTACTGTTACTTCTTCTGCAACTGAAAGTTTATTGTTGGACCACAAGAAGAATGGAATAGTTGATAATGGGTTCTCAGGACATACTTCTGGTCAGGCTACTGGTACGTTGACAATGCGGTACTTGATGTGTTAGATCTGACACAATCTCATGTTTCCTTTCTAACATACTTGCAGTGTCAATGAATTACAATGATTCTTCAAAGTTAACTCTCCGTTGCAGGTGTTGAAGAAGAAAAACTTGTGGCACACGGTAATGGTAACGGCGGTATATCCCACACAAAGAAAGATGCGGTACGAGACTGGAAATTTCCAGAGGATGGCAAGCATGTGGTTCAACAAACTGATGAAAGCATGCCTCAGTCCCCAGCTCAGCTACTTACTAGTAATGGGCGCTCTCCAGAAACTAGTGATGCTTATAACCGTTTACTTAGAGATGGGAGGTAACAATTATTCTCTGGTTTGAAAAACAACACTTTATTTTGGCTGTCCTCTTTAGTCCTCTGCTAGTCTACTGTCATTGCTTTCTTTAGTCCTCTACTAGTACCAAGAAAAGTTACTAGATTGTTTGGCTTTGAGAGTATAACATCCATTTATAATAGGGTAAAGGATTGCATAAGCTTACTTGAAGATTGGGAGAAAAAGGATCTATTGGACATGGACAAGGTATGGCTACTTTCCTAAGCAATATGGATGAAATCTTTAGTATTGCTTTCCCTTTGAATATTGGAACTTTGTCAGTGATCTTCTTTTTTCTGTTTCTTCACATTAGATTTATCATGCAAGCTTCTTTAAAACCTGCAAGAAGCAAAGGGCAGTCAAGGAAGCATTTCGATTTACCAAGTTGATACCAAATCCAACCATGAGCACATTCAATATGTTAATGTCTGTCTGTGCAAGCTCCCAGGACATAGAAGGTGATATTTCTATCCATTTTAAATTTGGCCTTGCTAATTGTCGTTGTTCTCGATGTTGAACTGTTACTTATGTAGGAGCTCGGAAAGTTTTGCATCTGGTGCAAGAGAGAGGTATGATGGCTGATTGTAAACTTTACACAACTTTAATATCAAGTTGTGCTAAAAGTGGGAAAGTTGATGCAATGTTCGAGGTATAGTAATCTTCGTCTGCCTGAATGTTATTTGTACGAAGATATTAACTTGGCTGCTTCTTTCCCCTACTGATCATAATAGCGTACCATCTAACCTGAGTAAGCATCCTAAATGGTGCGATGTATTCTGAACTTTTTTATATCTTGGTGTGGCTATATTCTCAGGTATTCCACCAGATGGCAAATTCTGGAGTGGAACCCAATCTTCATACATATGGTGCACTTATTGATGGCTGTGGTAAAGCTGGACAAGTAGCTAAGGCATTTGGTGCTTATGGAATTTTAAGGTCTAAGGTAAGCCTGCCATGAGTTTGTAGTTCCTCCTATCATGTGACTGAAAATAGTATACTTTTACAAAATGTGTTATTAATCTTGATTGTTATATTCATTTCTGTTTTGAAATCTTTAAGGCTATTATTACATTGATGACATTTTCGATGCAGTAGAATGTTAAGCCAGACCGGGTTGTATTCAATGCCCTCATTTCTGCATGTGGTCAATCGGGAGCTGTTGATCGTGCTTTTGATGTGTTAGCTGAAATGAAGGCTGAGACGCACCCTATAGACCCTGATCATATCACGATCGGTGCATTAATGAAGGCATGTTTTAATGCTGGTCAGGTGTGTGGCTTCTTCTTTCTGTTCCTGCTTCTGTTTTTGTCTTTCTATTTGATTATAACTAAGTGTATTTCAGATTGAACGAGCTAAAGAAGTTTACAAGATGATCCATCAATATGGAATAAAGGGTACTCCAGAAGTCTATACCATTGCTGTGAATAGTTGCAGCAAGTCTGGGGACTGGGATTTTGCATGTAGCATATACAATGACATGAAAGAGAAAGATGTGACTCCTGACGAGGTATGTATTCAATGTCATATATGAAGTTGCAGATCTTTATGAGGCATGAACTCTATGCATACTAGTTCCAAAATTCATTTTTGAGTGACAATCGTCAGCTGAAACTCATGGAAGTGGGCCAAGTGGCTGATATATGGCAATGTTTGTTCGGAAGTTCATCTAAGGCCATCTTTCTTATATTTTCAACGTTTGATTTGACGTTCTGCAGGTGTTTTTCAGTGCATTGATAGATGTTGCAGGACATGCAAAAATGTTAGACGAAGCTTTTGGCATTCTTCAGGATGCGAAATCTCAAGGAATACGTCTGGGAACGATAACATATAGCTCACTTATGGGAGCTTGCTGTAATGTATGTGCCTTTTATTGCTGTAGCAAGATTTTTGTTGATTCCTTGAAAGTTTTGAGTTGTCTATGTGTGCTGATTAAAGTTTTGAGTGATGGATCCCTTGAGGAGAAACATAAATTTTGTCTAAAGTTTCTAGAGGTGAACATGAAGCATCAAATGATCCTTATTTGGTGAAACTAGTTTTTGAGATGTAGTTTTCATTGTCTTAGGAATGAATTGTGATTTATGGAATGGTGTGATCGCATTGACTTTCTTGAGTTAAACTTTTATTGAGAAACTACTAACAAAGTTTTCCTTTCGACTCAGGCGAAGAATTGGAAGAAAGCATTGGAGCTCTATGAAAAGATCAAGTCTATCAGGCTTAGACCAACAGTTTCAACAATGAATGCCCTTATAACTGCCTTGTGTAAGACTTCAAACATTGCTATCTCAATCTTTTCCCCTAAATAATAAACAAAGATGATATGGTATAAGACGGAATTTTAAAATGCAATATGGTGTTACTACAATTGCAGTATAAGAAGTACCCCATACAAAATATCATTCCTGGTATGACTCCTTAGTTTATCAACAGGTGAAGGTGGTCAACTGCCCATGGCTATGGAATATCTAGATGAGATAAAGACTTTGGGATTAACACCAAACACTATCACTTACTCTATGCTCATGCTGGCAAGTGAAAGGTATCTTCTTTTACGTTGGAATTATTTAGGCTCATTTGATCAGTAGTTAGTGCAGATTTGAGAATTCATCAATTTCTGACTTTTTAATGTGTAGAAAGGATGACTTTGAGGTAAGTTTCAAGCTCCTTTCTCGAGCAAAAGAAGATGGAGTATCACCAAACTTCATCATGTGCAGATGCATAACAAGTAAGCTCATATTTTGTATTCATCTCAATTTTATCTTGCTGAGTTGCACTGGAGTAGTTAACTTTTCAACTGTCAAGGAAATGTTATTTGATATATTTTGAAAACCATAATTAAATCCACTCTAACCTCATATCACTAGAGTTCTTCATTGATAATGTGATTGGATCTTCCAGAGCTGAGGTGGCTTTGTCTTTCCTTATTCTTTGAGGCCTGCAGAATTAGATAGTTCTTTAGATATCTCATACATTTAATGATGCAATCGGACATGAAAGCGTTTGGTTTAATGTGGCACTTATGCTTTATTTTGTTTGGCTATTTTATAAAGGCGTGTGCAAGCGAAGGTTTGAGAAGGCTTGTGTTGCTGGTGAACCTGTTGTGTCTTTCAAATCAGGACGACCTCAGATTGAAAATAAATGGTCAGTGTAGCTTCCCTTTTTCAAGTCTTAAGTTAGTCACTCTTCTTCTCAATGTTGGAAAAGATTGGGAAAATCTTGTGATGCTTCCCATATAAAGCAATGTTGATTGATCTTATAGCTCTATTCGTCGTTAAAGACTTGCATCAGAAACCACTTCCAAGTTAATACTAATAAATTTCCCTTTCTGTCAGGACATCAATGGCCTTAATGGTTTACCGTGAGACAATTTTAGGTGGGACAGTTCCTACTACAGAAGTAGTTTCACAAGTTTTGGGGTGCTTGCAACTTCCAAACGATGCTGCTTTGCGGGATAGGCTGGTTTCAAATTTAGGCATAAACATGTCTTCACAAAAACAACATAACATAATCCCATTAGTTGATGGATTTGGAGAGTATGATCCTCGTGCATTTTCACTACTTGAGGTATGTTGGTAGCAAAAATTCTTTTGCGTATCATTTGGTGTACAGAGTTTTAATGTTTCTTGATTTGCAGGAGGCTACTTCTCTTGGAGTTCTTCCTTCTGTGAACTTCAATAAAGTTCCGGTTTTTTTCGACACTACAGAATTGCCTAAAAACGTAGCTGAGGTAATTTCATTTTTCTATTGGAATGACATTTACATGTCTTTACAAGATTACCATCTGGTTCCCAAGATATTCATAGCTGGGAAGGTTGATTAACTTTACATAACGTTTTCAAATCTGGTCGTTAGATATTTAAAGTTCATGCCAGCGAAATCCCTTTCTCTCTGGCCTCTCCTTTTTCTTCCTTCATTATATTTGCTTTAATTTTCCAATGATCATGATTTCTCTATGCTATATCTCCACTGTATTTGACAGAAAAAACACCTAAATCAATATCTCACTGTTTTAGCACTTATCTAACCATTATATGATTATCTGTCAGGTTTACCTCTTAACCATCTTTAAAGGTCTTAAGCATCGCCTTGCAGCTGGTAAACTAATCTCTTCTCTAGACCCATTTCTTTTGAAACTAGGATAAGTTAAGCTGGACGATCTTCACTAAACATATTGTGATTAAAGTTTGCGTTTATCTTCTGAGTATATATAGCTAAACAGATAGCTACTAGTGAAGGTCTAACCAGTTCTGAATTTTTCAATGACTTTTGAGTTCAGTAAAATCTCTTGACTTTAAGCCCATATATGTTTCAGGCGCAAAGATTCCTCATGTTAATTTAAACATTACCATGGAAGAGAAGGATATTACAACTCCTGAAGGAGAAAAGACAATTAACCTTGCAGGAAGGTGAATTAAGTGTATCCTATTGTTTTTTTAAGTATACATTGATGATGTTTATTGCTAAAGTATATTCTAAGTCATGCTTCTAAGATCATCATCCGTTTTGTTGACAGGGTCGGTCTGGATATTGCTGCATTGTTGAGAAGATTGGGAATACCTTATCATAGAAAAGATTCAAAACTAAGAATCAATGGTGTTGCTTTAAAGAACTGGTTTCAACCAAAGCTCGATTCGCCTTTCTCTACAAAACCAGGGGATTTAAGATCATCACAAGTACCATTAGGAAACCAAATTACTCGTCAGCAACGCAGTATTCGACTAGGGAACTTATCACTTGATTGAGAAACTGAAAAGGCATCTTTCATTTTGATCCTTAACCTCGGAGAGCTTTTTTGGTTGTTGTTGTTGAAGGATTAGTAGTTCCACGCAACTTCATACTCGGTACATGGTCATATCGCATTCCTCCAGTTATCGCAGCAGAAAGGTGAAACAGTCAAGTTTTGCTTCAATACTTTTTAGTTTGTTGCAAGATGATGTTGCATAGTGACATGAAGTTAATTACTTGGTAAAGGAGTTTGTATGTATATCTATCTACAAGTTTGTATTTATTTGTATTCACATAAATAAATAAATGGTAAATGATTCATTTATAAGGTATTCAGAAACTTTTGTATGTCATTTTATTAGATAACCAAATATGAGATTGGTAATATTCCATTTCAAAGAATTGTTGAAGTCAAATATGGAAATCGCTTGTTTAGGTACTTTTACTCATGAAGTATTTCTCTTATTTTTTAGGGAAATTAGGCTCAATATTACTCAATACTCATTAGTCATTAACCATATATTTAATTATATAACATCATATAAAATGAAATTTAGAAACTAACATCCTAATTATGTGAGATTCCAATTCTTTCCTAATGAATTTATGGTAAGTTTAGAGCAAGTTTTAGAGCTTGTGCACAAGGTTGATGCACTAGGACATACCATCGAAGCAGAAAAATAGCACAAACTCTATGTATGTAGATGATCTGGTTTGCTAGAGAGACTTAGGCTTGTGGGATTTTCGAGATTTGGGTTCAGATTATAGTCCTACTTATCTTTATAATTAGTCCTCCATGTATCAAGATGATGTCCCAATTGCATTCAATGTAACGTTATCCTCTATGTTTTGTCGTCCTTTCTATTTTAACAACTCTTCTGAAAGATTTTAGTTAATCACTTGAAGCTTAAAATAATTGATCACTAAAGTTTTTCTTCACTGGAAACTAAAACACACAAACATAGGTTTCTTTTTTGCTCATGCAGGTACTTATGGTTTTGTATTAGTTGAAGGAGGAAAAATTGGATCCAACCATATTGGTAGAGGAGTAGTAGTTTGAATGCAGATAGAGAACATCGTGACAACATTATATAGCTGAAAATTAAATTCAGTTTTTTTTTTATCATGTTAAATTTATGTTCTTTTATAAAATAAAACAAGTTAAATTGTTTTCTACATGCAATAAAGAGGACTTAGGATCACTTTTGTTCACAAAAATCGTATAAGAAAATCTCTATTTAATTACACATAACATATTGGAACTAATTACATTAAAAATGTACTGTAATATGCATATTGTATCATATAATATGCAATGTTGCCTAGATAATGAAATTACTCAAGTGTAGAGGAGATGCGAAGAGTCTTCAAACTTAATCCAACAAATTACTTATTAAACTAATTGCGTGGGAGTTAATTTGGTATTTAAATTCAAGTGAAATGTTATAGATATAGTAAAAATGATTAATTTAATATGTTTCTCTTAAAAGATGTATTACTCATTTGAAAAACTGAAAAATGAAGGCGTTTGTGAAAATTGAAAAAACTAAAGATGTTTCTTCTTATGGATGTATAGTGGCCAATACATCACGATAACTCTTAGGATCATAAATAGATATAAAACATTTGGTAAGATATCTACAATACACATTCGTTTGACTGTTGAACATAATGTACAAAACCAGCACGGAACATAACTCAATGGAAGGAATAATACACAACATAGTTTAATAGAGTGAACCATATCAAATTTATATACAATTTTGGGCGTTGTTTGATGTCAGTTTTTTGGATTCGTGAGTGCAAAGGTTATGGAAAAAATCTGAATTATCAGGTTCTATAAAATAAAATATAATCGAATACTTTTTGATGATAGATGGCGCAAAAAATCTTGTGAAGAGGAATGCAAAGTCAATGGCTGAATAAATTTTTGAAAACATTCGGGATGATAGGTAATTGGTGGTTTTTTCAGTCACTTCTCATCTTGAAATTTAACAATGGTCATCTAAACACATGAAAGATTTTCAACCAAGGCTAATTAATCACTTTAATCAAATCAATAAACCAAACAACAAAGCTGCTCAACCAACTTAACCAAGGCTAATTACTCACTTAATCAAATCACAGAACTTACAATTAAACTCCTCGACGAATGGAGAAGAATAATTTTTTGAGAATTTTTTTTTCCATCCCATCGTAGAGTCCTATATTTACATGTACAATCAACAATGTAGAGGTTAACAAAGGATACAATTGAGAGGAAAGCTTAGAAATCAAAAATCCAAAATCCTTAGTGCAAAAGACCTCACCTTTCTCAACACACTCCAACAATCTCCTTAATTCAATGTCAATGGGCTTTCGTTTCCTTGTCATCGTCATTCCCTTGCTTCAAACCCATATATAAGCACACAGTAAACATAATGTTAGAAGAATCAGTGTCAGATTAGGTCTTCAAATCAAAAGTAATGTCACACAAAGGTATTAGATTTAGTCTTACCTTCAAATGCTTCTCAGATTTGTTGAAGATACCGATTCTCTGAGCAGATTCAACAAAATTGAACATATTCAACAAAACAAAGTCTAGTCAGTATAGAAAAGCTTCAAATCAAAAGACTACACCTAAAAACCCATTTTCGGAATAGCATCAAAGCTCCAAAACTCTAAAGCAACAGCTTACCCAGAGAAGAACAAACAAACAGACAAAAAAAGCTAAACCTAGAGAATCTGGGAAAAAGAGGGAGAAATTCTTCTTACCAGAGCCGAAAACTCGAGCCGGATAAAGCAACCAGAGACAACGTTACCAAGTTTATAGCATTAATGACTATAAGGGTATTTCCGTCATTACCATTAAGTCCAAAAACGATGCTTTATCTTTCAAAAAAATCTTTTTTTATGCAATTTCTAATATGTTTAGTCACCTCAAAGGTCAAGGTCAAGGTCAAAACCAATTACATTTGCATCATAAAATGTATCTTCTAGTTATCATTCTTATTTTTTTAAAATATTTCTTTGATTCCTAGATGTTTTCTTTTACTTTTAAGATTGCAAAATACAATAATCATATGTTAACAACTCTAATTCAACAACCACACAAAAAAAACAAAAAAAATACTCTTTTAAAACTAAAGAAAAATCAAATTAACATATTTATATTTCGCATTTAGCATATGGTGATTGTGGGAGCTGAATTCCGCACTAAACTATTTATTTGAAAATTATAGTTCCAAGAAATGTCTAGGTCTGATCGAATGATCAACGAATGAAACGCAAATGATATGAACAAACAAAGAATATAACGAGAATACAAGTGATGAGTGAGCGTCAACTAACTAATTCTTTAGTCGAATGTGTATGTAACAGGCTGTGTAAACACCTATCTTTTGTATATAACCTATCTTTTGTAAACAACTAGCTAATAGTAATATAATTATGATATAATTCACTATATAATTGTAATATACTTCACTACTTTTTCTAATTCAAAGAGTAAAATAGTTTACTATTTATATCAATAGTAATATAATTGTGATATAGTTTACTATATAATTTGTCTATCTAAACAATAATTAATTATTTTGAATAGTAAAAAATTATTGTTGTTTTGAGAAAATGTAAAAAACTTAATTTATTTTTATATATGACAACTTTAAATTTATTTATACAAAAAAAGTTGAATATGACAATTACTACAAGGCAAATCTACATTAAATGTCATAATTTTGATTGAATGTATAAAATGATAAAACCATTTAATTTTATTTCTCTTTGTTACTTACTAAGTTTTCATATTACAAATGCTACTTTATTAATTTAGATGTTCAAACCTATTATTCCACTAATTAATCTTATTTTTTATTGAGTTTAATGGTATCTCTCCAATAATTGATAATGATTTACAGAAATATTCCCCATAAGAACATGAGAAGCAAGAAAATGCTAATTATAGTTTTTCATTATATGCCATTTCCTATGCTTTTGCAGCAGACTTGTTGTGAAATAAAAGAATGAGCATGTTGATGGCCAAAAAAACAAAAAATGGGCATGTGAATACTATGACGTGACCACATGATCATTCAGGTTCAGTTATTTATCTAGATGATATAAGCATTTGCGTAGAGGAAATAATTATAAGTATTCTATTGATTTAGAACTCACGAAAGCAGAGTCCGATCATTTATAATAGTTTACACTTAGTCTTTCCAGGACCACAAAAGTAGTTTTCTTAATAAAATGGCGGTTTCATTGGATTCTCAGTATTCGTCTACTTGGCTTATTTATATAACTTGAAAAATTGGTCAAATAAATCTCACAAAATATTCTAAAAACAAAGCGGTTTTGTTGTGAAGAATATAATTAGAGACAAGTTCTGTCTTTTTTGGGGTCAAATTAGGTTGATTTTGAAACGACCCGTCCCGTTTTTTTTTTTTTTTTTAAAAACATTTAAACCCTTGGTCTCGGATTAGCAATCTCATAAATGTTATCCTCAACAACCAAGCAACTCAAGAAAACAATCAACAGCGGATAACACAATAATAACCAAGTATTCCATTTCATTAAAAATACTAAACCAGTTCAACACACTTCCAATAACAATTCCAATACAATAAAACCAGCAACCTAGCGGAGTTCTAAAACAGAAATGGAAAGCAATAAAACCACACAGCACGAAACCGAGACCCTAGATCATCTCCCTCTTCGTTGCCATGATTCCACGATCACAATTTGCCTTTACCTGCATCACATGGAAAAAAGAGATGCGTGAGTATTATCACAAATACCCAGTGAGACGGTCCTCCCATCTACGACTGCGCACACAGACGCGATGGATCCGCTCAGGCAAACACGCATCAAACAACACACGAAACAAACACAACAACACGGCTCAACCACAGCCCAACAGGCGGCCTGTCGATCGACACTACCACTAGGTGTCGATCGACACCCCTGTTCAGACCTGTCGATCGACACACCCACGGTGCCTGTCGATCGACAGCTCAACTGGACCCTGTCGATCGACACACCCACGGTGCCTGTCGATCGACAGCTCCACAGGACCCTGTCGATCGACAGCTCCTCGATCACCTGTCGATCGACACAACCTCTAGGTGTCGATCGACAGCTCTCGTGTGACCCCTGTCGATCGACACACATAGGTGCTGTCGATCGACAGGCCGTCGCAGATTCATAGGAGATCGATCAATTATCCTCTCGGATCGATTCCTCCCCTGCGATAACACGAAACCTGCACCACAAACACAATCCAACAATCCATACACCACAAAACACACAGAAACAACATCAATCATCACAATCAACCAGTTTTAACCTACCACCATACAACCCTAACGAATCCACCGGCCCAGAAGCCATGGTCACGCACTCACCTTAGATTTTCGGATAGAATTTGCTGGATAATGAGGCTAGAAACAGATTCAGCTACAATCACCACGAAATTCCTCTTCAAATCGATCAAGAACGAAACCCTAATCCACAAACTATCAGGAACAAGAGAAACTTCTCTCAAAACTCTTTGTTTCTGATTTTGGGACTTTGGTTCGCTCAAATGCGGCCAAAAACCCTTATATACGAAGCCCTAAGGTTTACCCAAACCGGCCCGGTCCAATTGAACGACTTAAATCGAACCAGAAAACCAGCCAATTCGAGCACCTGTCGATCGACAACCACTAGGTATGTCGATCGACAGCCCTTAAGAGCCCGGTCGATCAACAGACCACAGGTGTGTCGATCGACAGCCCCTCCATTTTACCAAAAATGGTTTACGGGCGTCACAGATTTCATTAAACCAGAAATGTTGGTAAACCGATAAAACCAGACCAGAATACAATGCGAATTTCATGAGACCATCAGCCTTAGTGTTTTTGGATCGCGAAATGAAAGACAAAGATGAGATTTGGAGATCAATAGCGAGAGAGAAAATATCTTGAAGTATTTTGTAGCATTCGAGGTGAAAACTGCGTGAGTTGATGAATGTTATTAACTGTTTCGAATCTGATACCACGCACTGGATCCGGAGTCCTCGAGATGTCGCTTGGAGTAAAGCTTCGCGGACCGCCATCACGAGATTTGCAATTGAATCGATTCGAGTTGATCTTTGAGCAGCAATGGAGTCATCAAGGTGACATATCAGCTAGCCAGTCCAGTAGCGGTTGTGTCGGATCTCTAGGTGACATCGGAAAAGATTCTTAAGCTAGTTACTTGCGATGAATTTTTTCGTTTTTTCTTTCTTTTTAGCTCTAGAAATATTTTATATACCCGCCAACTTTTATATCTTGTTTCAGACAATAAAATTAAAATTTAGATACAAAATATTTATAAAACAAACCTTTTGAAATGAGATATCATGTGACTATAAAGAATTATGTTACTAGCGAAATTTATGATGAAATTCTTTCAACGTACAAAAATATTTAATATTTTATTGGTTAGTGATGCATAATCGTCTAGCTACAGGGGAGAAGATCTTTCTTGTCTTGGAATAATGATGCAAATTATGATTCATGTAATTATGGAGACCCGAAATCATTTGTTTTTTTAGTGTAAGTATGCAACTGAAGTTTGGAAAACTCTAATGAAGGACATTTTACAATCACGATTCTCGACAGAGTGGACAAACTTTATAAATAGTTTTGGATACGACACAATCTTAAATCCAAACTTTCTTAACAAAATATTGAAAGTGTGAGAGTTGCTGTAACAGAGAGTGATACGACTTGTAACAGATAGGAAGTGTGACAGCTGCAGAGAGTAACTTATACAGGAAACAGAACACATGTAACACAAGGTTTTCTTGTCTCAAAACGTATTATACTAGATTAAATGATAAGTTCTTTACAAAGATCACTCACTCACTTCAATCCTAGCCTCACGCATTCATAGATCTATACCCAATCCATGATACAACTACACCTTAGCCTGTTTGACAAAAGATCCTTTTCAAGGCAACCTTAGATCCGCTTTGCTAAGACATATTGCATACTAGAAGATCTCTTAGACTAACCGTTCACAGACTTATACACGGTGTATAGTGAACATTACAAGGGAAACCCTTAACCTGTAACAGTTTTGTGTTCTTGCCCGAACCCCCCAAACCTTACTGAGAATTCTCTCACATCATGAAGGTTAACCTCTACAAACTTCGTGACTCCCTATTTATACACAATAGGACGTCCATATGGTGGCTAAACCTAGCTTTGGCCTCTAAGTTGAGATATCTCCAAATCTGCAATAGTATCCTACTTTTCCTTATTCTTAGCCAAGAGATAAGAAAAATCTTCAAACTCCTTGATCCTCTCCAAGGAACTCCTCCAGCTCATCTACACATCATTGGCACGTCCATAATAGCTTTAGGTCGTCGCCCCAAGCCCATATCTTCAAGTTTAGCCCGTTTTTGCTTCAGACGTCTCTCTGTAACACTTTGCAGAAAACTACTTCAGCTCAGTTGCATCTTCACTTGTACCAACTCATATGGAATTCTAAAACACATTCAACATACACTAACAAATATGTGTTCCATTCGGCAATATATAAAATTTAGAGAGAAAAAAATGTACACCGCCATAGAGAGGTACCAATTGCAGCAAATGTGTATGAAATCGATTTTCTTCCATTCGATGCCTCGGCCGTAAAGATTTTGAGAGCAGCCTGGAATGTTGGTTTGGCATAAAGCCCCGCCTTAAGCTTTCAATCACAAGACTAATGTATTTTTTCCAAATAGATAGCAACTTCAAAATCATAAAACATTTGATTTAAATAAAATTTTACATTTAATTAAAAAAAGAAAACATATATGTTACGGAAGATAAAATTTACTGCAAAGTTTTCACAAAAATGTTTACGATAGACTTGCTACTGAAACAAGTAGTAAAGCTATGAATCTTTACATTTATAAATAAATTGAAAAGCTATAAACAATTGTGTTCATTAATAAGTTAAAAGATATTTATAATCTTGATTAGTTTGAATGTTCACACAATTGTTTTTACTTGCATGTCTTTAAATACTGAGTTTTAATATTTTATAGACATATTGTGAGTATGATCGTAATTTTTTTTTAAAAAAAATCCAAATAAATAAAAATACACTAAAGAATAAACCCTCTTCGACTCATGAAAATATATATCAATCCCTCAAATTCTCCATGATTAAAAAATACATGGGAAGAAAATGATAAAAGATACATTTTCAATCTCAAGAACAATACCTCAAGATCTCTATAAATACATTTCTCCTAAAAAGCATCCAAATTTTTCTTTTGAAACATTATTGAACGAGAAGAAATAAGATCAAGAAACACTTCTTCTCTACAAGGAATGGTCAAGCCTCCCATTTGATGATTGAATCCAAATTCTTCCTCTGCTCGACTTAGAAACTCTCTAAAGCAAGGATGATTCAGAAACGAAATTGGAACCACAAATCTCTTCTTCTCCTTCTCAATCTGTTCTCCAACGTACACTGCCACATGCCCTTTAGGGACATGATCCGATGATGATGTTCGGTTTTTGTTTGCCAATGAGTTTAGCTTCAGTATCTGTTTTGTAGCATTTGAAATCGCAAAACGGCTCAAACCCATCTTTGTGTTTTTGCTCTTAAGACCAAAGGTGTTAAAAGAATTTTCTCAATGAAAGTTTTTTCTTCTTTTTCACCACAGTGCTTGAGATGAAGAAAGGTGGAGATGATTGTTTCTATTTATAGTATTGGAAAGTCTTAAAAATAAACGATTCACAGCTTTTCAATGATTTAAGGGCATTTAATGGGGTTTAGTTTTTTTCTCATGTAAGTTGTTTGACTTGTATCATCTTCGCACATGGCTTAACTCATCCATAAAGTTCTCCAACAAAAAGTTCCCTGTTCTTACTTATATAAAAATAATAAAAATTATGCTGAAAAATCAAAGATATGAGTATATAATACTCTTTTCCGAATATTAAATTATACTTGTGAAAAAAATATCCGCTTCTCTTCAACATAGAAGTGTGTGCTTTTTGAAAGATAATAACAAGTGGACAAAGAACTTTCAAAAACGATAGTGAGCAACTCGTCACATTGGATGAAATAACAATGAACATGAAGCAAAAATCCAGGATAACAAATCTCAGTTTCATATTTAAAAGAATAAATGCTCAATTTGGTTAATCATTGGATTGCTTTCGTTTGATCGATGAGAATCTTCTTAATAGTAAATCATTACGGCCGCAAATACCTTCAATTTGTTGAAGCTGAAATGAACAAATCATTACATCTGATCTTTGATTTGTTGAATCGCATCTAATTACCCAATTTTCAGTCTCGGCTCACATGTATGCCTCTTGGAATCATACTTGATTTTCTAGGTGGAGGTCTTCCACATTTGAAAACAACGTTAGAACAAAATTTAGTAATATCAAAAACTATGTGAAATAATATGACAATTTCTATGAGCCTACACATAGACACTTTTTAGATGTGTGTTTTAATCCGAGAAACTATGGTTTTACTATAGCATGTTTGCCTCTTCTAATTGAATATCGGGAACTTTTTTAGCTTTTTTTTAATCTCTTTTTTTGTGTAATTGTCGAACTCGATATCTAGTAAACCTCTTCTTAGGGATACATTCGAGTTCAATTTCCTAGCTCGGAATCCAAGTGTATCAATTGTTAAACAAATTGTTTGGATATTCTATAAAGATGGCATATGAATTTGTTAAAATGTGACAAAAAAATGAGGTTGTTAAAAAAAGTTAAAATTGCAAATATTTTTAATTAAATGGGACAATATGCTGAAAATATTAATATTCGTGTTTTTTTAAAACTGAATTTTCCTTATTGCTATTTGAGAAGTTAACATCTTCCTGACAGATATATAAGATTATGAGTTACTCAATAACATAATTGTTGTCTTGATTTTATCCGAGTCTTGTAAATTTTTAAGATGTTATCAAGGGCTGTTGTGATTTTTTTGTTGAAATGTCATTCTCTTTAATGTCTATTGAATATACGATTTATAGAACTGCCATGATCTTATCTCCATATACACTTTTTTTTGTCACATCTACCATATACACTCAAACTGAAAATATTTGCAAATCATATACCCATATATGACAGTGACATGATACAAAAGTTAATGCATCACAATCAGAAAAAATAAATGAAGAGACCTATCATTTGTCGAGAACATGGCTGTTTCAATTGGTACAAAGCTTTATGCTATTTCTAATAGGAATCCCATGTCAAAAGTTAAATTAATTAAGACCTAAGTAACTGAATATCATAACTGAATTTATCGTGGTGTCGCATGAGTGACCCAAATAGAGTTTGTTACCGGTCCTACGGTAGAATTATCATCTTGATAAGATGTATTAGGAATTCATCATCATAAATTAATAGGTGACCTAAGCAATATAACAAATATATTAATTTGGTTTTAAGTTGGAAGTTAGTTGAAAAAATCCATGAAACTTAATAAAAAAATATGTTTGATTTTTATCTGTTATTTGAGAGTTTTTTTTTAACATAAAATCTTGCTTTTGTTTAGACAATTCTAATTTTCTTGCCACCGAAATATTAGCTAAACTTGTATTGAAATTGTCAAGGTCTAACGCAGAAGTTTCGATATCAAATGCATTAAGTCATCCTTACAATACCTATTCAATAATTCAATATGGTCTATGAGTTCACATTCGATAATAATTGGCAATGAGTGGACTAGTAATTAGTTTATAATTTATACAATTTGACTAAACGCAATTAAGTTTTGATATAAAAAAATCTTATATTTTCGTACGAGCATGCTATCAATTGATCACTTAGAAATTAAAACTAATATAATTACTTCTTTTTTATGGCATAATGATTGTATGATTTTATCATGGTTAAACCATAAGAAATTTCGGAAACCATGTAATTCTTGATTCTTCGTAGAAATTATCAATCGAGCGAAGGTACTTCGGATAATGTTTTTGTTAAATACTTTGGATATTCTGACTTATGAATGACCTTATATAACAAGATCTTTGAAAACATGAAAATGCTTTTCATCAATGTTTTTTTTCTCGAAGTACATGAAAGTATAACCTGATTTGACTGGTTACACAACATATTTACATGCTGATTCAATCTGTTCACCTTTGCAGAAATAAACAAAGGGAACAACCAACAAAAATTCTATAATAAAGAAGAAAATAAAAACTTTGGGTTTTCCCAAAAAAAAAAAAAGATGTCTCAAGTTGAAACAATACAACCATAAGAATTCAAAAGACCAACGAATGTTTCTTCTCTGCAAGGAATCGTTAATCCACCAATTGGATGATTGAAACCAAACTCTTCTTCTGCTCGGTTTAGCAAACCTTGAAACAAAGGATGGTTCAAATACGAAATCGGAACCACGAATCTCTTCTTGTTCTCCATCTCTTCTCCAACATATACCGCAACATGTCCTTTTGGGACGCGAGATTGTTGTTTTTGGGATTGTTTAGAGCTGATAACACGCGACAATCGAATCGCCATATTTGAAATCAAGATTTGAGAGGATCTACAAAAATACACTGTTTTATGAAAGCAAAGAAATATTGATGCTTTGTTGGTTGAGTTGTGTTTCAGTTTGTTGTTATTTATAGAGTTCTTTATAGGTTAAAAGGGAATCAAATTTCGAAGCTATGTTTAATGATACAACCAATTTTTTTATTGGATATAAAATATTATGAGTTTTGCAGGATTTCACATGGTATACTTTTATTAAAAAATTAGGGTTTACCTAGAAAAAGCATCAAGCTGATTCTGATTTTTCTAGGTGACTTAAGAATATAATCACATAGGGACCCACCAAAGTTACAGGGCTCACATGCACTCTCTGTCACTTATTATAATCTCTGGCCATTACATGAAACCAGTTTGGTCCTATTGGCGATGATGAATAGACAACAGAAACAAGTGTCCTTATTGATGAAAATAGACATTTTGACAAGTCTCTTGTTGGCTCTTGAAATTGGTGGCTTTTGGTCTCTTTGTGTTACCCCCTCTAGCCCACTTAAGAGGACCCCTTTGTGACTTAAATAAAATTGACTTCACAAAACTTATTATCGTATATTATAATTACTATTATTAAATCTGTAAGACTATTCTTGGAGTCATGAAAATGAGCAACATTGAACATGCATGGTTTTTTTGGGTTCTTACAAAAGGTAGAAGTATATATGAGTTTTCGGCACAAAAGACTCCGTTTGGAACACAATAATTTCACGACAATAATAGTTTTATCGATATAAAATTGTATGCGCTTATTTGAAATGAATATGTTGTCTATAATATAAGGGATGAAAGTTTTAAAATAAATTATTTTAATTTCAATAATACTTGAGATAATCAAACGGTTGAAACTAATGTAACCGGATATTTGAAATATCCATTTCTAATGCTTCATGAGTTCATCTAAAGGAATTAATTCAAATGATTATAAATGGTAGGTATAGTTATAATTAGTGGAATTACCTGGTTTACAGTTATTCTAAGAAATTGCAGTTATTGAAAAAGGTGATCACGTGTTTCATTTGAATTGTTATGATCACAATTATCTCTTCCTAATAACGGAGCGTAACATGTGCTTGACAATCTAAAGCAATTATTTAGATATGATTTATTTCATTTACTAGTATATGATAAGTATCACTATCAAATAAAATAGCGCAGAACTGCTTCAATTATTTTCAATAAATATTTCATTTATTTGAACTTAAATATGTCTTCCTCTGATTTACTAACGGCTAATACCATCGTTATTCATCACTTACAAATTATAATCTCTTCAGAAACTCAGAATGCATGTGATCCACCATTCCATTAAGTACGTTAAACTCGTCGAAGAAGTCTTATATATTTTCTTAAGGTACTACATTTATAATGTAAGTCAGAGCTAGTTATTATTTTTTTACTATAATTTTTTAATAGAGATTTCCCATTATTTAAAATGTTTGTTCTTTTATAATAGTGTTCTTTAAGGTACTAGAGGCATGTTACATTTTCAAAAAGCTCAATATAGAGAGTGGGGCAAGTATTTGGTCAAAAAAATAATCGGACCCATTAATATGAAATTGGACAAAACAGAACTAATCACTTTTTAGTATGTTGAACTAATCACATTTAACGAACACATGTAAAATAGTGGTTTGTATTAACGTTCTCGAAGCATTACCATCCGAATTCAAACTTGTATAATATAAATAAATATATGCATTTTAAAATTATTATTTGTAATTTTCTACAAGAAGAATTATAGCTTAAACTGTTGAGCTTGTTGGTTTGAATAATAGGAATACGAACTTTTTTTAATCTTACTTCACCACAACTTAAACTCTGAACAAGTCTCATATACACACATAACTACATTGCCTATAACTCTCCTCTTAAAGAGATAAAAAAAAAAAAAAAAACAAAAAAGAAAAGCTTCACCAAAGCCCTTAAAAGTAATCAACTTATATGTTCCTCAATGCAGCTGATGAGAAGTAATGAGATGAAGAAACGCTTCTTCTCGACAAGGAATCGTCAAACCGCCCATCGAATGATGAAATCCGAACTCTTCCTCAGCGCGATTAAGAAACTCTATGAACAAAGGATGGTTTAAATATGATATAGGAACTACAAACCTCTTCTTCTCCATTTTATCTCCAACGTAAACTGGTACATGACCTTTAGGAACAAGCTCTGAAGCTGTTGTTGTTGTTGTTGATGATGATGATGATGTTCCGTTTTTGTTCCTCATAGATTGTGATTTGAATATTTGCTTTGCATTTGGAAGCATCGACCGCATTAAACCCATCTTCTTCTTTATTTTTGAATGCAAAACTTATCAAATTTGAGTAGGTAAAAGATATTTGAAGCTAGTGACTTGATAGTCAAGGAGGAGAAGAAGTGTATATTTATAGTAGTAAACTTAAAGTATTGTAACTTCAAGATAAGGAAAAGCCTAAAATGCTACAAATAACAGTAAGATTGTGATATCTTAATCGCTAAAAAAAACCCAAAAGGTGTGGGCTATTGGGCCCTCCTCATCCATCTGGCTCACATGGCTTACCTCATCTTTATATATGAACATTATATATAAATATAAAATGCACATAACGTACATTTTTATATGATTGCCAACATAAAATTTTGAGTATATATGGATATTTAATTAGAGCCTCGAAGTGGTGAATAGTGTGACCACAGACTAAGTGGGTCCAGTTCTTGAGCCACTTTTAGCAATAGACCGATCGTTACTTTTAATCAGTACGTATAAGTCCTAATAAAGTAGATTTTTTCTTCGCTCTCAAACTAGGGGCCGTACTGATGGGACGAAAAATGAATCAACAGATTGGTTTTGAGATATTAAATCTATTTTATAATTATATTTCTGATACTCCCTTCGTATTTGAAAGATCCGTATTTGAAAGAATGATCTTTTAAATTTTTTCATTGTTTTTGAAAGATTGATTTTTTACATTTCAATTAATATTTTTTTGTTTTATCACTTAAATTAAAGGCAAATATTTGTTTGATCCCGTAAAGTTATTTCATCATGCATACTTTTTTTATTGGAGTACATTCGTTTGTTAAAATTGCACTTCTGAATAATTCTTAGGTCCACCCCTAGGGGTGGACCAACTTCCTCCACCCATTTTTCTAAACCAATCAGAAATAAGATAAAAGATAAATTAAAATAAATCAATAAAACTGAATTAATTGCATTTTCTCTCTTCTTTAATCTTTTTTTTTCTATAGTCTAGCGAAACCCCAAATTATAAATACTAACCCTAAACCACAAATTCAAAACCCTAAACTCCAAATACTAAACCCTAAATCCCAAATAATAAACCCTAAAGACCAAATAATAAACCTAAACTCCAAATAATAAACCCAAAACCTCAAATCCTAAATCTTAAATACTAAATCCTAAACCCCAAATAACAAACCCTAAACTCCAAACTAAACTCTAAACCCCAAATATTAAACCATTTGGGTTTAGGGTTTAGTATTTGGGGTTTAGGGTTTACTATTTAGGGTTTAGGGTTTAACCATTTTGGGGTTTAGGGTTTAGTATTTGGGGTTTAGGAAAAAATGAGATTATTTAAGAAAATAAGAGAGAAAAGAGAGAATTAGTAGTCCCACAATTAATGTTATTTTTGTGATTTAATTTAATTAACCATTTTATCTTAATTTTGATTGGCTAAAGAAGAGGGGGCGGATGAAGTTGATCTACCCCTAGGGATAGACCTAAGTATTGTTCCTTCTATAAATAGTTTGATTAAGTTATTCGCTGCCATTGGATAAGACTTGACTAGTACATTACATATTTATTTTGCATGTGATTATGACGATGGTGATTGTGATTGTTGCTACGACTGAATTTAGAACATACAACATATTACTGTTTAAGTGATCGATATAGATCGAAAACAAAATCCTCATAAATCTGTAGCTATTTGATATATATGGCCTACTATACACTCTTTACGTATCTGACTTTATTGTTGTAGATGTATGTTCATCGTCTATGAACCTAAAATAGGTATTTGAAGTATTTATAGTGACTGGCATATTGGGTGTATATATATATATGTTAAATGAAAGAGAAGAGAAACTAAAAAGAAAAGTCATCAAACAAATAAAAATATTTGGTATATAGTCCTCGCGTGAATGATTGATTTTTTTTCCCCAATACCATGCATTATACGAGTTTGAATTTGGTTGAATTGTTATTGTGTATTTACAGATATTGATAAATGGTTAACAATTACTGCCCACACGATTTTGGTAATTAAATTTATTTTATAACAAATATGTTTTTTTTACTAACAAATAAACTCATTTTTTAATACAATTTTACATTACAAACAAAATAAATAAAAAATAAACTCATTTTTCGGATTTGGTGCCTATAAATTTACAGGGATAGCTATGCAAGTAACCATGATGGTACATATTTTAATTGAGACATTTCCATCAAACTTACATTGTAGAGATTTTTTTTTGACGAACTAACATGTAGAGAATTTTCAAAAAAAAAAAAAAAAAACTAACATGTAGAGATTAAGATTCTGAAACCAAATAATCAATAAGATATGTTATCCATCCATTAATGGAATATAACGGTAATTGAGTAACACATGATAACAAGAACATGGAATTGTTGAGGAAATCTCGGATCAGAAATGAAACTGATCGGCCACTCATTGTTAGTCTGACATCATTGAGGTTGCGACCGAAACTATATATTATACAAAATACACAAAACAGTGTTAATGTATCAAACCGTGGGCGTCTACGAGCTTATATATATATATATATAATATGAACTGTTTACATTTTGGACATCATTATTTTCATGGCGTTTATAACGTCATTACATACTTTCTAACTCTTGTTCACTACTTCTGTATTAGTGATGTTTATGCCCATTTTAATGGATTAATTTTATGAATTAGATCGATATACACTAATGGAAACATTTTGATATTTAGAACTATTGCAATTTCGACTAAGACTTTGAATAGAACAAAAGAAGTTCGATCGAAAACTAGTTTTGTATTCACATTCGGGAAAAATATGGTTAGTTGGAAGTTTAGTCTATAACACTTAATGATTCTTTTAACTAAGGAAGTATAAAGTATTTCTTAAACAAAATGTATTTTGTCAAAAAAATGTTCTTGGAAGAGGGTTTTGTGGAGAAACATATTATGTGTGAATTACACTGCAATATGTTTGTCTAGAAAAATATTCGACACAAACGAACCAAACATATCAATATTGTGACGCCCGTGAACCATTTTTAGTAAAATGGAGGGGCTGTCGATCGACACACATGGTGTCTGTCGATCGACAGGGCTCTTAAGGGCTGTCGATCGACACACCTAGTGTCTGTCGATCGACAGGTGCTCGAATTGGCTGGTTTTCTGGTTCGATTTAAGTTGTTCGATTGGACCGGGCCGGTTTGGGTAAACCCTAGGGCTTCGTATTTAAGGGTTTTTGGCCGCATTTGAGCGAACCAAAGTCCCAAAAATCAGAAACAGAGAGTTTGAGAGGAGTTTCTCTTGTTCCTGATAGTTTGTGGATTAGGGTTTTGTTCTTGATCGATTTGAAGAGGAATTTCGTGGTGATTGTAGCTGAATCTGTTTCTAGCCTCATAATCCAGCAAATTTCTATCCGAAAATCTAAGGTGAGTGCGTGACCATGGCTTCTGGGCCGGTGGATTCGTTAGGGTTGTATGGTGGTAGGTTAAAACTGGTTGATTGTGATGATTGATGTTGTTTCTGTGTGTTTTGTGGTGTATGGATTGTTGGATTGTGTTTGTTGTGCAGGTTTCGTGTTATCGCAGAGGAGGAATCGATCCGAGAGGATAATTGATCGATCTCCTATGAATCTGCGACGACCTGTCGATCGACAGCCCTAGGGTGTGTCGATCGACAGGGTCACACGAGGCTGTCGATCGACACCTAGAGGTTGTGTCGATCGACAGGTGATCGAGGAGCTGTCGATCGACACCTAGAGGTTGTGTCGATCGACAGGGTCCTGTTGAGCTGTCGATCGACAGGCACCGTGGGTGTGTCGATCGACAGGTGTGAACAGGGCTGTCGATCGACACCTAGTGGTAGTGTCGATCGACAGGCTGCCTGTTGGGCTGTGGTTGAGCCGTGTTGTTGTGATTGTTTTGTGTATTGTTTGATGCGTGTTTGCCTGAGCGGATCCATCGCGTCTGTGTGCGCAGTCGTAGATGGGAGGACCGTCTCACTGGGTATTTGTGATAATACTCACGCATCTCTTTTAACCATGTGGTGCAGGTAAAGGCAAATTGTGATCGTGGAATCATGGCAACGAAGAGGGAGATGATCTAGGGTCTCGGTTTTCATGCTGTGTGGTTTATTCTATTCCTTTTATTGTTTTAGAACCTGGTTAGGTTGCTGGATTGATTGGAATTTGTTGTTGAACTGGTTAGTAATTTAATGGAATTTGCATGTTTGGTTTTAGTGTGTTATCCGCTGGTTGCTTGTTTGTGTGGCTTGGTTGTGGAGGACAAGCATTTATGGGAATGCTAGTCTGAGACTAAGAGCTTATTGTTTTAAAAAAAAAAACGGGTCGGGTCGTTTCAAATATCATCAGACTTCGCTACATCATAATTCATAATGATCATCATTGAATCTAGTGAGATAAAAAATGTGAAGATTACTACAACCAAAAATCGAGCTCATATAGTAAAAAAAATTCATAAACTTATCGATAAGGTTATCATAAATAAAATTTCTTCAAACTGAAACTGTTAGATCAAATCTGAGCGAGTTACTTATGGATTTCTAACAAAGTGTGAGATACTCATGTGAATCATGATGCAAGCTTTACAAGTTACAAACAAAAATTGTCTATAAACTCTACAAGTGCGTGAATGCATCACATGTAATATTTAGGTGTCGAACAACGGAAAAGTATATAGAAATTAATAATAATAGACACTTGTGCGATTTTGTATATTACACTTTGTAAGTTGGGAGGGTTTCTAAAATAACCCAAAATTTGAAGTCAATTACAAATCTATACCCCATTTTCTCTCTCATCAAATTGTTTTCAAAAAAACCAAAACATTCAACTTATTTACGGAAATGCCATTATATCTGAATTAATTTTTTTTTTTTTGAAAATCAAACATTTGATTTCACAAACAAACACCCAATTATATCAACTTATTTACGAAAATGCCATCGCCATCAAGTTTCACAACCACCATGAACAACCAAATTGAAGCTCTTCAATGCATCTACATCTGATTTTCGTACATAAATACATCACAAACCAACTCATAACTTCCTCAACTACCATTTCATCTCCAATTTGATCCAAAACACTATGTAAATGAGCATTTGAAAAATTCTCTCACTCACAATCTCTTGAATTTCCGTGGTTTTTGCTAGATTATGTCTGAGCTTCGTAGTAAAAAGTTAGAATAGGGATTTTGTGTGTTTAAACGAGCTAAAAACAGGGATCTACGACGAAACGGAGCTAAAAACCGTATTTTCCGATCTGGTTCAGAAGAGTAGACTTCGTCGGACGTCTGCTGGTCAACGAGAGGTTAGATTTGCAATTGACTTTTTCAGATTTTTTACGTAGACTTCTCATAGAAGTCTGCTTGTGCTCCTTTATTCTCCTTTGACAACAAAAAAAAAATCAGTAGACTGCACGAGAAGTCTACTTAAAAAATGGGTTAGTTTCGCATTTGACCAAAATGTTGACTTTTTTTAGCAGACTCGGTACGCGATTCTACTAGCAGACTTCCCTTAGAGTCTGCTCGACTACGTTTAGGTTATTTTTTGCAATTGACTTTTTGTTGATTTTTTTAAGTAGACGCTATTTAAAGTCTACTCTATACGGTGAGGTTAGTTTTGCGATTGACCAAAATTTTGAACATTGACTTTTTGAAAATATTTAGAGTAGACTTCCCCAGAAGTCTGTTGCAAATTGAATTTTCAGCAGACTTCTGGGGAAGTCTACTCGTTAATTAATTTGATATTAATTCGATATTTGGTCAAACACAAAACTAACATGTTTTTTAAGTAGACTTCTTTTAGAGTCTACTCAAAAAGTCAAAAATAAGTCAATTGCAAATGTAACCTCTACTGTTCCAGTAGACTTCAACCGGCAGTCTACTAAGGTGCGTAGACTTCCGTTGGATGTCTGCTAGATATTTATGGTATTAGAAGTCTACCGCGGAAGTCTACTGTAAAAGTCAAATTGCAAATATAACCTATTTTTACAGCAGACTTCTGGAGAAGTCTACTACTAAAAGTCAACATTTTAGTCAAATGCAAAAATAACCTCGGTAGACTTCAATTAGGGTCTACTACGCAAGAAGACCTCTGTTAGAAGTCTACTGGGTTTTGCCGTAATTGCAAAAACTAACCCATTCGATAGACTTCTATGGAAGTCTACTAGTGAACGTTAAACGCAGTCTTCTGACGCAGACTGCTGGTGAAGTCTGCGTTTTTACGTTTTTTAAAAACGAATTTATAGCTTATATATAATACATTTTCAAGATTTTCTTGCTCTCACATGTGTGTTTTCTAATATGTGATCTTCTGTATGGGTTTGAGATATTTAAATGCAATATTTATGGTGTAAATCAATTTTCTTGTTTGAGTAGTAATTAGCTTTTCACGGTAGACTTCTTCAAGAGTGTACTAGTAGACGACATGGAAAGTCTGTATATATGTTTTTAGTAAAACATTATTTTAAAATTATGTATAACGAAATTTTAAGATTTTATTGGTTTCAAATGTGTGTTATATTATTGCTGTTTTTATGTACTAGTTTGACATCTTCAGCTGTAATGAAACCATTTATTTCTGATTAATTAGTTTTTTCACAGTTTAGTAGACTACCGTTGAAGTCTATGAGTAGATTGCTTGTGAAGTCTGTATTTTTAAGTTTTTTAGAAATGCATTTAAAACTTATTTATGATGGTTTTTTTGTATTTTCTTAATCTCACAGGTGTGTTATCCAATGTGTATTTTTCTGAATGAATTTGTCATATTTAGGTGTAATATTTATGGTATAAATCAATTTTTTTGTTTGAGTAGTACTTAGCCTTTCAAAGTAGACTGCTTATGAAGTTTATTCGCAGACTACTAATGAAGTTTATATTTCAAATTTGATTAAAAATATGTTCAAGTACATGTCTAATGTTCAATATCTATTTTCTAAAATTTTACTCACATCACATCATTTATAAAATTCTAAGAACCTTATTTTGTCTTACTTTTAGTTTCTACGTATAGGATTTAGTTTATCGAGTCTTACTTTTAGTTTCAAGTATAAGATTTGGTTTATCGAGTCCGAGTGATGTTTTGCTGAATGATGTTTCTTAAAGTAGTGAAGTGAAGTTGTTGAGGTTCCAAAAAAATAGTAGTGAAGTTGTCATGCATATTTTTATTTACTTTCCATAGCATGAGTCCTACTATTAAGACGACGAGTATTGAGTTTTTGATATGATGAATTTTTCATCAAATTGAATCACAATAGGTTTGAGGAAAAACACAATGGTTGGATTATAACAAAACAAAATCTCATTCTTATTTCCCAACAAATGGAAGAGATTGAAGTAGCTAACAAGACAATAAACATTTAGCCTTTTGGTAAAGAACAACAAGGTTTCTATCGTCAAATGGAGATTACACTACACGACCATGACCATATAAATCTTAGTTTTGCTAACCAAGACCTGCTGCATGTTGAACAATAAGGAAGCAGCACAATCCACAATCTGCAATAAGAAAAGATAGCCATTAAACATTAAAATGAGGTACCACTCAACACCATCCATACATGATGAAAGAGAAGTAATTGGACCATTATCTTAATGGAGAATCTGATATTAATCTAATCATTAAAACACAAGTAAGAAAGACGAAAAAGTACCGATTTTGATTGAACTAACACGAAGACCACAAGCTTTAAGAAGAACACCAATACCACTTGTTGTTGCTCCTTTACCTAAGCCACTCACAACGCCATCCATACATGATGAAAGAGAAGTAATTGGACCATTATCTTAATGGAGAATCTGATATTAATCTAATCATTAAAACACAAGTAAGAAAGACGAAAAAGTACCGATTTTGATTGAACTAACACGAAGACCACAAGCTTTAAGAAGAACACCAATACCACTTGTTGTTGCTCCTTTACCTAAGCCACTCACAACGCCACCTGTTACAAGCACATACTTCATCATTGGTCCAACAAGTAAGGATTATAGCAAAAGCTACTACATTTTCATTTCAATCAAACCCAAGAAGCGGAATAAACATACAAAAGTCAAACTTAATGCACTAACCAAAATCAGTCACTATGTAACAATCATAAGAAAAATTAACAAACCATTGGATACTTATAATGCATGAGAGGTTTAAAAGTACTAGCACCACCATAAAGAGCTACCTTTGGCTTGTGAAGTGTAACCAAGTAAGTTCCTAAAGGAGACCATTGTACAAAGCTCTCCGTCCAATTCTGCAAAATTGAATCTCATATAATCAAACCATCATAGCCTTACATGTAACCGATATAAATCATATATATACACATTTTAATTTACTTGAAGCTTATCAACAGATTCAGACTTCAAATGCTTTGTATCATTCCATAAAACCTCAAATGTTTTGTATCATTCAGATCCATCAAACAAACGACATTTAGAGTTAATTCAATGGCTGCGTTTTTTGGCAGGAAACATCGACTTCAATTAACACACTCAAAGTGTGTGTTTACACATGGAACATATCAAAACATTGTATGCTAATCTATAAAGGACTAAAACAATGAGGTCTCAACAAGTACTAGATTAAACATTGACTAATCCAAACTCTTTCTATATCGACACCAAAAATCAGTGGCTTAAGATTCCAAATAATGATCTCACGTAGGAGACACGCAGAGATCAAAGAATGAAAAAGGAAACTATACTTATTAGACTTCTTATAAAGTCTACTATACTTAGTAGACTTCTTATAAAGTCTACTCTACTTAGTAGACCTCTGATGAGGTCTACTAAGTAGACCTCTGATGAAGTCTACTTAGTAGACCTCTGATGAAGTCTACTTTCCGAAAATTTAGATATCTACTAAACATGCTCACCCCGTTTCCATTTCGATCATAGCCATAGCCTAGGGTTTTCGATTTCGATCTGAATCGAATATGTAGAGAGAGAGAGAGACAAATAGATGAAAGAAGAAAACAAGATCTGTTCAATAATAGAGGAAGATCGTACCTTGTAGAAAATCAAACCACCATATCTCACTGTAAATCTCTGCAATTTTTTAAAAAGAGACAGATTAGAGAAAAAAATACATACAAAGAGAAAGAGAGAAAGAGATGTCGGTGGCTAACCACGGTGGAGGCAGCGATGAGATGGCGGTCAGTGAGATCGGGGGAGGCATAAACTGGTTTCGAACGGTGGTCATGTGTAGATCTGAGAGAGAGAGAGATTTCTAGAATAAGAAAAAAGAGATGAGGCGGCCGTAAGTTTCTAGCAAAAAAATTAGGGCTTCCAAATGTAATTTTCGTTTATATAGGAAGATACTCAAATCCGGTTTGGTTAAAAATCTGGTTAGGTTAAAAATCTGGTTAGGTTAAAGATCCGGTTAGGTAGACTTCGTTTGCATTCTGCTAAACCCTAAACTTTCCACGAAACCCTAAATTTAAAGTAGACTCTATCAGAAGTCTACTTATTTGAGTAGACAACTAATGAAGTCTACTATAATTTCAACGAAATCCTAAACTCGAAGTAGACTCTATCAGAAGTCTACTAGTTTGAGTAGACTACTAATGAAGTCTACTATCCGATAACGTAAATTGACTATTTTCAATGATTATTCAAAAGTCCAAATAAAAACTTATACAAAACGGTCAAAAAGTTTAATATATTCACAAGTTAACACTTTTATGCAAATTTGACATTTTAAAGATAAAAATGATAAACCCTAAATCTAACCCTAAGTGTAAAAACATGTTTGCAACCTATAAATGTCACATTGTTACCCATATTTCATACTCGTAATTCGGTCAATTACGCCAAATGATGAAAACCTTGTCAAAATTTTACATCATCTTATAGTTAATTCAACTTAAAAAGTCAAACCCTACACTACGGGTTATAAAACGAAACCCTAAACCATTCAAACACTAAACCCTAAACCATAAATAATAATCTAATTCCTAAAACTAAACCACTACAACCGTAAATAAACTCATAAAACCTATAAATATCAAACATTAAACTACCAACATATAACCACATCAATATTTAAACAAATGGTTATGAAGTACCTTGTTTGGTAACTCTTTGTTTAGTATAGTATGTATTCATTCATAACCTAATTTGTCTTTGTAAGTTTAATTTGTGAAATTTTATGAAATTTTATTTTTCATACTTCACAATTATTTATAGTTTGGTCATCAACCAAAATTTTGTATCAAAATATTTTTTGTTAATTTATAAATTTAAATTTGAAATATAATTATATAGTAGACTTCTAGAGAAGTCTACTATACCACAAAGTAGACATAATTTGTCTTTGTAGGTTTAATATGTGAATTTTTATGCAATTTTATTTTTTATACTTCACAATTATTTATAATTTGGTCATCAACCAAAATTTTTTATCAAAATATTTTTTTGTTAATTTATAAATTTAAATTTGAAATATAACTATATAGTAGACTTCTATAGAAGTCTACTATACCACAAAGTAGACATAATTTGTCTTTGTAGGTTTAATTTGTGAATTTTTATGCAATTTTATTTTTCATACTTCACAATTATTTATAGTTTGGTCATCAACCATAATTGTTTATCAAAATATTTTTTGTTAATTTATAAATTTAAATTTGAAATATAATTATAGAGTAGACTTTCCAAAGAAGTCTACTGAACCCTAAAGTAGACTTTACATAGAGTCTACGCGTTGGATTTCGTGTGGAAGTCTATGAATAGACTTCCACATTACGTAGCAGACTTCTCTAGGGATAAAACAGTCATTATGACCTGCGGGTTTTTTTTTTGTCATAAAGGTTGTAGTTGTAATTTCACTACCCCTTTGGGTTAGTTTTCACAAACATGAGATATGTGGGTTACCCATGTAGTTAAAATCAAATTATGGGTCAAACCAAGCAATTCCCCCTTGTAAGTTAGTATTTCCTAATCCTCACATTACCGTAGCAATAATTTACAAAATGTCAATCTAAATAGCGGAAGCAAAATGGCTGATGAGATTGTTTCCCAAATGACGTAGCGGAAGCTAAATAGATGTAAATATCTTATTTAATCTAAAAATACCTAAGAATATAAAATATCTAAAATTGACTTGAGTTTTGTTGATTTGAAAGATATATATATATATATATATATATTTCAAGATTTTCTTGTCACAAAATTTAATGTTGATGACAGACTGGAAGGTCTCATTTGTGTCTGATTTGAGGCCTTACCACAGAATTGTGAAAACCTCTGATGTAGCACAAAGGGATAAAAAAAAAAAAGAATTGCGAAAACCAGTCATTTTTGTTTCTGACACCTACAAATTGTAGGATATACAAAACTAATACATATATAGCTTAAGATTCCTAAGCTGATACAATTTTACTTTAAAATAAGATTGCTAGAGTTATATTTAAACCGCAAAGTCCAAATGTAAACGTTCCAACCGTTTCTACTGTGGATTCCACGCTTACTTTCGGTCTGTGAGGTTAAATTTATCCGGTGATCGGTGCGTTAGTCAAGGAGGCTCAAAATATATATATTTACGGACCTGCAAATCACCACGTGATCTTTCTCCGTGTTTTGTTTTCACTCACACAGCAGTGGCGAATCTAATGCATGAGGAGCAGGTGCACTTGTCCACCATGGATTATTTAATTTTCTTTAAGCATTTCATATTAATTGGTTTAATGCCCCTAATAATTTTCAAAACAATTAGCTTAATGCCTCCCATAAAAAAAAATATTTGCATACGCAATACTAATTTTTTTTGGGAGAATTGGATAAGTACCCTAAATTTGTTTGAAAATTTGAAAACTATACCAAATTTGTTAACATTTGAACACTACCCTATATTTAGTTTGAAATGATATTATTACTATTAGGTTATTAGTTAATCATTAATCATTCTAATTTTTTTAAAACAAAACAATTTGATTTTTCAGTTTTAAGTAAAAATAAAAATAATTTTTAAAATTGATATATTTAAAATAAATCGATAGTGCAAAATAAATCGATGAATACAAGAAATTAAGTCGACGAACATAAAAACAATAAGTCAATGGTTATCTAGGTCGACAAAGAAAAAAGTCAACTAAAACAAATATAAATCAACAGTTAAAAAGAAGTTGACGAATCTGAAAATTAAGTCGACGAACACAAAAACAATAAGTCAGTGGTTATATAATTCGACAAAGGAAAAAGTAAACCAAAATAAAAATATAAATCCATAGTTGAAAATAAATCGACGAATCTGATGATTAAGTCGACCAACATAAAGAAAATAAGTCAATGGTTATTTAAGTCGACAAAGAAAAAAATCAACCAATACAAATATAAACCCATAGTTGAAAATAAGTCGACCAAGTTGAAAATTAAGTCGACGAACATAAAAAAATAAGTCAATAGTTTAAATAAATCAATAGAGCAAAAAATCAACGAAGAAAATATAAATCAACTGTGTCAAATAAATCAACTTACTTAATTATAATTTTAGTTGGAAAAATTATGATTAATTAACCATATAGTTTTTTTGTTTTAAAAAATAAATATGAGTTGTTAATAAATTGAACTTAAATTTAAAATTTACACTAAACAATTTTTAATTATGAACATATTTTATATGATAATTTGTTCAATATTAAGGGTAGTTTTCCAATTTTGTAAAATTTGGTATACTTTTCTAATGTTCAACAAATTTTAGGGTATACAATCCAATTTTTTCAAAATTTTATGTTGAAATGATTTTTTAGTAGGTCATTCATCTTTAAATTACTTCAGAAAAGATAAATGCACTTCTTCTTCTTTTTGAAAAAGAGATAAATGCACTTTAATGATATAAATGTTAGTGTATGTTGAATGAGTTTTAGAATTCATTATGAACTGATACAAGTGAAGCAGTTTTCTGAAATGGTTCCTGAAGCAGTTACGAAGTGCTACAGAGCAGAAATGGATTGGACTTGAAGATATGGGCTTGGGCCGACGAATCTACAAGCTAAGTGACATAAAATATACTTAGCTTGGAGAGGATTTAGGAAGAAGAAGATTTCCATTTATCATTAGAAAAGATTATGATAAGATGGATATTGTAGAAGATTTGATATCTTCCAAAACTTGGAGAACAAGGCTAGGGTTAGCCGTCAATTCCTATTGAGTATAAATAGGAGGTGAAAAACGTGGCTGCATGTCAACACAAGAGATCATATGTCTTAGCAAGTGGATTTAAGGTTGTTCTAACAAAAAGGAGATCTTATATCAAAGGGGCTAAGGGGTAGTGAGTGGTTCACAATATCATGTGTGATTTGTGAACGCGTGAGACTAGGATTGAAGTTGGTGAGTGAACTTGTAAAAGCACTTGTCGTTTGATCTAGTATAAACGTTTGAGAAAAGAACCCCTTTGTAGTTGTGTGTTCTGTATCTGTTGCAGTATTGTGTTCTGTATCTGTTGCAGGTCTGTGTTCTGAATCTGTTGCAGGTCTGTGCTCGAATCTGTTGCAGGTCTGTTTTTTCTGGCTGTAGCACAGTGTTGTATTCGTCTGCCTGTAGCTGTAGCTTAGCAGCTGTTGCACCTGCTCTTTGTTACAGGTCGCAGTACTCTCTGTAGTAGCAGTTAATACATCTTCAATTGGTATCAGAGCGGGCACTTGTCTGTACTAGTACAGGTGAGATCCTGTGGAGAAGATGGTAAGCTATCAAGATCTCGTTAATAGTTCGAAAGTGATTTTAGATTCAGACAACTATGGTTTTTGGAAGTCAAGGATGAAGGTCATAATTGGAGGGATTGATGTCTTGGCTTGGAGAGCAGTTCTGGTTCAATGGACAGCTCCTACAGTTCTTGATGCAGCAGGAGTCAGGCTACCCAAACCGGAGGAGACATGGACTGTGGACGAGTTGAAGAAGGCTAAGTACAACTCCAAAGCTCTCTCAGCCATTCACAGCAGTGTGACAAAGAAGACTTTTAAACTGATTCAAGGTTGTGAGACAGCTAAAGAAGCATGGGATCTGCTACAGCTTCACTTTGAAGGAACTCAGAAGGTCCAGAACTCGAGAAAGGACATGCTGGCTACAAGATTCAAAAATTTAAAGATGGAAGAACATGAATCTATCTCTGATTTCAGCTCCAAGTTGAAATCTCTGTCACAAGAAGCTGTAACACTTGGAAAGAGGTACAATGATACAAAACTGGTGAAGAAATTTCTGCGTTGTCTTCCTGCGAAGTTTATGGCGTACAAGTCAGCATTGAATGTGTCTCATAACACGGAGGAACTCAGTTTTGCTGAGGTAGTTGGCATGCTACATGCTCATGAGATGGAGTTGGAAAGTGCAACAGGAGACATAACACCAGGGGAAGGAATATTGCTTGAATCTGATGATGAAGATACCGTGAGTTTGCTGGCCAGAAAGTTTGATCGAGCCTTGAGGAAAGTGGAGCAAGGGCAAAGCAAGAGAAGGTTCAAATTGATCAAGAAGCATCCTGAAATAGACATAGACTCTAAGATGTCTAAAGTACAATGCTACGAGTGCAAGGGTTTTGGTCACTTCAAAACAGATTGTCCCACTGTCAAGATACGTGAAATAAGGTGTGTTGGATGCAAAGGTGTTGGCCATACCCAACTGGAGTGTGTGAACAATCAGAAGCAAAGCAAACGAAGCTCTATGCATACTGATTCAGAAGAGGATAGTGAGGATGAAGAAGAGTTGAGTAACTTTGTTGCATTCTTAGGCATCACTGAGTTTGATGAAGGTGAAGAACTCTCAGAATCAGAATCTGATGGAGAACATGAGGATGACCTTATTAATAGCTACAAGGAGGTATGTGAGACATTAATCAGGCTTGGACGAGAGAACACGTTACTGATACAGGAGAAACGACGTCTTGAAACACTGGTTGAGTCAATACAAGTTGAGCTACAAGCTGAAAAGAAGCTTAGTCAGGAGAGTGTGTTACTGATTAAAGAGAAGCTGAAGCTTGCAACCAAAGCTGACCTGTTGCAGAAGGAACTGGATGCTGAGAAAGAAGTGTCTGAACAACTTCAAGCGCAATTGGATCTGCAGTACAAGAAAATCCACATGTTTGCTGGGACAAAACAACTTGACAAAATCTTGTCATATGGACGAACTGAAAAGTCGTACAGTGGGTTGGGATACAGTGGAAGAAATGCATCAGAGACTGAAAATATTAAGTTTGTGTCAGCAGGCTTCTTACATTCCACAGAACACAGAACGCAAAGTACTACAGTGCAGAGACAGAGCACAGTGGAGAGACATGGTACTGTGCAGAGACAGAGTACAATGAAGAGACATGGTACAGTGCAGAAACAAGGGTGTTACTTCTGTGGAAAGCATGGGCACATAAAGAAGTGCTGTTACAAATTCTGGAACAAGATAAAGAAGCTGAGGCAGCAAGGGAAATTCTTCTGGAATGGATGGAGGAGTCAGATATGGGTCAAGAAAGAAGATCTATTGTCGATTGTGTCAAAACGTGCACCTGTCACGAAAACAGAGCTGAATCTGCAGTGCAACTTGGCGTGTGTTTCAGAAGAAAGAGAGAACACTGGTATGTGGCATTTTGAAAGTGGCAACTCAAGGCATATAACTAGAGACATAAGTAAACTGCAGAACCTAAACAATGTCAAAGGAGTAGAGGTGACTTTCAGAGACAGAGATCATGGAGTGCTTCAGCACAAAGGAGGAGACAAGGTTAGGTGTGGATCAAACTACAAGGAAAAGCATGTCAAGGATCAACAAAAGAAGGTACATGGCATTGAATCAAAGTCAGTACTCAATGGTACAAAGAAGGTTGCTTGTTCAAAGGAGAACTCTGGTTTAAATGATCAATCTAGTCCAAAGGAGCAGTCTGGTTCAGCTGAGCAATCTAGTTCAGAACGAGCAGTGGTACAAACAACAAGAGGAGTGAAGCTGAATTTCAAGGAAATGATTCGATTAGCAACAAGCCTTGTGGAAGCTCTTGAAGGACAAGTCATGACCAAGTTGTAGCATTCAAGCAGGGGGAGAATGAAGATTGATGAACAACTAGATGAGTATACAATCAAGGGGGAGTTTAAAGTTCATCAAAGAGGTGCTTGAATTATAAAACTCAGTCATCAAGGGGGAGATTGTTAGTGTATGTTGAATGAGTTTTAGAATTCATTATGAACTGATACAAGGGAAACAGTTTTCTGAAATGGTTCCTGAAGCAGTTACGAAGTGCTACAGAGCAGAAATGGATTGGACTTGAAGATATGGGCTTGGGCCGACGAATCTACAAGCTAAGTGACATAAAATATACTTAGCTTGGAGAAGATTTAGGAAGAAGAAGATTTCCATTTATCATTAGAAAAGATTATGATAAGATGGATATTGTAGAAGATTTGATATCTTCCAAAACTTGGAGAACAAGGCTAGGGTTAGCCGTCAATTCCTATTGAGTATAAATAGGAGGTGAAAAACGTGGCTGCATGTCAACACAAGAGATCATATGTCTTAGCAAGTGGATTTAAGGTTGTTCTAACAAAAAGGAGATCTTATATCAAAGGGGCTAAGGGGTTGTGAGTGGTTCACAATATCATGTGTGATTTGTGAACGCGTGAGGCTAGGGTTGAAGTTGGTGAGTGAACTTGTAAAAGCACTTGTCGTTTGATCTAGTATAAACGTTTGAGAAAAGAACCCCTTTGCAGTTGTGTGTTCTGTATCTGTTGCAGTATTGTGTTCTGTATCTGTTGCAGGTCTGTGTTCTGAATCTGTTGCAGGTCTGTGCTCGAATCTGTTGCAGGTCTGTTTTGTCTGGCTGTAGCACAGTGTTGTATTCGTCTGCCTGTAGCTGTAGCTTAGCAGCTGTTGCACCTGCTCTCTGTTACAGGTCGCAGTACTCTCTGTAGTAGCAGTTAATACATCTTCAATAAATAGTCAAATTAATTTTTTTAAATCTCTCCTGCACTATTCAGAATTCAAAATGTTACACCCGTTGATCAATTATTCAGCATGAGGTTTGTTGATTTAGTTGACTAGGTGCTCTTTCACATGCAATTGTTCAGTACCTTTCTTTTCATTGTTGGGTAAGAGGAAGTTCAAATTTGAGTGAGTTCGCGAGTGTGACAACCGTAACATTTTACACATGTCTATTTGAAACTATAAAATGTTTAGTAAAATATGATCATAGATATAAATTATCAATTTAAGTTTTTATTTGGTAGATTTAAAGAGTTATATATATATATATGTGTGTCTATATATTAGTTTTAATTTAATATATTTAATTATATATTCATGAAGATATCTAAAATTTCAATTGGTAGCTTCACAAAATATTATGAGTTTTATCTTTTTAATAAAACTAAATATAAAAAGTTTTTATATATATACCCTTCATTTCTGGTGTGTAGTTTTTGGAACTTGGAATATGTTACTTTGTTGTACATTTGTTTTGAAAATCATAATTTGACACAAAGGCATTTATTGTGAATACTAAATTTTTGAAATTTATTTATTTTATCAAAATAAAGACAAAAGATCAGAGAAGATGTGATAGATCATTAAAAGAGAAAATAAAATTAAGAGAGGAGATATATTACTCTTAAATTTATATATGTATATATTTTATTTTTTTGAACAACAATATCTATATATATAAACAAATGATGTCATCTAATATATTTTTAGATACTTACAGATCCATTACTATTTATTTCAATTACTTTTCATAAATATATGCTATAAAATCCTTTATTATATTAAACGATGGATAAGAACTCTTAAAGCAGTAAACCATCATCCCTATAAATTACAAACGTAGCTACAAAATCTACACATGCATCAAGTTATTTCACTTGAAAGATAGACATGATTGGATTCAAGGATATAGTTCTTCAAGCAAAGAAAATCGTCGTTAAAAGGATATCGCTTTTAAGGCAAATATTCGATGTACGAAAAGGTCACTTCACGGTATATGTAGGAGAAGACGAAGAAGAGACGAAGAGATTTGTGGTTCCAGTCTCTTATTTGAAACATCCTTTGTTCCAAGCTTTGTTGCATCAAGCAGAAGATCAATTTGGCACAGATCATCAGAGGAAGTCCCTCACGATCCCTTGTGCTGAAGATGTCTTCATTGACGTCACTTCTCGTCTCAATCGTTTTAAAATTACTAGCTAGTGCTAAATTGATTAATTAAGTATTGGTATCAATATTTGTTTAGTTTCATCATCAGTATCGTAAAGTGATGAATTATTTGTATTTGTAAATGCAGCCTGTGTAAATGAGCGGGCTCAGCCTTAAGGAAACAATAAGATCAAAATCAAAATGTATAAAAGAAAGAACATAAAAATAAAAAAATTAATTATTTTTACCAATATTACAAATGTATTTAGTTCCTTTTAAAAGTTCTTCCAGATTTCATTTTTTTTAACCATGGACGCAAAATTTAGATATTGTAATAAAAAATGGTATTCAGAAATTTATTTTTTACTAGATTAGCACCCGTATAGTATGCGGGTATTAGATATTGAAATTGATTGTCTATATAGTTTTGATCCTTATAATTATATTCTAAATTAAAAACCGTATAAGTAGATTCTAAATTGAAACCCGTATAATTGTATTCTAAATTAAAACCCGTATAAGTAGATTCTAAACTGAAACCCTTATAATTATATTTTAAATTGGAACCCGTATAATTATCAATTTATTTATCATTAAATTTCATTTTGTTAACCGCAAGATAAAAAATAGAAATTAGTTCAAATCACCATAAAAAATGCGTTTGATCCACAATATTCACATAAAGACCCGCGTTATAGATTACCATAACTTTTTTTTTTTATAAAGATATATTACCATAACTACACATGCATGTGTTTTGTATTTGTTTTTCTATGCATGCCTCTTCTAAATATATCTATGCATGAATCTTCTAAATAATTTAGGAACTTATTTGATTATTTAGTAACTTATTTGTTTTTTTCTATTGCATAATCATTTTTTCATGAATTTTTCTAGTTGTATAAATAACTTTTTCCAATTGCATAGATATTAGATAAATCCATTAAAAATGGATACTTTTACATTTTTCAATTGCATAAATAATGTATAAAGTGACATTTTTTCTTATTTACCTTTTCTTTTGGCTTATTATTTTCCTGTTAAATTATACTACAATTTGATTTGAAAAGTAATTATGTAGATAAGGAAAAACTATAATTTGCATTTGACACATGTCACAATCTAATTTAACAATAAAACATGTCGCGATCTCGTGAGTTACAATTTTGCTTACGTGTCACGCTTTCGTCAAACGACCTCTCCTTTATATAATACAATTCTTTTCTTTTCTCTATAATTTTTTTTTTTTTCGTTAGGTTAATGTTCTCGCTATCTATTCTTTCTATACTTTCAGTTTGTTTTTTACCACTTGTATATCCTCTCGGTTTCTTACTTAATTTTTATATATGTAGTTTGGACTATTAATTTTATTTTATTTTATTTTCTAATTAGTGTAGACTATTATAAAAAATTTATAATTAGTTTGAACTATTAGAATTTTTCTTTTTTACTATTTAGTTAGTTATTTATAAAAAAAATTTGTTAGTTTTCTATTTTTCATTTTATTTCTAATTAATTTTAACTAATAAAAAATTTCTTTTTCACTATTTACTTAGTTATTTAACATTTTTTTTGTTAGTTTTCTATTTTTAATTTTTTTACACATGTCATCTTCTCGATCGATATTAGACATATGTCACCATCTAATGAGTTACAATTTGGACAAACTCTCTTTTATATAATAAGATTCGAAAACTAGACCGAACAATACTCAATATTCAATAATTTATTTTAAAAGGTGTTATCTATGTAAGTGTTTATTTTTGTATATGAAAATTAGGTGTGTAGATAGGAAGGTAATCTTTGATTAATATTCAAGGTACAGTCCCCTGATATGTTTGAGTATAGTTCTTACTATGCTAATATGAGATTTCAATAGTATCTTCACATCCAAAGGCTAACTCTGTTAATATCTCTGAATTTCATGAGATCTATCTTCGAATTCTATTCTTTTAAAGGTATCATATCCTTTTCAGACCCAACAAAAAATTGTTGAATTTTTATGTGAGTTTATGTACTGTTCTGTATGAGATGTATCTAGCTATCTTTAAGTAGATGAATTTCTAGTGTGACCAAAAAGAAAATAGATGAATTTTCTTCGTGCATTGTATAAATTTCTGAACTCCAGTAAGCAAGGTAAGATATAATCTTATACATATTATTAAAAAAAAGCAAACAAATCGACAGAAAAAGAATCTTAGATTAATTTATCAGAAAGTGAATTCTTTACAAATGAAATGGTTAAAAGAACTCACGAGATCTTTTTAGAACAAAAATTGAAAGAGACTTACTTAGTATCTCAATCTCGAGTTATTTTCCTTAGGTACAAAAGAAAAACACATAAATAAACTTGATGAATATTTTGATGATCAGTGATCTCCCTTATCATCATGAACCATTTAGAATAGAAGCTAGAGAAGTGAAGTAATGTTCAGTGCAAGGGATGGTTAGCCCTCCCATTGGATGATCGAACCCAAACTCTTCTTCTGCGAGGTTCAACAAACTTTGGAACAAGTGATGGTTCAAATACGATATAGGTATCACAAATCTCTTCTTTTGATAACTTTCCCCCACGTAGACGGCCACATGACCCTTTGGGACATTATTAGTACCCGACATGGCTAAGAGGCTCGCGATTCTTGCTGATAAGCTTCTTTGAAGCTTTTGCTTGGCGTGAGATAGTCCAATCAATTGAATACCCATCTTTGAGGAGAAATGCAAGTAGCTACAAAGGGAGATCTTGAAAGAAAAAAACTTAACGTGATGAATATTTGAACAAGAATGTCTTGAAATGGATTAGGTTTAGTTTGTAAGCAAGTTTCTCTAAGTGTGTAAGTATATATAATGAATTTAAAGAGACTGTGACCGCAAGTTATTGAAGAGTAATAGTTTGCGGAACATATCAGGTGGAGCTAATGGATGAAGTTCACATGCTTATGCCTTGTCCTTTTAGAAACCACTTTGTTTTTTCTTTCTTTTTGGTGAAACATGTTTATAAGACCCTACCATTCTCTAGTATGAATTATAATTAGACCCTACCATCTCTTATAGGAATAGAACCAAAATAAGTAAGTAGAAACAAAATACAATCAACTTGTAAGAAATTGTTACTTTTGATAAAGACGTTCTACATTCCAATATATACACTGCAATGTTATTAGATACTAAACTTGAGTGATTTGACGTACCATATTAAGTAAACTGTTTCATATTATGACCTTTTTTGTTTGTGGGGTGATGTATACGATCGATCATAGTCACATATCATTATAACATAGGCCACAGCCCACATGCAAGAAGTAGAGAATAAATCATTGAGGAAACATGGATTTATCCCATCGCTTCTTTATGCAAAGATTAAATTCAATCCCTAACGACGCGTACTGGATGGACTTATATCGTTTTACTATACTTAAAACAGTTATGAATATGAGTAAATAGGTTCCATTGGCTACTTGCCTATACCAAAAAATTTGGCATTTTAGATTAGGAGGATTTCTTGAGTTATGCATCTTGTTACAGCGCATAATTAGTATTATTTATTTTCGTTAGGGTCTTTAGAGATTTTTAATAGTTTTTAATATTTTTTTAATAAATAATCTGTTTAATTAGACCTATATAGTATTCAGTTTTTTTTTTACAATAAAAAAAGTTATATATCTCTTGTGTTTTGTAGTTCTATCGAGATCTCAACGAATTCAGAAATATTTGATATATTCGAAACTTCATATATTAAACTCATATATCTGCTACTATAAAGCTACGTCACATCTTTTCGCTAAATATTTTGGATGTTGTGTAATCCGACGTCCATACAGAAAGTAAATCGACATGCCTAAAAATTTATTAGTTATAAGGAAACTCCTTAAAAGTATTTCACATATGTATTTTTTATGCTAGTTTGACCGAGATTTTGTGCTTCTAATCTAAATCGTTAATTTTATGGTTTCTCATTATCTAGGTTGCATAGAAACGGAAGCGAAACGTTTGAAAACGCAGAAACAATATTTTAAAAAAAATTAGGAAACTGATACGTTTTAGAAACACACACATACATGCAAATATATATATATATATATATATTTATTTATTTTGATATTAAAATGAATTTGAGTAACATAAATATTAAACTAATAACAAATTATAATACAAAACCTAAAAGTTATGATAATTTTGTTGTTTTTAACCTATAAATGCAATCTTTGTTCTTAAACTTTCCAAACTATTTAATTATTACATAAATCATAAATTTTCGCCGTATTTCTAAAACGAAATCGAACGTTTCTGTCGTGTTCTCAAATTAAGATTTTTAGGAAACGAGTTTCCGTGGTGTTTCCAAAATGAAAATAAAATTTCCGTCGAGTTTCCAAATTAAATTATTTTAGGAAACGTGTTTCCAAGGAGTTTCAGTTTCCGAAACATTTCTGAAACGAGAAACGCACCTCGGACGGAGTTTCCATGTAACATACCTCATTATATAGAGCGAGACAATGAAAAGAGAGAAAAACAAATAGTTTATGAATATTTATATTAGTAATAGTGATGTCTATGCAACCGGTAACAATCATACTAATTAATTGGGTTTCGTCTGTCCCTAATTCAAAGGCATTTTAGCCCGGTTTATAATAACTTTGACCAACAAGTGTAAGACATTGTTAGAATTATATTATTATTATACATCGTCAAGATATTTGAATGTACAACAACTAAAATTTATTTCAAATTGCTTAATTGATATTTTTCAGCCGTGGAAAAAGTTAAATTATTTGGGAACAAAAGCATCTGCATTTGTTGCAACCACTGTAGATAATGGCTTCATATATAAGATGAATTGAACGTACCCATAAAAAAAGCAATAACGAAAAAAGCTAAATGAACAAAATCCAAAATTCTTTGAGACAAGTGCAACTAATTGTTTTGTTTAGTTGTTTCTCACTATCAACATAAAGACTGTCCCTATATATCTACCAACTCATATGTCTTGCTTTCTTTTTAAGTGGCTATACTACTGAACATTAAATAAGGTGACTTCATTCACAAATTTTAAATATCATTTGAATAAAATAACAACGTTTTAATATTCATAGATTTTTTGTTGGTTTCGTTTCAGCCGAGACGTAGATCACCATATCAAATTTGTACAACTTTCGGTGCAAGTAGTACTCTTATTTTTCTATGAAACAAAAAAAAGTCGCGACATGTGAGCGTATTCAAAATATACTTAAATTTGATTACAAGCAAGTGTTACGAAATCAAGTTAAAGAACCACAGGATGTTTGTTTCAATATTTCAAACTTTAATATAATATACATATGGATTTTTAAGTTTTTAACTATTCATTGCAAGTCTACATGCCACATGTGATTCAGAGGCATATGCAACTCGCAAATGTGCAAGAAAGCTTCCGATAGCTAAAATATTATCAATTTTTTCCACTTGCTAAAAACCAAATTCAAACAAAATATTTAGATTAAAATAGAAAACCGAAATATCCAATTATTATTGATGTTATGTCCTCGTGACCTCTTGACCTTATATGACATATAATGGAGGTCAAAAAGGCAAATAAAATTATTGGGCCTCGAAGCTTTATTAATTGGGTGGATTATCTGAATATGTTAGTGTTTGGCAGCTACGTACAACACGAGGGGCTTCATCATCAACTCTCTGACTCTCTACGTTTGACTGATAAAAGCTAAATGTTATTGGAAGATCTTGTGACGGTCCATTCGTGGATATTCATGTTTCTGCAATTTTATTTTCGTGCCTTTACACCTATCTTTTTTTTCTTCCGGATAATGGCTTCTCATATGAAATAATTAGAGAGCATGTGATGTGACCCACAAAATTATAGAGGGAGCGTTTGATATACGAGAACTTTTCAAACAGAAATCAACAGATATGAGACTTTTTTCTTGGGTTAGAAAGAAATAGTAACTTTGATCATTCTAGTGCCGAAGCGGTAAATAACCCTTTTATCCGAATATACTTAGTATCAAACTGAAATAAATCATACGGTACATATGTAACATATCCTTTTTTTATCTCACCAAGCAAGAAATCTGGTTTTTTAGTCCATGACCTTGAATTGAAAACCCGTTTTTGCAAATGTAAATCATCATTTTGCAAACGGTTTGAACTCAAATTAAGCAGCTAAGACACTATTTTAATCAGCTGATCTTAATATTGAGGTGGAAAAATGTTTTTGTAGTTGCATATATAAAAATGTATAATCTAAATTAACAAAACTAGAACCATATAAATTTTTGAAAGATAAAAAACAAGGATATTAGAGCCTTAGAGGACGACCAATGGTAGATAAGTAAAGTTAAATACAATACTGTATAATGTTTATTGGAAAAATAAGAAGCAAATTCTGAAGGAACCAAAACTTGTAACACAGTCCGGACTCAAATTTGGCATCGTGTTATGTTTGCTTTGATTTCTCTCCGAAATAATGACCTAAACATCCAAATTGGAAAAGTATGACATAAAAAAAACGAAAATATCACAACTTGAAGTTGAATGATATCGACTTTGAAGCTGCTCTTCTGACATTTCCGTGTTCGATCCAGGCTTCTCCCCTTGTGGGATTAAAATGTCAGCAGAAGCTATACTCCTCCCTTAAATAAAAATGACAAAAAAACAAAATGGATCTACTTAACCTTGGGCCGGACATATATAAAACAATAGCCCAAAAATAATTTACACATGGGATATAAAGTAACCAAGAAAGTCGAAAACCTAATTTCAATATTGTTGTTCTAATAGCTCTCGCTCACAAAACGATCATGTATATAGTAGCGTCTAAGAGCTGTCTTTCGATGTTCGAAAGGTGTGTATTTTTTTTATTTTTTTTGTGGTTGAATCATATACCAACGAATTCATCGTAAACTAGCAAACCAGATGACTCGTAAGTCGTAACGAATCTCCAACATCTTTCTAAATGAACGTCCCACGAATCCTTAATATATGTTTTGAACAGTTACCATATAATTTCTAATTTGCATGTGTAAATGATGATGAAAACAAAATTGTGAAACATGACTTACTGTAAACAAACAATAATTAAAATATATAGTTCATAGAATTGGTTTAGTTTGCTTTCTCCCAAAGGATACGTTGATCTTTCGTATGTTTCGTAGATATTTATGAAAAATACGATTATTTTATTCCAAAAATTTAAGATGTGATAAGAAATTCTTCGGTTTATTAAAATTTAATATGTATGTAACCAAGACATCTAGTGAAGACCAAATAGTTTTAAACTTCGATAATCTCTTGTAGAAATTGTATTTCAGCGTTATTCGATAGGTGAGATAGATGATGCTGATCTATTTTAGTCTTTGAGATTAATAAAAAAATACTCTAACTTAATTTTGTTTTGTTTTATTGTTTATAACATAAATATCATCACATCAATGACTACGCAAGACAAGAAAAATATCATATTTAACATTATAACAGTTAAATAAAAAATGTGTTTATCACCATATTGTAATACGCAGTGTTCTAAAATGCGGCTTACGCGGGTGCCTAGGCGGCGCTTGGGCGCTATGCGGATGCCGGGTGCCACGATTTTTAATATACGGTGATTTATGCGCTTCTTAAAAATACGGATGTTTATACGGTTTAGGTGGACGTTTACGCGGTCCAGGCGGACGTTTATGCGGTTTACGCGGATGCCTAGGCGGCCATATAGAAAAATTAAAAATGAGATTTTTTTTTATCATATTGTATACTAAAAAATTTTCATAAGCAATATTAAACTTATTAGTTAAATTCCTTTAAAATATAAGTTTAGAAATTATATATTTATCAATATAGATATATTTTATGACTATAGTTTTTGAAATTATATTTGAGATTATATGTATTAAAAAATTATGCGTTTTTTATTTTTAATTTTATATCTGAGACTATATTTAAACTCTTTCATTTCTAAATATAAGATATATTTATGTTTATAGATATATATAAACCTAATATATAACTATCCGCCTAGGCCCCACCTATTCTTCCGCGTATACAGTTAGGCGCTAGACTTTCATTCGCCGCCTAGCAAGCGCCTAGCGCGTTTTAGAACACTGGTAATACGTCTTATCAAAAAGTGAGAGGTGAAATTTTTTAAGAAAAATAATGACCTTATAAGAATTGACTATCTATTAGTTGATGAAAAAGTTAGTGTATTTGTATTTTACATTAATTAGAGTCTTAATATCTTACTAATTACTTAAATAATGTCTAACTATAATTTGATTTTATTCTAGGGAATGTTTAAGAAATACCACAACCCAAATGACACTTATAAAAAATGTCACATTTTAAAACTCTTTGTAAAAATGCCACTTTTTGAATATCATTTACTCAATATCATTTATATATGAGTTAACTATGTTATGTTAGAGTTTAGGGTTTGTGGGAACCATACCATTTTTTAAGTTTAGTATTATAGGGTTTAGAGCTTAAATTATGTTAATTTGTGACATTTTTCAATATAGACGATTCATTGCAGCACTTTTGCAAAAATGCAATTTAAATTTGGTATTTTTGAAATTTCTCATGTATTTTAACGCATTAAAATACTATTCAAGGTTTTGTGTATCATTAGATACTTGCAATATTTAGAAATCAATTATGTGAAGAAATTTTATTGATAATTATAATTTTATTTTGTAAAAATATGAGATTCTATTTGTCAAAGTTTTGGAAAAATAAATATATGAATGATTTGCTACATGATAAAAATAAACCTAATTCAATAAAGAAAATAATCATTATTTTTATAGGTTATAAAATATTTATAAAACTAAAAAAAATTAAACAAGATTATGGAAAACTAATTTAACAAGATTTTGAAAAAACAATGTAGCAAAATAGTAAAAATAAATTACTTCAAAAATGAATAGAAAGAAACTAATCATTTTGAAAAGACGTGATAAAATTTAATTGAATTAAATTATATTAATATTTATATATGTTAAATTTATTTAATATCAAGGTTTTCGATATTGTTTACTGTCATGAATGATTTAAGTTATTTTTTATTTTTCGTGTCTGATTTTTCACGGGTTGTAAAAAAAACATTTTATATAAACCCATTTATATTCTACTTTTTCACCTAGTTAATTTATAAAGTTAACTAAAATTAATTATTATCTCCATAAGTATGAATTATATTTATATATATATTCAAATTATATTTTCCTTAATTAATCTTTTAAAAAATGAGTCAGATGAGATTTTTTTCAATCAATGCGAGTAGACAACATCACATCACAAAAATGAAGAAGTAACGACATATTTTGACGTACGCTTTCAAAGTACCAACATTAGCTGGATATATAAACACTGGCGCTTATGATATGGATGAGTCCAGAATTAGCTGTTCTAATTCATTTCAATCCAATTCAATAAATGCTTTTGATTGGCTATCTTTTGATGCAAATGTAAAATTTCGCAATGTTATTATTCAATATTCATAATCATCGTGAACATGTGATAACTGATAAGACGAGGCAATTTAAAGTAGATTAATAGAGAAAAAAAACAGGAAAACTTTTACATGGTAAAATGTCATGGTCAGAATTTTCAAAGAAAAAAAAAACATGTCATGGTCACTATGTTATCGTTTTTTAGCCAATAGTATAAAATCCATGCACGGTGGTGAAACACAAAAAACTAAACTAAGCATGTTTTGTGTATTTTTCTAGAGCCCAAAAAGTTCGCAAGTATATTTCTGAAAAATGATTAAATACTAAAATAGTTACAATTTTTTGTCGGACATTTTCTTTTTTAATCAGGATTTTATTTAGGGTCTTTTAGCAAAATAACAAAAAAAGTAAAATTAATTTGTGTAATAGCTATGTAATAATTATAATTAGAAGACTAGCAATAGGACAAAAATTGGTGTTTTTACATTTTTAACCCCAAATCCCAAACTCAAATCCTACCCCCTAAAACTATACCCTAAACCCCAAACTCAAATCCTACCCCTAAAACTATACCCTAATTTTAGAATAGTTAACCCAAACCCAAAACCCAAACCCTACCCCCTAAAACTATACATTTATTTTGGAATAGTTAACCCAAACCCAAAAATTTCACATTCAAAACTAAACCCTAAACCTCAAACTCAAACCCTACCCCCTAAAACTATACCCTAATTTGGAATAGTTAACCCAAACCCAAAAATTTAACATTCAAAACTAAACTCTAAACCCCAACCCCAAACCCTACCCCCTAAAGTTGAACCTGGCAGTAAGGGTAAAATTGTCCATATACATATTATATACAGACACTGTTCATAACACAGTAATTTGTGTTAGTAATTTAATTATTAAATTTTTTTTGGTTATATAGTCATATATCCCTTTTATTTATGATTTCTTAAAGATCAATTTCACACAACATGTATTTATGACAAAAAGTTGCTAAGTAAGAAATAAAGGAGTAACATGGCGATCATGTGCTTACACTGACCCTAAATGTCACTATCAAGCAACACCACCAACGAAGAACGACAACATTCACTATTGAAAATAAACCATTCAATTGATTTGATTTCCTAGCCAATAGAAATTCAAGAGAGTTATAAATAATAATTACTAATTTAAAATAGAAATAAACATTATGGGCCCCTATGCGTATGGTCATCTTGTTTCAGTCACGTATTCCCACGATCCATCCTATGTCACAGAACATGCAAAGCAACACCTAAGAGGAAAATGCATGACTACGTACCTCTATGTCTTTATTTTTCTTTACTAACATTTTTTCTCCTATCATTTGGATCTTCGTTTATTATTTGGGATTATATTCGTTGTGATTTTAATCAAGATTTAACTTCCACTAGATCGAACACCTTTCAGTTGAACAACATAAACCTTAAAACCAAATCCCCCTATCTTCGTATAAGGTGTAGAGTCCGGATTTTCTCAAATCAAACTTGTATCGGTTATAGGACTTGGCGACCAAAAAAATGACTTAATGGATATAGGTTTTGTAGATTTATCAAGACTTATAGTCCACGATTCACTTGTAATAAAATTATATATATCATGTATTGATGTATATATTTCAGGTTCAGGATAGTCAGATTATGTTCTTCCTCCATCGGAAGAACCTAATCCATAGAATGCAATGTTGATTAATATTATACCTTAGGTTTTTCGATCATGTGCAACAATGGGCATTTTGTGTAAGAAAAGCCGTATTTCAAGTCGTTTCAATTCTTTTTTATAGAAGTGAACCTTTTTTTTTCCTCAATCACCATATATTAGATCAAGTGCTACCGTTTGGATGGTTCCCTTGTTGGATAACCCCAAACGGAAATGTCTGATTTACATGGGAAAAAAATATAACTTCGTGTTCGAGCTCCTTTTGCAAGAGAGTCGGCCCGTACATTGCTATTCCGTGGAAAAATGAACTTTATTTAAGAAGAAGAAAAACACATTTTTATCAAAAAAAAATAAAAAAACACATATATCAATTGATTCTAGTAATTGTACTATTATTGTAATAAACCAATATTATTTACGAATTTGAACTAAAATTATCTAGTAAGATTCGGAAAATTATCGATTAGAAACAACCTTCAATGCCACATGCCACATGCCACATGCCACATGCCACGGTAGCATAACAAAACCAGATTCTATAAGACAAAATGACAATACCTAAATAGACTACACATCTCCTGCTACTACAAGAAATAAGTCATGGACTCATGGTGTTTCCCTCGAACCACTTTGCTTTTTTCACCGTTTTATTATACATCTCTTTCTAAATCATACAATACAACCAAAGACAAAACTGGGAGATGATTGTACCATCTAACTATATACCTATAATGTACAATTAGGAAATGTTTTCTTTAACATAAAATTTCGGATTTTTTAACCATAATCTTTTATGATGCTCATAACCAACCATTTGATAATATCGTGTTTAAAATGTAACACACTTCTTATATATGATGATGTACCAATAACTTGGAGTGTTCACTTTACTCCCAAGACCACTAAGATTCCTACATACGTTTATATAAAGGTTTGAAGTAAGAAAACATATTTACATTTTAAAAGTAACAAAAAAACAATATAAAGAAGCGATATATTAGTCACGAAAATAAATTATATTAGAAGCGAAGAAACAATATAAAGAAGCGATATATTAGACCCAAAAAAAAGCAAAATATGTCGTTAATTCAAAACAACAAAAGCTACGGAAGCGACCTAAGAGAATACAGATAATTAAAAGAGTTGTTGGTATATAATATTTTACGCAGTGTTCTAAAATATGTTATACGATAGACGTATGGTCGACTACCGTATAGCGTACAGACATATATACCGACGTTTATACGGAATTTATATGGAGAATATTTTTTGAAAATAAATATATGTATAATAGTATAAATATAATAAATATACAACTTATATTGTAACATATAACTCATTGTTAATATATTGAACAAAACTCATATTTATAATTAATATAATTTATTTTAAAAGTTATAATCATGAAAATATATTAGATATATAATTAAAAACTATATATATATATATAAGAAAATTATAACCATTGATCATCTCAAGTAGTTGAAATTAGACAAAAAAAAATTCAAAGTATCAATTTTGTCAAAATATTTATTAAAAAAATACATAATGTTTATACGGCGTATATATGGCCGTATAGCCGTATAAACGGCCGTAATATCGCTGTATAAACGGTTGTATAGTGTAATTTATATTTTTAACCGTATAACAAAAAAACGATACAGTCATTCACTGTATAGCATATATATATGATCGTATATACCGTATTTTAGAACATTGGTTTTACTTTATTCAAGAGAACGTCGAGCTACATATAAGAAAGTCGATCTACCTAAATAAACACATATCTGGTTTGCTAAATTGCAGGCCACACCATTCATAAACGATTATAAAAGTAGCTATTTAAACCAAATATTATAGGATGAAATATATTCATATGTGTGCTAGCTAGGTAGATTAGGGGAGAATACGAGATATATCTATACCAACCGCATGTCCTAGAACTGTCTACTTTAGGCATAGCCTCGCCTTGAATTCTATGTTATCTTTAGTTTCTAGTCCAACGAATAAAAATTAAACAATTGAAGCGAGTTTAATTACAAGAAGTTTACAACTAGATATTCGCCATTTTCTCGTTTTATTATAATTATAGGTTGTACATGGTAACCGAACATGGAGAATTTGCTGAATTAGCAGAATTTTTAGTGATTTCTTGTGGAATATGCTGAATAAAAATCAAATATAAATGGTAACCGCGAAATATAAAAAATTTGCAAAACTTTTGAAGATGTTAATAGATTAAATAAACTTATGAACAAATTAATAAGTACTTATTATATTCCTAACAAATATTTTTTATTTCCTAAAAATTATCTAGTTAAATAATTTTGAGTTAAATTAGTCAATTTTAGATACATATAAGTAGTTAGTTAATAAATTATTGTACACAATTTAAAAATTCATAATTTATGATATAATATTTTGCTACTAAAACTGAATTTGCTGAAATATTGAAAAACTAATTAAGTATATTAATTAATTGATTGATAAAACAAATTAATATACATCATTTATGGTAATATTTTGCTAATGAAATTGAATTCTTTCTTAGTAAACCTGGTATTTAAAATATTACAAATCTTTCTAGAATAAAAATGTAACTTCTGTAAAAGTATAAAACAAACTTAGTAAGATGTAATTAAAACATTTAACTTATAAATTTACACATATGTAGCATGTACAGGAAAGAAACATATAAATATTTGAAAAAGTTTGTTTTTCCTCAATTTTTGTCTTCTAGTAGTAATTTTACAAATTATACACATTCTTCATTTTTATCAAATGGTAATATAATTTTTCATATTTTACAAATTCTTCACATTCTACATTTTCTCCATATACCATTTAGACCCAGAGTCTTATAGATCAAGAAAATAAAGTCTATTTAAAATGTGGGTCTCACAATTATCAAAAATATCTAATACATTTTTCTATACAAAATGTGGTCTCACAATTATCATAAAGTTTCAAAATACTTACATAATAATTAAGAGTCGATTAGGACAAATATGATTAGGACCTAAGAGACATAGGTGGCTCCTAAACGCATGGGTTGTAGCTCCCAAGACAGGGCATATGGGATTGTTTAAGACAAAACCATGTTTTGCTTTATTAATAATCTATTTTCGATTATGACTATCTAACCTTCGCAAGTTTTGTGACTAAACCAATCCCGTTGATTATGGAAATTATATTATGTGGAAAGTTCTTCCTTATTTCACTAAAATGCCGAATAGGTGTATAAAAGTGATATTTTAGTTGATAACAACGTCTCTAAGCAAAGAAGCTAGACTTCCTAAGCCTCAAATTGCTTACCTTGAGTAAGCATATGTGTTTGAGGCACAAAACGTAATCATAGTTTGACGGCAATATCGCATGCATTTCAGCAATATGAGAAATTATCATGAACGTATAAATAAGTAAACAAACAACTGTATGGACGTGTTTTTAGATAAGTTTATTTTAGCTTTAATATTATTTTATGGTATTTATATATATGTTTAAATTATTGCTTTAAATGGTAATTGCCTAATTGGTAAACTATGAAGTTGTGTTATGGTTGTGTTACTATTTGTACGGTTGTATTACATGTATAACCAATCAGTAAAACGACATTAGAACAAAAATATTATCACTTTTTGTTATATTGCCGTTTTTTATTATTATTTGTATGTTTTAATTAGACTAACATCTTGATCAGTTATTTTATATTGTCAAAAAAAATACCATCTTATATTATCTTTCGTATTTATATATTTAACTATTCTAAATGACCCAAAAGTTTTATTAGTCGTAGTATGAATTTTGGGCTTTGATTTGGTACTCTTCGAATGGTTTCTAGTGCAAATTAAATGTTTTTAAAGCGTCTTTAATCCATTATTCTATGTTTTTTTTTCTTAAATGGAGTTCCCAATTTTTTTATTTTTTTTTTCAACCTTACTATTAATCAAGAACTACCCCCAAGTTGGGAATCCAACTCGGTGGAGTGTTGCTTACATAAGAAAACTTAAAAGCTCGAGATCTTGCTGAACGGGCGAGACAGTCCGCCTTCAGATTAATAGAACGTGAGATGAGGGATAATGAGAAATCGGGTATACGATCTTGTAAGCTCCTGAGCTTGACTGAGAGTTGGAATTTGTGTTCCCAATTTTTAAAATGGATTTGTGTTCATTCCAACTCTAATTTATTTTTAGATTAAAAAATAAAGTGATGAGTAAACTAATAACAATTGTTTTTCATTTTAAATTTCATATTCAGTCAAAGATTGTACATATCGGGAAGTGAGTCTTAGCTTAGAATAATAGTCTGAAGATTTAAAAAATTTATTTAACAGCGTGAAGATCTTGATAATATAATATACTACCCTAAAAATTTATGAGATTTATCAAACGGTATTTCAGTCAGTTGATTCATACTCAGTTGGAAATATCATAAAAAAAAATATATCAGTTTTGTTTTTTTTTTTATGAGAACTAAAATATCATCAATGTTAACTTACCTTGGTTGAAGAAAAGTGGATAAAAGACGTATAGCTTTTTAACATCTAATTTTTGTTGTTCACCTTTTTTTTATGAAAGTCGGATAATAAAAAATATTTATGAATATATATATATATATATATATATATTGAAATTTACTGGCCAACTACTCAAATCAATATAATTTATATTATATTAAAATATAATATTTATGCATTTAGGGTTTCTTACTTGCTCTACCATTTCAAATACAAATCTTTATGCACCTATATGTATTAGAGATTGCCACTTTTTGTACATCTCCATCAAAACACAATTCCATAAAATGTTTTCTTTTATCAAAACTTGTCCATTTAAAATGATTTGTTTGTAAATCAATTGTACAAAATGTACTAGCATACTACTGCATGTAGTAGACTGATATTAAGTATTTATCAATGTACTTACTAATTTAGATAGTAGCTAATTTAAAAACAGTTCCAACTAGTCTAGAAAACTACTTTTTCATTTATTTTTATTTTGGTCGGATGAAAACTACTCTTTCATGAACCTAGTTGTTGGTGATCAAATCATTGTAAGTAAATAAAAATCATTTAGCCGTGAAATTAAGTTCCTTTTGCAGTAGAGTATAACGTCGGTTGCATAATTGTACTTAAGACTCATCAGCTGCGAAGGGAAGTCACTTCAAATGCTGACTCAGACCTATCTGTTATCGTATTTTTGTGTGTCCTAACTCCTAAATATATTTTTTTTTTGTAAATACCGAGACGCGTTTTTTCCTAGTATTTTAAAAGGTTTTTGTTTATATAAAAATATAGTATGTCGAAGGCTGAGGATTAACTGCAACCAACCGTTGGAAAAGAAAAACGATCAGAAACACATAATTAATATTGAGAAGAAAAAAAAAGAGGCATGCACATGGGTGTCTGCAAAAGAAAAGGGATAGGAAATTTGTTTGAAAGTGTCACAGGCACACTCTCTCGAACCACATTTAACAAAAAATCCAAACACTAGTCTCGTCTTCTAGTTTGTACTCTTCAGTACATTACGCTTTCCAAAGTCCGTGATTTACGCTCTTCGATGACACCTCTCTTTTGCAAGTGAAGACAGGTGTTACATTTTCTTTCTTCCCCCACATTATATTTTCAGCACTTGATATATGTTTCCATTTTAATATTGAGAACTAGCTAGTATATCATTAACGAAAAATTCACTTCTCGTTGGAGAAATCTTTGATGAATCTTATAGAGTATATATTATTGAGTTGTGTTATGCTTAATACTTATATAATGTAATTATTGTAACCATAGATATAAAATGAAAGTAATGTTTGTATAAGTATAATTCACTTAATTTATAGTCGGGTTTTGACGGTTCAAAAAATTAGTTCGCAAAATATATATTTTTGCTTTAAACAGTATCTCCAAAACCTTTTTGTGTAGTATATTAATTTTTTTTCATAGGAAATCACTCAAAATATACATATATATATATATAGCTTATAGATATCTACATAGTCCATACATAAAAAAATTGTGAAATTGTTTATTGTTCGATTTCTATATATTACTAGACAAAGAATCTGAACAGACGGGGAAACAACGAGTTTGAGGAAGAAAGTTGCGAGAGAGAAAATAATGCGTATTCAGTTTTGTAATGGACCAACCCTCGCTGACTCCATTGCTTCCCCAAACCAAATTTGATATATATTATCCTTACTAAAAGATAATATATATATATATATAGAGCTATTTCAAATATTCGTAATTGAATAACCGTGATGGTAGTTCGCCATACGCAAGAGATGCATGTAAACATACCACAAATTTAAATTAGAGTCACTGGCCACTGCAAAGTCTGCAACTAACATGACACATCGTATATCGTAGAAACAGAATTATGGTCCAATGAAAACGAACTCACTGATTAAAAAATAGTTAAATGTGTCAAACTTTGTATAATCTTTTAGTTTTTAATAATGTTGATTTTATTAGAAATGTAAATATAGATAAATAAGGAAAAGAGAAATGTAGCATTGTCTCTCTAGATACGAAAGTAACGGATCTAGAGGGGTGGAGATTCTAGAGAAGGGTGGTTATCACTTATACATTATAGTATTGAGTTTAGAAAAATGAAAACATAAGTGACTATTCTGCTTGCCGATTATTTTTATTCAAGTAGTCACACATACGTAATTGAAGTGAATATATAAACTAAATAATAGTATAAGAAATAGGAAGTAAGAAATAAAAAAGGATATAGTATTTATGGTGTATCTTGGTAAGGACCAGGAGATCAAAAGGGGCCACAATGTCACTAAGAGGACCAACAATGAAATTTAATCCTAAGCTGGCCTTTGCCATTTTGGCTCCCACCCTCTCCTTCCCCACATTTGCACATGTCTTCATGTCTCTCTTTCTCTCTCTCACACACACAAATATGTACACACACATAGAAATACAAAATCTTTATTTATAAATATATACTCATCTCAACTCCTCAATAACCACCCATCTCCTTCGCCATAACTCTCTCTCTCCCTCCCTCTCTCATTCCAAAACAAAACTAAAAGCTTTTGTCTCTCAAGAACTCGAAAACAAATGGCTATATTAAAGAAAACTTCAAAACTCACCCAAACAGCAATGCTGAAACAGATAATGAAGAGATGTTCGAGCTTAGGGAAGAAGAATGGAGGAGGATACGATGAAGATTGCCTCCCACTAGATGTACCAAAGGGACATTTCCCTGTCTATGTTGGAGAAAACAGAAGCAGATACATTGTCCCAATCTCCTTCTTGACTCACCCTGAGTTCCAATCTCTCTTAAGACGAGCTGAGGAAGAGTTTGGATTTGATCACGACATGGGTCTCACCATTCCTTGTGATGAACTCGTTTTTCAAACCCTAACTTCCATGATTCGATAATAATTTAAGTTAAAATCATTTGAAGAAGTAGAAGAAGAAGATGGTTAAAGAAGAAGCAGAACACATCTACTCTCTTTACAAAAACAAAACATCTCTTCTCTTTTCTAAGTTTTTTCTTTCCTTTTATTTTTAAACCCATCTAGGGTTTATTTTTACGAGTTATTTGACTCGTCTAACAAGAAAGCAACCCGTATGAGATAGAGATTCTATGGGTTTAGATCTGTAAAGAAAAGCTTGTAATGTTTTCCTCACAGCAGATCTTGATTCTGTGAGAGAAGTTAATTAATGCAAGAGACAAAAAAAGTACTCCTCAATTTGTTTTAATATTTTCATACTATTTGAGTATTTTCTATTGATTCTTGTGCAAAAACAAACTTGTCATGTGCCTAGCTCCTAAATAAATGTGTAATTTTCAGAGACTTTAGTACATTCTAATTAGCATTAAAAAAAAAGGTATTAAGCTTTGGACTAAACTTTTATAATAAAACATAATTAATCAACAAAATTAATTTGAGAAATTTCATGTACTGACTTATAGATAATTAGGGTTCTTCAAGAAAGAAGATTTTATGTCAAAGCATATCAATATGGATACATAAGCTTTTGAAAGTGCATGCTTGAACATGGGTTTGTCAGAGAATGTGGGGTACTTTTATTATGTACGGAACCAGATCAGACCTTTTCTACGTTCGTTTGAAGAAAATCGGTTTCTAATATTAAGGGTTTGAAACACAAATAAGATCCATGGCTATACTTGTCACCATTCATGTTTAACGGTGTTTGGGACGGAGTTTAGGCCACCAATATAAAAAAAGAAAACTTTGTATGTGTAAAGAGGGCTAATTCAATAGTATATTTTATTCGAGAAAACATATGTATATAGTCAATTAGTCACAGTTGCAGTAAACTATACCTACTATTTTCTCATCAGTATTATTTATTACTATTCATTATTCACTACTTTGACTGACTGTAATGAATAATGACCGCACTACCCACACTGTTTATTTTATTACAACCACTCTAAATTTTTAAAGAATATGCTATATATACATAAACTAAAATTATCAATAATAAACGATGAGTGTCGAATGCTAGTAACTTTGAGCAACATAAATCTATTTCTTCAATACATTAAATAAAAAAGTGAAGAATTTTTTTTAAAACTGATAAGACTTAAGACCAATCAATTATCTTTTAAGTTTTCTAAAATAATAAATCAATCATGTAGTTGAAAAATGAAAAGAAACAAGCATATAAAACAGGCAGATGAAAAATATTATTTAGTTTTAGTTTTGGTTTATAGTTTCTTTGTATATTCTCGAACTCTAACTTAAACTTAAATTTATACATTGCTTCATATAACACGGATTATTTTCCTATAACAATTAAAATCAAATATTCTTCTGTTTAGTGGTCTCTTCCTAAAAAAAAATTGGGATCAATTTCTTATATCAAAACTCTAACTAAATTTGTTTTAGTGTACAGTGTATAATAGTGAAAGTTGGTTCATTCCTCAATCCAACAAAGCGCTGACTTCGTTTTATCAACTAGATAAATGCTATACGCTTGAAAATTGTATATAAGTTGTACAATATCTACTCCTTCATAATATACAAAAATAGGTTTATAAATGTGTACTTTTTTTTTCTTTTTTTGTTGGACAACAGGTTTATAAATGTGTACAGAAACATATAGTATAAAGCAAAGAAAATGACTTAAATAGCTATCCATTTGTAATTTACAAACATACATTCGTATATAACATACACTAGAATAAAGCAAAGAAAATGACTCATGCATGGTAATGGAAGTAGTTGTATGAAAAAGGACTTTACAAATAATATTGAGCTGTTTCCAAATATGTTGTCTCTTAATCATTTTTTTTTGCTAAAATATTGTCTCTTAATCATTCTTAGAGTCAGAATTATATATTCATATATAGCTACATATTTGGACTGCATGCGCAATGAAACGATTCCTTCTTCTACGGCTTTTCCCTGTTCCGTACAATTAATTAAAGCGGTGATTAAACATTAATTTAATTGATCGAAAAAGGTTAGACCACCCATGCTCCAATATTATTAGTATCATTTTAACTTCTGTACAATTCTATTGTTTGGATCTCTTTTGAATAGTCGTTAATTTCGAATATTGATGCAAGATTTTATTACGCATTCCAAGTTCCGTTGGTTTTATCATTTTCGAATATAAACATTTAAATGCATTGTTGTGTGTTTGTATATATATCTATCGTCTGCGGCGATTGCGACAACGCTAGTCGAACGCAAAAATACGAAGAATTCAAAAATAAAATATTCCAAATAAAAGACTAGGAAACAACAAAAAAGAAATATAATATTATGAGCTATTAAAGTTTAAACCGACTATTCAAAAGAGATCTAAATAAAATTTCAGTAAACCAGAATTTAAAATGGGTTGAACCAAAACATGATTGAGAATTGATTTTGCTAATCTGTCAGCTTCTGAGTTTTGTTTTTTTTTGGTTTTTCTGAACATATTCAAAGACATACATTTAGACTAAGAGATAAGACATATCTTGGAAGATTTTATAGATCTCAGTGTTCTGATTTTTCAAGTTGATTAATCAGATCAAAATATGTGAGTTCGGAACTAACCGAAAGTTTTGCAAATCTTTAATTGCCGCATGCAAGAGAACTTCACGATTATTTTTTTTGTTAAAGGAGAACTTCACGATTACCTAGAGCTTCCGCCATTAGAGATGAGAAAGTATAAAGTTTCGTTGTGGATCATTGATCGATGATTGGTGTTTATAGTTCTAGACAATCCATGCAAATTCTCCTTAGTGAAGCATCCAAATGTCCTAATTTTCTATCCATTTTGTATTTGATCTAGAGTCGGGAAAGTTTAGTTTTGGGTCCAATTCTTGTCCAAGGGTCCATTCTCTGGCATCGCAGTTGTTTAATTGTCTATACTAAGATTTTCAAGTTACCGAATTTAAATCCAAATATGATGCTCTAGAAATACTAGTTTAATCGTTGATATAGAAAAATTTAAGTGCCATATTCCATTTCATCAAAATTATTGGTTTACTTAAATCCTATACCGTTAGTGTTAAGAAATACTATTATTCTAATCTAATTCTAGGACAGTACCATTTGACAACTAGAACATATTATTGTTTTTCTACATTCGTACAAGTGAACCTTGTTATAATTAAAGCTTATATCGACATAGAAAAGAATCGAATGGTCAATTAATTAAGGGAGACTTACTAGAATAACCTTCTTAGATTTTGGCCTTACTCAAACAACCTTCTTAGATTTTAATTACTGGGGCTAATTTCGAGTCCGTTTTACCCTTTTTCCTTTGATAACAAAAAACGTATTTACAAAAATGCCATTAATGAAATGCGCCGCGTAGGCGCGAAAGTTTCCCGCCTAAAAAAAATAAGTCTACCGCTATGTGATGGTAGACTTATTTGAGCTCTGGTAGACTTATTTTTTTGTCCGTAGACTTATTTGAGGAGCGGTAGACTTATTTTTGAGCGGTAGACTTATTGTGTCTCCTTTGGTGGTAGACTTATTTCCGAACGGTAGACTTATTTTCTCTGCGGTAGACTTATTTTCCCGTAGCGGTAGACTTATTTTCTGCGGTAGACTTATTCTTCGAATGGTAGATTTATTTTCGTAGACTTATTTTCAGCGGTAGATTTATTTTTCTTCGATGGTAGATTTATTTTTGACTGGTAGATTTGTTTCCTTTGGTGGTAGATTTTTAGTCATAGCAGCGGTAGATTTATAGTGATGGTAGACTTATTTTAGTAGCGGTAGACTTATTTTTTGCGGTAGACTTTTTTAGCGTGGTGGTAGATTTATTTTGTGTTTAGTAGTGGTAGACTTATTGTCGTAGTGGTAGACTTATAGTTAGCGGTAGACTTATTTCGTATTTTCGGTCAACGAAACCAACCGTTGACTGGTAGACTTATTTTTTTAGGATCAATGGTGGTAGACTTATGCGTTTTTAGCGATAGAAGCGGTAGATTTGTTTTTACCCTGGTCTAGTGATGGTAGACTTTTTATCAAACTTAGTGACGGTAGACTTTTTTTCACATTAGACATTTGGTAGACTTATTTGTGATAGCGGTAGACTTATTGTTGTTGGTGGTAGACTTATTTCCTGTTTAGGAATTTACAGTGGTGGTAGACTTATTTTCGAACTTAGTGATGGTAGACCTATTTGTGATAGCGGTAGACTTATTGTACTTGGTGGTAGACTTATTTTCTGTTTCGGAATTTATAGTGGTGGTAGACTTATTTTCGAACTTAGTGACGGTAGACCTATTTGTGATAGCGGTAGACTTATTGTACTTGGTGGTAGACTTATTTTCTGTTTAGGAATTTATAGTGGTGGTAGACTTATTTTCGAACTTAGTTACGGTAGACTTATTTGTTATAACGGTAGACATATTTGTTATAACGGTAGACTTCTTGTACTTGGTGGTAGACTTATTTTATGTTTAGGAATTTATGTGGCGGAAGACTTATTTTTGAGCGGTAGACTTATTGTGTCTCCTTTGGTGGTAGACTTGTTTATTTCCGAACGGTAGACTTATTTTATCTGCGGTAGACTTATTTTCCCATAGCGGGTAGACTTATTTTTCGAAGTTAGTGACGGTAGACTTATTTGTGATAGTGGTAGACTTATAGTACTTGGTGGTAGACTTATTTACTGTTTAGGAATTTATAGTGGTGGTAGACTTATTTTCGAACTTAGTGACGGTAGACTTATTTGTTATAACGGTATACTTATTGTACTTGGTGGTAGACTTATTTTGTGTTTGATGGTAGACTTATTTTCTGTTCGATGGTAGTATTGTTTTGTTTGATGGTAGACTTATTTCTGTTTGATGGTAGATTTTGTTTTGTTATGGTAGACTTATTTTCTGTTTGATGGTAGACTTATTTTTTTTAATGGTAGACTTATTTTCTGTTTGATGGTAGACTTATTGTGGTAGGTGGTAGAGTTATTTGCAGGGAACGGAAATGTCGATTTTACCCTTTCAAAATAGACTGCACGAAAACCAGCAACAATGGTGATGAACTAGGGTTTCCAGCCGCATAGGTTGATCTTTGCGAAGTGATTTTTTTAACTTTCCTTGTTTTCTAAAGTGCTTTTCGAACGAGTGAACTTGTTGGAGTGAACTTGAACGAGGTCCAATGGAACAAATTGTTCTTGTCTGTGGTAGATGGAGTTTTTCGAAGAATGGATGGGCGTTCGAGGTTGACAACTCAAAAGGTGGTAGAGTTCTTGGGTTAGACTTATTTTCTGTTTGATGGTAGACTTATTTTCTGTTTGATGGTAGACTTATTTTCCGTTTGATGGTAGACTTATTTTGGTTTGATGGTAGACTTATTGTTGTTTCATGGTAGACTTATTTCCTGTTTGATGGTAGACTTATTTTCTGTTTGATGGTAGATTTATTTTCTGTTTGATGGTAGACTTATTTTCTGTTTGATGGTAGATTTATTTTCTGTTTGATGGTAGACTTATTTTCTGTTTGATGGTAGACTTATTTTCTGTTTGATGGTAGACTTATTTTCTGTTTGATGGTAGACTTATTTTTGTTTGATGGTAGACTTATTTTCTGTTTGATGGTAGATTTATTTTCTGTTTGATGGTAGATTTATTTTCTGTTTGATGGTAGACTTATTTTCTGTTTGATGGTAGATTTATTTTCTGTTTGATGGTAGACTTATTTTCTGTTTGATGGTAGACTTATTTTCTGTTTGATGGTAGACTTATTTTCTGTTTGATGGTAGACTTATTTTCTGTTTGATGGTAGATTTATTTTCTGTTTGATGGTAGATTTATTTTCTGTTTGATGGTAGATTTATTTTCTGTTTGATGGTAGACTTATTTTCTGTTTGATGGTAGATTTATTTTCTGTTTGATGGTAGACTTATTTTCTGTTTGATGGTAGACTTATTTTCTGTTTGATGGTAGACTTATTTTCTGTTTGATGGTAGACTTATTTTCTGTTTGATGGTAGATTTATTTTCTGTTTGATGGTAGATTTATTTTCTGTTTGATAGTAGACTTATTTTCTGTTTGATGGTAGACTTATTTTCTGTTTGATGGTAGACTTATTTTCTGTTTGATGGTAGACTTATTTTCTGTTTGATGGTAGACTTATTTTCTGTTTGATGGTAGACTTATTTTCTGTTTGATGGTAGACTTATTTTCTGTTTGATGGTTGACTTATTTTCTGTTTGATGGTAGATTTATTTTCTGTTTGATGGTAGATTTATTTTCTGTTTGATGGTAGACTTATTTTCTGTTTGATGGTAGATTTATTTTCTGTTTGATGGTAGACTTATTTTCTGTTTGATGGTAGACTTATTTTATGTTTGATGGTAGATTTATTTTCTGTTTGATGGTAGACTTATTTTATGTTTGATGGTAGACTTATTTTATGTTTGATGGTAGACTTATTTTTGTTTGATGGTAGACTTATTTTCTGTTTGATGGTAGACTTATTTTGGTTTGACGGTAGACTTATTTTCTGTTTGATGGTAGACTTATTTTCCGTTTGATGGTAGACTTATTTTGGTTTGATGGTAGACTTATTGTTGTTTGACGGTAGACTTATTTTCTGTTTGATGGTAGACTTATTTTCTGTTTGATGGTAGACTTATTTTCTGTTTGATGGTAGATTTATTTTCTGTTTGATGGTAGACTTATTTTCTGTTTGATGGTAGACTTATTTTCTGTTTGATGGTAGACTTATTTTGGTTTGACGGTAGACTTATTTTCTGTTTGATGGTAGACTTATTTTCCGTTTGATGGTAGACTTATTTTGGTTTGATGGTAGACTTATTGTTGTTTGACGGTAGACTTATTTTCTGTTTGATGGTAGATTTATTTTTTGTTTGATGGTAGACTTATTTTCTTTTTGATGGTAGACTTATTTTCTACTCGGGAAAAAATCCAGATCTGGAAAAAATTCAGATTTGGATCAAAACGTGATTTTACAAAAGTTCAACATACCCAAACGAAACTGGTTAGAATCAAGAGATTACCTCTCTACAACGCACGAAAACGAAACCCCAACACTCATCGGAACTTTTCTTCGCCAGAATTTCGAAACCTATGAACGAAGAACATATTGAAGTTCATAAATCCGAACTCAAAACACTCGTGAATGATAGAGAGGAAGATAACTCATGATTTGTTTCAAAACTAACCGTTAAAAGCAACGAATCTCGTCGCCGGAGAAGAAATCGCGATTTGAGTCGCCGGAGAGAGGAAGAAGAAGATAAAATCTGATTTTTTTTTTTTTTTTTTTGGTTTTATGTTGGTTTTTTTTCTCAATGGCATTTTCGTTAATAAACGAATTTGAAGTATTTTTAATGTCTTTGTAACCTTTTTTAGCTCAAAAAATAAAAGCTCAAAATTTAAAGGTTATTTGAGTAAACCAAACATCTAAAAAGGTTATTCTAGTAATTATCTCTTTTTTTAATATGTTCATTTTTTTTTTTTTAGTGGCAAAACCGTTAATAAACGGTTTTGCCATTTTTTAAAGGTCTTTGTAACCTTTTTTAGCAAAAAAAATTAGAGCTCAAACAAATAAAGGTCTTTTGAGTAAACCATATATCTAAAAAGGTCTTTTGAGTAATTATCTCATTAATTAAAGGGGATCATTGACACTGGAATATCTGTCTAAATCATGTTAGAATACTTCATAGTGTTAATATTATGTTCAAAGTAATACTCATAGTGGAGTACGTAGATTTCATTATATTAATATAAAAGAAGTGGTAGAAATTGTTTTCCAAGGTCATACTCATAGAGATTGGGATCCAATATTCTCACGAAATAGTACGATATATTTGAAACCCGATTACCAATATGTATTGTAACTAAAATGATTTTGGTGGGTAAATAATTTTGCAAGTTGTGATATCAAAGCAACGAATGTAATCTCTTAACTAATAATTTAGCAGACACTATGATCTTTCGTTACCACTTTTCAAAAAGTAAGCATGATAATTTACAAGGATTATGACGACACATACTACTCAACGAACGACCTATACAGCAAATAGTGTCTTACTTTTAGTAGGTCACGTAACGTCCGAATCCAACTTGTTCATAAACAATTACTCTATAGTCCCTAATTCGGTTTGATTTTATTGGTTAAAATAGTGTTCTAGACAGAAAACTTAATTGTCGGTTCAACAATTGTTAGGTCTCCACAAATTTTTCTTAATTGCAGATTTCTATATTAATCTCGGTGTTTAGATTTTTTGTCTCGCGTTGACCGATTTTTAGGCTTTGTAAAATATCAAACTCACGTTTAATCCGATCCATATTTTACTAATTTTGGCAGAATCGGATCAAGTCAAATCGAAACGTTAAGTCTTGCATGATCGTTAATTAGTTTTGCAGTTCAAAACAGTATCACTTAAATCAAAACATTTTTTTGTGTGTGTGTTAAAACATCATGATACAGAAGGAGCACTAATTTTCCTACGTATTGTTAAATCTATGTTTTTGAGTCTTGCATGTTTCTTTAGTAAAACTCTTAAACATTTATGCCATAGAACAAATGCCATATGACTTGTTCTTTTCAAAAGTTATAAATAACAAAAAAAAAAAAGATAAAACAGTAGTCTAAACAGTAAAATTATTAAATTGCTTAGTGCTTTGATGAATACTCACGCAAAAGCCAGATGATTTACTAAGATATGCTGGTCTACTAAAAGCACAATCCATCTCTGTCAATTGCCTTTTTTGGTGAATTGGTTAATTTATACGATTAATTAGTCAGATTCCCGGATACTAATTTCTAATGAAACAAACTACTTATCATGAAATAACTTTTAGCTCATCAAGATATTATAAAACCATCAAGATTGAACTTATGTGAAGGATAATGATTGATGCAGTTCTTAGGTACCACTATTGTTTGATTGTATTTTTTTTTGGTCGAAATGATGCTTTTACTTGATTAAACCAGGATTGGGTTTGGACCGGGTAAAACCGGGCCTTGGTACAGACAGAATTTTGCAATGGAATCTGCTCGACTATTGTCGGAGCGAGAAATACAAGAAATTGAAACGATATTGAGATCCGTGGAGAGCTTGATGATATCCTGCATAACTCCGTAGATTTCGATGTGGTAACCTCGATTGTTGATGAGATTTACCAGAACTTTTGAATCCGAGACGAAGCTCAGATCGGTGAAGGTTCGATTCCGATTTTGGATCGATTGAATTTGAAGCAGTGCTTCGCGGAGGCCAAGGGCTTCAGCCATCAAAGGGCTTCCCACCTGACTCACCAGACGGCTTCCTTGAATGACGGCTCGATTGCTGATGTTGTCCCAAATGACCCATCCTAGCCCCGCCGCTAAGGAGTCCGATCTCCAAGCAGCATCAGTGTAGCAGGTCAGCGTCGAATTGTTGTGGGTCTCTCTGGGTTTTGTTGTTCCTGAATCGATCCTAGTACTCGCCATCAGTGAGGTATTTGCCTCTAACCATTCCTTTGCATCCGTGATCGCTTTTGCTATTGTTTCTTCTTCAGTGAAACTTTTGCCATTAAAGATCTTAGTGTTCCTTGTGGTCCAGATCGTCCAGAGTATCCATGGAGCCAGAGGACCAGAGGAGATGCCTGTAGGAGGAAGGCAGATCATCAATTTGGATTTCTCCAAAATGGTGTGAATATCGGGGATATTTAGTCCTTCCACTTGCTTCTGGAACGGGGCCAAAGACCACACCCTCTGTGCAAACACACAATGGAGAAAGAGGTGGTTTGATGATTCTGGCTCACCACAGTGTGTGCAGACCACTTGGTCTGTGATTCCTCTCGTAGCCAGATTATCCCCACTTGGTAAGGCTCCATGAGCAAGTTTCCATAGGAATAGCTTTAATTTTGGAGAGGAGTTTATGTTCCAGATGAGTGGATTCCATTGTATTCCAGGTGGATTGATTGCAGGGCTTGGAGAGAGGAACTCTTTGGCGAGGTGGTAACCTGATTTTGCAGAGTACTGTCCTGAGGAGTTTCCTAGCCAAACCAACTTGTCTTCAGCACCTGTTATACTTGGCTTGATAGTGAGGATTCTCTGTTTGAGTTGGGGGAAGAGGCTTTCAATTTTCTCAACATTCCATTCATTCTGACTAGGTAAGAGGAGATCCTCCACCTTCAGGTCCATGTCAGCCTTGTTTGGAGGTCCAACAGGTAATAATGGTTCAGTTGAAGATAACCAAGGCTCCTTCCATATGCTTGTATCTTTTCCATTTCCAATGATTTTCCCAAGTTTCTGCTTCAGGAGGTCTTTACCAATGATGATGCCTCGCCATCCATGGGATGATGTACTTGGAGTGGAGCTTTCCAAGAAAGGTTTATGTTTGCAGTATTTTCCCAAGAGGATTCTAGACAGCAAACAATCCGGTGTATTGAGTATTCTCCAGCTCAACTTTGCAAGGAGGGCGTCATTGAAACTTTGGATATCTCTGAAACCTAGTCCACCCTCCGTCTTGCTTTTGGTAAGTGTATCCCATGCTACCCAGCACATCTTTCTTTTTTCCATATTCCCATCCCACCAAAAGCGTGTGAGAGCTGACTGGATCCTTTTGCAGAGTCCTGCTGGGATCTTGAAACAGGTCATGGTGTAGGTGGGAATTGAGGCTAGATTGTATATAAACACATTTTTAGGTTTTTGGCCATGTTTTGGTCACAGAATGGGACCTGAGCTTATACGAAATGATCTCGTAGATATCTTGAGTAAAATTTAAAATATTCTCTTAGATGATTTTAGTAAAAGCAATTGTTAAAATATGCATAAGATTTAGGTGAAATGCTTTTGGTGGAGGTACCACGTATACCGTACCAATTAAATTATATATGTTGATTACGGTAGAGATCTAGAGATAAATTATTAAATCTACACATACATATGTGTTCTCCAATTCCGAGGAAGTAAAAAACTGCCCTCCTATTTTTCACAAGAAAATCTGTATTCACTTTATTTCATCAAATATTATTTCTCTACAGATTTTTCACATATATTAATAAACACATTCGAAAATGGCCATATATACATACTAGTAAATATTGATTATTTTATATATTATTTCGAAAGTATCATATAAATTTGCATAAAAATCTAGAAATACTAAATCATATAAAATGTGTGTGTTGCCAATATGATATGTCGTTATGTGTATATATATTATGACAAATATGTTTTTGTTAGCATCATTGTTTGTATATTAGATGATTTTTTATGTAATTTGATTAGCCTAATTTTTACTAATATATTTTGACACATCAAATCTAATATTTACTCTTTAAGAAAAAAATGCTACTCTAATAGATTCCGCTGAAACGGAAAATCTCATTTTTCTAACGGTTGTATTCGCATATTTAGTTTGTGTAAAATTGCAAAAACAAAAATTAAAATAGGTATTTTTCCCAAAATTAAAATGAAAGAACTTCCATGTATTTTAGCCAATCGAATAAAAACAAGGGAAATTGGTCCCAATAATAGCTTTTAGGGTCAAAATTAATGATCCAACATTAGATTTAAAAAAATTAGGTGAATAGCATTCACATTAGATAGAATGACTATAATGCCCTTTGTTAATTTACATCATTTATTAGAGAAAAAAATTGAAAAATAAAAATTAAAAAACAAAAACTAAAATTACCAAAATAAAGAAAACCCTAATTCATTCTCCTTCTTTTCTTTTCACGCCTCCTTTTTTTTTTTTTCCATCTTCTTGTCATGCTTCTTCTTCTCTTTCACGCTTCTTCTTCTCCACCTCTTTCTTCTTCCTCTTTTCTTTCTTCTTTTTCTCTATCCACACCATAATCGATCTCGTCTTTATTTGGTGATCTACAAAATCAATCACTTTATTTTACATCATTACCATGGATAAAAATCTCAAATAAAGGATTAAGATGATGATTTTTATCATTCGTTAAACTCTCCATTGTCGTTCTCTGTAAAATTAGAGATCGCTATATTTAACTATATATTTTGAAATCAGTATAACATGTAATGATAATAGTTAACTATATATGCTATTCTTTTTCATTATGTAGACTATAAAACGTAAATATGTTTCAGATAATAGTCAACTGTGTATTAATATGATACTATGTTCTGTAGTCAACTATGTTATGAAATTAATAGCCAACTTTATTACGAAATCAATAGTGAACTATATTAAATAAGTAACTATCCCACTACAATTTTTACGTAGTCAACTATGTTATAAAATCAGTATATTAAACTATTATATGAAAATAGTTAACTATAGTATGACATATAAAACATCACAACGCCCTTTCTCTATCCCTTTTTTCACCTGCACCAATAGTTGACTATCTCACCAACACAATAATAGTTAACTATTACACAAATCGTCAAAATAGTGGACTACAGTTATCTCTTCAATTTTCTTCGATCCACTGCCAATCTCCTTCACCATGTTTGTCATCACTGCAAAAGTTGAAAGAGTTCTTCAAAGCTATTCTCGAAAACGATTTGTGATGCCAAACAATCATTGTTACGGCTCCTTTAATAGCAATCTCGCTAATTAATCCACAAAATTAATTTTGATTTTGTGAATCAATCTTCAAACCTTCAAAAGATCTCGCTAATATTAGATCAAAATCAATCATCCTAAAAACTCGATAATCACGATTCCGTTCAAAGATCAAAGAAGATCGGAAGAAATTTCAATCAAGACCCAAAACTATCAATTTACTTTTACCCACGATTGATTTTTGCAGATTTTATTTTTCAGATTTTTTATTTTTTTCTACATAATTTTAGCTCAATTGAATAGGGGTAAATTGGTCAAAAAAATTATTCTCACTGTTAGTCACGAAAATAGCTTCCACGTGATGTTACATCCTTAATTTTTTCCCTAAATTCTATTATTCAGCTAATTCTCCCTAAAAACAAATCAAATATTCTTTCCAATTTTTAATTGGGACCCTTTTTAATTTGCCTTTACTTTTTGTAATCATCTTTACCAATAAGTTGTTAAATAATAAAAAAATTCTTTACCAATATATTCGGTAACAAGAGACTATACATTATCATATTTGGACAATAAATATGCAACAATTTAAAATGTCGCCATTTTCTCTAACCGGAAAATAAAACGCTCAATATAATTAACCAATTAAAAGAAAAACATAAACCATCAACTTTTTCAAAATTATTATTATTATTCCTCAGTTAAAAAATCCAGAAATCGGAATACACAATTGATACTAGCCAAAAGAAATAAATAATGATTCTCTTGACCAAATCAAAAATATCTCTAAACTTTTTAAAACTGAGTCTCTCTCTCCAAAAACTAATCTCCTTCAAATCTTCTTTCAATCTTGGGATGACATTATCGGCGACCAACCAAAAATTACAATCAAACCCTAATTAGCCATCTCCATTATGATTTACCAGAATCATTAAAATTAGCAAAACGAAATATAAAATAAAAACATTGAAAAAAAATCTCTAATTAGAGATTGAAAAATTTAATCTCTAACCAAATTCCGTTTTGCACACACATGATTCAAGTTTATCATCATCATCATCATCATCATCATCAACACACAGATTTTTCAGCAATACCAGGAAGCAACGGTCGAGACTCAACGTTTTTCGTCATTCCTACATGACTACATCGCCTGAGATCTTCCAACGTAGCTTGATCTCCTTGTCTTGATGACTCAGACCGAGATATGACATCTATAATATCTTCAAACAATGATTCATCACAAGGAATAGCTAAAAGACCAACGTTAGAGAAACCATACTCTTCCTCTGCCTCCGCAAGAAGACGTCTAAAAATGGGATGGTTGAGATGTTTCGCTCGGACAACGTATCTCCTTCGGTTTTCGCCTACGGAGACAGCTACGTGGCCGGGAGGTACATCAGAAGCGTTGTTGGATGATCCGATATGTGCTTTCTTTTGCCATTGTTTAAGCATATGACGGATCCTTACAACGCTTCTGATCGTATTGTTCTTCCCCATCACCTCCAAGGGAAAACGAAGGAAAATTTTTGGGAGAGAAAAACAAAAAAAGGTTAGAGAGAAAACATGTTTAGGCGTTGCTTTGATTCAATTTTTTTTTTGGGGATGGTTACGGCAAGCAAGGGGAATAATGAAGAGGAGCGTGGGATATTTAAAGGTAAGGTTAATGTTATAATGCCCCTTTTAAAAGAGCTAATTTACGATATTACTTTTTATGTTATTTTATTTTTATCTCCCTTTTATGGATAATGGATTCGTTTTTATCTCTCTTTTAAAGTTTTTTTAATGTTTATTCTTATCTTCTCAAAACAAAAATCTAGAAGACTTATATTTTTATTATAAATAATTGTGAATTTTTTTCCCTATTCAACAATTATCATTTATCGTAAAGATATACTCTAATTTTATTTTTGCATTTCATTCATCTTTATCTTCATTATTTTGTTATTAAATCGTTTTAATTTAAGGAATAATTTGCTCACTAACTCAAAAAAATCTTCACCTCTTTGTAACTTTCATACGCTTTGGGTTTACTCTCTCAAAAGTTTTAGTTGCTATTTGAAAAATTGAAAACGAAGACCTTTTGTGGAGATTGAAAGAACTAAAGGTGCATGTTTTTTTTGTTTTTTTTTTATCACAAAACAAAGGAGCATGTTCTATATTGAGAAAATTATGGCAATTGCCATTTATTCCTAAATTTATTGTCAAATGTGCCATTTGTGCAATTGCCTTTTCAAATGTGCCATCAATGTCAATTGAATCTTAATTGGAGAATTGGTAAAGACGAAAATAGCCTCATGAGGAGAGAGTGTGAAATTGAGATAAATGGCCATGCGTGTGAGAGGCTACCATATGTGACGTGATAGGGAGGAGGTAGGTTGTCTAGCGGGAGATTCAAACATTCTCTGCATTTATTGTGTAATTAAGGCTACCATAGCCTTATAATTACTTTTAGGAAAAATAATAAATGGAGTAAACACTACAACACGTTGTGGAGAACAATATAATAAACTGAAAAGAAGATAAGGAGATTGAGAGAGCTTTTCTTGTCCGTAGATAACAATTCTCCAAGTTGTTGTTATGAAAGATTCCGTGAGCGTGGACAAAATGTTCGGTATGTTAACCTCTTTAATTCTTTTATACCTTACATGTGGTAGTTGTTAAATGATGAAACTAGAATTTTGTATTGCAATAACTAACTATTTAATGCAGGTTAGAGAGAAAGAAGTAAATGCAGGTGTTTTAAGGTAGAATTTAAAGCTTGTACGAGTGTAGAAGTTATTGTTTTCGGGTGGACGAGTTAATGATGGATGAAACAGTTGTAATTGTCGTTGGTGAGTGGGAATGTTTGGAAGATGGCAAATGGCATTTCCGTGTGTCGAAAGACATCTTCAGTCGATGCATAGACGTGAAGGCAGACTGCAGCTATGAAGAAGTGAAGAATAAAGTCTTTAAGGCTTTTAGGTTAAATTCTAAAATGGTAGATCCATTCCTAAGCTTTTGGTCCGAGGCAGAGGATATGATTTTCACACAGCAAAGGATGCCACCTGTGGCTATAGACTCGGAATGCGGGTTGGTCAATTTCAAGAGAAAGCGGATAGAGAGACCCGGTTTGAACATGTTTTTAACCCTAAGTATGGAGACGTCCATCAAATATTCAGAAAAAGAGAAAGCTATTACAGTTGGAGTTGATAGTCCAATACCGGTTGAAGACGATATAATGTTCAGAGCAGTTAATGATGCTTTGGTCGAGCACAGTTTCAACGCCAGTGTAGTCAATGGGTGTGGAATTAAGGATGTGGACAACACGGTCTGTATGGCAGTAGACAACAATGTTAATGAGGTGATCAATATTGAAGATGATGATGTCAGCGAAAGAAACTACCGAGAACTTGATAGGGTTAACACCACTGGAGGCGAGGCGGTGGTCGATGCAATAGATTTGTCTTTGGCTATAGTCGTGTTTAATGATGGTTTGGAGCAGCTTCGTGGAGGGTGTCTAGAGGACAACATTGTCGAATCTGAAAATGAGGGACAAGTTGTAGTGTCGAGGGTGGACAATATTGAAGAGTTTGAGGTTGTGGACAATATTTTCCCGTGGTATAATATCCCCCTTACGTACGAGGATGCCAGCTTTGTTGCTAGAGTGGATGAATTAGAAAGGACCATAGAAAGAAGGAGAGCTACAGGAGAAGCTAATGGATGGGTATGTGAAGAGGTTAGTGAGGGATCAAATGACAATGATTCGGGAGATTACGACTTTGATCAAATGAGAGATCTCATTGACACTGAATATCCATTGGACTGGGATCCATTGAATGTAGGAGTTGCTGGAGAGAAGTCGACATACTCTTTAAAGCGAAGGTGGAGAGAAGTAAGCAGTGAAGATCTGGTGGAGTTGGAAGACGATGAGGGTGAAGGGTGTCTTGGTCAGAGAAACTGTAGAAATGCTTTTGAGGAGACGTCCACGACAACTGGTGAAATTAGAACGTTGCTGGGGGAAGAAGTTGGAAGAGCCACAGATGGTACTCATTCTCCACTTGGTGGTAGCCTTGGGATTTCGGAGGATATTCAAAATCTTGTCGATATCCCATTGAATGAAGCGGAGGACATGAATGGGAATTGTGGTACACATAGTATTTTAACTGAGAAAATGGAGACACTCGTGGACAACAATTGTATTATTAGTGAGGACGACCCACTACTGGCAAGAGACAGTATGCCTTTCCGGGACAATGCGATGATATTGCAGAAGGACAACGTTAACATGAATTTGAAGAAATCTGGAGATGCCATCTACGTTGTAGGATTTTTAAGAATAAGTTAGAATTGCGTAAGGCTTTGAGAGTTTATTCTGTGAAAAGGTTATACAACTAAAGTATTGAAGTCTGACCCAGGACGGGTCATTGCGGTTTGTGTTGATGAAAATTGCCATTGGAGAATTTTTGGGAAAGCGCATAAGGATTCAACAAATATGGAGATTAGGAAAGCAACACTAAAACATACTTGTGATGTAGGATCAAGGTCTAAAAGAACTGAAAAATCCACATCAACATTACTTGGGGAGCTATTGCAAGCTAAGTATTCACATGGGAAGAAGGGACCTAGGGCATGCGAGTTACCCAAAATAGTGTTGGGTGAATTTAAGGTCACCATATCATACATGAAGGCGTGGTACGCGAAGGAGTTAGCCATGAAAAATGCTCGAGGTAATGAGGAGGATAGTTATAAATTTCTATCTACATATCTTCATTTGTTGGAGAAGACTAATCCGGGGACAATATGGAATGTCCATAGAGCTGCGACAGAAGATGGCATAATACGGTTTAAATATCTTTTTTTGCATTTGGAGCCTCGGTCGCTGGGTATAAGTACCTACGTAAGGTAATATGTATAGATGGAACTGCTACAAAAGGGAAATATAAGAATTGTTTGGTTGCTGCTAGTGGACAAGATGGCAATTACCAGATTTTCCCTCTTGCTTTTGGTGTGGTGGACAGTGAAAATACAGATTCGTGGAAATGGTTTTTCACAGAGCTGCAGAAGTTTGTTCCCGATGAAGAAGACCTCGTATTTGTGTCTGATAGGCACGCTGCAATATATGCGAGACTAAGAGCTGTGTATCCACTAGCAAAGCATGCACCATGTACTGTCCACCTTTTTAGGAATGTTGTCCACAAGTTTCATTGTGAAGGACTTGCAGCCCTAACTTCCAACGCAGCAAGGGCTTACACGGTTGGTGATTTTAGGTATTGGTGGGAAGAAATTCAAAAAAAGAATATGAGTTGTGCTACATGGTTATACGATATCGGTGTAACACATTGGACTTTAGCCTACTTCCCGGGTATGCGGTACAACATTATGAGCAGTAACATATCGGAGTCCCTCAATGCAGCTCTTCAAAAAGATATGTCATTCCCAATTGTTACAATGGTGGAATTCATACGGACAATGCTAATGAGGTGGTTTTGTGAGAGGAGAGAAGAGGCAAAGAAGACGAAAACAAGGTGCACACCCGAGATTGAAGAAATATTGATAGAACATCTTAAAGAAGCTACAGAATGTGCCGTGATTGAATCCACTAAATTTGACTACCAAGTCAATGATGCAGATGGTTGTGTCTTCACTGTAGACCTCCTAAACAAGAAGTGTACGTGTAGGGTTTTTGATGTACTACTCATCCCATGCTGCCACGCCATAGCGGCATGTGGTATTCACAATGTTGATATGTACACGCTTATTGGAGAGTGTTTCGATAAAGGTGAATGGTTAAATTTATGGTCTGAGAAGTTGTTACCGCCACCTAGAGAACAAGACAACGACGTACCTGAATAACCAGAGACAAATGAGCCGAAGACAAGAAGGGGGGGTGGAAGGCCAAAGACAGTAAGAATTCCGTCGCAAGGAGATTACGCTGTAAGGACAGTGGCTTTTAAATTGAAATGCTTCTTGATTCAGGTTGTGATGTGTATCTTTTATATGGAACATGGTAGAAAAGGCCCGAAGGGAAATAAGAAGAAATGCGGAACTTGTGGACAACTTGGACACAACAGAGCAAGGTGCAAAAATCCGATATAAGGGAGAAGAAGAAAATCTTGTCTCATTAAGTGACGTTATTGTATTGTACTTTTTGGACTCATTTTGTTGTCTTAGTCTTCTATTATGTTATTCAGGTGGACACCTGTGTCTGACAATCACTGAACGATAAGTTTGAATTCTTTTGAGTGTGTATTAGTATAACTTAGTCAGTTATTTTGTTATTAAAGACAACTTCTTTCATATTGTGGACAACATCTACAGATTGTAAACATTATCTTCAAAACGCTATCTTAGTGAAAAGTTGTTTGTGAATTGAAGAGTTGGGTAGGAGTGGTTGATGACAATATTATATAAGGACAACTTCTATCACAGTACGGACAACATTTACATAATTAGCGAAAAGTTGTTTTTCAACTGACTGCTCCAACTGCTGCCATAACGTGGACAACATCTACTTAATTTTGGACACTAAAGTCAACACGAGAAACACAAACCATTATTTTAAACATTCATAAACCATCTTCGTAATATTTACTGATTATAACGAAGATAATATGGACAACATCTTTAAAACGCTTTCTTAGTCAAGAGTTGTTTATCATTTGAAGAGTTGGTGACGAGTGGTGTACTTATATGAAAATGTGGACAACATCTACATAATTTTAGTGAAAGACAACTTCTGTCATACAGTGGACAACATATACGGATTGTGGATATTATCTTCAAAACGCTATCTTAGTGAAAAGTTGTTTGTCAATTGAAGAGTTGAGTCGTTTATGACAAATTTATTTAAGGACAACATTTACGTGTCCACCGAAGAGTTGGTTTTGGAATTGACTGCTCCAACTTCTATCATAACGTGGACAACATCTTCGTAATTGTGGACAACATTATATAAGGACAACATTATAGTGAAGAGTTGTTTGTGAATTGAAGAGTTGGGTAGGAGTGGTTGATGACAATATTATATAAGGACAACTTCTATCACAGTGCGGACAACATTTATGTAATTAGCGAAGAGTTGTTTTTCAACTTACTGGTCCAAATTCTGCCATAACGTGGACCACATCTACTTAATTTTGTAAATTAAAGTCAATACGAGAAACACAAACCATTATTTTAAACATTCATAAACCATCTTCGTAATATTATGTAGAGACACCTACTGTTTATAACGGTGACAACATCTTCGTAATTGTGGACAACATCTTTAAAACGCTTTCTTAGTGAAGAGTTATTTTTCAATTGAAATAGATATATTACATACACATAACTTGTCCTCGCGGAGACAAGTTAGACATGTCTAATTAAACAAAAGCAAAATACATGTAGCCAAAAATACTTAGAGCCGAAAATTATACTTAGAAATTAGTACCTTAAACAGAAAGACTATATTTGAGGGACGATTTATAGAAGGGACAACCTAATAGAAATATTTGAGGAGAAGGACAACAACCTAATAGAAGGTAATTGCCGATATGGACATCATCGTCTTACGCAGAGGGACGGTTTGAGTATGACGACGCATACCTTCTACTGTCCCTTCAAGACGGTTGACAACATACTGCAGCTCCGCAATCTCGTGGTCGAGGTACTGGCCGCGAGCCCAAACAATAGGCGGGTCAACACGTTCACCGTCAAATCCGATGGTAATGTTGTCAATCTTCGTATCTTGTTCGATCTTACCATGTTGTAGCGCCTGAACTTCTTCGAAAAGGGCCAAATCACACCACTTGAACAAATGTTTGCATCCAGTCTAAGAAGTGGAGGATAGCGAACATGTTAGATTGAGGAGAGGTAAATATAGACATATTCATAGAACGAGGAAGAAGACAATTGAAAATGGAACTCACATCTTTGAGCATACACGTGTAAAACTTCCGGCCGAAGTCATCTTTTGACGTTGATGTGTCGACGGTAACAACCCCTCCACATGTAAAGTTTTGTGGAATTCCGATAATTTCTTCTTCAAGATAACAGGAGTAACTCTCATTGACTGAGGCAGAAGAAGAGGATGGTTGACTATAGCTGTACTACCCCATTAAACCTTAAGCGTCTAAGAAATACAATTGTTTGAAGATTGTAATGAACTTGGTGTCCTATGGCATTTTAAAGACATTTGGTTTTAAAAAGCTGACGTTGGCGGGATATCTGAAAGTTTGAAAATTTTCGTCCTGTTTTCCAAAATAGTTACAATAGACATTTTAAAATGTTTGAGAATTTTATTACAGATTTTGGTATGGTAATGGCGGGATTTTTCCAGTTGCAATTTAAGTGACATGACATCATGTAAGTGGGAAGTAAGAGGCACAAAAAACGGAGAATGTGTTTGATTTGATGTATGAGGCACGCTTATGCACATTAACAGCATTGAGTTGTTGTAGGGTGGCAGATCTACATATTACTACCCACAGTTTATTTAATAACTGTTGTTTTTTTCCAAATAGCCAAATACATGAAATATATTAACCTTGGTACCCCATATGTGGTGGACATTTTTATAGTATATAAAGTGCATCTGATAGTGTATTTTGTCTATAATATTTACAGTTAGTGTATATAAATGACAAGGGTGGACATGTTTTTTTTTGTGATGCTCATATGGATGACATGTAAGAGTCACCAAATTTGTGTTTAATGTTTCCTTCGTTAGACAAAGAACTTTAATGCAATACCTCCCCAACTGTTCCTTATGTGATTATATATAACATTCACTGACCCAAAGAAAGACAATACAAATCAAAACATGGAACATCGAAGGAGGAGTGATTTTTCTTTGTTATTATCTCTTCCTCAACATCTTCAAATAACAATTGCTAAGAACGTTGCACAGCAAGGAGTCAACAATCTAGGACCACTAATAGCTGCTGGAAAGGACGGTCAAACACTTGCATTCGATCCGGAAGTGTTGAGGGAGGTGTCGCTTGATTATCTTGCCTTTCATCCAGCACTGGCCAATGAAGGTTCGCAGTACCGGCACATACAAATTAGTTGTGTAGAGGCAGGTAATAGTACAGCATGCTATCTTGAAAGCCTTAGAATAGCCGCAAAGGAGGGGTGTCTCGAGAGTAGTTTACGATTGCTACGTCACCGACCACGTGGTAATTTAAACATGTCTTTCGCTAATGCACTGTTTCTATTTGCGGCTTCTCGTGATGAAGAAGGAGAGGCTGCCATGACTGCATTTAAGTCGCTGGTTGGGACTTTTGATAGAGGTGTACGAGTAACGCAACAGGTGTATTGGGATTTACAAATTATTGGTCACGAAAATAGGCTGCTATTTTGCCATTCTTGGCAACAACAAATGCTATTCCCTCCTATGCGGTCACAACATTGTCCATTGTGCACATATTACCACTCTTGTCAACGATGTTTAAAATGATGGAATAACCCAACTTGGGGGCTTACAAGGACATATCCTCCCGATCGTGGCGTAGGCTGTGTTTACGAAGCAATCAACGATGCATGTGAAAATTGCATGGCGTGGTGGAGATCGTAATGGAGATAACTTTGTTAAGGTTGTCCACATGTGGTAAGACGTGCGTATGTAGTCCATCATTTTTAAGTTAAAGTTGACTTTCGTATAATTCATAAATTTAATCGTATCCATCCATTTGAGATCTACCATATTCACGTTCTCAGATTTGAAATATTTTTAATATTATCCTTGTTATTTGTTTTGTTTTTTTCGTAATGCCACACAGCATTAATGTTGAGTAAATTTAGGTGGCAGTTTTAACGAAGGATTTGACATGATGACTTTTGTCAAAAATAAGACATTTTTAATTTGATAGGGTGTGTGGCCCAATGGACGTAGGGTTATAGAAAATAATGTATTTTATTGACAGTCATTAAGATCAAATTGTTAGGATAAATAAATACCTTTTCTAATAGCAACATCAATTATTTGCTATTATGTGTTGGGATTTTGAAGAATTAATAACTGTCTCTATTGTTTAATTTCAATTGGTGCCCTTCTTATGTAGAGTTTTAATTATAATTTGTTTGTTATATATTACTAGAAGGATTTATTAGATTGTTTGTTACAGTCCTAGTGCAGCTGTAAAATGTATCAATGATGATAAGACATACTCGAGAACTGTTAGGTGTGTGGCCCAATAAATTATTAATGAGCTGTTTGAGCTGAGAGACAATTAGACGTAAAGGTTTAAATTATGTGTCAGGTAATTATTAGGTATCTAATATTATATAAATATTATTCTAGTGCCCAAAAACTAAATATGAATGACCACTTATTTCTTATTGTATGAGATGTTTATACTTCACAATATGTAACAGAATTCCAATTTGTAATCTTAGTTAGGGAACTACTGTGGTTGATAGGAAATTTTGGTGATATTTTGTCGAACTCCAAAAAATCTGGCGTGGACAATATATAGACAAGATTGGTTACTCACGAAACAATGTGGACAAGATTGGTTACTCACGAAACAATGTGGACAACATTTTTTCGTGATGAAGACAACATTATTGTCGTCGACTCAAATACAAGAAAGTACAAATACACAAATATAGAATTCAAGCTTAAGTTAAACATAGAGTCTTAAACGAAAGATAAGGTAAAGAAACGTAGAGTCGAACAGAAAAGATAAGGTAAAGATAGGTTTAGGTTTAAAACAAACAACATGAGAAGTAAAACATTATAGGTTTGTGGTAGACATTTCTCAAGGACAAATTGCCTCAACATACTCCTCAAACATGTCCACAGCATATCGCATTCGGATATGATCCACAGCTGAAGGTGTGATGCCTTCGAAGTTTAGGCCTTGTGCATGGAGCTCAACAAACTTCACTGCCATAAGTCCTAAATCATGTGATCGTTCAAACTGTGGAACAAACATTGGCCTTTGTAAAGTGAAATTTGTTTGTGCAGGCATTGCAGGAGATGAAAGAGAGGCAATGATGTGGGGTAACATCTCCGTAAAAGGTCTCATTGCATTTTCCAGATTCGCGTCATCGTATGCACATAAGAAAGGATCAAGGACGGTGATTGTGGATGCCTTGAGGTCAACAACAAGTCCTATCCAATGGTCGTTGCCCATATTCATTGGAGCGTAGATGACATCGACATCAACAAACCACGCTAGCTTGTTGAAAAGAGCATGTATTATACCGCGGACATAATTCTTCACACCACTGGACCAAACCCACTGATCTTTCTTCTTGCACCTATGGAAGCGAGGGAAATCTTCACAAAGAAATCTACCAAACCACGTGTCCAAGATGCCAACTCTATTTGTGATAAGGTTGTCTCCATGCTTCCTCCAAACCAAGGTAAGGGCAACATCAATGTGCTGGAAAATAAAGACAATGACAAATTGGAAAGTTTGGTATTTCAAAACTTCACAAAGGTTATTTTATGAGATGCATGATCTTACATTTGTATGGAACACCTTGTTTGGAGAATAAAGGTCTGAGAAGAAGGATTTATCAACGGAATGACCATCAATAATGTATTTCCTGCAATCAAAGACATGAGTTTATTAAACTAATTCATGGACAACATTTGAAAATTATGTATTTTGTCCACTTACTTGTTGCGGTCCTTCTTGAGCTTTGATAAAAATCTCTTCCTTAGGCTATCATCAACCATTCCAGACCACGGAGATCGGTGAGCTGCCAATCCTTTCATGGAAGACGAGTACCCATAACGTCTCGTGGCAACCCTAACTCTCTTGGTGGGCAAAACTGATGATGCAACATCGTCAACATGTCTTAAGTCCCTCTTCTTCCCATGAGATTTTGCAAGAGGACCAAATTGGTTAGTCGGGTACTCTTCACCATCGTCCTGCATCCCCTCATCATCACATTCAAAAGTAGCTTGGGGAAGAAGATCCTAATATGTAATCAATAGAAATTTATGTTTTGTATGGTCTTTATTAGTATTATCTAATATTATGTACCTCCTTAAAAAGATTATGGACATGTAAAAACACACTAACCTCGTCCTTATCCATTACTTCTGGTTCTGGCAATTGCTCTTCCACGATGGATGTGTTAGTTCCAGTTTCCTGCCAAAACATTAATCCACTCAATATCATCCATGGGACCTACATAGATGAAAAGTAACTTCTACTGGTAAAAGTTTATTGGTATTTTGTCCTCTCTACTCACATCAGTCGATTCTTCATCATCGTCTCCAGAAGACATCTCCTATAAATTCATGATCCATCGTTATAAAAACATTGGAACATCAAACAAAAAATTATTTGCACAACTTATCATCTAACTAAACCTTAGATGACGCCTCTACTTCTTCATCCTTTTCTTGTTGAACACCGATGTCACTTCTAGTTTCCTACATTTTGTGATTAATACAACGTTAAAATGTTTACTTTCTTAACATCAAAAGTATTTTTTCTTCAAATATATTCAGATCTACACCTTCTCATCAACTTCTCCTGTTATATCCAGATTAATGCCACTGTCACTTTCATTGTCCTACAATGAATATAAAAGAACTTGAAATTGGCAAACACAAAATCTTACGAAATAGAGACAATATCTGTCTATGTAAGGACAACATCTGATAAAATATGGACAACATCTGATAATCTGGTTAATATCAATAGAGAAATTATAGTCACCTGAGTATCTTCTTCTTCCTCTTCCGCATTTTCAGAAATTACCTTAATATTCAATTGGAAAAAAACATATTTACACACATGACAAGTTATAGACAGTTAAACAAATATAATGTTGAATTACAACACAATACCTCTTCCTCATCAAAGACTTGATGGACATCTTCATCAGATCGAGAAGAACAGTTAGCCAAATTATCCTCTTTCACCTAAATAAGAAAAATAATTATTAGAAACAAACCTTTCACCATTACTTATCAAAAATAATAAGGCTGAAAACATATGAATACCTTTTCACCTCCAATATCAACAGGCGTATCAAATGTAGAAACTTCATTACGTGCTTCGTCCTCAGTACGACCATGTGGCTAAAGAATAGCAAAAATAAACTCTTTGAAACAAAATAACACGTTTTAGACTGCCAAGCTAATTTAAATTTGCATTATAAATACCATTTCCTCCACCAAGTCGTCGTAGACGTTTTTGTCAGATTGAGAAGCAGAGTCTACAGAGTTGTCCTCTCCCGCCTGAAGGACCAAAACAATGATTACAGATAAAGATTGCACAAAACAAAAATACAATGGATGAAAACATATGCATACCATATTAATTGTCATATCCACATGCATAGCAAATAGAGCAGCTTCTTCTTCATGAGTTGATTTTGACAGATCACAGTCATGATTTAACATACCCTAATACATAGAAGGAGGATTTATGATTATCCATATCATGAATGCATATAGAATATAGTTAATGTACCTCAGCTATCTCTGGTTCCATTGTTAATCCCTCTTTCTCCGCCTCAGTAATATTACCCTCATTGATAAGAACAAATCTGTCCTCAGCTTCCATATTATGTCTACCATACCCGGTCTGAGACATAGTGGACAAAATGGGTTAATTTATTGGAAATGTCTATGTAAGAAGTGGAAAATGACAGACTTACATTGACGTTCTTGTGGACAACTTTATCCACACCAACATGACCCTATTTAATGGAAAGTTTATGTGAAAGCTTGTTATGGTAGATTGTTTAAAATCATGGACATGAATTGCTATAAAATATATTTACCTTTTCTCTACTGAGATCATCTTGTCCACCAAAATCTTGTTGATTAATACTCTGAAGAACACTATGCACACCCGGATAATTAGGCCAATCCGAATTCACGCTAGCACCAGCGACATTGCCGGTACCACCGAATTTGGTTGGAGGGTCTTTAGAGATAGGAGTAGATTCAGACTTATCTTTCGCTTTAGGGCTTGGGAATTTCCCACCAGAGCGCAAAATGCTTACAATCTCATCTTGAAGTTGATCCCTCATTATTTCAAGGTCTGCTACATAGAGTTGTTTTATCTCCGCAGTGTGCGCATCAAGTTTCTCATCAATGTGTTTCATTAGTGCCTCAACATCAATGGTAGCAAACTGTCCTTGTTGATTACCTTCTTGAGACGATGATTCTTCACCAACTTTGCCCTTTCCTTTGTCAAATGGTCTTGGTTTCTGACCTCTTTCTTTCTCCGGAGCCTTTTTTCTCACATCTTTGTCCTTTGCCTGAGGCACAGTGACGGCCAAACCATCATAACCACCTCTCCAAATGTCTTTAGAGAAAATAAAACCACTTCCAATAAGCCTCTCCATGTAGGTTATGCTAGGATCTTCAACCTCGTCACCCCAATGGTTCACTTGCTCATACACATCATCTTCAGCTGGCAAGAATGGTGATACTTGGAGCTGTTTCCAAAGGAAACAAATAAGAAAGTTGTTAATAATTAATACATTAACATCCAGAAATGGATGCAAGAGGAAACCAAACACACTTACATTAGGGAGGCATTCAATCTCCATGATGTTTTTGTTGTGGAATGTTCTCAGATATGTGAGGTTCACAATTGACTGATCAGTGAAGGTCTCCTCATCGGCAGCGTCCGGTATGAACCTCTCTAATTCGGGTATTGTCTTTAAAACCAACAACTGGATTGCAAGTGGGAAGCCGTGTGCTGCGGTGTGCGAATTGTTGAATTTGGTAAGCAATTTCTCCAAAGTTGGTATCTTCTTACCAACTTTCACCATTTGCAAAGTGAGCAGAAAAGACTCTCGACCCCAAGGGTATTCTTCAAATGTCTTCAAGTCTTTAACCATCTCAACCACTTCCTTAGACGCTTTCACAACACCATTAGAACATAATAGAATACCCTCGATAATTACAATCATTGCAAGTCGAAGTCTTTTCCATTCGGCCATCTTCTTCTCAGCGGTAACCCTTCTGTCTCTTTTCAGCCATATGATAATGTCTTTGATGAGGACAGAACTTTTGTCCTTCCCAAAAAGCGTATCCCAATATGGTTTCTTAGGATTCACTGGAGTTTGCCACTTAAGAATTGTTGGGGTCGGTGGGTACGGATCACAATTCAGTCCGGTTACAAGGCCAAACTCCCTGAGCGAAAATCTAAATGGTTTACCGGCGAAGACAAACCACATTTCGTGTTTCTTCAAGGAGACAAGGGATCGACAAATCATCTGGTGGACGAGTTTGCCAGACAACGACGACTTGCGAACCGGAATTTCGAAAAGGAATTTAAAACATGAAGCCCGAAGATAGTTATACTCACGCGTCCCTTCAAGTGCCGCAACTAAATCCAGGAGGTACTCAGGTTTAGAGTAACAATTGATTCGGCCCTTCGCCGGATATCGATCGGTGGCGTACAAACGAGAAGGGAGGAGATCTGGGTCAACGTCTCCGGAGAAATTGTTTGGAGGCGGTGTGGACGAAACCGTAGACCGGTGTTTTCTCTTCCTCGTTCTGGAAGACATCTTCTATAATTTACTGTAATTTTGGAAAATAATCGTCAAATCTACTGCAAGGACAGTTCCTAAAGAATCCAAAGGACAATATTAAAAGAACCATATCTACAAAACGGTGGACAACATTGTCAAACTACTTTTTTTTTTAATACACAAAAGACAACATTGAGTTTGAATCATACCACAACCCAAACTTCCCAAAAATTAAAAGAAGACAAGATCTATAAAACGGTGGACAACATTGATATGCAATGAAACTGTCCTTTGAACATTGTATACGGATCTACTGAGAATAACTTTGTGGACCAGTTTATGAATCCATCAAGATGGACAACATCTGTAACGCGGTAGACAACATTTAGTTTGAATCAAATCACAACCCATACTTCCTTAAAATTGCTTTCCGAAAAAAAATAAAAACATCGGAATTTCAGACGGAATGAACTTGCATGTTGTCTCCGTTCAAAAAGCTAAAACAGAAATGAGAAATGGAAACTCTTCAAATCAAGGATCACAACACTTACGGAGGGGTATTGTTTGAGAATGTTGTTCAAAGATCTCCTTTTCAACTTCTTTATGTAAAATGCAGAAGAAAAAAAAAACGGATTTCCTTTTCAACTTCTCTCAGAAAAAAACTCGGTTTCATAAAAAGTAGTTTGACAATGTTGTAGAAACCTTTTCCTTTTCAAGCAACTGCACAAAACCCAAAAACCATCTTGGTTACTGGATTATAGAGAACGAAGGAAGAGAGAGACAGTTATTTTTTAGAAGGATACAATAACTACTGACACACGAAAAATCAAATATTCAGTTTCCACAGTTGGCACGTGTGAGGGGCAAACTTGTCATTGTACAGGAGAGGAACAGTGGTTAATGGCAGATCTTACAAGAATTAAAAGTAATGGCAGATTTCACAAATCAATTTTGAATAAATGGCAATTGCCATAATTTTCTCTTCTATATTTGATCACAAAACACTCAAGAAAACGGTCAAAACAGACAATAACAACAAAACTACAAATAAGTTTAACTACACATAAGTTTTGAGAATGAGAAGAAGAGAACGGTCAATGACAAAACTAGACATAATCTCACTATAGAGCACATTCTAGATCATGCCCTGGAAATCCAAATTTTCAGGGGAAATAGCTATGAGGACTGCTTCCAAGGCTCCTCGTAGTATCACCACGCAAGCGTTTAATTAACTCTTGTTTTGTAGAACTAATTTGTAATTGCATTTCCACGAGGATAAGAAACTCATCAAAGTCGGTTTGCTCTTTGGCCACTAGACACTGGTATAGAAAGTACCTGAGGGTTGGTTGGCCCTTTTCCCGTGATGGTGCAGTGGTGCTAATGGGAGCATGGCTTCAGATTGAAGAACAAAAGAACTGAATAAATATTCAAAATTTTGGTGAATGCTCGAAAGCAGATACCACAACAAGAATATGTTTCGTTTCTTTCATTACATTTTGAGATATCTCTCTTCACTACAAACAATTCAGAAACACATAGCTTCCTGATAATCTCTGTTTACCACAAATTTACCATCTTTAGACACAAGTAATTTTTCTAAGTCAAGTACATAAGAAACTCTTCCTACTTTTTGTAGAAACCCATCTCATACTTGTACATTTTTTATTGTACTATTGTCTTTTTAATAATTTCAGAAACAAATAAAACATTAAAACTATTAAAATAAGGGTCTCTTAAAATAACATATTTAATAGACTCGAAGAGTTTTTAAGCATTGGAGTTGCTCTTACAGTAAGATACATAACAACACCATGCAACACAAGACTGTAAACTGATAAAAGCAGATAGGGTTTATGTCTTTATGACATAGACTCATTAATCCTATATAAAGAAACAGTTATTCATATGATTATTTCTCCTCTGTTTCTGGATTATATATATATTTTGTTCTCAGTTAGAGAGGAAGCCTCTTAAGTTTACGGTATTTGTATTCTCTGTAGACAAACGGCTTGAATTTTGGAGCATTATCATCATCGCCGGTAACTAGCTCCGGTAAAGGTCCAACAACGTGATCAAGATTCGGCTCGGCGAAAACCGGCCAAGAGATTCTAGTCTTCACCGTGTCCATCGTCGCTCTATGCTCCCCACTCTTATACTTCCCATTGCTCATCCTCTCCATAATCACACACAATAAAAAAATCAATTGTTTACCTTGATTTATCTGAAATTTCTAAGCTGAGTTTTAGATATTCCTACCTTGATTTGATCAGCGATAATGACAATGATCACAGAATCGTCATACTCAACGTCGATCCATTTGTTATCCTTGAAAGCTTGAAGTCCATGTACTTCATTAGCGATCAAGAATGTGATTCCATTGAGATCGGTATGAGGTGGAGCTCCGTAGAGCAAATCGAGTCCTGGACACGGAGGATAGAAGATGACCTTCATCATATACTCCACCGTTTCTCCGCCGAGACCTTCCTTGAGTGCCTCACGGTGTAACCCTAATCCTTCTGATAACCACCCCATGATTTTCTCCGATAGTTTCTTTATCTCCTTTGCGTACTCCTCATTCACCTCTCTGTCCAAAATTCGGAGATTAATAACGGAAATAGGTACGTAGAGCAAAACTAATGGGCAATGATAAAGTCTATATATGAAGAAACAAACTCTATAAATTAATACTCAATAAATTAATGAATTTTTTCGGTCTTGAATTGGAAAAATGAAAAATATAACACAATTCGATAAAATGATAAGATAATAAATATTATAAAATTTATATGTAAATATATGGTCTCACAAATATATAAATTAATGCATGGTATATAAATTTTATACAAACATAGCTAAGATATATTTACATATGATTCTAGTGTTTTTTGTTCCTTTTTTACATTTGAATTTTTTCTATAACTCAATCATTGATTTAATAGACAAACAAATAAAACTAATTTAAGAAAATATAGTTTAAAAATATTCCGTACTTTTTATGGAAACTTTTGTTACTTTATTAATTTATAGAGTTTCTACTTTCTACTATGTATGAGACAATTACAACATTCTAAAATACTTAGTACCTGTAATCTGGAGAATGTTTTGGCCAGAATCTGTAATTGATTCTTGATGGTGGCCAGATGGTGTGAAAGAGATGATCAGCCCAGGTTTGTATACCTTCTTCATTTTTATAGGTATTCCTGTTGTATCCTTCTATGTTTGTGGAGGTAGCTGGCCTCGCTACGACTTCCTTATCCTTGTCGGGAAGCTCGAAAAACTCCGTTCCAACTTCCTTTAACCGTCGCATCAGCTCCTTTGGGATCCCGTGATTAACCACCTTAAAAATCCCCCATTCTTGGCTCACTTTGACCACCGCACGCGCCACAAGATCTTCATCAGGGTTACTTAGATCCACGACGGGGACATCTTGGATCTTAACGGCCGCTTTCTCCTTCTCCGATGCCATTGTCTTTGTCTCGACCAGGAGTGACGACGGGATATTGTGTTGGTCTCTCAACCTCCACGGTTCTTTCAGTTCAATGTCTTCAGCTTGGTAAAATGGCTTAGTGGTTTATGTAGATGTTGAATGAGTTGAGAAAGTGTGGTATGTGATTATCAATCAGTGACATGAATGCTTTATCACATTACTTTACTTCACCACATGTTTCACGTTAATACTGTTTATTTCCCTAAATTTTGAACTATAATTAGCCAACTGCCCAAGAAAAAATAAACTATTACTACTAGGGTTAGATCACCCTTGGATTTGGGGATACCCTCCTTCATTACGAGCTCACTCGATTCTTGCGAACAATGGATCCCACCCAACTCAGAAAGATGCAATTCGGACAAATGAACACGCCAAACAAAATTGATATCCATATTAAGTAGGATTTTTGTTGTCTTCACTAATTATATGATGGAAACGTTAGAATAATTTAAAAGAGTGAAATTGGTACGTGGAAAGATTTGGAGATTTATTTACGTATATTGCAAAATATAATCACCAAAAAAACGTAAGAAAAAAAAATCAAAGAGTTGTGTTTAAAAAAACGGCTATTTTTAATTGTTATATTTTAAGATTACGTTTTCTTATAACTATTTCGTAGAGTCGTGTTTATTCAAATTTGAATAGTCGCGTCTTTTCAACAAAACCGCTTTTAAAGGGTTGTGTCCTTATGAAAATTAAACACGCCAAACAAATTTGATATCCAGATTAGGTAGGATTTTTTTTGTCTTCACTAATTATATGATGGAAACGTTAGAATATTTTAGAAATTAATTTGAATACGATATATGATGGAAGAGTGCAATTGGCACGATTTGGAGATTAATTTACATATATTGCAAAATTAAAAATGACCAAAAAACGTAAAAAAAAAACAAAGAGTTGTGTAGTTAAAAAAAAATGCTATGTATGTTAGGTTTGCGTTTTTTTAAAACTCTTTCGTGGAATCGCATATTTTCAAATTTGAATAGTCGCGTCTTTTCAACAAAATCGCTTTTGAAAGATTGTGTCCTTTTAAATTCGTCGGATCGCGTTTTTTTTTTAACTCGTTGTATAGTGATTTTGAAGGGTTATTTCCTTTCAATTTGTAGGATCCCATCTCTTTAAAATAACCTCGATTGTAAGTAGAGTGTAACGCGTCGTACTCTCCAAAACGGTTGCACCCACCTGTGCAACGACAATACGAAACAACTGATGGAGTTGTAAATTTTTTCTTGAGGACAAAGAAAAATATTGTCATATTTGAAAAGCGACAAAAAAAATATAAAATCACCTACGAAAAAATCATGAAAAATAAAATTAAAGAAACCGATCATAATAAAACGAAATTTCAGCTTTTTCAATTTTACGAGTCTTTATTTAGAGCTAGATTCTTATAGAGAACTAAGGTGATTTTGCAAATATGGTTCATAGTGTGCGAGGAATTATATGCTTTTGGAAAATAATTATCAACAATGTTGGTCTTATACTAAAGTTGATTGTGACTGTATTTCTCCCTCTCTATAGCAGTATATGCAATTGTCAATGTTTTGTTTGTTGTTCTTAATATTTTCGTTTTCCATGTTATATGTTTTCACTGAAATGCAGGTACTACGGAAATGTTTCGTCTGCGGAAAAAATACAGCATCTTATCAAGAGAATACAAGTTAAGCAAGTAAATGCCATTGGTCCAAAGGTAAGAGCAATCTTCTTCTTCGGATTAGTATTGTGAATTGGAACTGTTACTTGGTACTTTTAGGTTTTGAGATTAGCTATGTTTTGCCTCGACAATATTTGGTGGTTTCAGGTTTGTGGTGAAACCTAGTGGCCCTTTCACCTTAATTTTTTTTTTTTTTAGTTTAAGAAAAAAAAAGGTTTGTGGTGAAAGGGCCACTAGGCGTTGAGATACAAGTGCTTTCACAGATTGTGCTACAATGGATCTTTGGTGTTCAATGAAAAAATCACATAGCTCAAAGTATCTAACCTAATTAGGCTAGGTATTAGATCAATAGATTTTTTTTTTTTTTTTTTGATAACTCGGGTGATCCGGTTCAACGAACACCATGAGCTCCGAGTTAGGTCGCAGGGATGTTTATTCCCTAGCTAATTCTCAGGTCAACGGGACATGAGATCCGACTAATCCCGGGGCCCGGAGAGCCATGTGAATGCTCCGGTGGCCAAATAGAAATGATTAGATAATTTTACGCTTGAGGGGAATCGATCCTTGGCCTGGACCAATAGGGAAACTCCTCCTCAAGTGGGAACCACTAGACCACTACCACTTGGTTGATCAATAGATTTTCCTCCCAGAGTACAGATGATGTCCATCATGACATACTGGCGGTCATAATTGAAAGAAACTGGATGAATAGAGATTCATCGCCAACACTTATTAGGATTGTGAGACGACCATATATCAACCATAAATTATTTCATTACACCTATATGGGTCTTAAATCTTTTTACGCTAAAGATTCGGAACATGAACCGAATACACGAATGCCTAGGCCAATCCGAATTACAAATATACATATTAAGAAAATCCAAAGTCCCGGATCTCAAATTGGGCCCTTTCGTCCACAGACCCGGCCGAGCAGAAATTGGAAAAGAAAATATACCATATCATAATAACACTAGGATCTGGAAAAGAGGAAAAATAGAAGAAGCAAATCCCTAATTTTTGCGAAGAAGAAGATGAGGAGGATGATGATGATACGACGGATCCGAGAGGCGAGCCGATATGGAGGAAGAGGTTTCTCTACGTTGGCATCGGTCGAGAATGGTGGGATTCGTTTGCGATGGGGTGCAAGGTCTTACTTACAAGCTCAGCTTGTGCTGCAGGATACGCATTAGGTCCATATATCACACCTATCGACAACACCGAGCTTAGGGAAAACGTTAAGGTAAAAGTCCATTTCTTTGCGGATTACATTGAATCAATCTCTTATTATCAATTTGAGTTTGAACTCTGTTGTTATTATCAATGTTACAGAAGAAGGAATGTGATTTGAAATCTCTAGAGCGAGCTATAGAGTTTGCGCACAAGGTTTATGCACTAGGAGATACCATGGAAGACAAACTCGGATCTTCTGGTAGAGATGTAGGACCAAAATTATGGAACACTACGAATCAGTGATAAACTGCGATAAGAAAGACGTTTAAGGGAAGAAGAGAGTTGCGGAGGCGAGACGAATCTCTTTCCTTAACCCTTTGAATCACCCGTAGTGCGACGAGATGACTGATTCAAGGATCCCAGGATACAACCACAAAACAACCGTATTTGCAATCACTCAAATCACGGCTCTAACGAACTTAACACTACGATACTCTCAAGACACAAACTTACTTTTGGGAGAGATTGCTGGATAGTTTTTCTTTTAGATTTTCGTTTCTGAGTGAATAGAATGAGAATCAGGGAGGTCATATTTATAACCTTAAGGAGTGATTTCGAATTCTAAACGTTTGTAACGTTTTATGAATTAATAGGTGAAATAAAGGCTGAGTTTATGGCCTGACTTAATGGACATGGCATCTTTGACCCAATTTAAAATTGAATGAAAATTCAAACTTAAAAAAAAAACAGAGTTCAAAACTGATACGGATCAAAGACCACGAGACCCACGTGTCCCTAAGTGTCCTAAGTGTCAAATAAAGACCACGACCACGCCCACGCCCACGCCCATTCCCGGTTAAATTCGGTTCAGTCCGGGTTGGCTCGCGTGAGTTTATCTTCACCCGAGCTCCATGTTTTTAAACTAAAACATGAGCTTCCTCTCTTATATACTAGAGGAATATTTTACACATAACAGATGTGGGACAAGTTTATACATATCCCTTTTATTTACTCCAGTTTTTATTTAGCCCACAGGCTTAAAACCCATTTCTCTTCACCACTCAACATATTTTTTAATAAGGCCCAAAGGCCTTATATTAACAAAAATGTTCCAACAATCCCCCACATGAATAGAAATGACTCTAAACTTATGCAGACTTGACTGACTGAACAAACATATGCAGACTCGACTATACTAGACTTTGACAGACTTTTGAGAGTATACGAAAATGTAACTATATCTGAGAGGTAGCATTTTTCAGCTTTGAACCAATCATTTTAATTTCTGTCGGGTTTACTTGGCCAGGAGGTGAACATGATGTCTTGAACCACCCGGATGTTAATGTAAACCTAGACAACAGTTATTGCATAGCAGCATTTTCTCGTAGAGATCAGTTCTCTATTGTGTTCATTTTGGCCTTGAACATTCCTGGTAATCATGAGTGAACTTAGAGAATATAGCCTTACTTTCATTCTCCTAGAAACGGCCGCATTTCACACTCACTAGGTGATCTTCCATCAACTTTGTTTTAAAGAAGCATCCTGTATTACTTCACTGATATCTCAAAGTTATGGAATCATTAAAAGCTAATGCTTATCCTTATCACACACAGGTAACACTGTTTATCATCCTAGGAACTGGGTATATACATTGTCTCACAGTGTTTTTTTTTTCTCTTACTCAGCTTTATTTCGTTGGCCCTTTGAACCTATGTCGTGGGATTTCCAGTGACATAAGTGGGGTATCCATTAAGCGTCGTGTTCTGTTATAGGCTTTAAACCCATTCCTCTTGATGATTTAACAACTTGATCTCTCGGCAAACTTTTTGTGAACGGATCAGCTAAGTTTTCAGCCGACTTGATATAATCTATCGTGAGTACTCCAGTGGAGATCAGTTGTCTTATGGTTTTATGTCGCCTAAGTGTCCTAAGTGTCAAATAAAGACCACGACCACGCCCACGCCCACGCCCATTCCCGGTTAAATTCGGTTCAGTCCGGGTTGGCTCGCGTGAGTTTATCTTCACCCGAGCTCCATGTTTTTAAACTAAAACATGAGCTTCCTCTCTTATATACTAGAGGAATATTTTACACATAACAGATGTGGGACAAGTTTATACATATCCCTTTTATTTACTCCTGTTTTTATTTAGTCCACAGGCTTAAAACCCATTTCTCTTCACCACTCAACATATTTTTTAATAAGGCCCAAAGGCCTTATATTAACAAAAATGTTCCAACAAGAGAGACTTAGGCTTGTGGGGATTAGTTTCAAACGCATAGCAAAATGTTCAAATTCTATGTTTATGTGAGACTTGTAAACCAATTATATGTTTAGGCTTTTCTTAATGAATCTTCGCTGGCCTATTTTTCAAAGTTTCTTCTGAAATTCCGAGTCACGTCTATTTGGTTAAGGATGCTAAATCCGGTATGTTAAAATCAAATTTCAGTCTAAAATTCAAACGGTATAATGGGCCCTTACAATATTCTTTAATGAAGACCCACTAAAATTATATATAAAAAAAACGTGTTCTTACTTAGAATGCGTTGGCGTAGGACTGTAGGAGGATATAGGATTGCATCGAGAGGTGAAACCCTAATTTAGCGAGTGGAGAAGAGCAAGATGATGAGGAATCTCGGTTCCATGTTTACGAAGGTTATTGGACGCGGGGGGAGATCGTACATGACTCCCAGCACCACTTTGTCCAAGAGCGAGACTCGTATCTTGGAGAAGAAGAAGGATGGTGGTAACTTGGGGAAGAAGACTTCCATGCTTCCTTCTACACCTGCTCTGCTCATTACTACCTTCTGTGGGTACTGGACTTACCGAGCCAAGGGTAATTTTCCTCATATTCAATCTTTTAGTTTCATATTCTTTTCGGCTTCTGAAGTTTCATGATTTGGTCTGGAAGAATTTTTGTGATCATGTAGGACTAAAGCCAGAAGAATTATGTTTTGATTGATTGTAATAGTCTTCTTCCGAAATCATGTATCTCTTCAACTAGGCTTGATTGTGTCTGTTTTCCTCCCTCAGTTCAGAACCATGACACCAACTTTTGGTTCTTTCCCAGTGTGTGAGGATTTTTATGCTTTCCAAAATCATTTATTAAACAATGCTTGCTCTTCAACTAGACTTGACTGTGTCTGTATTTCAACTAGACTCTCTGTAGCAGTTGTATACGCATTGCCCATGTTTTGTTTGTTCTTCTTAATATCTTTCGTTTTCCACCTAAATGTTATACAATGCTAATCCTTATATATATATGCAGGGACGTTGGAAATGTTTTGTCTACTAAAGGAATTGAGAAACATGTCAAGAGAATACAACTCCAAACTTAAGCAAGTCAATGTCATTGGTCCGAAGGTACGTAAGAGCCATTTCTCTGGATTACTGCTGTAAAGCTCTACTGTTGCTACTTTTAGATTTCGAGATTAGCTACAACGTTTTGCCTTTGACAATAACTGATTTCTCTTTGTTGTTGGTTTCAGGTTTGTGGTGAAAAGGCCCCTTGAGACCAAGTGCTTTCGCAGACTGTGCCTACTGCCTACGATGGATCTTTGGTTTTAGAAACTTGTAAATAAGATGTAGATCCTTTTCAACTTTATGAAAGATGTTTAAATCACAAATGTGTGTGTGTTTTCGGTGGAGCTTTTAAGTGTGGTTGTAATGTATGTCACTGCATTCTATATACCTGCATAAACGGATAGTAGCAAACATGCATGTGCAGGAAGAAGAATCAAGCGAGTCCAACCTAAGAAAATCCGTACCATTTATCTTACTTCTGCAATAGTAGAAAGGGCATGCCACCACTGAGGATAAGCACCGAGGCAGACACGGTTTTGGTAAGGAGAAGATCAAAATGTGAGAAAAGGTTGTGTAGCAAATGGGAATAAAGAGAGGACAAAAAGAGGCCCAATGCTCTCTGTGGTGTCCCCGCTACATGGTCCAGAACAAGTGTGGAAAGCTTAAGCCGCATCTCGATTCCCCGGGGCCTCAAACCCTAGGCAGAGTATTGCCGGCACCAGTTTTGTCACGGTGATCTCTATCTGGATCCAAACTACTACTCTGCCAATGTGGTTGGGTCCAATTTTGTTCAGCGTTGTCTTGCAAAAAACGAGCCAGTTGAAGATCATTAAAGCACTGAGGCTACCCTGGGATCATTCAAGTGTTTGTGAAACGCAAGAGCGAAATTCGAATATAAAAAGATGAAGAATATCTGCAGTTTTCCATCTTCCTTTGCTTTCAAAAGCCAAATGTTTCAGTCTCAGGCTGATGAAGCAAACTGTTTTGAGCACTAGTCTCCTCTCATAGATTGCCTAAAACACAACAACTCAATCAAATATTCAGTTGTTAACTGATGTTTGTGTACTAGTCTCATCTCCCGTATTTACCTGTTTGGTCCCAAGGCTGGTGATTGCATCTCTTCTTCAAATCTTTTGTGTGCCTCAAGAACCATAGCCAGATAAGTATAGAAAGATTTGGAACATGAAAGAAGGAACCTTCACATTAATATCAAACGCATAGCAAAATGTTGAAATTCTATGTTCATGTGAGACTTGTAAACCAATTATGTTTTGATCCTTATCTACTAAAACACAAGTCACTGCACCAATAGAAATGTGACACATCATCTAACATCATTAACTTTTATTAAAAAAACACAAATCTATGAAACTGTTTTTCAAAAATAAAGACAAAATTCACTTTCTCACTCTCCCACTCATCCAAAATAAATAATTATCTTGATCATGTATCCTATCCGTACGTAGTACAGGCCATATACTAGTTGTAAGTTAAATTAAAAGCCAACTTTTGAAAAGAGTCTTCTTTGCAAATCTGGTTCCATAGTGTGCGAGTAATTTTCATTTATCAATGATCGTTGGTCTTAGAACTAAATGTTATACAATGCTAATCCGTTATCAAGAGAACACAACTCCAAAGTTAAGCAAGTAAATGCATGCCCGGTCCAAACTAATAAGAGATTCGGTCCAAATTAATAAGGAACATAGTACCAAAATTGCAAAAAACTCTTAAATCTTATAAAAATCGTAAAAATAATTTATTTTAAAAAAAATAGCTCTAAACCCCAATACAAAATTGCAAAAATCACATTGACACCAACACCGGCCTGAATAAATGCCATCATCCTAAGTCCTTCCACCAGATGCAATTTTGTGTTCTGCTTCCTCAATGATTTCTTGAAGCACAAGGTTCATTTGTGCAATCTCTAAGAGTCGACGAATGGTTAGCAGATCAATCTCCTTTTCAAGAACGTATTCCTTAAGCTCTTCGTTTTCAAGAGGTCTGACATATGGACCTGAGAAGGAAGACAACAGTGAGAGAAATCTCATAGAAGAGGAAAAGTTATCGTAGAAGACAGAAAAATACCTAATGCGTATCCTGTAGCAAAAGCTGAGCAAGTAAATAAAACCTTGCTGCAAGCTACCACATATTCTCTTCCACTCTTAACCGATTCCACCGTAGAGAAAGAGAAATTACTTCCTCCAGATGGGGCAGTGCTATAGGACCGAGAGGCGAGATCTCTACCTCCAGATCGGAAGCCGTAGGACCGAGAGGCGATCCGTCGTACCATCGTCATCATCGTCATCTTCGTTTCGTAAAAATTAGGGATTTCTCTTCGATTTTTTCAGCTTTTTCAGATTGTATTTTTCCCTTTTCCACCCAAGTCATAAACAAGCCAGTTTTATTGGGCCAGAAGGGCCCAATTTGAGTGTGTATTTTTTTCCTAAAACCAATTAGTAATGTACATATGTAATGCATTAGAATTTTCGTTTTTTGTATTTTTTTCCCCTAAATTATCCCAATATACACCAAAGAAAACACTACACAAATTCGTTAAACGGTCTAATGTTTAATCACACCAAAAAAACTACACAAATTCATTAAGCAGTGAAAAGTTGTAGGATACACTTACTAGTATTTTCGCGTTCATTCTCTTGATAATCGAGGTCGTTCCATTTATAATGTAATAAGTGGATCACTCGTGAGAGATAAATAATTTCGATCAGAGTAGGTATTTCTTTGATTTGGCATGTTTTCTGCTTTTTCTAGTTTGAAAATAGTGATATATGCAATACTATTATGTTTCGTTTATGTGTTTTTTATAGGTGGGATAACTAAAAAATTGATGAGTAACACTAAGAAGACTTTCGAGACTAGCAAGGTTTTATTTATTTTACGTAGAAAACGATTTGTCTAGAAGTTTTAAGAATACCTAAAGATCGTATAAAAAGTCTCTATATAATTACACATAATATCTTGGAATTAACTACATTGAAAAATTATGATAATATGTATATGTTGTGATACATAGATAATGAAATTAGTGTGTAGAGGAGATATCATCAATCCAAAACCCCAATTATGTTTTATACCAAACTTAAGCCCTTTTTTCTTTATGTTAAGTCCCCTGTAGCTTGAAAATCACATTCCACCACCTAAAACATTTATATTTAACATGATTCAATTTCAAACCAATTTAGGGAGGTCAATGTAGGATTTTATTGATATATATTGTTTTCACAAACGTATTTTTTCTTCAAACCTTCGATTTCTTTTGTGGACTGTTTGTACAACATTTTGATAAAACGCCTCGATCCGCAATCGAACATTGGTAGCTATCTATATTTATCATTCAAAACCTATATAAATCATTTTCGAATTATATTTATAATCAATCATACACCAAAACACCAATCGCTTGCGTATAAGCCAATCGCTTGCTTCCCCATTGCAGATAAGCTTACCAAAACACCAATCGCTTGCTTCCCCATTGCAGATTGGTATGTATTACGGGGTGACTGCATAATGTTATCAATTATTAGCCGTTTTTGTTTCAAATAGCTACCAAAATGCAAAAGCTTATCGTCTTTATGATTTAGTGACGAAGAAGGTCATATCAGCAAAGACGTCAAGTTTGACGAGAGAAAAAAGGTGTAATTGGGAAGAAAGCCAACAGATTATCTTAGAAGGAATGATAAGTAACTCATAAGAAGAAATACAAGAAAATTATATTGGAGATCAAAGTGGAGGTGAAAATGCACAGAAAAGAAAGAACCATGAATTAAGAAGTTGCGGACTTGCAAGAAGAAGTTGCTGCAACAGAGCAAGGTGTCTTTGCAAGACACAGCTGGATTAACTAAGCTCAATGTAGACGTATATGTTGAACACAAAGGTTTTTAGGCCACAGATGCTACTGGAAAAGTTTACAAACTAGGTTAAAACGACATACCTGATTGTGGTTGGGAAAAGGAATAACCGAAGCAGCTACACCCAATAACAGTGAAGGGTGTATCTCACAGTGTGTGTATGTGTTGGAGTAAGCCCTTTCTTTAGCAAGATTCTACAATAAATAACTTGCAATAAGTTTTTTACAATGGTTGGAACACAATCATTTAAACATAATATTAGCTTCACTACCTTGATGGATATAGAAATCATGGTCGTCTCCTCTTCTTTTGCATCTATGTATTCCACCAGGGCCTTTTCAATCAAGTATTCCCAACCACCACTTTCCTGGTCATGAAAAGAAAAGAAAAAAAGTCAATACGATAAATAGAAATCAAATACATAAACTTGGAAAGTTAAATTACATACTCACCATTTTTTTTGCTCTTTCTACATCTTCTTTTGTGATTTTGGGTTTATGTCCTTCAACACTGAACAACGGTCGTTGTAGGCGACCGTAGTCAGTGTTTACATAAACCTCCGTCAATTTGTAGTCTACAACAATCCCAGTGTGCCAGTCACCCAAAACCTGCATTAAAAAACCAAATGGAAGTTCCCCTTTGATTTGATATTTATTATCGAAGTATTCTAAGTGGGAAAGAAATTACTTATAACTTCAACGACTTCAGATTTCCAGCAAGCAAATATGTATATGGTGTGATACATAGATAATGAAATTAGTGTGTAGAGGAGATATCATCAATCCAAAACCCCAATTATATTTTATACCAAATTTAAGCCCTTTTTCTTTATGTTAAGTCCCCTATAGCTTGAAAATCACATTCCACCACCTAAAACATTTATATTTAACATGATTCAATTTCAAACCAATTTAGGGAGGTCAATGTAGGATTTTATTGATATATATTGTTTCCACAAACGTATTTTTTCTTCAAACCTTCGATTTTTTCTGTGGACTGATTGTACAACATTTTGATAAAACGCCTCGATCCACAATCGAACATTGGTAGCTATCTATATTTATCATTCAAAACCTATATAAATCATTTTTGAATTATATTTATAATCAATCATACACCAAAACCCCTTAAATTGAGAATTGGTGAACTTAACGAGTAACAAAACAAAACCAACTTAAAGTTTATTGCAGTTTGACTTTTTTTTTTTTTTAAAGGTAAACAAGTGATAATATACTCTGTATAGCTCCTCAAAGATGTTGTTCGATGCCATCTTCTCGTGAAAATATTCAATTCAATGTCGCTTACCAAAATCTCTCGATGATATCAGATTATGAAAGAAAAAGACTAAAAGTAGCAAAAGTGAAGAGCACAAAAGCAACATGATTGCAACATACAATTATCGTTGCACTAATTAACTGCTAAAATCTCTGATTCAACCAACCAAACAATATATAGAGTTTGAACTTTGAAGTCCCCGTCTTTTAGAATTCTTCACTAAAAATAATCTTGTTTCTTTCTTGTAACAAAAACTCTTAAGGAGACTTCGACAAAATGAATGGCTCAGTATTAGATGATAAATTTTAAGGACCCTTTTTGGTTTGTAACTTCTAAGCTTTCACCCAGTACTATTATTTGTTTCATATAGGAAGCTAAAATTACAAGGCATGAAAATTGACTCAACATTAATTTCAAACGCATATCAAAATGTTGAAATTCTATGTTCATGACTTGTAAATTTTATCCTCATTACTTGGGCAGCCTCATCGCTGGGATTTTTCATCCATACAATTTTGATAAAATTAAGACAGCTTGTTATTGGGATTCAGCATTAGCTTTACACTGTTTATATTTTCACAAACACTTTAAATCTTCAAAGAAATTTTTTTTTACTATAGTAACTATTACCATTGTCTATATCTAAATTTAACTAAATTATGAAATCATAAACTATAAGTATATATGTACTTTCGTCGCGATCTGCTCAATATAACAAAAGAATCACAACGACACTGGACTCGGCTCTTCTATGGATCAATTCCTCAAGTCAAGTTGAAATAAAAGATAAAAGACCTTGACCTTATCGATAGAGAAAGCAATCACAACCAAACTTACTAATCTTAGCAATCAAACCAGAAGCCTAGACCCATCACATTCTAAATTGCAGATGCCATTTCCCAACTAAGGAATTAAGATGTACACCATGACACGTGAAGTTATATTATCTGGCACTAAACAACTTGTACTTCAAATCATCCAAAAGTTTAGCAGATATAGTCCAACTACAGATCCCGCAAACACATCACAAACCCCAAATCCACACAAAATTGGTTTGACACAACTAGATAAGTAGGAGTTGAAAGAGATAATCTGAACCCACAAGACTAAGTCGACTCTTAAGATCCGAGTGCGCTTGAACTGGTTCCATCATACTCTTGTGAAGAAATCTTATGTGCATACTCTAAAACTCGCTCTACAATTTCCAAATTAGATTTCATTTCCTGCAACAATAAAATAAAAACTCGTTATTTCATTTGACAAGAGAAAGGTTAATGTATTTTGCAGTCTCCCTATGCAGCCTGAGGATTTTAAGTGTGCCATAGGAATAAAAAAATTAGCAAGGAAGCACAAGGAAAAGGCTTCTCTAAGACGTTTAAACTAATAACTATTTCACCTGCTATGGAACATTTCTCATTGGGATTATTGGCTATGTAGTGCTGCTTTATCATAGACATGCTTGGCAAACCGTGCTGGAACGAGAAAAGGATCACAACTAAAGTTAATTTGCGGTTAATTCTAATCCATCTTTATCAGAGGTCAAATTCTGCTTTTAATGGTTTCCTTCCATTGTATTTATTTAGAACAACTGAATAATTGATTATGGGCCAAGTACTCTGAGTAGGATCTAGTAATGAGACATTGTACATTTGTACTTATGAGAAAAAGATTCAGCCATTGTATTGTTCCACAAAACTGGAATCATAAATTTTAATTGAAACACCTTACAGGTAAATAAATAACTCAATAATATCTGCCTTCAAATTCGGAAATTATTACAACTTCATAATTATAGATACTACTTATTAGTTTCACAGTTCTAAAAATAGAATGATGATGATATGACCAATGGGCCATTAAATATCGCTGACAAAGAAAACTTGGTACCATAGTGGGCTTTTGATAAAGAAAATTGTAAGGGCCCATTATTGGTTTGAATAATGAAGAAAAAAGCATAATGCTGTGAATTCACTCTAATCATGTTAAATTTATGTTCTTTTACAAAATTAAAGAAGTTAAATTGTTTTCTACATGAAATAAATAAAACCTAGCTAAGACTAGGATCACTTTTGTTCTCATAAAAATCGTATAACAAATGAGGGGTCTGTATTGATCACGTGATGTGAAAATATGTGGGTTTAGAAGTGGTTGAGAATTTAGTCAATCCAAAGGCTTTTTATATCCAATGCAGTTTCTTCAAGTGATGAAAGTGGAAATTGATGATGATGATGATAACAAGAAACTGCAACTCATGAACGACCTTCTTGTTCTTCATAACCATTCATCTAAATGCCAAATCAAGTTTTGTGAGATTCACACCCCCTTCATAGTCACTTTATGCTATGACTTTTAATTTTTCTTTGGTTTTATAGTACGTTAATTTCTTTGTTTAATTTTTCTTATTATATGGTTTTGTTCTGTTTCTGCAATCCAATCTAGTTAAAAAGTGTATCATGCCTGAATCTAATTGGAGTTCGTTTGTCTTAATTCTTTTCGAATGAGGAATCTGAGAGAGAATGATTTTGCATGAAGAAATCTTCTCTGAAGCTTTTTTAGTTCCGCCAAACAACGGTTATGTTGTTTTTTACGTCGTTAGTCTTGTCTACAACCATATCTTTAAGTAACCATAGAAAAAAAAAACTTAAATCCTTTTCTTCTATGAGTTTTGGTTTTATAGTCTCTTTGTTTAAATTCTCTTATTATATTGGTTTTGCTCTTTTTCCAATCTGATTCCTTGTTTTTGTAAATATGATTTTCATGGACTCTTTTTCGCTAGTTTTGGGAACATCATATGTATTGCCAAATTTATTCCTATCAAATTTCTTCATAGACATGTTTTTGCTTCAAATTCTTAGACAAACTATTTTATGATATTTTTCTCACATAGTTGTTAATTGTGTAAACATGATTGTGATAAGAAACGCTCAATTTTGCGTGCTCAATTTGTACATTTTGGTTCGTTGTATGCTATGCACTAGCTTCGAAAATGAGCTTGTAATGTAGTTGAAGCTCCCTCCACTACAAGCAAGGTACATAAACACTTCATGTTGCTCTTCCGAATCCGAATGATACGTGAAAGTAACTACAATAACAATCATTAATCAACCAGGTATAAAGGTAACAAAAGACCATAATCAAGGAGAAGATTTGTTTTTTCTTCTCCATAACATGACCAATTACTCATTAGACATGGCTCTGACTTAAACATTTTACACTTGATTTAAACACTTCACACTTTATAGACAGAATCAACTCTTGCGAATTCTATGAAGATTGAAACCTATCAATATTGCAATTAATGGCTGAAATTCTCTAAGCAGAAAATCGATACATCTAATTTACACAAACTTACATTTGTATTCATCACCGTCAATGAGAATAGTCAATGAGAATAGGCGCGTCTTCAACATTCTCTTATGCAGCCCATCAAACACACCTAAATTCAAGGGAAACAAAATCAATCAACTAGTCAGATAGAGATAACAAAGACCACAAAAAAGAAAGCGTAAATGACAAATTAGTGTACAAAACCTTAGCTTTCTCCACACACTCAAACAATCTGCTTGATTAAAAATCTATGGAAATTAGCTTCTTAATCCTAATCGGCATTATCTTTGTACCAATAAAAACAAAAAACCTCGAACTTTGGGTTAGTGAGAAAATTTGTACTTACTCTCTAAAAAAGTGTTTATAAATACCCCCAACAAGTTCGCCCTAGATCTCTCCCAGGCACGTTACCCGAGGTAGCCGTTCTCCAAAAATGAACTCCTTCCTCCGGTGTGTCTCCGGCGATCTTGTTGCTCTCTCCTCCTAATCGGGGCTGCAAGCTTCGTCCTTCACCGGTGAGATCCTCTTTCAACCTGTTTCGATGATGGACTTGGAGACTAATCTGATGGTTGTCTTCCCGCCTCCTCCTTCTTCCGCGCCGACAACTCAAGATCTGTTCAACCTCTTCGAGTCCAGCCAGTGGAAAAAACCTTCAGCGATGCTGAACTCTCTCCGACCACCGGAGCCACCAGATCCACCGGATCCAGTCTTCACATCTCCACCACCGCCCTCCATCTCAATTTCCCGGAATTTCTTACATGCTGCTCCGGTGTCGTCTCTTTGTTCTCCTTTGGAGAATCTCCTTTGTGCTTTGAATCTCTCCGACACACACAATGCTCAGTCTCTCATCAGATCTCCTCCCTTGCCGAGACCCTCTGTTGACGGCTTCATCTTTGACAAGCACTCCCTCACCTTCCCTCTCGACTCTTCTCCTCAGACGCAAAGATCAAAAAGTTTGGGCCAGGCCCATTGTAAATTTTGGACTTTGTTTCACTTGTGGCCCATTGTCCAACTCTTCAACGACCATCTCATGTTTTGCTTATTAACTTGGTATTTCACCAGTTATAACAGAGCACTTGTTTTGACAACGATGGCCACGGGTCTAATTGCACCGTCATCCGTTCTCTGTGCTTTATACCACCATGCGGCGAGCTTCAAACTTTCCCTGGTGAGTTATCATCCGTGCTCATACTCTCCATCGATCTTAATTTTGGATGTGTATGACACGTTGTTGTTAAGGTTGTTACCGGAACCGTATTCATGCTCTCCATCGACCTTATTTTTGGATGTGTATGATATTTTGTTGGGTTTATTATCGGGATTGTGTTCATACTCTCCATTGATCTTATGTTTGGATGTGTATGACACCAATTTGGATATCATTCTGATGTCTTCTCCATGTACGTCGTTCATGGTTCATGCTCCAATTACTTATCAGCCATCGGTTTGGTGCTTAGCTCTGTTGACCGAGAATCTTCCTTTCATGGGATATGTTACAGATTTTTCAGTCCTATTCCTCGCCGGTGAAGGGACAACGGGACAATATGTTCCCGTCGATTTCATTCTTATCTTAGTCCGGAGTTGTATTTTCTTGGGTTTGACCTATTGCTTTCCCGTAACGAGTATGTTAACACTCGATTACGTCGCTATAATTTTCTCCGTCAAGGAGAGTTGTAGCCTAACCACTTCTATGGAGTGTGTTCATAAAAGCTTAGCCATTGTGGCAGCTTATGACTTTCATTTGTCGGTAATGGCAGAAGAATTAAAGATCGATTTACTTGAAATCGGTTTTGAAGCCCTTTTTAAGAAGCTTCCGGTTTTTGTCTCCGATTCAAACCGCTTAACCTATCACTTGACGCATCCGGGATTCTCTTTGGATTCGCTGTCTAATAGCTATAATGTTATTTTCCTTTATGTCTTTATTGCTTTTAATCTCTGCATTTGTAAGAAGATTTCAGTTTAAATATGAATGAAGAACTTGTTGAACAAAAAAAAAAAAAAAAAAAAATACCCCCAACAATAAAATTTGAGTTTTTCTATTCAAACATTCAAAAGGTTCAATGGTATGTAGGCAGAGAAAGACGTTTAGATATATATAAAATTTCTATGAAAACATTTTCATCTATATCTAAATTTAAAAAAACTATTTTCTCAACTAAAATATATACATAACGAGAAATTCCCTCATATACCACTAAAACAAGTTTTTCTTTCCAATCTACCACCCAATTTAAAAAGTTTCATCAATACTACCAATTGAAAAAGCAAAAGACAATATTACCCTTGCTTTATTTAAACAAAAATAAAAGAAATTTATTAAAGAAAAAATAAAAAAATCAAACGACACATTCTCCGATTAACACGAAATCATCGACGGAGAATAATTGAGATCGGCGACGAAGATCTGAGACATGGGACGAAGATCTGAGATCCGCGACGAAGATCTAATCGACGATGAAGATCTGAGATCGGTGGCGAAAATCTGTTATAAGTGGTGAAGAGCTGAGACGGCGAAGATTCGTTATCAATGGTGAAGATCTGTGATTAGCGACAGCGAAGATTTGTGATCGGCGACAGCGAGTAACATAATTTGGGAACAACATTGATTTGAGATGATAGAGAGATACACAGAGCAATAATCGATTTGGTATGTTGTTCTTCTCTTTTTTTTTGAACATTTGGGGAAAACGAAACTAAATCCATTTCTTTCTTTGAAACCAAATGGATTGTTTCTTTTGTTTGTTGATTCATAACCTATGTCTAAAGTCATCTGAAAACCAAATCAATTGTGTGTCTCTTATGCGTTTTTGTGGCTATATCCTTTGAATTTTCTCTATAATTTCGTAGAATTGCATATAGCATCAGCCAACTAACAGTTGATTATCATGTTTTGATTAGTTGATATGCTTTTGATACATTATTGGCATTGTATTAATTCTTGAGATTTATGTGAATGTTGCAGCTGAATGTGAATTACAAAACAAACTACTACCTGAACTTTGAGTTGTAGTATCTTTAACAACAGTAAGAATTTGACTTTTTTGTTCTCTTTAATAAGTGTTTTATGTTTCATATGATAAAGTGATATTTGAGAGTGATGATTTCCACTCGTTTTATTTGTGTTGGATACATGTGACTGCAGAGAAGGCGGAGAAGAGTGATATACCAATCAACAACAAGAAGAAGTAAGCACATTGATTTTAGTATCCTCTAAGTGGGAGAGTTTTCTCCATTGATTTTTGTTGCCGAAATGATCGGTAAGTACAAGAGTTTATCAAAAGATACAAGAAGATCTTGAGCTGATTTCTTTGGGTGTAACGGTTCGTGAATGCAACTGATTGACTACTATTACAGATCTTGCATAAGTTTAGTGTGTATTCTTTGTTTACTAATATTTAGGAACCCCTTCCGAATTATTTAGTAAACCATCTGAAAAGCATATTTCGGAAGCATCTCAGGAAGCATTCCTAAATATTTAAGAAGGTCTTCCTAATCTGTATGTCATGTTTTTTTGTTTGTTTAGGTGAGTGAAAAATATAACAACGTGACTCTTGAGACTGTTGAAAAATAGTACAATTTGCTACTGTTTGCAAATGGTTACAATTAATTGATTTTGAAACTACACCTAAATGGAAATGATTATGGAGTGAACTTGTATCTTTATCTAATTCCATAGCCTAATTCGATAAAACTACACCATTGCATCGCCTATGTCAATTGATCCATTGTCCCAATCAGACTTAGTGATTAGATAACCTTGTTTTATCAATTTAACCATCTCATCGAGCTTGCCACATCTTCTAATGATATTGAATCTTCCTCTTCTTCATCCAGTGCATGTAAGATGCATGTTACCTTCTCTTGCAAAATGAAACATAATCAAATTCATATGAATTTGAAATAGAAAAAGGCAAACTTTAGGTGTTTTGACTTTTTAGAAAGCCCTTCCTAAATACATAGAAATCATTCCTAAAACATCATAAAAGTTTCCTAAATACTTATTTAGGAAGGATTCCTACATATTTAGGAAGACCTTCCTAAATTATCAAAAACACAAACTTTCTTCATATGCTATCTACATGACGCTCTACAGGAGGACATGAACCTAGAACAATCTCAATATATCAAGAGATGGAAATTAAATCTTCCTCATCTTCATCAAGTGGCAGTATAATACATATTACCTAATTTACCTTCACCTGAAAAATGAAACAAAAACAAATTCATATGTAAACAGACACATTTTCTATGTTCTTGATGATTTAGGAAACCCTTCATGAATACTAAAGAATCATTCCTGAAAATTCGTAAGACTTGCTAAATATTTAATTTATGAAGGATTCCTACATGTTTAGGAAGACCTTCCTAAATTATCAAAAACACATGAAAATTATAAGAAATTGCAGAGGATAGGATAGAATGGCTCCTCTCTTATGTCACCAAGTTCATAAGCTGGGTATGCACAGACCATTGACAAATGAAGCTATTTAGCAATAAAGTAAGACAATACCTTGAGATCTCATTCTTGAGGACATACTTTGTGACAAAAAGCTTTTGCTTGTTTTGCTTTTATGAGGTACATCTCTTTGGTTCTTGTATGGTTATAGTCTATTTGTATGCCAAACATGTAATCATATTATACACAAGAGCCAAGTTAGTAATTCTAACAACAAAGCCTCAAAATTAAATTGAATAGTCCAACTCCAAAAGCAAGTACACATTACACAAAGGACCCATTATAATATATAATATTCAACCTCTAAGTAAACAATTCGAGCTAAATATCAGTCCAAAACTCCGACAGACAATGAATAAGCCCAAAGTGTAAGTGTAAACTCCGAGCTAAATATCCTTTGGTTATAAGTGTAAAACGATTATGGCGTGAACTTCTACCTTTGCCTAGTTCCACAAAGCTAGTTCCAAAAACTGGAAGTATATTCAGGAAATATGTATGCCAATTTAGGATAGCCTTCCAAATTAGGTAGGGCTTCCTAAATATGTAGTAATCCATCCTAAATATAATTCAAACGTTCCCCAATTTAACAACATGCCCTTTTTGATTATTGATGATACAAGCATTTTACCATTTTTTCTTCAATCAACCCTTTGAAGTTTTTTCCAAAAATACCACATTGTTTTAAAATTTACAAAAATACCAATTTTTCAAAGTTTCAAAAATACAGCAAAATTAAAAGTTAATTTTTAAGTTTTAGAATTTAAAATTTTTGTGTTTGGGTTAACTATTCCAAAATTAGGGTATAGTTTTAGGGGGTAGGGTGTGGATTTGGGGTTTAGGGTTTAGTTTTGAATCTTAAAAGTGAATTTTAATTTAATTTTGTAGTATTTTGGCTTCATCGAAGGTATTTTGTGGTCTTTGATTTTTAAAGTTTAGAATTTAAAATTTTGTGTTTGGGTTAACTATTCCAAAATTAGGGTATAGTTTTAGGGGATAGGGTGTGGATTTGGGGTTTAGGGTTTAGTTTTGAATCTTAAAAGTGAATTTTAATTTAATTTGTAGTATTTTGGCTTCATCGAAGGTATTTTGTGGTATTTGATTTTTAAGGTTTAGAATTTAAATTTTTTGTGTTTGGGTTAACTATTCCAACATTAGAGTATAGTTTTAGCGGGTAGGGTGTGGGTTTGGGGTTTAGGGTTTAGTTTTGAATCTTAAAAGTAAATTTTAATTTAATTTTGTAGTATTTTGGCTTCATCGAAGGTATTTTGTGGTATTTTATTTTTAAGGTTTAGAATTTAAATTTTTGTTTTTGGGTTAACTCTTCCAAAATTAGGGTATAGTTTTAGGGGTAGGGTGTGGGTTTGGGGTTTAGGGTTTTGTTTTGAATCTTAAAAGTGAATTTTAATTTAATTTTGTAGTACTTTGGCTTCATAGAAGGTATTTTGTGGTATTTGATTTTTAAGGTTTAAAATTTAATTTTTTTATGTTTGGGTTAACTATTCCAAAATTAGAGTATAGTTTTAGGGGGTAGGGTGTGGGTTTGGGTTTTAGGGTTTAGTTTTGAATCTTAAAAGTGAATTTTAATTTAATTTTGTAGTATTTTGGCTTCATCGAAGGTATTTTGTGGTATTTGATTTTTAAGTTTTAGAATTTAAATTTTTTGTGTTTGGGTTAACTATTCCAAAATTAGGGTCTAGTTTTAGGGGGTAGGGTGTGGGTTTGGGGTTTAGGGTTTAGTTTTGAATCTTAAAAGTGAATTTTAATAGCGACTAAGATATCTACGTTTGGAAAGATATCTACAGTTTTAGGATAGCCTTCCGAATTAGGAAAGGCTTCCTAAATATTTAGTAAGGCTTTCCTAAATATGTTCAAACCCTTCCTTAATTAAAAAGAGAACAAAAAAAACATTAAGAAACAAACTTCTTTTAGACATAAGTTGACTTCAACGTTAAAAAAAACTTGAAATCCTACAAATTAAACATAGAAACCAACCAAGTGCATCAAATAGAAAATGAAAATAGTAATAGTTCAAAGGAAGTTTTTTAAAATCTAAACTCTGGTTGACTCTCTGTTTCCACCTGCGGATCATCTCCACCACACTTTAGGCCGATGACCATATGAAATTCTCTTATTGAGAATCTCATAGGCTACCCTGCAAATTGGAACCGCAACTCGTTCTTCTTTCTTGTAACGAGGTTTCTAGTCTGGAAACAGTGCACCATCGCCTATATCAATTACTCCATGGTTCCAATGAGACTTGGTGACTCAATAATATTTTTTTTATCAAGTTAACCATCTCAGTGAGCTCTGAATCTGCCACATCTTCTAATGATGCATATTACCTAATTTACCTTCTCTTGCAAAATGAAACATAATCAAATTCATATGACTTTTTAATAGAAAAAGGCAAACTCTATGTGTCTTGACTTTTTAGAAAGCCCTTCCTAAATGCATATGAATTATTCCTAAAAAATCATAAAAGTTTCCTAAATATTTATTTAGGAAGGATTCTTACATATTTAGGATGACCTTCCTAAGTTATCAAAAACACAAACCTTCTTCATATGCAATCTACATGACGCTCTATAGGAGGACATGAACCTAGAACAATCTCAATATCAAGAGATGGAAATTAAATATTCCTCATCTTCATCAAGTGGCGGTAGGATGCATATTACCTTCACCTGAAAAATAAAACAAAAACATATTCATATGTAAATAGACCTCTATGTTCTTGATGATTTAGGAAACCCTTAATGAATACTAAAGAATCATTCTTAAAAATTCCTAAAGGCTTCCTAAATATTTAATTTATGAAGGATTCCTACATGTTTAGGAAGACCTTCTTAAATTATCAAAAACACATGAAAATTATAAGAAATTGCAAAGGATAGAATAGAATGGCCTTATTCTCTCTTTGACAAATGAAGTTATTTAGCGCGCTAATCACATCCAACCACAAATGAAAACTTTCAGATTTCATCCATATTTGTACTTAAACGATTTCCACATTGCTTCTAAGGTTCTGAGTACCACACTTTGGTTTTTGTCAAGTTGGTTATGGTCTTTTTGTTTGCTAAACCTGAAATTTTATAAAAAGATCCAATACCAAGAGACGATGAATAAGCCCAACTTAAGCTTTAAACACAACTAAAAGCATAACACCTCTTCTTACATGTTATCTTTCTCATCACAGCTCATAAACCAAAACTATAAGAAGCAAGCAAATATGTAAGTGTTGAAGCCTTAAACATAACTAAAAAGCTCAATCAATTCGTATAGATTTCACATCTAAACCCATATTTCACAACTAAACCCAGGTTTCACAAATGAGTTCACTAAAAACTTAAGATCTTACTCCTGCAAACTTCAATTTGAATGTTCGAACACTTCACACTCAAAATCAAACTCCAACAACAACAAAAACCAAGACTTTTACCAATTCGAAATATTTTTAGAAGAATTTCCAAAAATCAAAACCTTAGAAATTGGAAGATTAAGAGATATCAAGAGATTATATTTCAAAGAAGACTCGGACATTCATTAGAACTCAATGAAATAGGTTTCAGTCCAGATTTTATAGCCAAATTGAAAACAAAACTAAAACCTAGAAATAAAATTACAGAGAATTTTAAAACTAAAAAATGGAGGTAGAAGATGGATGATACAATGATTTCCAGTGATGACCGCACATTCTCCGGCGACGAGATCCGCCTATGAGTAACCACCGACGACGAGAAGAGAAACGAAGAGAGACAAATTGCAATTTTCAATTTTTATTTTGAGTTTTAAAGTTTCAAATCTAAAACAAGAGGACAGAGACATGACACTTACCGGAAACAAATCTCTATCTTCTCCGGCGACGACGTCGATGACGACAACGGCGGCGAAAGCTTCTCCGGATCCGATCGAGAGAGATAGAGAATCGTGCCTTTTGTGATTTTTAATTATTGTTTCTTATTTTATTTTATTTTTTTCATTAAAAGGTAGGGATAGTTTAGTCATTTCCCCAATAAAAAGTGGTATAGATGGAACATTTTAGAATGAGTGGTATATGGGAAAAAAAAATTGTTTGGGTGGTATATTTGGGAATTGCCCTATACATAACACATAGATTCTTTCTAAAATATCAACAAAAATTTAAAATTTAAAATTAAAGAATTAAAGGCAAAAAAGAAAACAAATAAGATTCGTAGAAAACAAATGGTGTGAGCCTGTGAGGCGGTCACTCACTTTGACTAAACGACGTGTGCTATACATACAACAATCAAATAAAATAAAAAAACCCCTTCCTAATTTAACCTCAACAAAACCCAAAAAAACCTTTAAAAAAACAAATTTTGTAGTCTTCAACAAATTTCCAAAGCTAGAAACTTTGGTCCTCAAGGTGTTGTATCATCATCTAATCTCTCAAATAAAAAACAGAGAATTTGCTAATTTACAATCCGAACTCTGTATTTGTGATGCTTGCTCATGAAGGGCTTGCATTGTGTAAGAAACGAGGGGTCTACATTGAACCAAACTACCTAACCTTGTAATAGTCTTTTTGATTCAGCTTTGGTTGATTACGGGTTATTTTAATATTAATGGAGAAAACTAGTTCTTAATTAATCGGTTAAGGTTGATGGCTCAAAACGTTCGTTGCTTTTCAAAACATGTCTCTAGTTCGATTTTGGAGGACTTGTAATCTTCTTACTATATGCTAATTCATTTGTGCATTGTTTTCTTCATCTTGTTGAAAATCATTATGTTTTGGTTAATTTGTACACGTAAAATACTTAAAATCAAACTGAAATCTTTGTCAGATCCTTATGAACTCCCATCACCAAGTAACAAACAAAACCTTTTGATATAAAGCATAACAGCTGAAAACATAATTTGATCCAGATCAATTTGTGCTTGAGCACCACTCCTCAATCTAACGTTATGTTAGTGTCGCAAACTAGATACATCGAAAGATTAATTGTAAAGTAAAATTAGTAGTACTTGAAACAGATTATCTGAACCCAAATCTTGGAAACCCCCACAAGCCTAAGTCCCTCCACTAGATCCGAGTTTGTCAAGCTCTTGTTTTGCTTCCATCATGGATCTCCTTTAAAGTTTTCATATCAGATTCTGCTTCCTACAACATTGATAATCAACAAATTAAAACCGATTTAGCCTCTGAATCTCTTAATGAGGTCAATGTTATCCGAAAAAGTATTTTACGTACCTCAATGCTTTCCTTAAGCCTCAAGTGCACTTGCGCAATATTTAAAAGTTGCGTTATGGTTAGCAAATCAATTTCCTTCTCCTAAAACATTGATAACAAACAGATTCCAAACCCATTCAACCACATTCGATATAATATAAGTCAATGTAGGATTTTACCAGAACGCAGTCCTTAAGCTCTTCGTTTTCGAGAGGTCTAATATATGGAGCTGAGAAAAAACAAGAACAAGCATATTCTTAGCAAGAACAATAACAAAAGGTCACGAAAGATGAAAGAAAAAGAAGAGACCAATCTTACCGGATGCGTACCTTGCGACACAAGCTAAACCTGTAATGGCGACCTTGCACCCCATCGCAAACGAATTCCATACTCCTTCCCCGGTCTCAACCGAAGGCAACGTAGAGAAATCTCTACGCGTAGTTCGGGCAGTTCTATAGGACCTTCGAGTCACCTCACGGAACCGTCGTATCATCATCATCCTCACCATCTTCGAACAAATTAGGGCTTTTTTCTCCTCTCTAAATTTCGTTCTTTTTTATTCCCGGTCGTATTATCATATGATAAAATGTGATTTTTCCCTAATTTGCCAAGGTGAGGAGCAAGATGATGAGGAAGCTTGGATCCATGTGTGCCAAGGTGATGGAGAAACAAAATAATCCGAAATTTCAATGTTCTATCTAAGAAAAAAGGTGTAAAAATATGTTGACCGATCTTTGATCTTTGTATTGCGATGTAGGGATTACAACTTGGACGCAGAGGTAGATCGTATAGTGTTGGAAGATGTGAAGATTTGAGCAAGAGTGGTATCTCGGAGAAGAGTAAGAAGTGTGGTATCTCGGAGAAGAAGAAGGTTTCAATGTTACCTCATGGAGTTCTTATTGCTATGTCATTCTTTATTGGGCACGAGATTACCGAGGTAATTGGATTTTTGAATGGCTTCGTCTGAGGAAAAAGCTCAGCATTATGTCAAGAGTATATAATTCCAAAGTTAGGCAAGTAAATGCGATTGGTCCAAAGGTAATGCCAATTTCTTCTTCTTATTCTCCTATTGGTTACCTATCTGAGATCGAGAGGCTTAACCACGTGGTTCAAGAACGTGACGCGAAGGTGGTAGAAGTGGAAAAAAAGCATGAGGAGTTAGAGAATGCACACAACTCGACCGTGAAGAGCTGAACGAGATGAAAAAAATTATGAAAGCAAAATTCCCAGAGCTATTTAAATAGTTCGATTTTGATTTTCAAAATCATTGGTACTACCCCTTTAAAGATTTTGTGGGATTAAGAGAAAGTTAGATTTATGGTAACAAATTGTTAGGCATTGAGAAGGAACCAAAAGGAAATAATTAGTTTCTCTTTGTTGGTTTTAGGTTTATGACTAGGCACGGAGAACAAGTTGAAGTCGTATGTTTTAATTTGTTTTTAATGTCTATAAGTTACAAGTTGGTATGCATGCACATTATAGGCCTGTTCGTTTGGCAGCCGCAGCGACTTGCGGCTGCGTCATGCGGCAAAATGTTGTTCGTTTGCCTGCCGCAGGTACCTGCGGCTGCGTCATGCAGCCAGACGATGCGTCTTGCGTCAAGAATTTTTGGCCGTAGCTAAATTTAGCGTCTGCGTTTAAAAATTAGCGTTACGGCTAAATTTCCAGCCGCAGCCGCAACGGCACACAAACGAACAGCGATTAGACGCTGCGTCTGGCCGCATGACGCAGCCGCATAACGCAGCCGCATGACAAACGAACAACAATCGCAGCCACAAGCCGCATGACGCAGCCGCAAGCCGCAGCCGCATGCGGCAGGCAAACGAACAGGCTATGTTTTCTCCCTTGTCAGTGTTGATCTTTATGTTGATGACTTGGTTTATAGATCTTTTTCATCTTTGTTCACTGTTCTTAGTTTCAAAACCTTTCCCTAGACATCCTTCAATGGAAGACTTTAAAACGCCCCTAAGATCAGAAAGTGGGATATGTTTCATTTGTCCTGGCTTTAAATTGTTTCTCGCAACTTGGTTTGTAATGAGTTGAATTGCAATGGATGATTTTATCGACTTAGCCAGGTTTCATATATTGTGGGGCTATGGGTTTTTTCCCCTGTTTTGATACCTTGGTTTCTTTATATGGAAATGTTATTTATTTGTTTGGTTCTATTTGAACACAGTTTAATCTACTTTACGAGTTTTATATGTGCTGATGCTTCTAACTACTTTCGCGTATTTGGTCTCGAGAAAAGCACATGAACACCACCCCTAGAAGCCTTTCTGTTCTTAACCGTGCACACATCAAACGGACACATCGTACATAGGATTATTATGACAGGCCTAAGGATAGTACACAACTTTAGCCACCAATTGCATCTCTACTTAGATACAAAGTGCCCAATTCCATCTCTGTACAAACAATATCCACCAAACTAAAACAGAAATGTGGTTAGACACAAAACAATATACAATTGATTTGATCCTTCAGTTTCTTAATCCAACACCACTAAAGCTTGCTTTTCTAGTCGCTACAGTTGTTCAACGGTGGACATGTTTCTTCTTTGTTCTCAACTTGTTCTCCTCGGAGCCATGGACTTCAATTTGTTCTCCTCAGAGCCATAGTCCAGAGCTCTTCCCCAAACCTGAAATGACGAGAAACTAATTATCATCTTTTTTGGTTATTTCTCAATTTGCTACTGCAAGAGATATGTGTGAAATCAACTCCTTTGCTTCGGTAAGGCAAGAACGCACAAAAGCTTTACAATAATATAAGACCAGTTTCTACTTTCTAGAGGGATTCCTAATGGGCCCTAAAATATTGGTCACATGAAAACTTGGTACCATAGTTTTTTTTTTTGAACAACAAAGATCTTCATTAATTAAACTTGGGTTTCCATTACAAGGGCAAACGATGCCAAGATCAAACTAAAACAGAAAAACTTAAAAAGATCATGGGATAAACCATGGAATTTGGAAACTATCGAGCCAAAGAAAATGACTCGAACCAATTGTAAGGATTCGGATTTTACCGAGAAAGTCCTTTTACCATCTTCGAAACCTACTTGGGTTTCTTGTCGAGTCACCAAGGAATCAGCATTCCTGGATTTACACTCACCTCTTAAATACCAAGCTATAACACTAGCAACCAATACTGGTTTTAATATCAATAAAAATATCCTAACACAACTCAGTAAGCGGGCTGGAAACATAAAGAGAAACATGTCCACTAAGCAAGACTTAATTCTATTGGCCAGACTCATTAAACCACATTCCCCTTTCAAGCCCAATAAGCTATAGTCTTCATTCCAGCCCAACAACACAAGGAAGGAGGAAGCGTCACCTGCAGGTCGAATAGAGATCATTCCGACCATCGGAATGTCTTGCATGCCTGGGACTGGCGGGTTTAAATCCGGCTTAGTCTTCGGTGGTGTTGGGTTCTTTCGTCTTATTTCGTCATTAGATCTGGGCCAGAGAGAGAGGGTTGATGGTAGATCTCGTCGATGGTGGAGATGAGAGGCGATGTCGCGGTGGTGGTGGTTGATTGCAGCAGAGATCGGAGATACCGAGTTACCTCTAGATCGAAAACGGAGACAGAGCATTCCGGCCATCGAAATGTACAGGGAAAGGTGTGGTGGTTGTACATCCGGTTTTAAGGTGGGGGATCGGAGAGTGAGCTCCATGGTCGTCGGAAATACTAACGAAATTAACGACCACCAACACATTGAAGGTTGTGGGTTAGCGTCTGATGGAAGCTCAATCGAAGGAGACTTGGATAGACCAGAAGTCAGACCTTGCAGCGTCAGCCATGGAGGATGGGATAGTGTTAAAACCCATCGGATAAGGAGGAGAGGAGATGGATTGCTAGAATGGTGGTTCTTTGTCTCTATTTGCGGAAGTGAAGCTCGTTGTTCAGATTCGAGAGGATCCGGTGGCGGATCCGGTGGATCTGGCCATTCCGGCGGTTGTGGAGGTTCGTATGGCTTCACGAGAGGCTGGTCTGGTGGCTTTGGAAGGAGACCAGTCGAGGTGAATTGCCTCGTCACCACACAGAGACAAACATCAATGGCTTGAAGCAAAACACGGTTCACCGGCGGTATCGATCTCTACGGTGGAGAAAGAAGGTCATAGGAGAGATGCGATTTGTAACCCAAACCGAGACCACGCTCCACGGGTGAGCTGGTTCTCCGGTTGATTACCGGCGACGTTCCTATGGTGAGAAGCATGTTCTCAGATTACACGAGCGGCGGAGAAGGAGGCACAAGCCATGGAGAAGCGGTGACCGTTGGCGGAGGAGGCGGCTCCTTGGGACGCGGGCCCGAGAGAGAATATTAGGGCGAACGAACAACTTGGTACCATAGTTATTGATGAGTTAGTATAACTGGAAACTTTAAATCGCATCTTTAAAAGCAACCGAGATAATGCCAACTAACTAATCCATGCGAACACAGTCGTAACTAATCCATGCAAACATAGTCGTGTTTAGTGTCTCATTAAAAATGTATTTGCTTGAAACTCCCAAATATATATATATATATGGATCCTTAATTTCAAAAAGAAAAAATTAGTGTACAACTTCCCTCCAACGATGGCTTACAACCATATTTTTAAGCAACCATAGAAAAGACAAAAAACTTGTTAATCACTTGTTGCTATGACTTCTGATATTTCTTTGGTTTTATAATATGCTAGTCTCTTTGTTTACATTTTCTTATTATATGAGTTTGTTCAGTTTTTCCAATGCTTCTCCAATCCTGTTGGCTTTCTTGAAACATATGATTTTCTCGCTACTATTTGGAACATCATATATATTATCAATATTATTGCTATTCTATTCTCATCACAAACGTATTTTTGTTTCAAATTTTTGGTCAAGCGATATTCTGATATCTCTTATCACATATATGTTTATTGTGAACATTTTTTGTAAAAGTTCATTGCAGTTGATAAATCATATGGATCTAAACTCGAATATTGATAGTAACAAAACTTCTATATTTATAAATATTTGGTTATTTACAAATAAGAGATTCCACATATTTTTCTACATGTCTACCTCCAAAACAAATCATATAAATTAATTCTAGTTTTTTTTTAAATGGTTGTGATGTAGAAAAAAAGCTTTTTTTCTTTGTTTTGTTGGAATCTGCTCTTAAGCAATATCTTTTAATTTACAATCAAGCTTTTTTTTTTACAAACAGCTAAAAACACTTCACGCTTCAAATTCAACTTCAACGTAGAACATGATGAATTTTCACAATCAATTCTAAACATAACGGAAATTCTATCATTCCTACACTTAAAACTAAAAACCCAATAGAAACAAAGTTCTATTGCGGTTCATTTTTTACCCAAAAATTCTATAGTTGTTTATCAGATTCGCTGCTAGAAACAGTCGGAAAATGGTGAGAAATCAAAAAGTAACATGAGTGATTCCATTAGGGGTATTTTCGTGTATCAAATGTCTAATACAAAAACTGATTTTCTAACTTTTCTTATTTTTGGTCAACCAATTTTCAAAAAAAAAATTGTATTACCCTAACGAAAATTATGTATAAACTTCAGTTTTTTATAAATCGCCCTAACGTAATAATGCTACTTTGTGTACTCACACTCAGGGCCGGTCCAACAAAATATGTAATTTTCGTTACATATGTATTACCCTAACGAAAATTATGTATAAATCGCCCTAACGTAATAATGTAGCCCATAAATTAACAAATTAAATTGGTGGTCCTAAGCCATTGCCTATCCTCTGGGCCGGGCCTGCTCATACTTATGTGTTTACTTCATTTATATTTCATAAACGTATTAAGCTTCGGCATAAACAAATACGAACTCCACTTGACCGCCTCTCCTGTCATATTTTTTCTTTTAAACTACATATTTAAAACGTTGGCTCTCATACAATTGTTTCGACCATAAAAAATATTCAAAAAGTAAACTATGATCTTCATGTCCTCGATGGTATTTTTGTACCTTCCTTAACATGATGTGAAACACATTCACATTAGAAATAGCTAGTTTTAAGTATTCACATTATATATCTTTTTTGTATTAAACATAGAGTATGAAGTTAGAGGCGCTTACTTTCATGTATTCAATAGGTTTTCATTTGGTTTTATAGTATGCTAGTCTCTTTGTTTAAATTTTCTTACTATATGCTTTTGTTCTGTTTTGCAATCCGATCAGTTTTCTAGTAAAATATGATTTTTATGGACTCTTTTTTTACTTTTTGGAACATCATATGTATTGTCAATTTTGTTGCTATGAATTCTCTTCACATACGTATGTTGCTTCAAATTCTCAAACAAACCATATCCATTGCATATTTAATAATTGTGAAGAATTTGTACATTTTTATTCATTGCAGTTGATAAATCAGTTGGATCCAAAATCGAAGATTGCTAGTAGTAAAATAAATAGTTGTATTATTTATAAAAATATTATAGAGGTATTAGAGAAACACGTCAAAGAAGGAGTTGCATTTTTTCAATCTCTTACCTTCAAAGTTATCACAGCTTCTTTTGTGTTGAAACAAGGTGATTTGTAATCATGTTCAAAGTCATGTTTTAGGACAACATTCTGAAGGACAAGAACATAAGTTTGGTCAAGTATGGTCATTAGACGAAGGATGGTATGGACTATCTAATTGTTCTTGCACAATCTTGCATGTCATCATGGTAGTCAAGCTTTATCAAAACCTTGTGCGGGACAAGAACTTGGTTTTGTCCAGTATGGTCATTAGATGAAGTATACTATGCACTAGCTTCGAAGGTGAGCTCGTAATGTAGCTAAAAATCGATACATCTAATTAACTTACATTTGTATTCATCTTTGTCAACTGAGAAAATGATCTTCTTCAACACTCTCATATGCCGCCCATCAAACAGACCTATATTCAAGGATGAAACAAAATCAATCAACTAATCAGATAGAGATTACAAGGACCACAGAAAAGAAAGCGTAATTGACGAATTAGTGTACAAAACCTTAGCTTTCTCCACACACTCAAACAATCTGCTTGATTAAGAGTCCATAAAAATTAGCTTCTTAATCCTAATCGGCATTATCTCTGTACCAATAAGAACAGAAAACCTCGAACTTTGGGTTAGTGAGAAAATTTGTACTTATTTTTTTAAAAAGTGTTTATAAATATCTCAACTCAATAAAATTTAAGTTTTTCTACTCAAACATTCAAAAGGTTTAATGGTATGTACGAGAGAAAGACGTTTAGATACATATAAAATTTCTATGAAAACATTTTCATCTGTATCTAACTATAAAAAAAAAAACTATTTTCTCAACAAAAATATATACATAACACATAGATATTCCTTTTAAAATATCAACAAAATTTTAAAATTTAAAATTAAATAATTAAAGGCAAAAAAGGAAACAAATAAGATTCGTAGAAAACAAATGGTGTGAGAGCCTGTGAGGCGGTCACTCACTTTGACTAAACGACGTGTGCTATACATTCAACAATCAAATAAAAATAAAAACCCTTTCCTAATTTAACCCCAACAAAACCCAAAAAAACCTAAAAAAACAATCCATTTCTTTCGCATCACCTTCACCAAAAAAATCCATGGCGGCCACTTCTACAATCTCTTCTTCTCTATCTCTCACCACAAAACCCATTAAACCTTCCTCTAAACCTCTCCGTTTCCTCCGTACTCCTTTCCTTAAACCCTTCTTCTCTCCTCTCCCAACTTCTCTCTCTACCTCTTCGTTTTCACAGAGAGTCTCTTCCTCAAGAACCCAAAACAACCCACTAGCTCTTCTCGATGACGACGACGAGAAGCCACGTGAAGAGTGTGGAGTTGTCGGAATCTACGGAGACTCAGAAGCTTCACGTCTCTGTTACTTAGCTCTACACGCACTTCAACATCGAGGTCAAGAAGGTGCAGGTATTGTAACAGTTAGTAAAGATAAAGTTCTTCAAACAATAACAGGTGTTGGATTAGTCTCTGAAGTCTTCAACGAATCAAAACTCGACCAGTTACCAGGAGACAACGCGATTGGTCATGTCCGTTACTCAACTGCTGGTTCCTCAATGCTTAAAAATGTTCAACCTTTCGTTGCTGGTTACAGATTTGGTTCTGTTGGTGTTGCACATAATGGGAATTTAGTTAATTACACGAAGTTAAGAGCTGATTTGGAAGAAAACGGTTCAATTTTCAATACTAGTTCTGATACTGAAGTTGTGTTACATTTGATTGCTATTTCTAAAGCTAGACCATTTTTTATGAGGATTGTTGATGCTTGTGAGAAGTTACAAGGTGCTTATTCTATGGTGTTTTTAACTGAGGATAAACTTGTTGCTGTTCGTGATCCTCATGGTTTTAGACCTTTAGTTATGGGTAGGAGAAGTAATGGTGCTGTTGTGTTTGCTTCTGAGACTTGTGCTCTTGATTTGATTGAAGCTACTTATGAAAGAGAGGTTTATCCTGGTGAGGTTATAGTTGTTGATGAAGACGGTGTTAAGTCTCAGTGTTTGATGCCTCATCCTGAGCCGAAACAGTGTATTTTCGAACACATTTACTTCTCGTTGCCTAATTCGATTGTTTTTGGTCGGTCTGTGTATGAGTCTAGGCATGTGTTTGGTGAGATTTTAGCTACTGAGTCACCTGTTGATTGCGATGTGGTTATCGCTGTTCCCGACTCTGGTGTTGTGGCTGCGCTTGGTTACGCTGCGAAAACCGGTGTTGCGTTTCAGCAAGGTTTGATTAGGTCTCATTATGTTGGAAGGACGTTCATTGAGCCGTCTCAGAAGATTCGAGATTTTGGTGTGAAGCTGAAGCTTTCGCCAGTACGAGGAGTTTTAGAAGGGAAAAGAGTTGTTGTTGTGGATGATTCGATTGTTAGAGGAACGACTTCTTCAAAGATTGTTCGTTTATTGAGAGAAGCGGGTGCTAAAGAGGTTCACATGAGGATCGCGAGTCCTCCTATTATCGCGTCTTGTTACTACGGTGTTGACACACCTAGCTCAGAGGAATTGATATCGAATAGGATGAATGTTGATGAAGTAAGGGATCACATTGGATGCGATTCGCTCGCGTTTTTGTCTATGGAGACGTTGAAGAAACATTTAGGTGAAGATTCTAAAAGCTTTTGTTACGCGTGTTTCACCGGGAACTATCCAGTGAAGCCTACTGAGGATAAGGTGAAGCGAGGAGGAGGTGATTTTATCGATGATGGTCTCGTTGGAGGAATGAACAACATTGAAGGAGGTTGGGTTCGGTAGACATACCAACAATTTTGGGTACTAATGGGAGTAATATGATGACGAAAAATCTTGTTGAGTTTGTGATTCCATTTGAACCTTATTACTCTGCATATTTTTACTTTGTTCTTGTCTGAATCTTTGAAAGGTTTTTGTTCTTTGCGTCTCATTTTAGAATTCAAATATTTTCTCTCTGTGTTCATTGCAATTTTCTTGAAGCAGAGTTTCTGAAAATCGATATGAGTTTTTAGGACTAAAACCATGTGAATAGGCAGACACAAAAAGAAACAATCGAAAAGTTAGCTAACGTCTAAAGAACAAATTATGTAATGTTAATGGCAATGCTTGAAAATAATGATGACAGTGGTGTGGGTTGATTAGCTCACATCTTTTTATGGTGATGTCTCACGTCTAAAGTGGAGTCTAGAATATTGATAAGTATACTACTTAAATTTTTTAGAGAAAACTATGAATATATATATATTACCTTACGTGGAAAACAAATTATTACAAATCCATAAAAATAATTTACAAGAGTCCATGAGAATTAATTGTAATCCATATGAATAATTTTTAAGAATCCATAAAAATTGATAAAATCTCATAACTTTTAAAATCCATAAGTTCTACATAATCCATCAATAAATAAGGGCCCCTTAAGTTTTAGAAAATAATATAATTCTATTTTGATTCGGTTTAATTTGATTTAAAAATGTTGGTTTTACATTCGGTCGGAATTTGATTAGTTCATAACATAAAACTAGAAACACCATTAAATTATCTAATACCAGTGTTTTGAAAATTGGATCGGACCGGATTCAACAGTTAACCGCCCAACTAACCGGGTTGGGTTGATCCGGGTTTGATTTTTTTTTGTGTGGTAAATTTCCATTTTTTAGATTTTTCATATTTAATTTTTTTATGATTAAAATTTATAGAAACAAATACCAGTTTTAAATTTAGTTAAATTTTGTTATGGTTTAATATTTTTAAAAAAATTTTACGTATAAATTTAACTATTTGTCATTAAACTTTGTCTTTGAATAGTTTTTTGCTATTAAAATAATTATTCTCATGACTGATTTTTAGACATGTATTTAAAGGGTATATTATATATTTAGATATTATATTTGTACAAAAAATATTTATACTACTATTTTTTTAAAAACTATTAACCTCGGTTCAACGTGGTCTAACCACATTAACTCAACGCCCAAAAAATTTTCCGATTGGGTCCGGTCCGGATTTAAAAACATGTATAATACACATTTGTACCTTTATTTCCTTTTGTTGACCAAAAAGAAAATAAAATTCGCCATTAGTTTAGTTTTCTCTCTTATCGCACAAAACAAATAAAAGTCTAATCTTCTCCATACAAGTCTCTTTTCGTCTTCTTCACCTTCTTCTTCCTCATTTCTCTGCTCCTAAATCTCTAAAATCTCCATTTCAGACCCAAAACTCATCTTCTGATATGTTTGTCTTTTTCGATATGAATGTGTCGATGTTCAAAATGCGTTCTCTTGTTGCTTTAATGGTCATTCTTAGCTTTGGTTCGTGTTTTTCGCTCATGGAAGAAGGTATTACATATTTTGCATGTTTGTTTTTGTTTGCAGAAAAACAAAAACTCAGTTCACTTATAATTTTGGTTCCTCTGTTTTTTCTTTTTCTTTCTAAAATGGTTCGTCTGTTTTAACAATAACACAAATGTAGTCGGTGGTTGGTAGATCTACAATTTCTCTATTCATTTCATAACTTTAGTGACTATACTTTTCTCTGTGTGGAATTTTTGTTATGAATTTTCAGATTTTTGGAAAATAGCCATTTAAAATTTAATGGATTTGTTATGAATAGTTTAATTCGACCATGTAGTTTATATTGCGACCATGTAATTTAATTCGGATTCAAGCCAAACTTGTTTGGTTCGGTTTTAACCAGATTCAAATTCAATTCGGTATTCAATTTGGTTATTTCGGTTTGATTTCAAATCGATTAGGTTTTCATGGATTCAACACCCAAATAAACCACGTGTATATGCAGCAAGATTGTTTCTAATTGAGTATTTGGAAAATAGCCATTTAAAACTTGATAGGATTTGGTATGATTAATAACCAAATTATATTGTGACCATATAGTTTAGTGAATTGTATCAAGTCAAATTGGTTTAGTTCCGTTTAAATTCGTTTTTATCTTACCAGATTCAAATTAATTTTGGTATCAACCGGTTTTAGTAACCATTGATTATAAGAAAATTACCATTATACCCTCAACATCTCTAATGGATATTGTTCTTGTTTCGTTGCTTCTTCCTTCTCTTTCACAGAACAGAGGAATCAATAGAGATTCAAAGATCCACTAGTGAAGATGCATAACGTACTACACACTCATCAATCTCACTTCTTCTTCTTCCACCATCCACCAATCTCCACCGTTCATTCCAAGTCGCAAGCTTTCCACTTCCCGCAATCAACGGCTCCGATTAACCTCCGTACGAATCTCTCCTTGCGAAGGAGCGTAAAGTGTATGGCGAATCAAAGGAGAGTGAAGATGGTTGCTAAACAGATAATGAGGGAACTTTCCGACATGCTTCTTACAGATACGGTTTTGCAACACGCTGTTTTGCCTGAAGCTGCTCTTGGAGCTGATCGTTACTTATCTTCTCTTACTACAATTAGTGATGTTGAGGTTTCTAATGATTTGCAGGTGAGAAAAAACCCTAATTGGAAACTCTTGTCTTTGTTGTATTCATGTGGGTCTTGCTCTTTTTATGCAGATAGAGTAGAAATTTAGTGTCTTTCGAAATCTTTGGTTCCAAATTTGAGTGCCCTTGTTAAAACTTATGTTATATTGTGGCTTACACGGTTCTTGATAAGGCTTTGTTATTGTAATTTGTGCATTTGTGTGCACTGATTTGAGAGTGGTACTATGATAAGAGAGTGATACTATGATAAGATTTTACAAGCTACATTTGTTTCTTTGGGGTGTGTAGAGTTTAAATCCAATTATTGTTATCAGTTCTTGACACAAGCAATTCATATTATGTCTGTTTATGATACATGATAAGACTTTGATATTGCAATGTGTGCTCTTGTGTGTACTGATTTGAGAGTGGTACTATGATAAGATTTTACAAGCTGAAATGGTTTCTTTGGGGTTTGTAGGTGGTTAAAGTATATGCAGGGTTTAAGTCATACTATTGTTATCAGTTCTTGACACAAGCTATTCATATTATGTGTTTTATGATACAAGATAAGACTTTTTGTTGCTGCATTTTGTGCATTTTTCTGTGCTGGTTCAGTAGTGTTACTTAGAAAGATGAAGCTGAAATGGTTTCTTTGGGATTGTAGGTGGTTAAAGTATATGTATCGGTGTTTGGGGATGATAGAGGGAAAGATGTTGCGATTGCGGGATTGAAATCGAAAGCTAAGTATGTTAGGAGTGAGCTTGGGAAACGAATGAAGTTGAGATTGACGCCTGAAGTCAGGTTTATTGAAGATGAATCCATGGAAAGAGGAAGCAGGGTAAGGCTTCTATACATCTTTTACTACAAACTAACTAACTATATTCCTGCGTTCTTACGAAACTTTATGCAATCTGAAATGGATGTCTCAGTGATCTATAGCTTGCTGTCTTTGTGGAACATATAGTATCATAACCTAGTTGATCTTGATGATTCTTCGATTGTCGTCTTTGAAAAACTAATCTTTCCGTAATATATTAGAAACCGGAAATTGCTAGTTGCTGCTAGACCGTCAAGGAACTGTATCATTAGCGTTTATTCTTACAGCCAAGTTTGTATTGGCAGAAACTGATTTAGAGATTGTTTTCAGGTAATTGCAATACTGGACAAACTAAAATCTGAGAAAGGAAGCGGTGAAGGTAGAGACGAAGGAGGACCAGATCCATATGATTCACAAGAGGATGATCAAGATTGGGAAGTAGATGATCCTGAGGAAGAAATCATCTATGTAAAGTAATAGCCAGAAGTAGTTTAAGCACCAAGCACAAGTGCATAATTACTCTGATATAACGCTGGATTTCCTCCCTATTTTTATTGATTTTTAGAGTTGCTTACATTTATAATACTAAAAATAATATTTATGTAAACTTGAATAGATGATAATAAAAGTGTTAAAAGACATGGAAGAAGTACTAAACGTATGAGATACGAAAAACGAAATATGAGATATTAAGAGGTAGGGCTCGAACTGGTCACCCAGAAGACAAAAGGAAGAGTTGTTACCAAATGACTTTAAGCATTTTGGTGTAATCATTATACCCTTGATTATTTTGTCTATGCTTTGGCTGTAATGTCTTCGTTGTTGTGTTGACCAATCTCTGAGAAACATCTAAGAAGGAGTTGCACTGATTCAACTTCACACAAAACATAGGAAATGATTCTCTTAACAGTCAATAGTATATTACATACTATCAAATTGGGAGGTCTTGGTTATCTAGCTCGTCTTTTGTTAAAAGCGAGAATGAAATGATGAATAATTTTCCCAAATGGGTTTTTAGTTAAGGTGGGCAATGTTGGATTTTTTCCTTTTGTTTCTAATTGATTATGAAATTTCATGTTCTTATTTTCTTTATTATTTGGGACTTGAAGTTTTTTTTCATATTGTCTTTGTTTTGTTGGAATCTGCTGTTAATCGATATCTTTTAATCTATATTCAAACTTTCTTTTCTACATCCCATCCAATGATTTTTTTAAAATAGAATTATTTTACATTATTTGCTTTGGAGGTAAACATGTATAAACAGATGTAGAATCTCTTATTTGTAATCAACTAACTATTTATAAATAATAGAAGTTGTTATTTTATTACTACCAATATCTGATTTTGGATTCATGTGATTTATCAACTACGATGAACAGAATTGTACAAAAAATGTTCACAGTAAACAAATGTGATAAAAATATCAGAATATGGTTTGACCGAGAATTTGAAACAGGTTTGTGAATAGAATAGAGAAATAAAATTGATAATACATATGATATTCCAAAGAATAGAAAAAGTCCATGAAAATCATATGTTACAAGTGAACGAATTGGTTTGGAAAAACATAACAAAACCATATAATAAGAAAATGTAAACAAAGAGACTAGCGTACTATAAAACAAAAATCAAAATATTTTCAGAGATTGGTTCCCACATCTCTTAGGCTGCATTTGTAGATGCAACAGATACCCAACACCGTCACGCTGAGTTGGTGGAAAATCTTCAAGACATGGCCACTGAAAAAGACGTAGAACCTCGTCACTTCTTCTTGCACGCGTTAGAGCAACGTCCTTGGTGAGCAGCGATGCCTATTTGGCAGTGACGACGGAGATCATTTCCGGGATGTTAAAGAAGATGATGGAGGACTTTCCTAGTGAGAGAGTTTACGACCGTTTGGGTATGAATTATTTTCAAATATGCTTTTTCTAGTTTTTCTTATTTTTTTTTACGGTTTAAACTATATAAACATCGTTTTAATTTATGTAGACAAAGGTTACAAAGAGTTAAAGAAGAAACATCAAATTATTTAAAGGAAGAAACAACAACAAAGAAGTTGGTGTCTAGAACAGTCCGCATAATTGGTAAAGTAATTTTTGACTTTTTAGTGATACCATTTTACTGAGTTTCAAGCTTATTGTTTATTTAACTTTTGTTTTGGTTTTTCTTCTATAGGTGGCCATAAAGGAGTATGCGAATATCAAGATCTTAATAAGCTTGAAATGATTACCCTAGGGTTTGCGGTTACAAACAGAAGAAGTCAAATCTCGATGATAGATCTTTGGTCCTTGAATCAAATCTCTCTAACGAAATGTTCTTACTTTTTTTTGCATTTGGGATGAATCAGTGTACCCTTGATGTAATGTCTTTGTTGTTTTGTTGTAGTATCAGCCAAACCGTTTTAAAATTCAATTTCTGTAAACCAAATCTAAACCGGAATTGGATTAGATTTAGAAAAAAGGCCCAGGCCCATAAAATGACGTGGTCGTCCCTGATAAACGTTGTTCCCTTCCACTCATCTAAAAAAAATCAAAAAAAACATAAATAAAATAAATTTCACAGAGATATCCAAATCTCTCTCTCTCTCGTCTTCTTCTCTCTCGATTCCGATTTCAGATCTCTCAGATACAAAATTCCGATATGTCTACGTTTAGCGGCGATGAAACAGCTCCTTTCTTCGGTTTCCTCGGTGCTGCAGCCGCACTCGTCTTCTCCTGTAATTCCTTCTTTCCTCTATTCTCATCTGATTCGTTTGATCTGTTTCGTTGTTCGTGATCGTATTCCTGGTTTCTGGGAAAAACGTTAGAGATTTGTGTAATTGATTGAGAAACTGCTGATATGTCGCTAGATATATGTGCTACTTGAGATCGATTTGTTTGATTGATCGAAGAATTAGTCTTAGGTTCGATCTGAATCCAGAAACGAAAGAATTTGTGGTTTCTTTGCATATATATGATTTTCTTTTGACCTTGTGAAGATCTGATTGTGCAATGCTTATCAATCATCATTTGTTGTGTAGTTAAGTCAATTCGTATTAGCATTGTGAATCTGAGATGCGATTTATGTAGATTTTTGCTTCATTGATCATACGAAACGTATAGTTTGCGTGTTGTTATGCGATCTAATAAATATCGTTGATGTTGAATTTGTGTATATATTGTATGGATAGGTATGGGAGCTGCTTATGGAACAGCAAAGAGTGGTGTTGGTGTAGCTTCTATGGGAGTAATGAGGCCAGAGTTGGTGATGAAATCGATTGTTCCAGTTGTTATGGCTGGAGTTTTGGGTATTTACGGATTGATTATTGCGGTTATCATCAGTACCGGGATTAACCCCAAGGCTAAGTCTTACTACCTCTTTGATGGATACGCGCATCTCTCCTCTGGTCTTGCTTGTGGTCTTGCTGGTCTTTCCGCTGGAATGGCTATTGGGATTGTTGGTGATGCCGGTGTCAGGTTTGTCTCGTCTTCACACATGAATGCTTTAAGGCGTTATGAAAGATTATGTATATAGCATTTGTGTTTGATGTGCTAATTTGCGATTCTTTTGCAGGGCAAATGCACAGCAGCCTAAGCTCTTCGTTGGGATGATTCTTATCCTTATTTTCGCAGAAGCGCTTGCTCTTTACGGGCTTATTGTTGGAATTATCCTTTCCTCAAGAGCTGGCCAGTCTAGAGCAGAATGAGAAAGTAAGTAACCTAAAGAGTTTTCGAAAGGTACTTCGTTTACTTTCTGTGTGCGTTTTGTTTTATCGTGCTTAGTATGTATCATCGGGAATGAACAAAATTTTACTGGATTCTTGGAACTTTGTTACGGATGCAAAAACCGCTTATTATCGTCATCTTCTTTTCTCTACCGGTGGTTTTGCTTCTCCGATGTAGGGATTTTTATTGTTTGCTTATGTAATAAAGAGCTTTGAGGAGCTTTGGTACGTTTTTGTATTCTTGTATTGTCTCTTGAGGAAGTTAAATACATTTATTTGTAAAGAAGATTTGCTTTCTTAAACCATCTTTTGATTCTTATGTAATTTGTCTGCGATGTTTCATACTCTCCTCTGGTGTTTGTGTTTTTCTTAAAGTTCGGTTTCTTTTCCTTGGTTTATGATTTATCTATACAATGAAAACATAAATATTCATAATGAAAGCTTTTTGTGACGAAAGTTTAAAGGAAAACAAGTTAAATTTGAGTCTTAACACATCTTTTGATGAATTTGATTTCTTAGTTAACTTTTGTTTAGTTGATATGTGTTTTATTGTTTTTCTTAAACTTTGTTTTGAGTGAGTTTTTATGTCACGATATTTTTTGAATGTATTGGTTATCAAAATACAATAAAAACGGTATGGCTCTTAATTGATTAAATGATTTCTAGTTGGGATGCGACGAAACGTAAACGATATTCAATATTCACGTGAATAAATCATTCTAGAACAATTTCCATAACAACTTTTGTACTATTATAAAAACGTTTTTAATTGTTTCATTGAAGAAATATGGTTGTACCCATTAAATTCAGGACCACCAAAGTCCAAAACCAAGACTTCGTGCCCTTTGCAGCCTCTATTAGACTATTTACCTTTAAGGGGGGAAAATATATTTTTAGCTAATTGGATCAATACATCAACGGTTACGTAGTTGTTAAACAATTATAATGCAATTTGCAATGTTTTGTTTAGTCAAATGAAATTTCAACATCGGATCTCAATCTATTATGAAATGTAAACGCAAATATTATGAGTCTTTAGACCTTTTGTTTGCAGCTGCCACAAGGTTCATGAATTTAAACTTGGTTCTATGTTCTTTTTTTTTCTTTTTCTTTTTGAGAAAAGTTCTTTGTTCTTGGTTCTATGTTTTTCTAACGAAAAACATCGATTAGCATATTTTTTACAACTACCTAAGTATTATAACCATAGTTTACTTTTACACTTCACATTAACCGTTCAGTCTCCACGTCAAACATATTTATGACTTAAGGCCTTTTCGTTTGCATGCCGCATGCGGTTGCGGTTGCGGCTTGCGGCTGCGTCTTGCGGTCAGACGCTGCGATTGTTGTTCGTTTGCCTGCCGCAGGTACCTGCGGCTGCGGCTTGCGACTGCGTCATGCGGCTAGACGCAGCGTCTAGTTGCTGTTCGTTTGTCTGCCGCTGCGGCTGCGGCTGAAATTTTAGCCGTGACGCTAATTTTTAAAAGTAGCCGCTGAATTTAGCTGCGGCCAAAAATTTCTGACGCAAGACGCAGCGTCTGGCCGCATGACGCAGCCGCAAGCCGCTGCGGCTGCCAAACGAACAGGGCTTAGTACCTTAATTAACGATTAAACGTTAGAACTTCATGAAGAAACAAAACAAAATATAAATCATGAATGCATATGATTATGAAAGCATAGTAATAGTATTCTCTCCGTCCTATTTTAGATGATTTTTAAGGTTTTTACACACAAATTAAGAAACAATTTAATTGTTTATCTTTCCAATACAGAACACCAATTCCAAAATGATTCAACCAATGAAAAAATAATATGCAGAATTCAAACACTCGAAAACAACAAAAACACAATAAATATTGCATTGAAAATTGAAAAAATCATCTAAAATGGGACAAACAAAATTTCTAAAAAATCATTTAAAATGGGACGCAGGGAGTATATACTAAATCATAGGAGAAAAAGAGTAGATTCATTTAATTAATCGAGATGGACACGGCATGTTAGAAATGGTCGAGAGCTTTTAAAACTCATTAGAATACGTTAGGCTTTAATTTGACCCAACACAACCACTGGACCACATGATTATAAATCTCCATATCATGTCACGATAATTAAGATATAAATACATTAGCCTATGAGATTTTACGATATCGATTAAGACTATATGATAGGCCTGTTCGTTTGGCAGCCGCAGCGGCTTGCGGTCAGACGTTGCGATTGTTGTTCGTTTGTCTGCCGCTGTGGCTGCGGCTGCGGCTTGCGGTTGCGTCATGCGGCCAGACGCAGGGTCTAATTGTTGTTCGTTTGTCTGCCGCTGCGGCTGCGGCTGAAATTTTGGCCGTAACGCTAATTTTTAAACGCAGACGCTGAATTTAGCTGCGGCCAAAAATTCGTGACGCAAGCCGCAGCGTCTGGCCGCATGACGCAGCCGCAGGTACCTGCGGCAGGCAAACGAACAACATTTTACCGCATGACGCAGCCGCAAGCCGCTGCGGCTGCCAAACGAACAGGCCGATGATATAAGAATATAAATTTCCGGATTACCGCGAATATTTTTATGTTTCTTTTGGAAGATAAAAAGAGGAATAGAATAGTTGCATGAAAGATGAAATGAAAGAGCACTATTTACGATAGCCATTAGAGGAGTGAACGTGTGTCTTCCGCGTTTACCAAACGGCCGTTTACCTCCGTCAACGCGTTTTCCTTTCCTTATTCTATTGCCTTTAGTATATTCCAACCTTTTTTTTTAGTTATCACGACCTTTTAGTGCTTTCTTTTTAAATCTTCTATCAACAGAAGTTCGCTACTCCTTCCGTTCTTTATTGTTTGATGTTTTAAAAAATTTATGCATATTAAAAAAACACATTAAAGTTTAGTTATAAATGTCATATTTTTTTAACTAAACAATTTTCTATAAGTCTAAGCCAATAGTAATTCGATAAAACTAATTAATATGTTTTAAAATTTACAATTCACCATTATTACATCATAAAAACTGCATAGGAAAGAGAGAAAATCAATCTTTCAGATACAATTTGTTTTTATAAAATATCAATAATAAAAGAACAGAAAGAATAGTATACTATTCAAGCATTTTAAATTGTTAAACAAAATTTGGAATTAGATTTACATATAATGTAATTTTTTGCAGATTAATAGATGTAATATTAAATGTGTTAGCGCTCTAGACAAAATTGATGTCCGTATAAAATTTCCGTCGGGATTAGCTTTTTTGTAGTATGCGATCTTGTATAGCAAAAAGAAATGTCCATAATGTATGTAGTGTAAGTAGAATCATTTATCGTGTGTATTGTATAAAATGTCGTGTTATAAAATCGATGTTCATTTTTTTTTTATCATAATCGCTTGTATTGTATATAGTCGACTTTAATCGATTGATCATTATTTATAATATGATTAGATGAAATAGTTTTGATAATAATGTAATAGACAGCAGATAAAAAACAATTTTCAATCGAAATTTAGACCAATCTCCAAAAAAATTGGAAACCCGAATTTTTAACCACGTAATTAAAACATTCAAAATGACAAAAAAAAAAAAAAATCGATAGGACAAATTTGTTGATCGTAAAATTTGAATCCTGACATATTTAAAGAAGCATTAAAATCATTCACCAGTCGAGGCGCCGCGTCACAAGATAAATCAATCAAGTTGTTTGTCTATGAGTGATTTGATAATTTAATGTGTGGTCTCTTCAACAACTCAATTTATTGTAATATAGCCCTGTTCTTTTCGCAAACGTGCTGTTCTTTTCGCAAACGTGCGACCGACACCTATGACCTTTATAACATTTTGTCTGCAGCTGTCACCTAATTGTAAATTTAACATGTTTGGTTCTACATGTTTCTTCTTAACTTTTGCTTTGAAATTGTTCTCTGTTTTAACTTTTAAGCAGACGTGTAAATTACATGATGTAGTAATTGCATGGAAGCTTTCAGCTTATAAACCAAATGATACATCTTACTATTTTTAAACATAATAATTTTTAAAATTGAATGATATAGTAGATCTTTTATTTTAACAAAAAGAAGTAAGAAACATGTCCACTCAACGCTTAAAAGTCATTTGGACGAAGGTTAATAATACTAATCGCTGACAACAAATTTAATACTACATGCTTCCAAATAAATATGCATGGCCCATAATTTTTCAGCGCATTAAAAAAGATAGTAACAACTAACAACACCTAAGAAAAAATGCAGGAGTAGTTGGTATTATAAGGGTATGCATGGATTTGGAGTATGGGGAATTATGTATCGATCCAATATAACTGAAATATATACTATATAGTTTAAATTGATACACTTTACGTTTATATTCAAAGAACTGAAACTAAATCGAGAAAAATAGTTATAAGCTATAGTATTTTTAATAAATTAATGATATTTAACTAAATTTCGAATCCCAACAAAACCGAAAGCATAACGTATTAGTACTATTTTTTGCAAACTAAATTTTTAAAAAATCCAAAAACAATACCAAAAATTTAGAGTAACCTCTTCCAACAAGTAAAAGCAGGCACAAATGTACAAAGCATTATTTTAGTGATTGGTTAAAGACTTAGGGGGCTATTGATAATGACTTTTACTTTATACTTTTTCTGTAAATTTTTGATTGTAAAAATTTTAGTTGTTAATGCTTTAACTGTTATCTTAAATTTCAATAAAAATATGTTTGGTAATATAATTTTTCGAAGCTGTGATCGTTAATTTAATAATTATTTATAAAAATAATTGTAAATGAAAATAATTTATCACATAAATTTGAGAAAAGTATATTAATAAATACATTTTTAGATTTTTTTCATTCAATTTGCAATTTTTTTTATTTTCATCATTTTGCAAAATTTTGATAAATTATTGATTTATATAAAAACGGATCTCAAAAGAATAGAAAAAAATAGATAATAATTAGTCAATCAATGTTTTTGAGTTTTAAAGTTATTTATAAATTTTAAAAAAGTTTAAATGATTTTTGGAAAAGGCTTTAGAAAAAAATATGAATGAAAGACAAAAAAAAGATAAAAGAAAGGCTTTGAATACTTTAAAATCTTTTAAGACAATAAATCATGTTTGGCAAAAACATGTCTTTAAAGGCTTTCAATTTTTGTAAAGACTTAAAAGACAACTTATCAAGCACCCCCTAAGTTTTTTTTTTTTGTTAGATAATTTTGGCTAAAAAAAGTGAATATACTTTGGTTGTGAACAAAAAAAAATACTAGAGCTTGACTGGATCAATTTAAAATTTGTAGAATTTTTTTGGTTTGTGTATATACAACTTCTTAAACACTTGTCAATCAACTCCTAAATATCTTAAAGAACGTTATAATGGATTTTTAATTTTTTTTAGGAATCTCAATAATGCTTGATCAACTCCATGTATAATATAAGTTAAAGGCAAAGAATTACACACAACATAAAGTGTCAAATCGATATATTTCGGAAGAATTCATATTCCACCTTAGGATTAGGTTGGATATACGCATGGCGATGATTTGACAACAACCATGCATTATGGGTGAAGGTGCCAATAACGAAGTCATTCACTCTCTTATCTATAAATTGAAAACTTTATTACAAGAGAACCGTCTGGTCCACTCCGATGATGTCCATCGCCGACCATCGTCTGGTCCACTACCGACCATCGTCTGGTCCACTACCGACCACCGTCTGGTCTACTGCCGACTACCGTCTCCGATGATATTCGTCGCCATCTTGTCTTTCGACCACCGTCTTCGTTGTTATCTTGTCCTTCGACCACCGTCTTCGTCGTTATCTTGTCCACCATTGTCATCATCTTGTCCACCGTCTCTGTCTGGTCCACCGTTGTCGTCGACAACCAATCACCACCATCCACCATTTTTCTGATCAAAAGAGAAAGAGAGAGAGGAAGAAGAGAAGAGAGAAAAGAGGATGTGTAAAAGAGAAAGTGCATGCAAAATAATCATTTTTATGTTGAAATCAAAATCAAAATCAAAATCAAAATTGATGAATAGTGTCAATTGAAGGCATATTCTAAAAAGAGTTGAATAAATGACACATTTTATAAACCTAATTAGAAATAATGGCAATTGCCATAATTTTCTCTTATTATAAACGTGTTGAATATCCTATATAAAAAAAATTAGTGGTCCAATTTTTAAGATAGACACTGCATAGTTGATTAAAATCAATTTTGTTTTTTGTTTGTTTTAGTAATTGAAATGACTCAAATTGGATACTCCATCTTATATCTAATTGGAAGAAGTTTTATTTCAAACGGATATAGATATTGTAGAGAAAATTCTAAATAGAAATAGATCCGATATCAAGTAATCCATCTCAAAATGAACAATACCCAACAAATGATTTACGTTTGCATAACCGAATGACTGAAACATCATAAATCTTGATAGATATAGTTTTTAGAAACAAAAAATATGAAAATCCCGAAACAATAATTTATAAAAAAACATATAAATATTTTTTTCATGTTTTTAACAATGTAAAATTCGAATGGATAATTTAGATTTCCATTTCGAAATGAACAACATCCAACAAAATGATATATGTGGCATGACCGGATCCTTTGGATTTGAAAAATCATTGATCTCCTTGATGGATATATAGTTTTCAGATTCGATATTATCGAGTCACACGATTAAAACTCGCAATAGATAGAGGAGTGTTGCAAATTGGTAACGTAAAAAGAAAGAAGCAAAGAGGAAGCTGCATAAGTCATAACGCAACCACTCCCCCCACGTAAGGCCGTCACGTGGCGGCTCGTAGCTGAGTCTTCGTGACCAAAACAGAATCTTGTTCCTCTTTTTAACCAAACAGCATCAAACCAAACATTATTACTATATTATCGTTTTATATTTATAGCTTCTTTAGTCAATTGTATTGTCTGGTTCTATTTTTCTTCCTTTTTATCGGCCATAAAAGAAAAACAACTATATATTGAAAAGTAACTGTATTATTGAATACTGACAACAGAAAGTTTTCTGATAATAAGTACAAATATTTAAAGACATAGGGTTCAGAAAACAAAACATAGGGTTTGATAGTAATTTCAAACTATACTCCTTAGTTACTGATCAAACTAACAATTTCAATTAATGGTATCAACAATAGTATTTTTTAGCATTTTTTGTATTACTACATCTAATTACTATTTTAGCATTGTTTACAGTTTCTTTTAGCTAAAAAACTCTTAACATCATGTGTTAAAATCAGGTTCATGGTATTATGAAGAAAATAAAACATTGTAACAAGGTTTAATGGTCCACTGGGTACTGTGCATGTACCCTATTACCCAATTCTTGGTCATGTCTCACCCTTAGACACAAGTACAATTATTATACTATGCTACATTAAAAGTAATTGTATTATTGATAACACAGAAAATTGACTAAAAATAAGTAATACTATTAAGAAAGAAAAAGACATTGCACAAGGTTTAATGGCCTATTAGGTACATGCACTGCCAAAATTAATGGTAATGTGCACGAGTACAAGGGATCTCAGAGCAAGTTCAAAAATAAAGATTGATTTTACCAATTTATAGCAATCTTTAGTATATGAGCACAAATTGAGTTAGACAATAGACCATGCCACTAGAAAGATGAGTTGTCGATAACTCAATTTAGAAAAGATATAGATATATACGAATTGTAAACTAAATATAATTCAGAAAATATTTAAATTGATTTTCACTTCAGTTGTTGTCCACTAAATATTTAAAGGTTATTTTCAGAGCTATTGCTATTGTAGTAACATTCTACTAAAGCATTCTTACTTTTACATTCTACATTATTACTCAAAAGTAGCATTGTTATTCAATTTCTTCAGATTTTTAATGTATGTTATGGATACACATTGATTCTAAAAAAAGAGGAATCTTCTCGATTGATTCCAAAAATTATCACAACAGAATCACGAATTTATTTTGATATAACACTTGTATATGAACTACTAAATTTAATATTGCAATTGCAACAAAATCTCCAAAAAGAAAACATATTTTAGGAATCTACGTAGAAAGTAATGTAAAATAAGATATGGACCAGTAGAGAAAAAACAACCTTTACTTCCCTTTAACAAAAAAAAAATCACACAACAATTTCAGTCCACATAATAACATAACCGTAACATTAAATAAAAACTCTTCTTAAAAAAAACATAAAATTAAAAATTTTAGCAAAAAATCTTCTTAAAAAAAACATTAAATAAAAAATCTTCTTAAAAAAAAACATTAAACAAAAAACACCTTATTAAAACAAAATCTCCTTTTACTAAACATTTATTTTTGTTTTTTTTCCTTTCAAAACTATACTACTATTTTTAGTTTCTAATTAAACATTATTTAGCTACTAACATAAACACCCCCTGAATCTCCTAATAAAAATAATTAATTATATGTTTTCTTTCTAGAAGTGTATAGTAAAAAGAAACAAAAAAGGTGTTAACAAATGTCAAAAAATCATAAATGGGCCCTACAAGGCCCAAATCCAACTTGCACCAGTCTTAACCTTCCTTCTTCTTCTTCTTCCTCTATATAAACAAACCATTTCTCATTCACCAAAACTCACTCTTTCTTCTTCTCCGTTTAGCATCCCATTTTTCCCGTCTCCATTTTCTTTCCATTTTCCCGAGAAAATCTTCACATTCTCTCTCCACCACCTTTTTATTCATCCCCATTTCTTAAAAATCCCACCTTTTTGCTAATTTTGCATGGTAGGTGAATAAAATTCTTCATTGTTGAATTCTCAGATTTGGAAACTACCCTTTTTCCGATTTTACCCTTTTTCTATCTCAAAACTGTAAAAGTGGAGATTCTCGGGTCAGGTCGTGCGGCTAGAGGTGGGTTTCACGGCGGCGATAGATTCATCTTCTTACTTCTTTTGAGGGGGTAGCCGAGGCTCCGGCCTCGGCGGTTTTTAAACCCCTTACCTTGACAAACTCTCACAAAAAAACGTTTTTTTGTTTGTTCTATCGATCGTTGTTGAACAAGAGTGAAAAAGATGCCTGCTTTAGCTTGTGTTGATACTAGTTACGTTTTCTCCGGTGATGACGTGTTTATCCCATCTTCACCGGATCGTTGGTCTTCGTCTTTGTCATCTTCTCTTTACAAGATTGATGGTTGGGGAGCTCCTTACTTCACAGTGAATACTTCTGGTAACATCTCTGTTCGTCCTCATGGGTGTGATACTTTACCTCATCAAGACATTGATTTGCTTAAGATTGTTAAGAAAGTTACAGATCCGAAACTCTCTGGTGGTTTAGGGTTACAGCTTCCTTTAATCATTCGTTTTCCTGATGTGTTGAAGAATAGGCTTGAGTGTTTACAATCAGCTTTTGATTTTGCTGTTGAGAGTCAAGGTTATGAGAATCATTACCAAGGTGTGTTTCCTGTGAAATGTAATCAAGATCGGTTTGTTGTTGAAGATATTGTTAAGTTTGGATCTGGTTTTAGGTTTGGTTTAGAAGCTGGTTCTAAACCTGAGATTCTTCTTGCGTTGAGTTGTTTGTGTAAAGGTAATCCTGATGCTTTTCTTGTGTGTAATGGGTTTAAGGATGCTGAGTATGTTTCTTTAGCTTTGCTTGGGAGGAAATTGGAATTGAATACTGTTATTGTTCTTGAGCAAGAAGAAGAGCTTGATCTTGTTATTGAGTTGAGTAAGAAGATGAATGTTAAGCCTGTGATTGGGTTAAGAGCTAAGCTTAGGACGAAGCATGAAGGTCATTTTGGTGCTACATCTGGTGAAAAGAGCAAGTTTGGTTTGACTACTACTCAGATTGTTCATGTTGTGAGGAAGTTGAGTCAAGCTGGTATGCTTGATTGTCTACAGCTTTTGCATTTTCATATTGGTTCGCAGATTCCTTCGACGTCGTTGCTGTCTGATGGTGTATCTGAAGCTGCTCAGCTTTACTGTGAGCTTGTTCGTCTTGGTGCACATATGAAGGTTATTGATATTGGAGGTGGTTTGGGGATTGATTACGACGGGTCTAAGTCAGGGAAATCGGATCTTTCTATTGCGTATACTCTGGAGGAGTATGCTGAAGCTGTTGTAGCTTCTGTCCGGTTTGTGTGTGACCGGAGATCGGTGAAGCATCCGGTGATATGCAGTGAAAGCGGTAGAGCGATCGTCTCTCATCATTCCGTGTTGATCTTCGAAGCTGTCTCTGCGGTTAAACCAAGTGTTCATCAGGCGAGCCCCGATGATATTCAGTTCTTGCTCGAAAGTGAGGAAGCTCGAGCTAACTATGAGGATCTTTACGCTGCTCTGATGCGTGGAGACCACGAGAGTTGCCTCCTGTATGTGGATCAGCTGAAGCAGAGATGTGCTGAAGGTTTCAAAGACGGTGTTTTGAGCATCGAGCAGTTAGTTTCTGTTGATGGGTTATGTGAATGGGTGTTGAAAGCTATAGGAGCATCGGATTCAGTTCAGACTTACAATATTAATCTCTCGGTGTTCACGTCGATTCCTGATCTCTGGGGAATTGATCAGCTGTTTCCTATAGTTCCTATCCATAAGCTCGATCAAAGGCCCGGGGCTCGTGGGATCTTATCTGATTTAACATGCGACAGTGACGGGAAGATCGACAAGTTCATAGGCGGCGAAACCAGCTTGCCGTTGCACGAGCTCGACAACGGAGGAAGGTACTTTTTGGGTATGTTCCTTGGAGGTGCTTATGAAGAGGCGCTCGGTGGAGTCCACAATCTGTTTGGCGGGCCAAGCGTTGTTCGGGTTTCACAGAGCGATGGACCACACAGCTTTGCAGTGACCCGAGCTGTGCCTGGTCAATCCTCAGCTGATGTTCTACGAGCAATGCACCATGAGCCCGAGCTAATGTTTCAGACCTTAAAGCACCGAGCAGAGGAGTTGATGCATACCAAAGGTGGTGGTGACAATGAAGGCGAAGAAGAAGATGATGATGAGTACAACAATGTCGCGGTTCGTCTAGACCGTTCGTTCCATAACATGCCGTATCTCGCGACTGAGCAGGGATCTCTGAGTAACTCTCTTTCAGCAGCGATCAATAATCTCGGATTTTACTATTGCGATGAAGACAACTTTGATTACTGCTCTGTTTAAGAGTGGTGGTCGTTGTGGTTTGTTGTCGCATTTCTACTATCGTTAAAATCGTCTATTGTACGATTTCTTTTAAGTTTACTTTTAATAAATGATTATGTAATCATATGATCATTAGATCCATCGTTGTTTGTTTAAGGTTTTTAAGTTAGTGGATCCGAATAATGAAAGCACTTTTGTAAATTTCGGATCCTTTTATCTTATTTTAAACATTTTCCCTTCTAGTATAAGACCAGTTTATGAGCCTTTTAAACGATGCACAAATTGCAAAATCTTTGTCTACCCTTTAAACAAATTTTTAATCCACTGTTTTATAATTGATGAGTTTTTTTTCTTTGTAATTCAAAACCGATGAATTGTGTGCTTGAAGTTCTTTTTCACTATTTAATAAGTTTATAAAACCCTTTTCTCTAAGTTGTCTTTTATTGTGTTTGTGAGTAGAGAGTGAGTGTGACAACTGACAACACAAAACATGTTCCATATGGCATATGGTAGATTATGACATGTATGTGTGTGTTATGGAATCACATCTTTTAAGAGGTTAGATGATTGATATGTGGCTCATGTTTGTGTTTTTTTAGGTGATTGCATTATCGAATATTTTCTCTTTGTTTTTACGGTCACGATTCGTCGAACATAGTTCCATCTACGTGGAGGTAATATTTGGACCTATTTTTATACAAAAGAGTAGAAAAGATAAAGAAAATGCATATTCGAGACAATGTGTTGTGTTCATTATGTATTTGTCCGCTTGTTGACTATCATGCAAAAAAAAAAAGGATAAAATTCTGTAAAAAAAAGGAAGGATTATAATTTTAAGGTAAAAAGTTTAACGATTATGGTATAATATCATATGTTTCACTTTCATGTCATTGTTTTGTAAATGATCATGCAAAAAGGCTTTTACTAAACTTTGCCACAACAAGCTCTATTTTCTTTTGCTAACAACATTGTACCGTTTCTTTCATGGTGAAATTAAAAATTAGCCACCAAACATGAGATAAGTAGAATCAAATCCTATAACATATTTGTTTTAAATTTAGCAATTTGAAACTGAAATCAACTTTTTTCCTGACAAGTTGAGTCATATACTTTTTCGGCCATGGTCCTTACTAATATGCAAAATGTGTACAAAACAACATCAATTTGCTTGATCAGTCCATATTCCTAAGTTGGATAATTGGTTCGTAATCTATAATTATTCTTCCAAAACTTTCGAAATATGGTTTAAGTTGGATCTCTAATAGATTTAGAATGTGTTTATACATTGCTTTTAAAAAACGATGAAGAAAAAAAAGTTATTTACCATATGCTAAAGTCAAAATAACGAATAATGTCTGAACTATGGCTAAGATTTGTCTTTAGATATTTGAGTTTATATATAAAAAAAATATACTATACTTTTTGAAAATCGCGGCCATGAAATCTTTCGGTCACCTCTATTAGAGAATTGAGAGATGGATTAGAGAGTTTTCGATGTCATGACCCAATAGACTTTGATCGTGTGATCCATCTAAAAAACAATAATCATTCACCTGTACGCATGGATTTTAAGTAAATTTCTTTCCAATCAAATTTCTTAAATTTAAAAACTATTGATTCTTACATTTTTTTCAAACAATCAAAAACTAAAAAAACTACAAACATTCATGGGCTTAGATTTTGCTATTAGACATTCGTTTCAAAGAGATAAACATTAGGTTTTTTGGTTTTGGAGAAAAACAACGTAAATGAAGTAGATCCATAATAAAAAGAAATTGTTGATAACATAATAAAACCATAAGAGAACTGATAACAAACATTGAGGAGGCGGAGGTTTGGTGTAACATTATTATAAGAAAGAGTATATACTGGTTAGAAATTTAAAACAAAGAATCAAGAAGAAAATTGAGAAGAAAGAGGAGAATTTTTTGGTAACACAAACATGTTCCATACGGTTTGAATGATTTTGAAAAAAAATCAATATGGCTCAACTTCTACTATTCATCTATACTATAAAGATACAATGATGGCTTATCAGCCTCAACATAACCTTTGATACCAATGAATACATTTTGGAAACATAATTTTCAAAAGAAAAAGCTTCATTTGCTATTCAATAGGCAACCGTATTTTCCTCTTTTGTGAATACCTTGATCATTGAGTTCTCAAAACTCAAAAGAACAATGTTTGTATTTTTTTTGGTGATTATATTATTGAATATTTTATTCTTTATTTGTAGGTTCCGGGCTCGGTGGAACAATGCATATTCGAGATAAGGTGTTGTTTTTCATTATAGTTGTTGATCATGTAAAAAAGCATATATCAACTCTCTTTAGACTCAAGGATTGTAACGTTCTAATCACTGTTCGGTTTGAGTTAATCTATATCGACAAGGGTATAAAAAAACCTAATCGATTTGAGTTCAACAATTTATTACCAAGTACTCAATATGTGGCCAAAGTAAAAAAAAAGAACACAGTTTTTCATTTTCCTGATAAGTTTTCATGGTCGGAACATCCATGATTCATGATTACATGCTTGGCAAAAGCAGCCGAACATATTTTTAGATAAAAGAAATACAAACAAAGTTGAAACAAGAGTGTCTTATTGGAACGAAAAATCATTGAATACTACAATTGGTCCATCAAAGTTTCAACTTTGAAATTCGTTAATTTATCTGCTGAACCATAACCACCGAATGCTTCAATCTGCAATAGATAACAAACACCATTGAAAACTTGAAGAACATTTATGAGAATGAAAAAGAACTACTTTTAGTATGCAACCTGAGGATGATTATCCAACTTACTTTATTGATGGGTGTGAAAAAATGCAAACTTGGTTTAGGGGTTGTCTTCTAGACCATAGTTGTACACAATCTCAATCTGCATTAGTCACAAAAGAAGATCAGTACTTGCGAAGAAGAAAGTGAGATCATGACTATGGAAATGAGAAGAAAAATTACCCCAGCAGGCGGAGTCGGGTTTCTACAGAACTTTGAGCCACCGGGTGCCCATGGAACTATAACAGAAAATGTGAGTCATTAGTGTCCTATTCAGGAAGTGAACCACTCTTGATCTGAGAGGGAACTTCATAAACCTAACACACATTTCTTCCTATCAAATTAACCATGATTCATTTATGGGTCGAGATGCTTACCAATGTAAGGATCAGGGTGCCGCCATTTGTTGTATTCTGATTCACCATGAGCAATCAGTTTGTCGATTCTGTCAACATCCTCCTACAAATACACCAATCAAGGGATCATATCAAGGGACAAACAATGAGAATCAAATGTTGTCAGTTGAAAGAAAAAATTTCATTATCTGATTCTTGTCTACATGTCAACATAAAAACATTTCATGAATTGCAATGAGACATTAATAATAAGCTAATGGATTGCGAGAGCAAAGTTCTATCTTTTGATGAACAGAACTACTACTGAACAGCTTTTCTGTTTTTCTTGTAAAGATCCTATTCGCAGCAGTCTAAACATTTACGAAACAAGCTTTGCACACATTCACTTATTTCTATGAAACTTCACATCAAATATTAGGAAAACAGAGAATTTTCTACATACTTGATATTTGATAATAGCCAAAATCTGAACAATTAAGCAAGAGAACAAGTAGACAGAAGAAGCTTTCCCCCATTTGTTACCACAACAAAAGCCCCCGAATTTCTCATCAAAACACACTAACATGACCTATGTACATATCTCTAAAGTCTCTTTACCAAATCAAGTCAAACAAAAACTTCCATTTCCACAATCAACAATCATACAAAGAAACTGCAGGAGGTAAAAAAAAGAAGGTCTAAAACAAGAAGAGAAGCAGCTACAAACGGAGGTTTTGTCATTCACTTATTTCACATCTTTCCACAGACTAAGCAAAGAGATAATACAGCAGATACGTAATATGGCCCAGAAGAATAAGAACAAGCTTCTCTGTTTCCACAACAAAAGTCCCCAAATTTCTCATCCAAACACACTTACATATAGTCTCTACCAAACTAAATCAAACAAAAAAACACAATCAACTTCCATTTCCAAGGATTATTCGAAAATTCAATGAACAATTAAACAAAGAAATCGCAGTAGGTACAGAACAAAGTCTAAAACGACAAGAGAAGCAGCAACTCTTGTCATTTCACTAATTTCATTGAAATTTCACACCTTTCCACAGACTTTTAGTTGATCATAGCAGAATTCTAAGCAAAGACACAATCCATTTCCACAGATTATTGAAAAAATCCAATCAACAATTCAAACACAAAGGAGAAGAGAACAAACCACATCTTGGTTAGCATTGAACTTCTCACGCAAATCAGAAGCCTGAAAAAAACAAAGAAAGATCAATCAATCAAAACCCAAAATGCGAGATCGGATAAAAACTAAAAACAAAAGTCCCAAGTCAAAGTCCGATTCAGTTATTCACCGGAGAAGAAGATCTGAGGAGAAGAAGAAACAAACTTACTTCTTTGTAGAAAATATGACGATGAACAGACCAATTGAGAGCATCCTTAAGAGCACGACGATAAAGGATACGAACCCTTTCCTTCTGCGCCGCACGCCGGGCAAAATACGCCGCCGTCGAAACTCCGCTCATTTTTTCCGATTTGGTTTTCGAGTCTCTCTTCTCTACACTCTCTTCTTCTTCTTCCTCTAAAGATTGATAAGTTTTATATGGGCCTGAGATTTGATAAAGCCCATAAGTATTGGGTTAAGTAGTTGAATCGAACCGACTAAAACCGGTTTACTATCTCTCTTCCTTACATTCAGTTTCTTGTATGATTTTTGTTGTGGTGGTCATTGTTTCATAAGTTTTGTAGTATCAAGAACATTTACAAAATATAAGGCCATGTTTTATGAGACGATTTATCTCGAAAAAAACTAGACAACACAAATTTGTAGAATTCGATGGTTTTCTTCTCAGTTTTTTCATAGAAAAGTAGAAGAATTTTCCACATACTAGACGATTTCTCACGTTTACTTATTTTAGTAAAATTACACATAGAATATCAAGAAAATATAGAGTTTGCATATTTTTTTTTTTATAGTAGCAGAGATCTAAACAATTAAGCAATCATTTTTCATATATAAATACATGTAGAAATCTTTTATGTTACAACTATCACTTAACATATAACATGAAACAAAGTTAAGTTAGTTATACTTTCAAACACAATTGATCAGATTCCTTGAATCACATGTTATTATATTTGTCTTTGGTCTTTACTATTCTCCATTTCTCTCATCTCTTATTCAAGTTTTTCTTTCATCATAGTTTTCATCTAATCTATGAGAGTAGATTCCGTCGTCTTTGGAATATTTCTCTATTCATTCCATATATTTTGTTATGTTTCTGAAATTCGCATCAACAATTTATAAGTTCTCCAACTTAAGATTCTCCAGTTTTTCTTAAATATTCACATCTATTATCTTTTTAGAAGTTAATCAAATCCTTGATTGTAAACAATAATTCGGTTGATGTTATCAATGAGTAAGTTGAGAACTATGTTGAAAATCGAAATGATTTAGAGTTCTTGATTATTGGTTGGGCATGGAGAATATCACATTATAAAGCTATTTTTCACTTTGAAATCTAATTTATGAACAAATGGTGCACATGGATGATGGAATTGTGTTCCTTCTACGTAAATCTTATGTAGCAATTTGTATGGATTAGTAACTTGTAGTTAGAAAATTAAATTGGTAAATGATATTTACTATATATTATGTTGTGTTTAATCATGTTATCACCATATAGTTCTAAAATTAACCATTTTTATGTTTGCTTAAAAAAAGGATTTGTGTTGCTTTGAAGCAGAATTGATCAATGTAATGAACTTGTAAAGTTATGACTTTTAAAACTCTTCTTGATTGTTTGGGAAAGATATAATCATTTTACTATTTTGCAACATGAGACGAAAAAACTAATTTGGCCACATAGAATATGCCAAATTATAGTTTGTAACCAACTTTTATCTCTTTTATTTATTATCATTGAGATGTTAAGTACAATATCCATATAACCAACTAACGATGTAAGTAACCTAGAGAGTTACCGAAAATGGCTAACTCTTTTTTCCCTGTTTATGCTATCAATCTAAGAACTATTAGTTTGGTGTTCTTCAATTAGTCTTTCCCCTCTTTTACTTTTCCTTGTACTAAATGAAACCTTCAATATGGATCTAACTATCTATCTATCTTATTAAGCTCTTAATGAGCGTTAACCATAATGTTGTGGAATTTTCAGAATGGTTCTTTTATTTGGCATTTGTTTTCTCAAAGTGTTGGCTTTTTGTATTTTGCAAAGTACTTCAAAAAAGTCTATAGCCACTTCATATGGACCAAAATCATTCTAGTAAGTAGTGGTGGTGGCCTCACCTAGGGTCTCACATCATTAAAAACAAAAAAACATAATTTTGCTTAAACAAAAAAACACCTTTTTCAAAGACTAATTCCCAAAACCATCCAAATGTTATGAAGCAAGTTGTTAAATTACACAACACTACAGATAATGTTAAAAAAAGTAGGTTACTTATTTTACCTAAAGTCTTCTCTAGCACTTGCTGCCAAATTTGACTTGGTCTAGTTTAGTAGTAGCTTCACCTGTTTCTTTACCCAACTCTTTACTCTTTCTCAATTCCAGAACTTTCCTATGAAGATTTGAGTGTATCTCATTAGAGAACGTTGGACTATCCGCCGGTCTATATTCCGGACATAGCCTACCGGACTTAAACCGGACTCCACAAGCATTACATAACGTTTTTGGACCGACCGGACCGGTTCTCCATTGTGGTGTGTTGTTTGTACCACAATGACTACATCTACGTTGAAACACAACGACCGTTTCTTGTTTCTTGTTCCTCCACTGCTCTGTTGTTGCATGTTGATTGTTGGAAACGAGTGGCCATACTCGACCACCGGTTAGATTGGTCTTAGAACGTTTGGTTCTTGGTTTAACCGGGATACGATATGAGAAACTTGGTTTGGTTTTGTGGGTTTGTGTTAAGAGAAGTGAAACTTCTGGTGTAGAACAATCATCCACTACACGAGATACCCATTCAAGCTCTTCCACATCTTTATCCTAAAAAATGATTAAACACAACAAAGAAAAATCAACAATTTTTTTTTAAAATTATAAGAAATAAAAAGTTTCTAATTAAAGTAAGAAAATATTTACCGGTAAAGAAGGAAGTTGATCAAAGATACAAGGTTGTGTACAATCTTGTTCTTGTTCTTGTTCTTGTTCTGAAGAAGAAACAGAGACAAGTTCTTCTTCTTCTTCTTCTTCTTCTGGAACTTCTTCTGAGAAATCAAGGAAACACTCAACGGAGAAATCTTCAGCAGAAGTAGTTCGAGTTAAATCTTCCGACACAACTACTTGCTTGAGAGACAAAGATTCTCCTCTTAGACTTGTCTTTAGGGCTCTAGCTTCTGTCCACTCCATTCACTCTTTTTTCATACATACATATAAATAAATCTTTTTAAGTTTCAATTAGCACTTGACATATAATTCTAAAGTCTTACTATTACAACAACCATACACATAACATAAACAAACTAAACCAAAGAAGCTAAAAAACTAAGGTCTAAACATGCAAACTTTAGAGAAATTAGAAAGATGAGAATAGTAGAGAGGTATTTGAGATGTGCTCACGGTATTTCTTTACCTGAAAAAGTAGTCGAAGAAGAAGAAAGAAGAAAGAAGAAAGCACAAGAAAAGGTGAGAGAGAAGGCGAAGAAAACAGAGAAGAGAGAGAGATGGGGCAAAGTAAGAGGGCACTGAAATTAAAGGTAAAACAGAGATTTTTTTATTGTGTTTGTGCTTCAAATTTCCAAAAGTTAAAGCTCTTTTTTTTTTCTTAAGTTTTTGGGATATTACAAAATCTACTTTCACGAATGATACTAGATCGGTATTTCAGAATCAATGCTTTACGTTTTCTTTATTTGCCTCTTCATTTTGGTGTAAAATGATGTGTCCTTTATATCTTAATTTTATGCATTTTTTGACATATGTTTTAAGTTTATAATATGGTTTATTTGTCTAAGGACCCATAATATCGTCTTTTTGTAAAATTTAGAACACTCTTTAGTGGGCGATTCAATTTGTTTGGTATATACACTAATACAAGTTGAGTTAAGTTTTATCAAGTGAATTTCTCATCTTTATATTTTTAGCAGTTTATTGAGTAAACATAGTTCTCTACTTCTCTATACTTAAAGAGAGTTTACATGAAAGAACAAAGCTATATGTCTACTCAATAAACTCCTACATCAACTTCTTAAAACCACATATTTCAGTAATAGATTTTTTTAGATATTTTTGTTTCCTATTTCTTTGCTAAAATGTCAGAGTATTAATACGTGCATGATAACTTTTACAGTGTTGAGCGATTTTTTTTACTATTTATTAGCAAAATAAATTTGATAATGACCATTTCAACACATATATGTATAATTGTATGGCTTTGATTTTGTATCCTCTCTATATATTTCTGAATATGTTTTTCTTGAATCCCTTGTCTTTTTGTAGATGAAAAATGGACATTTATGTATTTCACAATAATTATTTATATGTTAGAGACAATTATATTTTGAAGTAGGAATCAACATGATAATATGTCTTTATAATATTCTAAGTGAATAACATAGTCGTTCACGGCATATAATTTATACTAGTATATTACATATGCTGATACGTAGAGTAAAATGTTACAATGCCAATTAGTATAAATAAATTTCTAAATGATAAGCATATGATAATATCTTGAAAAATAGATAATTTTAGGATATATATTTTGTCTAAGATGTGAGCTATCATTGATAATATTTCTGCCAAATCGGTCCGCGAGCTATAGCATGCATCATGCATGACTTTTGAATAAAACAATTAGGGTTAAGTCCAATCCATATATTTTATCAATTCAATCCATATAAATAAACTCACTGCAGATATATTCAAACCCATTGGTCCATCGTTTTAAACATCACATTTAGAATTGGTAAGAACCAGACTAGATTGACCATACCCAAATTCTGTTTCATTTGACCAACCTAGCTATTCCCAATGGTTGTTGTATTTCATTTCAACTCGGTAATTGTATTTTCTTTTATGGATCATATGGATTTGCTTGAGTGTAGAATTATTGTGAGACCTCAAATCATGTTCTATTATATTGCCATGTGTAATATTTACATTTTAATTTTCTTTGATTAATTATTTGTGCTTTGGTTTTTATTGTTCCTCTTCTATTCCATTTTCTACGTACAATTCAAACATCCCAATTCTCGGATTTAAACATGCCAATTACTCTATTTACATTTTGAAAGTTAAACCAAAAATTATGTTTGTTTTCTTTTTTTGTTCCCATACGTCAAGATTCCTTTATTTTTATCCTTTTTCTTCGTTTTTCTTTGGACCTAATCAATGAGTTCGCTACGTGGATGTTTGGCTTGGGTTTATCCTTCGTCACAAATTGATAAGTCAGGTCTGTTTCACATTATTCAATACAATTTGATTGATTTTTATTATAACTTTTATTGTATAATAATTGTGAAGGGTTATCTTATACTCCTTGTCGATTGCCTATCCAGCTTGTCTTGTCGAAAGGGCTGACCATTTCGTCTTACGAAATGTAAGACGAAATGTTGAATAGTTTCTTACAGTGGTGAATCAGGTATACTTTGAAACTTAGTAAGTTAGTATTTAGTAAAAGTCAACGGTTAAACTATGATCTCTTTTTGAAGCTATACGAAGTTATGAATAGAATCTTACTATAGGTCGAAAATGAAACAAAGTTATAAACAATACAAGAATATTTCAAACTCAAAATAAAATTACTAATCATATATAACACAGTCTAAAATCTTTAAAAAATGAGCTGGATGACTCATATCTGCCAGAATATTGCGTCTGAGAATAACGAAAACCACAAATGCATTCTGAAGATAGAAACTGCACTTAGCCACATGACTTTGAAAACAAAACGTCGATTTTTTCCTTATGAATTCATCAAACCATCTTTTATATAGAAAAAACACTTCAAAAATACATTTTGTAAGTTAAATAAAAATACATTTTGTAAGTTAAATAAAAATACATTTTTTTGTGTTAAAAAAATACATTTTGTAAGTTAAATAATAGGTACAGTATCTTTGATCTGTTGTATAATACGAACTCATTCTAAAAAAATATTAGATTGGTAACATTTTTTACTCTACGAAGAAATGTAAAATAATCATATTTTACAATTGTTAGTGAGAAACAAAATTTGCGCCATTAAATAACATACATTACCATGCAGTCCATAATGGCCGCCCAATCCTCCATGTTCTAACAAAAGGAGAAAATTAGTATTCCAATAGAAATAAATAAGTAAAATAACTGAGATTTGAATCATATGTCTATTTGGTTTAATTAGGTCGATTTTACACTACACCTAGTTAAAATAATTTCTCTACCCAACTTAAATTCAACCAAATTTTCGAGTTGTCCCAAATACAAAACAATTATAAAACTCAAGGCAGAAAAATAAAACTTGAATTCAAATTCGTTTCAAACACTATCTCAACCCAAAAACAGCAAAAATAAAGTTCAAATAAAATGAAACGTAACTTATATAAAGTTCTTTTTAACCTATCACTACCCAAAAAAGAAGAAGAGAGAAGTGTGGGTTTTTGGTAGTGATGGGAATGGAGAAGATGCAAACCACCATTGGAGTGGAGTTTACCAAAGCAAACCACTATAGCCAAAATCCTTTAACAATAAACAAACAAAATGAGTATCAAAAATAAACTATTTTTCTTCCAATTATGCAACCTTTCCTTTTTTGTTTAGTTTAAATTATAAAAATCCACACTATACGTTTAAAATTTATATATCTTGCTGCTTTAAAGCTAAAGAGTCCTACTTTAGAATCTTTTTGATTCATATGTAAATTGATTTAATGTTTAATAGACTCGTTAATTTGTTTATGAAATTAAATTCTAAATCTTTTCATGTTTTACGAACACCGTGATTGGACCTAAAGAAACTATAAAACCAAACTTTAGGTTGTGATTAAAGAAAAAATGGTCTAAATCTTGTGTCTAAAAGTTGTCGAAATGTATTTTTGCAATCGTAATGGAGTTAAATACCTCTTTTAGACTTTGATAAAACATCCACAACCTTCAAGAGTAGTAGACTCTAGTCTATTTCTTTTATACACAGTTTTTCAGTAACTTGCAATGATTAAAAGAAGTATTAATCGATCTTGGGAAAAAATTAGGGATTGGTTAAATAGAACGAGTCGTTACAGTCACTTAGTTTGGTAGTGATTTTTTGGGCCAACCTACTTGCTAGTGTATGGGTGTGTGTTATATTCGTATTTCTTTATACAAATTCATGTATATTTCATTATTTATTTTAGAAAGTTGGTGTATATATATTAGTTTTGGCTGATTTTGATATTTGGAAAAAGATATTTAAAATGGAGCAGGATGGTAAGGTGAGGAGTGACGAGAGAGTAATGGGGGGAAAAGTAGAACGTGTCGCATTTTCCTCTTACTCTTCGATACAATACGCATCATCACTATCTCTCTTTTTCATATATTGTTTGTTAGTATTTTTTTTTGACGTCAAGGAAAATGGAACAGTTTTAATTCTTTATAATCAATGCAAGTTGTTTAGGAGTTTGTGATCCTTGTATTATTGTGTTCACAAATATCTATCATCACTTTGGGGAAAATTTGCTAAACAATACTCAAATATAATGTGTTACTACTAAGATGTGTTAAACGAGCTTAAAGAAAATCTACTTGATTTAATGTGGTATTTATTAGAGGATCCAAAGAAGCCCAACATTAGTGATCCATTATAAGTTTATAAGCCCATATGTTTAGGGTTTCATTACAATTAGATTAGTATAAATATGAATGTTATGAGAACTTGAGATGTAACCTTGAGAGTTTCTTTATCCATTTTATGAGATTAATCTAAATCTACTTGATCTTGAAGACAACTCTAAATCTCTTCCTTTCTCTTTAGTTTCTTACATTAGAATAAAGCTTTAACAAGCTACTGTCTTTTGCATCTTCTATTAAGCTCATTTGAGCATTATCAATCTTGGTTTTGAGTTTTCTAACAGTATTTAAATCCAAGGACATTAACTCGCAAAATTAGAGACCAAAACTTAATATAACTAAAATTTAATTAAACGATTATGTTTTACATTTTCAGAAGAGAAGAAAACACAAGAACAAAAAGGCATTAAGAAGAAAAAGAAGTTACGACAAAAGTCACAAACCACAATCATTGAGTTTTAACAAATCATAATCCATTTGAAGCATTGAGTATTGACAAACAGTGTAATTATTTCGCCACAAAGCATTTCTAAAAGTTTAAAATATGATATCATTCTTTCGAATCAAAGACAAGATAGAAATCGTATAACAAAAAATAATAGATTTGAGAGTTGTGAAAGAGAGGACGAATAGGCCACTGTCTCGAATAAGTGAGGAGGAAGTACCAAAATTACAAATAGCACAACACAAATTATACGAAATAGGGTAAGCACTACAAGAATGGGTGAACATAGTTACAAATTTTGTTACAACAAAGATTTGTAGCAAATTTTAGCTACAATTAGTTAGAAATTAGCGACAAAATTATGAAATCATTAATATGTAGCAAATTCGTCACGTTTAGTAACTAATTTGTGACAAAATAGTGACGAACTCAAAATAGTAGCTAATTTACTTCAAGTAGTTACAAAAAAATCTGTCACAAAATTGTTACAGTTTGTTTTGAAGCATTACGTGACTTAAGTTATTTGCTTCAGTAATAGATACAAATCAAATAGTCGCAAGGATTACAATTAGCTACAAACTAAATGTTGTAACTAAATTGTTACTATTAGTTACAACTAAAGTGTCACAACAAATGTTTTTAAAATTTTATAAAACAATATATATGGTATCCATCAAACCTCAAACACCAAACTCAATCACTTATATCAATTTATAATATTATGTTTTAAAACGACAGTTATATGGCACAAAATCATATGCCCTTAAACTTTTGGAAATCAAATTTATAAAACAATGAAAATATGGTATAAATCAAACCGTAAAAACCAAATTAAAGTAGTATGTATCAAATTAGAAAATTTTAAAACAATAACAAGATGGCACCTATCATATCCTAAACCCAAACTAAATTAGTAAATAAATTTTGAGAATCAAACTAAATATTATTTTTTTAAATGACAATATGGCACAAAAACTACAAGAAAAGCTGCTTATTAACAAAATTAATGATTTGGTTTCATCTAGCAATAGCAATGACAATATATGTCGTAGCTGCCTAAAAATCAAAAAGTTTTGCACAAAATATTTATTTCCCAATTACATTTGGTTGCCAAATTATTTTCCCGGTTCTTTTATCAAATAAGTGAAAGCAAAAAGTTTGAATGATTTTGGCCGAAAGAATTGGGGAAAACGTAGTAATTCCCCCTCAATAGTTTCATATCCTCGTAGATAGCCCCGGAAAATTTTGTGCGTAGTATTTCCCCCTAAATTCAAAGTTAAACACTTAATTCACCCCAAAATCAAAGTTAAACACTTAATTCATCCAAAAATCAGAGTTAAACTTACATTTCCATCCAATCCGTTTAATATTGGTTTACTGAAACCAAGTTTTTCTTAACCAAATAAACTAGAAAATAAATTCCAGAGTTAACCGGTTAATAATCCGATTAGAAACATTAAACCAAAATTAAAACCAACATTGACCCAATTGAAAAACCAAAGCTAATTTTGACCAGAAAATAAAAACCCACTTATTATTATTATACTTTTTGTCATCAAGATCGCATTACCCTCGTCTCTATCCTTCCCTCTCCCTCCTTCCTCTGAATCCTCCATGGACGTACCTTACAACAACCTACAATCTCTCACATCCGCCTTCGATCGTTTCCAACCTCAATTAACAGACTTTCTCCGCCGCTCGTCTCCGGATCGGATCATATACGCTTCTCACTGGCTTCCTCAAAACGCCGCGGATCTCGGAATCTCCAAAGCTTTCTTTAGTCTCGTCAACGCCGCGTCTCTTTGCTTCATGGGTCCTCCTTCCTCGTTGATTGAAGAAACCAGATCGAAACCAAGTAAAGACACATACTTGAATCGATCTCTGTGTCTCTCTCGCTCACTTAGATCTAGGGTTTCTTCTTCTTCTTCTTCTTCCCCTGCAATATTTCTTCGATCCGTCTATCAGTCTATTAGATCTAGGGCTTCTTGTTCTTATCCGAATTATCTTCTTATTATACGTGTTTCTTTTTTTTAATTTTGTGATGTTTTGTGATGTTAACCTTGCTTAATAATCATTTGATTTGAAGATGTTCTAATCAAATTTTCATCAAGGTTCTTGCAAATTGCAATCACCCTCGCTGGTTTGGGCGTGTGACGCTATCAATTATATATGTGATTTGTCTTCAATCAGATGATTCCTCTGTCACCGATTCTCCACAAAGATAAGGTATGGTCGACTCTCACTCTCTCTCTTTATTATGGATAATTTTCCTTTGAAATTTAAAGTTTCTGAAATTCGAAAAAAAACAGACTTGATTCTCTGAAGAAAACTCACGGGTTTTTAACGGTTATTGGTCTTATGAGTGATCTCTTATGTACCACGAAGCTCGTTAGTTTATATGGTTCTTTTGGGTATACTAAAGATGCACGCTTAGTGTTCGATAAAATTCCTGAACCAGATTTTTATGTAACGAAGGTTATGCTTAGATGTTATGTTTTGAATAATGAGAGTGTTGAAGTCATAACGTTTTACGATTTGTTGATGAAACAAGGATGTGTGTGTGGATTTGGATAATGGGAAGAAGATACATTGTCAGATTGTTAAGGTGCCAAGTTATGATGATATTGTGTTGACTGGTTTGTTGGATATGTATGCTAAGTGTGGAGAAATCGAGAGTGCGAGTAAAGTGTTTGACGATGTTACTTTGAGGGATGTGGTTTGTTGGACTTCGATGATTGCAGGGTATGTTAGAAATGAGTTGCACGGATGATCTCAGGTAACCCATAACCCCATGGAACCTGAATCAATTTTATCGTGTTCCGATATCCAGAACCTAATACTGATAATCTGATTTTCCTTTACAGCTCCTTTGACAACATACAGTTTGTGTTTATCACAGCTGCTTGTGATGAGATCTTTAGTTTCAAATCTCATAGAAGCATGTCAAATCTTATTATAGGTATGTCAGTGTGTGGGCTGATTAACGATAGCATCTATTGTACTTGAATTGTCTTTACTTGTTTCTAGAGCCATCAAGAGTGAGTTATAGGGGACATAAATATGCTAGGTGCTCTTATAATCTATCTATATTTTGGTTTGTTTACTGGATTCAGTGTTGTTTCTACTTAACGTTTGAAGCTGATTAACAGGCTAGTGAAGACCTGGAAAATGCTGCTACAAGAATAACTAGCAAGTATTTGGCTAAAGAACAAGCATAAGCTAAAGATGAGAAGTGAAGATGGAGAAGCTAAAGAGGATGCAGAGAAGAAATAGAGCATGATGCTTCTAACCTTGGTAATATTTCATAATCACATTAGTTTTCAGTTTGAAAAATATAATGCCTTTATATAAAGTTTATGAAATCTGATGTGGAATTTTTTTATGTTTGTTTGTTTTACTGTTTTTTCTGCATTGTTATTTCAGTGGTGTTTATGTGAGAGTTTCCCAACACGTTTCATCAAAAACTTCCTTATCATTGCTCATCGTTAATGATATCTAAATATTGCTTATTGATTACTTTTGATGTTTTTTTGGCAGGCGATCATTGAAAGGATTTCAGATTTGGTAGCAGCATATGGGTTGCTAAAAGTACGATTTTTCAACAACCGCTTTATCTTGTAAGTTTTTGCAATAATTTATCTTTTAATTCGATATTTTGTTGATTACTGGTTGGATTTATACTTGTTTTTAGAAAACATTAGATAACATTGTGTATATTTTATTTTCATCTTTGTATTTTATTATATTATTCATTTATTGTACATTCCAAAATATCAATGTAATAAATCAATTTTTTTTTTTTAAACAGACCACCAGTTGCTCACAAAAATGTTATAACTAAGTGTGGTTATTAGTTAATTAAACACGCCTTAATACAGAGAGTTCGCCCTAATAAGCATTCTCTCAGGCACAGAAGTCGAGGAGCCGCCGTCGACATGAGTTTTCGCCGGAGCTCTTCACGACCCTCCTTGTAAGCGTCGTCTACTCCTTCTAATCTCGGATCCAGTCTTGACGGCTCCGAAAAACCTTTCACCTTCCACCGGCTAACGTTATAGTCGGTGAGATCTTTCCGAGCACGTATTGCTTTGGTAAACTTATCCACTCTCCGTCGCCTTCCATGGATTCCGGTGTGATATTTGTTGCCTCTGACCTAACCTTTCGTCGACCGGTTCATTCATTGGCGGTGACTCAACCAGATCTGCAACACATTCTCTCTCACCGTCACACCCTAAGCTCGCCACCGGAACCACCGGATCCTCCGGATCCACCCGATCCCTCACCTCCTACCGTGCTGATCTCCGCCTCCTTTCATCGGCTGTTACCACCTCCTTCATCGGCTGCTACCACCTCCTCCACCGGCGTTTGCATAGTTAACTCCGTCGTCGATATCTCCGATGAATATCGGAAAATGCTACGCTCATTCATCGTACCAAAACCTTCTTCGACCCACTGTTTGGTCGTCGTCTCCTTTTCACCCTCAACCATTGTCCTCTCTGCCGGTCTAGCTCCATACCCAGGAACAGGACTCGATCCTAACCCTCACTCCGTAGTTCCAACCGTCGCACCACCGTTGCTCTATTCGCCGGAATTCACCGACCGTCGCTGGCCACAAATCTCCTCAATCATCCACTGTGTTGGATTGAGATGGGACTTGGGCCAGAGTAAAGAGTTTATGGGCCTTTCAAAGGCTGACTTGCTGTGGCCCAACAGGAGCTATGTGCTCATTAATTATAGCCCAGCCCACACGGTGCAATATATCAGACGTGCCAAAAGTTTACATGCTTATGATATGATTAGCTTTTCTTTTTGTAGAAGCCAAAAGTTTTCTGGATTCTCAAATCCTGTAATTTATCTCCGGTGGGAGAGTTTGGTTCCACCTTCTTCCATCTCTTTGAGTATGGTCGTAGCTTCTTCCCTCTTTATAAGAGTGGTAGAATCCCCGAGCTTTATGCCGGGAACTTCAAAGTCACACTGGAAAGTGACCAACTTGAGACTCTCCGGCTTTGCCGCGAAGACCTCTTCGACGCATCCGAGGCATGCTTTGGATTCGCTGTCCATCTTTTGCGATGAAATATCTATCTTAGTTGCATTTAATTTTCAATTATGTTGTATTGCGTTTAGAGGATGCTTAATTCCCTCTTTTGTATTGTTTGAAGAGTAATGAATGAAAAATGTGTTGAACAAAAAAAAAAAAAAGTGTGGTTATTAGTTATACAAAAAATATAGTTATGTGTGGCTATTTGTGAGTGATTTGTTTCATTGTTGTTGTAGCTTTTTGCTTCTAATTACTACGTATAAGTTGTAACTAATTCCGTAACAATTGGCTACATTATATTTGAAGCTAATTTGATTCAGATAGCTACACTATACCGCTGTGGGTTTTCGTCCCTAATTAGCAACAATTTGTTACAAAATTTCATTTGCTACCACTACATAGTTTCAAAGACAAAATTTGTAGCAACAAGATTTTAGCTACAAATATCATATTATAGCTACACTTATTCATGTGGCTATAGTGTATATTTCTTGTAGTGAAGTAAGTAGTACAATACGCTAATTAACAAAATAACATTGACAATCTATATTACAATCCGGTTAAGCAACTAAACCAAGTACCAAACGGTGTGTTTGAAGTTTATCTGTAATGGGGGAACTTTATTATGCTATAACATTCATATATCACTACAAGAACTGGTTAACATAGCCATAAATTTTGTTACATTAACAACTTGTAGCAAAAATTAGCTACAAATGGATACAATTTTACTACTAACTTATTAAATCAATAAGATGTAACAAATTCGTAACTATTTGTTGATAATTTTTTATACAATTATTACAAACATATCGTAGTTAACTTGCTTCAATAGTAAAAAATTAGTCGTAACAATTTTTGCTACAAACACATTTGAAAATACATGTAGCAAAAGCTATAATTTGCTTCAAACGTGATGTGAGAAAATTATGTTATTAAAATCAAAAAATATTTTAGAGAAATTTTTAAACTAATGACAAATAGCTACAACAGAAGTCGTCGCGATAGTTACACATTAATTACAAAAAAATTAAAGCTATTTTGTTACAATTAGCGACATAATCAGAGGAAACTCGAATCCGAAGCTCAACCTTCTATCATCACGGGTAGATCACAGCAAAACCGAGGTAAGCCTAGAGACCCATTTTTTATTGTCGACAACTTGCTTGGCTTCTGTATCTCTTAAATATGTTTTTATATATTCCATTCTATCAAATTTTCTATTTATAAAGTTACGAAATGAAACATTTATTGAATAATTTAACTTTTAAAAAGTATTTTCTTTATTGTTAAAATCCAAACATGTATTGTGTGTTAAAATATGTACATTATAAAAAAAACAATTCAAAAACGAAACTAGAGAATAGGTCCGATGTTAATTTGAATTTTTCATTAAAAAAGTTGGTATTTTTGGCCATTTTGGAAATCACAAGATTTTTTTAATGAACAAAGTCATAGAACTAGAAACATCGGAGACGCCTAGCAATATCGTTATTTTTTTGTTTGTTTTGCATATATTTTACTTAGATTTCGTTTATGTTTTGCTTATTTTGTTTATCTTCTTTGGATAAATGATAAAAAACTATATCTTTTTTTTGACGGCCAATTAAAAACTATATCTAAAAATCTAACTAAATATTCTAAATCTAATAGCTATTATTTGGTCACATGAGACAATTTCGGTTACTTGCTTATTTTTTTTTATTGAACAAATTAATCCATCTTTTCTATAGTAAAAAATATATATTTGATTGTAGTTTATGAAACAAAAGGATACTTGTAAAGCTTTTAGTGGCATGATGATGTGGTAAACTTTTCCAACAATGAATAATGCAAGAAAATCTTACATTTAACTTAAGATTTTAGATACCACTAGAACATTCTATCTGTTTTGTGTAGTACATCAATTACTAATAAGCTCTTCATTGCAAGTCTAAGCAATTCATCGTTTCCTTAAAATCTAGAATGTTTTGGAATGTTGGAATTTGTGTGTTTCCGTGTCTACCTTATTTTTTTAATGCAGTATCACAACTACTTAATGTGTAAAAACAAATTGAATACATCTATACACATATATATATAGTTTTTATCAATTTCTTTGTGTAAGTTTTTCCTTAACGTAATCTCAGTTCTAGAAAAGGAGAATAAGAAGAAGAAAATATAGCCCTTTACAAAAGGAAAATGGTGCAGAGATCCAAAAATTCTCATATGACCATTGATCTACACCGTGTATGGAGGGAGTATACATAGATCCTGTCTTGTGTTGTTGCAACTATTGACAAAAATCCATCATCATGATTCATGTCTCTACTGAAATGTGATTCAAGTGTTTAAAAGACCAATTTGTAATGTATGCAACGAAATCATTATATAGATATATAGAAAAATTAATGTTTTCTTAATCAAAAACTCCCTCCGTATGTGAAGTCTGCGATTCACGAAAGTAATATCCATAAGTATTGCTAAAAGCGTTTACCAAAAAAAAAAAAGTATTGCTAATAGACTCAAACATAATACCTATTAGGCTATTACAGTAATCACTAGTCAAACTTATAATATTTGTTTACGTTATAACATAAATATATGTAATATGTGTAGTTATAGTTGGTATAAATATTATTCAAATTTCATATTGCAATTCTTTCTTCTGAGTACAGAGATAAATGTAATTGTAGTTTTGCATTTCTTTTTTTACCAAAAAAAGAAGAAGAAAAAGAAGTATAAAAGACAATAACCGGAGCCTCTAGCTCTGGTGGTAACGGAACCTCGGCTGAGGTGCCCGCCATCATGAGTTCGAGCCCCGGCCACTGCGGATTTTACATGCGGGCTGCAGCGTCCCAGACCACCAGTTCCAAGGGGCCCTTAAGTGGAGGCTTAAAAATCCTTGGTCGCGGGCTTTGGCCCAGTGGACTAGTCAGATCACGGTAAGGTGGTCTGGATACTGGGTTAACAAAAAAAAAAAAAAAGTATAAAAGACAAAAGTCGCAAAATACAATCATTGAGTTTAAAATATCATAATCCATTTGAAGCATTGAGTATTGACAAACAGTGTTCGTCACAAAGCATTTGCTAAATGTTAAAAATATCATCATTTTTCGAATCAAAGCAAATAGAAATCTTATAAAAAAAATGATTGATTTGAGAATTGTGAAAGAGAGGAGGAATATGCCCACTGTCTCGAATAAGTGAAGAGAAAGAACCAAAAATACAAAAACAAATTAAACAACATTAAGCTAATTAGGTAGTACAATAATCTATAATCCAATTCGGTTAAGCAACTAAACCAAGTACCATTCGATTTATTTGTAAAAATTGACCACAATACATGGTTATAGTTTTCACAACTACATATGTGCAAGGTCTTGTATTTTCTTCTTGATTAAAATTTCAGCAAATACAGGGTTAATAAATAGAACTTGAAACACTTAATATAAGAAAGGCCAAACATGATAATAAAGAAGAGTAATAATCATAGACCATCCATCAAAAACGAGTCAAAAAAACTGAAGTAGAATTCTCTAACCAAAAACTCCACAACAATGGCTACATAACATTAGTTTTTTTCTTAGCCAAAGAAACAGAAACAAATCTATAATTCTCCTCTAAGCTCCAATGATCTCAGCTGGTTCCTCAGCCACTGTCTCATCCTCTGGCCTGTCGACCTTCACACCGACATCTTCGGCTGTGTAATCACTGTGCACCTTAACAAGAAAACAAAGTTTCGATTCGATCAACACCACAGCAACAACAAGACCAAGAACAACAATGTAACAATAACAACATTGATATGAATTTCAATTCACCTCCATGAGCTTTCCGAGGTCAAACTTAGGAGCCTTGAGGATCTTGACTTTACGGATGAACACGTTCTGCAACGGGTAAATGTTCTGTGTAACCTTCTCAATCTCTCTTCCAATAGACTCAGGGATAAACTTAGCAACAAGTTGCTTAAGGTCACAAGATGAAGCCTCCTTGATCATAATTTCCGTCATCTTTCTACGAATCTACAAACGATTCCAACAAAACATTAAACCAAATCCTACACAGTACATGTCCACAGAATGCCAATATAAACATTCGTCATTATTACCTGGCGGACTTGGCTGGATTGAGCGTAGCAAGTACGCTTAACCTGGTTAGTACGTCTCTTAGTGAAGGCAATGCAGAACATTCTCAACGTGTAGTTGTCAGTGGTTTTCACATCAACATGAGCTTCAATCAAAGTCTGCCACTTCTTCACCAATGACCTCAGCTTATCGGTGGTGAAATCCATACCCTACACAGTACATTATCTCATTACTCACCAACTCAAAACCAGGAAATTGTAAAGTTCTCAACTAAATCATTAACATACCCAGAACTGAGTCAACACATTCCTTCCCTGAACATCTTCAGCTCTAAGACGAATCTTCCTGTAAGCATTATCCTCATCACCATTAAGATCAGCAAGAGAAACCTCAAAAACTCTATGCTTCAATCCCTCAGATGCAATCTGTAACACAAAGTATCAATCCCACACACTCAGATTCAACATAACAATACAATTCACTATCATTTTTCTACCTCAACAATCACATCAAGCAACTACACAGTGAAACCCTAATCTAGCCATTATAGTACATTACCTTAGTACCCTGAGTCCTTGAAACAAGTGTCTTCCCAACATTTCTATGAGTAAATGAAGAAGGAGCCTTAATATCATACCAATCCTTCTTGGAAAAAGGATCAACACTGCATCAACATAGACTTAAACCTCAATACACATAGATTACATAACAAAATCTCAGAGTTTATTCAAGGAATAAGATAGATATACTCACATCTTCTTCTTTCCTCCTTTACGACCCTTGGAGATCCTCTTGTTCTTCCTATAAAACCGTACAAAAAAGCCATAGATTCAGAACTATCAAATGTGAAAATTCCGATACAGAATCTGGAAAGAGAGAGAGAGAGAGATGTGAAGAGCTTACCCGACAGCCATGCTTCTTTAGATAGTTGCACGAGATCGAGCAACACAGTGATGAGGAAGACGAAGAAGAAGCGGCTTCAACGAGTGAAGAGAGAAAGCCCTAATTCACTAAGCTTTGGATTTATATATCTCTAGGGTTTTTGTTTTCTTTACCTTTGAAAATGAAATATCGTTACTGGGTTTGATTCTTAAGCCCAATGGGCCTTTAAAACCCAATGTACTGTCTTTTAGAAAGTTCTTTGATTTCTTCTTCGTGATGAGAAAAAGAAACAAAACAGAGAAAGATTTTCGAAAGGAGAGAAATTAATTTCTTCCATTTTCCACGATTTTCGAATCTCTTTCTTCTTCGTTGAGCTCTTCTTTTGTAATCGGAAGGAACTCCAAGGTTCGAAGTAAGAAGGTACTAGGAGCTTTGATCTGGTGGAACAATGGATGCAATAAGAAAACAAGCAAGCAGGTTAAGAGAACAAGTCGCGAGACAGCAACAGGTGAAATTTTCGTAACTTTTTTGTTTAGATCCATTTTCTTCTATTTCCATAGATTTTGGTTTTGTGATTTCTGGTGAATCAATCATAATGTTTGTGATGAGGAGCTAGTTTATTTTCCGGATCGATAGGTTTTGACTTAGTGAGTACTTGGATCTGTGTGTTGCCTTCTCTTTTAGGGTTTGGATTCGTTAGATTGTGATGAATACTTTGATTAGGGAATCTGATGTTTGTTTTGTGTGGAATGGTTAAAGGCTGTATTTAAGCAATTTGGAGGAGGAGGATATGGTTCTGGTTTATCTGATGATGCAGAACTTCATCAACATCAGAAACTAGAGAAGCTTTATATATCTACCCGTGCTGCTAAGGTTTTTTTCTTAAAGCGTTTTGAGTATTTGAAGTTTTGTTTACTAGTATTGATTTGGAACTTATACGTTCTTCTTTTTTTCAGCATTTCCAAAGAGATATTGTTCGTGGTGTCGAAGGTTATATAGTCACTGGTTCAAAACAAGTTGAAATAGGTGATTTGTTGACCATTTCGTCTTGATTTATAGTATGTGTATAGACGTGACTTTGATCACAGGCCACTCGTTTCTCATCAGGGACGAAACTGTCTGAGGATAGCAGGAAATATGGCTCAGAAAATACGTGTACGAATGGTAATGTATTAACAAGGGCTGCACTAAGCTACGGACGTGCTCGGGCACAAATGGAGAAGGAGCGTGGAAATATGTTGAAGGCTCTTGGTACACAGGTTTGTCTTTCTCATCTTTCGTCTAAGTATAAAGCATTAGTACATATCAAGTCATATATTTTTCATGTTATATAACTACACAAAGAATTACTTTCCTGTCATTGTTAGTGCAATGACTGTCATTGTGGGAAGATCTATAGCTTCTATCTGGAATTTGTTGTTACATAATGTATCTATAAATAATCCGTAAAAGTCTATTAGTGTCATGGTGTTCACATGGTTCTTTCTTTCTTGCAATTTGGCTACTACCATCACATGTCAATCTGGAATTTAAACCTGAATCTGTTATAGGTTGCTGAGCCATTACGAGCAATGGTTTTGGGAGCTCCACTGGAGGACGCTAGACATCTTGCTCAACGTTATGACAGAATGCGTCAAGAAGCTGAAGCTCAGGTACCATGAAACCTGATTATCTTTCATAGAAATATGGGTGTTGTCCTCTTTCCAGAACTAGCCATTTGTTATTACTAGCAAGATAGAAATTTACTCATGCGCCTGCTTCAAATCTAAACAGGCTACAGAAGTTGCTAGACGCCAATCAAAGGCGAGAGAGTCTCAAGGTAATCCTGACATCTTGATGAAACTGGAATCTGCTGAAGCAAAACTTCAAGACCTAAAATTAAATATGACAACATTGGGGAAGGAAGCTGCTTCTGCTTTATCTTCCGTCGAAGATCAACAACAAAAGTTGACTCTTGAACGACTTATTTCAATGGTAGTCTGATTAAATGCATGCTTCATCTTTAGGTCAACTTTGATTTACCTACCCATATGTACTTCTGAAATAACTAAATTTTTCATTTCTGATCTCAAGGTTGAATCTGAACGTGGCTACCATCAAAGAGTCCTCCAAATACTTGATCAGCTCGAAGGAGAGGTTGGTGTGCATTAGTTTTACAGCTTTCAACTGCATGTCAGAGTGATAGTATTCTTGTCAAACAGTTAATTCATCATTATGAGTCAACTAAGGGAAAAATTGAACATTCTTTAAACCTACAGATGGTATCTGAGAGGCAACGTATTGAAGCTCCCTCTACTCCCTCAAGTGCAGACAATATGCCGCCGCCTCCATCATATGAGGAAGCTAATGGAGTGTATGCATCTCACATGCATGACACAGCAACAGATGCAATGGGTTACTTCTTAGGAGAGGTATGCTACTCAGTCTTAAATGTCGTCTAGTGCTTTTTTTTCACAAATAACTGATAACTTCCTTTGCGAGTTAAATCTTTTGTTTAAATTGGTAGTAAAAGTTTCAAAGATATAATGTGATTATAAGTTCTCTACGTATGATTTAGATGTTTATAAACTGTTTCTGATTAGAGCCAGACTACATCTAGATTCCTTTTGGTCCTCATTTGATTTTCCGTTATAACATATTATTCCCTTTTGGACATTTTCAGGTCTTGTTCCCATATCACGGTGTGACAGACGTCGAGCTCAGCTTATCGAGTGGTGAATACGTTGTTGTTAGAAAGGTTTGATAGTTAACCAACCCCCACATGGGATTACCAACAATGCCTCCTTTAACTCACATTTAACTGATAACGGGTTTTCAAGAGTGGTTGTTTGATATTAGATTTGTCTGTATCAGGTTATGAGCAGCGGATGGGCAGAAGGTGAATGCAAAGGCAAAGCCGGTTGGTTCCCTTACGAGTACATCGAAAGACGAGAACGAGTTCTTGCTAGCAAAGTGTCTGAAGTTTTCTGAGAATCATTTGAAGGTAACATTGTGGTTATGGAATTGAGTTGCTTCTGTAGAAGATCTGTGTGTGTGTTGTGTAGAAAGAAAGAAAAGATTCACTGGCTAAACAGAAATCCATGTTCATAAAGATCAAGAGTTGATATGCGGATTTCTGCGATTTTCCGATTCTGATAGTTGATGCCACTAGAACAACTGTTCAATTTTTAGGTGTTGTTAACTCAATATTGAAATTTGGTTTCTTTCTTTGGCAGTAAATGCCAAATCTCTATATCTATCTTCATATGTGAATACATTTCTATTTTTTGGGTTTCTTTTGTGACTTTTTTGTCCAATTATTACTTTCACATAGTGATTCTTTCTTGGGGTCATTTTGCAAATTAACACAATTTGCTAATTTTATTAGTGTATTAGCTATGTAATAATTTTATTAAGCTGACTAGCCAACTAACATGATATTTTACGCTTTCCTCCTTATTAGTGTAATATTTTACCCAAATATTTAACATTCAACCCTAAACCCCAAACCCAAACGCTACCCCCTAAAACTATACCCTAATTTTGGAAGAGTTAACCCAAACCCAAAAATTTAACATTCAAAACTAAACCCTAAACCCCAAACCCAAACCCTACCCCCTAAAACTATACCCTAATTTTGGAATAGTTAAAACTATACCCCCTAAAAATGTCCTTATACATATAATACACAACTACTGTTCATAGAACAGTAAATTACGTTAGGCTTTTAATTTTAAATTTTTTTTGCGTTATATAGTAAAATTTCCCTTCTTGTTTCAACAAACACTCGTCTTACAAACTTGTAAAAAAAAAAGAACAAAAGACAACCAAACCAAGTTTAAGGGTTATTTGAACAAACATTGAAATAACAAAAACATGCTGTGAAACAAAATATCGACTAATGGGCCTAATATCAACTACTGGGCCTTAGCCCAACAAGTTTACGTTATCTAACAATTCAAGGCCTTTTAAAGCTTGAAGTATTCCTTCTTCTTTAGTGAAAACAAAAACAAAATCATAATTAGGGTTCTTCGAGAGAATTGAATCTCAAATCTCAAATTGAATTGTACAATGGAGGAAGAGAAATCTATATCGAGGAAGGAAGATTCAAAGAGTCGTCGCCGAGATCGTGATCGGAGTAAGGAACGGAAGAAAGATCGAAGTCCAGAGAAGGAAAGGCGAAAGAGACGATCTGATAGAGTTCGAAGAAGTGATTCCGAAGATCGGAGACGAAAGGAGAGAAAGAAGCGTAGAAGCGATTCTGATGAAGAAGAAGACGATAGAGATAAACGTAGAGGACACAGAGAACGTGATAGAGGTAAAAATCGGAGAAAGGTATATAGAAGAGAAGAAGGTGAAGAGAGTGATGTGAGTTCTGAAGAAGAGGATGATAAACGTAGAGCAAGAGGACATAGAGAAGATAAGAAAAGAGATAGAGATTATAGAGAGAAGAGAAAAAGTAATGAAGAGATTGATGATGAGAGTGATAAGAAACGTAGAAGAAAAGAGAGTGAGAAGAGTGTTGGTAGATCTAGTAAAGAAGTAGAGAATGGTGGTGAGAAGAAAGTGAGGAAGACTAGAGAAGAAGAAGTAGAGGAAGAGCAGAAGCATTTAGATGAGGAAGTTGAGAAACGGAGAAGAAGAGTTCAAGAGTGGCAAGAGTTGAAGAGGAAGAAGGAAGAGATTGAAAGTGAAAGTAAAGATTTAAAGGAAGGTAAAGTTTGGACTCTTGAAGGAGAATCTGATGATGAACAAGAAGAGAAAGTAGAAACAGAAATGGATGTTGATGGAGAGACGAAACTCGAAGATGATGGAGATGATAAAATGGTAGACTTGGAGATGGATACTGTGACTGAGAGTGGAGTTGCTGATGTAGCTGAAGATGATGATGAGGTAGATCCTTTAGATGCTTTTATGAATTCCATGGTGTTACCTGAGGTTGAGAAGCTTAGTAGTAGTGTTACTCCCACAGTAGTAGAGAAGGATAGTGTTTTGGATGGTGACAAGAAAAAGAAAGGTTTTAATAAAGCTCTTGGTAGGATAATGCAAGGGGAAGATTCTGATTCTGATTATACAGAACCAAATGATGATGGTGATGATCCAAGTTTGGAAGAAGATGATGAGGAGTTTATGAAGAGGGTAAAGAAGACAAAAGCGGAGAAACTGACTCTTGTTGATCACTCGAGAATACAGTATGAGCCTTTCCGCAAAGACTTCTATATCGAAGTTAAGGATATCTCAAGGATGACGCTAGAAGAAGTTAACGCTTACAGAAAGGATTTGGAGCTGAAAGTTCATGGAAAGGATGTACCTAGACCTATCAAATTTTGGCACCAAACCGGACTAACCAGCAGAATTTTGGATACCATGAAGAAGCTTGAATATGAAAAGCCAATGCCTATCCAAGCACAAGCACTCCCAATCATCATGAGTGGTAGAGACTGCATTGGAGTTGCAAAAACAGGGTCAGGTAAAACTCTTGGTTTTGTTTTGCCTATGTTGAGGCACATCAAAGATCAGCCTCCTGTTGAAGCTGGTGAGGGGCCAATTGGACTTGTAATGGCACCTACTAGGGAGCTTGTTCAGCAGATTCACATCGAGATCAAAAGGTTTGCCAAGGCATTGGGTATAAGATCTGTCCCTGTGTATGGAGGATCAGGAGTGGCCCAGCAAATCAGTGACCTTAAGCGAGGTACTGAGATTGTTGTGTGTACTCCTGGAAGAATGATTGATATTCTTTGCACTAGCAGTGGGAAAATCACTAATCTGCGAAGGGTCACATTTTTGGTAATGGATGAAGCTGACCGTATGTTTGACATGGGTTTTGAGCCTCAGATTAACCGTATCGTGCAAAATATTCGACCTGATCGGCAAACTGTGCTCTTTTCAGCAACTTTTCCACGCCAAGTTGAAACTTTGGCACGTAAAGTCTTGAACAATCCTGTAGAGATACAAGCTGGTGGAAGGAGTGTTGTGAATAAGGATATAACTCAGTTAGTTGAAATCAGACCAGAGAGTGAGAGGCAGTCTAGACTTCTGGAACTTCTTGGAGAATGGTATGAGAAAGGGAAAATATTAGTCTTTGTTCAATCACAAGAAAAATGTGATGCTTTGTATAAGGATCTGATGAGCCTATGTTACCCTTGTTTATCTCTTCACGGTGGTAAGGATCAAACTGATCGTGAATCAGCTATATCTGATTTTAAGAGCAATGTCTGCAATTTGATGATTGCCACAAGTGTTGCAGCTAGGGGTCTAGATGTGAAAGAGCTTGAGTTGGTTGTAAACTATGATGCACCGAACCATTATGAAGACTATGTGCATCGCGTTGGCAGGACAGGCAGGGCAGGGCGGAAAGGCTGCGCTGTGACATTTATCTCCGAGCAGGATGAGAAATATGCACCAGATTTAGTCAAAGCTCTTGAACTTTCTGAGCAGCCGGTTCCCGGTGATCTGAAAGCGATATCTGATGCTTTCATGGTGAAAGTGAACCAGGGTACTGAGCAAGCTCATGGAACTGGCTATGGTGGTACTGGCTATAAATTCAACGAAGAGGAGGAAGACGTTAGGAAAGCAGCTAAGAAAGCACAAGCGAAGGAGTATGGCTTTGAGGAAGACAAGTCTGACTCGGAAGATGAGAATGATGTGGTTAGAAAGTCTGGTGGTGGTGATATCACACAGCAGCAACAGGCCGCTGTTGCTCAGATAGCCGCAATTGCTGCTGCCGCTAAATCCTCTGCTCCTGTGACTACTAACCAAATGGTGTTGCCAAATGGTGTCCTTCCGGTTCCGGTTCCTGGTATTGCTAGTGATGGAGCTGGCCGTGTTGCAGCCATGGTTGCTGCTGCCAACCTGCAACATAATCTCGCAAAGATTCAAGCTGATGCAATGCCCGAACATTACGAAGCAGAACTTGAAATCAATGATTTCCCGCAAAACGCTCGTTGGAAGGTCACTCACAAAGATACTCTAGGTCCAATATCAGATTGGAGTGGAGCCGCTATTACCACTAGAGGTCAGTTTTATACTTCAGGACGTATACCGGGACCTGGTGAACGCAAGCTCTACTTGTTCATCGAAGGGCCTACCGAAAAATCAGTTAAGACCGCGAAAGCTGAACTCAAGCGCGTTCTTGAAGACATTACGAAGCAGGCCATGTCACTCCCTGGAGGAGGATCGCAACCCGGCAGATACTCTGTTCTGTAAACTTGAGGTGTGTGATTCTATATACGATTCTTATCAATCAGTAAGTGATGTTGTACTATTTTTATAGACTTTTGACCTTTTGAGAAATAATGAGACGTTTAAGAAATTGCATTATTATTTGGTACCATGTAACAATGATTTTCTAGAGAGAGAGCAATAGAACATAAAGTATGTTCATGTATCGATATCGAGCTTTGTATACCTCAATGATCTTGTTGTTTCATCTCGGCTTTATTAAGGAACACAATGAAACATTGAAAGAAGCTATAAACTATGTTCATGATGATCTCCAGGTCTTGAAGTGATACAGTGAGAGTCGCTTAGATTGGTTTGCTTTTGACATAGATAAAGACTATGGCCAGTAGAAGCACAAGCATTACAATCTGCATTTTAGGTTATAGAGGATCATGATAAGTAAGTTATCAAAAAACTAAGAACACATTCTACGGAAACCGGATAGAAATTAACTTACATAGATAGCCTTTGATTGTGTTTCATCTTTAACATAAGATTTTCTGAACCAGAAAAGAAACAAAGATATCATTAGAACCTCAAACCAAAAGGTTAAGAAGATCATTCTATCTTACTAAGATCCTTCTTTCGATTTTAAAACGCCTGAGACGGCTATCCATGTTCTCCGCGATAGCCGTCTCTGAGTTTTTACTCTTTTAGTTAATGGAACAAGAAGAAGAAACCAAGATTTCAAGAATAAAAGACTCTTACCTCTTGTGAAAGGCTCCATTTTCTCTGCAAACTTTCTTGATAGTTTCGAGTCGGTTTAATGTTTTCATGGCATTCGGATCGTTCTTGTCAACCTATTATAAATAACACAAATTTCTTCTAATTGCCAACAATGAAACAGAAAATATACTAACATATATACCTTTGTTTGTAGCATGCATGAAAAATCATAGAATGCACCATAAACATCATCCATTGTCTTTGTGCGATCAATTACTTTAGCTATTAAACCTAAACAAATAGAAATCTTTTATCAATAAATCAGAGTCTTCACATTGCAATGTTTTAAATTGTAACATAACTCAGTTATTGATTTGACTCACAAATTAGTGATTATAGCTTTTGATGATAACTAAGCCTTTGGATTTAGATTATGAAATTGTGTTAAATATTGCAAACGAAACTCAAGATGAAACATTTTACCTCGCCTAAGTTTCACAACGCCTCTAAATACTTGTACATTGTTGTAGCATAATGCAAGTGTTCCAATCGCCACGATCTATTCAAAGTGAAAAAAGATTCTAATATCAATGCAGAGGATAAATTAAACAACATAAACACGTTTCAATTAAGGTTACTTAAAATAGCTAAAGAATATGTAATGAGTTTTATTTTGTCTAACCTGAGGAATGGCACAAGACAGTAATATTTCGGGATTACGCAACGAAGCCAGGCATTTCAAGCAATCTTCAACATGAATCAATGCATTAGTAACCATTTCATTCAAACACTGCACTGCTTTTGTTGAATTCTCTTCATTTTTCAAGTCCTAACATTATAAAAAGGGATTCACAAAAAAAGAAGTCACATTGTGTTTGGATACAAGTTATTCAGCTGGGAGCTAGAGAGTAAAAGTGTATGCACCTCGAGCTTATCGACATATTTTCCCCACATCTCACGAGGCCAAAACATGCGCGGTTTTGGTATCTCATTAATGTCCTCATGGTAATCTCTAATAATATTTGTTTTCTGTAAGTAAAATCACAAATGTTTTTCAAAAATTGCAAAAAGATTTGAGGAAGAAACTTTGTATTGTACAATGTCATAATACATTGCTGTACCTGCAGAAATAAACCTGTAGAATTCGATATACGATTCCAATCTGGATTCAAGATTTCTAGTTTCGAAGCGATGAAGAGTTTCAATAAACCTAAACCAACAAGTCCAGCTACATAATGACAGTATTCATCATAGTCATCGATCGTTTCTACCTGTCAAATACACAATTAATTTCAGCTCTTTAGGAAAAACATGCTAATAATTGTTAGACAAATAGCTTAACTTCTATATACAAATTTCAAAACTCAATGGTGCAATGATTTCACAAGGTCATGTAAGGAATTATGACAAAACTAAGCATGCAAAATACTTGTAATTCAAACAAATTAAAATCGACACTGTAAAGATTCTTTGTATAATAAAAAAACCTCCTTGCAAATGAACTTGGCCATTCCTGCACCCATTCTTTTGGTTATATCTTCAATAGCTTCTTGATACCTTTTTGTGTAAGTTAGTAAAACAACATAAATAAATTAGTATCGCCACAAATTTGATTAGAGATTCGACAAATTCAGTAGTATAACAATCAATGAATGAGCAAGAAATTTTTTAAAAACAAAATAGAATTTGCATATATCAAATAGTACACAACTAACCCTTTATCAAGTTCTAGAAAAGCTGCAGAAACATGGTGAAATTGGTTCATTAGAACCTTGTAATCCTTCGTGCCACCTAAAATCGAATGAAGAGTAAATTTAAGTAACAACAAAACTTGCTTCTGAAAGATTTTTAGGAGTGAAGAGACTCTTTGTTACTTACATGAAAAATGCCAGTCACGATCGTACATGTGACGGTGGAAATCTATCAGAATTGGAACTTTGATCTCTATTGGTATACTTGTGTCATCCTCTATAGTAACAAAAAGAAAAGTAGATGGTACTAATTATTTATCACCATCAAGAATTTTCTACCATTTCATAAAGAAAGAAAAATTTGGAGAAGAATACTCATCAAATTTTGGATACCATATAGTTATGAAGCACTAACCAACAGTATCAAGAGCTCGAAGAATTAAGTAGAACAGACACACCTAATAAAAAAAACAATTAAATAAGAAAATAGTGAAAATATTGTTGTTACCAAAAATGTAACATAGCTATATATAGTAAGAAAAATCTTTCCATAAACATTCTAAATCAATCCACATTTCAGAACTTATCACAAACTCTTTACTTATTCCATGTATAAAGGCAAATAACCTACCGCGTTGCGAAGTTCGGTGCCAAGTTGTTGAATAACAAGAGAAAAGCTTTTAGAAACTTTATGTAGCATTGAGTAACAAAAAGCTAAGTGTGGCTCATGAAATGGGATTTGATTCTTAGCTTTGGTAATCGCAATTACCAACTTGAAGAGTGGATATATCTCATCTGGATGACTAAGAATCGTACTCAAACTTCCCATTTTTTATTGGATTTTTCTATACAGATTTCAGAAACAGAGGAAAAGGACTCTCTCTTTTGGAAACAGTGACAACAATGGAGGATTCATTGAAGAACAATAAAAAAAATGTAAGAGTTTTTGACTTGCCAACGTGATAGATGTTGATGTTTATTGGCCCCAACTATTGTTTTCGCATTTCAAAAGCTTGCCGCGTGCTACACATGATACTGTTTTCAGTATAATGTTCCAAGAGATATTTATTTTTCAATACTTTATAACATTATGTTGCCGACACACAAAATGAAAAAATATATTTAGCAGTATTCTAAAATACGGTGTATATGGCTGTATATACGGTATATAGTAAAAAACTATACCATTTTTTTGCTATACGGTTAAAAATACTGATTAAACTACACAATCGTTTATACATCGATAATACGGCCGTTTATAGAGCTATACGGCCATATATACGCCGTATAAATATTATGTATTTTTTTAATAAATATTTTGACAAAACTGATATTTTAAATTTCTTTTTTTTGTTTAATTTCAACTATTTGAGATGATCCCTGGTTATTATTTTTTTATACATAATTTTTTTAAAATTAGATATCGAATATATTTTCATGATTATAACTTTTAAAAATAAATTAGATATTAATTATAGATGTGAGTTTTGTTTAATATATTAATAATAAATTATATTTTACAATATAAGTTGTATATTTATTATATTTATACTATTATACATATATTTATTTTCAAAAAATATTCACCATATATATTCCGTATAAACGCCCGTATATACGTCTAAACGCTATACGGTGATCAACTATACGTCTAGCAAATAGCGTATTTTAGAACACTGATATTTAGTTTTCTCCTCATTGGTTCACAACGTCACCAAACATAAGTGTCATTGTCATTTCTAATTATGTTAAACTTAAATCTTGTAATCCAAATTATATAAAGCAATGAAGATCTTATAACATGCCAAAAAAGAGAGCCAAATGTTTGATCCCACCAAACACAAGGAAGAAAAATAGATGAAGTTTATTACAACAATTAGGAGATAAAATAACGGGTAAAGATAACTAAAGTAGACATCCATGGTTTTAAAGACCAAACCAAGTTCAATAAGCTCTTCAAATTCTAAGAAAAGAGAGAGGCGTGAATAAGAATCAACCATTATGATCTAAACATCTTTTAATGATGATGATGATACATTCGAATTACTCTCCATCACTGAGTTTTTGCTCTGAGATATGCAAAGATTATGGCCAGTAGAATCACAACCATTACAATCTGCGTTTTTGGGGTAGATAAAGACGATGATGATAAGTAATGTTAAAAATTGAGATACATATATGGAAAAGGGGAAAAAGGTAACTTACATAGACATTGTTAGGTTGTCCTTTGTCATTCACATAAGATTTCCTGAGTAAGAGAGACAAAGATTCATCAGAAACCCCAACCAAAACGAAAGATTACGATGATTTTATCGTATCCTGGAATTATAGGTATCCGGTAGAGACCAGTCTCTAATAGAAACAGATAATTCAAAGAGAAAAGACTGTACTGTACCTCTTCTGAAGGACTCCAGTGTCTCTGCAGATTTTCTGAACTGCTTCAATTCGGTTTAGTGTCTTACTGGCATTTGGATCGTCCTTGTCAACCTATATGTCGATAGTAAATACATGTAGAATAGAACAGAATGAGAAAAAATATATAACAAAGGAGGAATTAGTGACATACCTTTGTTTTTAGCATGCAAGAAAAATCATAGAACGCACCATAGACATCAGCCATTGTCTTTGTGCGATCAATGACTTTAGCAGTCAGACCTAAACCATAGAAAGTTATTCTCAGAGAATGCTTGTAATACGTTCTCAAGATTGTTGGTAATGGAAGTTAAGGCATGGGATCTAATTGATAAGGTAAAATATCTCACCTCGCCTCAGTTTCACAACGCCTCTAAATACTTGCACATTGTTATAGCATAATGCAAGTGTTCCAATCGCCATGATCTGCTCAAGGAAACACATCCAAGCAAAGCCATATTAACTTTCATGGCATTCGATATTAATGCAGGCACAGTTTAAGAGGAATGTCTGTTCATAATTTTGTGCATGTGGACAGGAGTTCTTGAAACTGGTTTCATGTCACAAGGAAACAATAGAAACAGTTCTCAACGATAATTTTTAGAGCAAAGTAAAGTTTTAGATAGAAAACTTTAGCATATGTGAAATTTATTTCTCCAACCTGAGGGATGGCACAGAACCGAAATATGGAAGGATCACGCAGTGCAACCATGTACTTCAGGCAATCTTCAATATGCATCAGTGCATTGGTGACCATTTCATTCAAACAATGCACTGCTTTGGTTGAGTTCTCCTCGTATTTTAAGTCCTACATCAGGATTTATAATTCACCAAAAACGGAAGAGCATTGTTAGAGAATACTCAATAAGTGTAACATCAGTCTGAGATGAGAGTTTGAGAGTGGTATGTACGCACCTCGAGCTTGCCAGCATATTTTCCCCAAATCTTGCGAGGCCAAAACATGCGGGACTTTGGTATCTCATTAATGTCCTCAAGATAATCCCTGATAATGTTTGTTTTCTGCAAATAAGACCAATGTTAAAATTTATTTGATGACAGGAATTGTCCAAGGTTGTAAAAAAATTGAGGAAACATTGTACACATCAAATTGTTGTACCTGTAGAAATAAACCCATTGAATTGGAAATCTGCTCCCAATCTGGAGTCAAAACTTCTGATCCCGAAGCGAGGAAGAGTTTAGACAGACCTAGACCCACAAGTCCAGCAACATAGTGGCAGTACTCATCATAGTCATCAACAGTTTCTACCTGCGTATATCAGGGAAAACTGGATCGGTACACAAATCATTTCGGTTCTTCACATAACACGCTACTAAGTTCTGATAATTTCACAATAGTAAATGAAATAGACACCAGTCTAGCCCCAAGTAGTCACCATAACTCAAAGATAAATCCACACTACAAAATTGTTTTGAATCACAGACCTCCTGGCAGATAAATTTGGCCATTCCTGCACCCATCCTTTTAGTAATTTCCTCGATAGCCTCTTGATATCTTCATACACCAAGTTACAAGTAATAATTAGTATTGTCAGAAAGCATATTAGAGGTTCAACAACTTCAGTAACTCAAACAATAAACATGAAACGAACACAAGCAGAAATTTTTATAAAACAGAACGGAAGAGTGTATGTCATCTATTAGAACTAACCCTTTTTCAAGTTCCAAAAAAGCTGCAGAAACATGGTGAAATTGGTCCATTAGAACCTTGTACTCCTTCGTACCACCTAAAAATCGAATGGAGTAAATTTCGTAAGATTAACAGTCATCTATTGATGCCATTCAAAATATCAAAATGCAACAAGAGCCTCGTCAGACTTGCATGAATAATGCCAGTCAGTATCGTATATGTGCCTGTGAAAAGCTATCAGGATAGGAAGCTTTTCATCAGTTGGTATGCTTGTATCATCCTCTGTAATACAAAAAAAAAACTATTATATTAGCAACAAGAACATGAAGAAGGAAGATGAATCAAACATGTATACATAACAGAAACAGAAGATTTGCAGATTTTGGTTAAGCCTAATCAAATCAAGGTAGTATTAGAAGCATTAGTTAAGAGATACTAACCAACAGTATCAAGAGCTCGAAGAACCAAGTAGAACACACACACCTAGAAAAAAGGAAAATGCAATTGAATAAGAAATGCTGCAAGATTAAACACAGCTACTATATTTGATGGCATGTAAACAAAGCAAACCTATATCGAAAACTTAGAAACAAGCGAAAAATCTTCATCATCTATGCATTACATGTTCCAAGAAAGCCTAGCACAAGAAGTAATCTACTAACGTATATAGAAAACTTTTCCAGAAGCATTTACTTCAGCTATAAACTGGCCAATGAAGCTGAAATCTCAGAATCAATATATAGCAACCTAGAGAAACTAACACTTCCACAGAGATATAAATCCATAGTTATCGATTCTACAGAAGAAACCAATAAATATGTGTACAGAAATTTGGATTCCACCACAAATCAAAGATCGTTGAACACACAGATACCAAACACAGGGCATTTACATACACACACACATTGAGATTGAGGAAGCAGAAGAACGTACAGCGTTACGAAGCTCGGTGCCTAATTGCTGAATAACGAGAGAGAAGCTACGAGAAACCTTATGAAGCATGGAATAACAGAAACCCCAATGTGGCTCAGGAGGGATCTGCTTCTCAGCTTGTTCAATCGCTCGTTTCATCTTCAATAGCGGATATATATCATCTGGATATCTCAAAATCGTCCCTAAACTCGCCATTGTTTCCTCGGAATCAGAGAAGAAACAAGAAAGATCTTCGTTAACAATGGCGGATTCGTTGGAGAAGGACGACGATCTGTGAGATACAGTTGGGGAAATGAGGAACCCTCACCTGTGAGGTGGATCGATACTATTCGCTGACACCGAATATTCTATTTTTTTAGAGATTTTTTTATTCATTCATCGATGAAAACAAAGGAAAGGATACACAAAGCCACAAGGATTCACATTTTTTTTCGAAATTAAAAAAAAAAGACCTTAGAGCTTTTTATTTTTTTCAAAGCTTCATTTAATGAAAATATTGAATTTAAGAGCCACACACACAAAAATATACTCTTGTGGGAGAAAATGATTTATTTGGGTTAAACAAAAAATTGTGAGTGGAGGAAGAAATGGGTAAAAATCAGTGATGTTGATCAAACTAGTAGTATATTTTGCCAACTATTTTATTTCCATTAAAAAAACGTTTAAAAAATATGAATAATTTTTTTTTTTGTCACAACAATATGAATTATTTAAAATTGTAAGGAAATATCTTTTGGTTGAATTATGTCTATCAAATGACTAAAAATTGTATCCTAGTTATCTAAACCAATCATCGACTTGGTATCATGTGTTTGTTATTTAATATTTCATCCTTTTAAAAATTGATATAAACCTATTACTAATTTTTTTTTCTAATTTATTTCTTCAAATTAATATTTTAATTAATATAATATGATAATAAATGTGTTAAGCAAATATCATTAGAAATTATCGATAAGATTTAAATTTAAAATTATAAACAACTGATATAAAACAATCTAAATTTTTTTTTGGTTGAAACAAAAAGAATATCCTCCTATCATGAATGGATGAGATCAATTTACAGTTCCAAATACTAAATTTTACTGGCAAATTCGCTGACATGGCAACGAAACCATTACGTGGCAACACATAATTGGCTTTAATTACGTATCTTCCTTACTGTAACTACCAATCACCACACGATGGTTCTCATCATTTTCTCCTCTATATTAAAAAGGTAACTTCCTCTCCAATAAACAAACAAAAGAAAGAAAGAAAAATGGCGAATGGATCTAGGGTTGTTACTATGTCTCCTCTTGATCTCAACCATGAAGAAGAAGATCTCGTTATCGATCTCGATCTCTGGGAAGTCGTTAATCCTTCCGACGGCGATTACTCCGACGATTCTTTCTCCGTCGATAGTCTTTCCGATGATGACGTCATTTCTCTTGACGACGATTCCTTAATCTCACCGTCTCTCGTCATTTCTCCTCCACCGCCGGAGATGATCGTTGAGGCTGATGACAACGGTGGTGATAATCTGAGTCTCGTCGCAGATCTGGATCTCGAGGATAAGCTTGGATCGGCGCAACGAAGGATGCTGGTACGTACTACTCGTTATTCTATTGGTATTACGTACGGAGATTTCGCGAATCGCGGTGGTGGTGGTTGTTACGATGATGGAGAAGAAGATCGTGGTGAGGATGATGGTGATTATGATGATTCGTATGATTTAGAGGACGAGCTTGTACCGAGAAGTGTGAGTAAGAAGCTTGGGAAACAAAGGATGAAGAAGTTAGGGAAGAAATCAATCGCGAAGATTCCGTATTCACAGTTGAAACATGGTATTGTTCGTCCTGGTGGTAAGCATGGTCTTGGTTTGAAATTCAGGTTCTGAATAATCTCAAAGAATCAAGAATCTTAATAGTCTATGGTTGATTTTAGTTTCTGGGTTTTAAATTGATGTGTAAATGCGTAGTAAGATCAATTTGCTTTATCCTTTGAATTTGAATTCTCTAAGTAGTAAGTAAATTTGGTTTCTCTTGGAACTTTTCATTGTACATGAATTTCTACTTGTCTTATTAGATTATGGTTCCTTCTTGGATTAGCATCTTTAAACTAATGGTTAATCATGTGAACTTGGAACTTAAATTGGTTAATCTTGACAAATTTATGAATGTTGGTTGGTGCTTGAAGAGTCGTACTCGTTAGATGTACGCATCACATTGTGAAATTTTCGACATGTGAATGAGTGGTTGAGACTTTTGAGATAAATTTTGTTTTCTGATTAATAAATATGTCAATCTCACGTTAGAAACTTGTACTATGATGCAGTTCGATGTCTTTAAACTTTTTTTTTTTGTTCAAATTATGATTTTCATTAAACTAAATTAAGCCCGAATGGGTTAAGTTTGCACAGAGTGCTACAGCAATGGCTTCAAGAGCCAATTTTGCAAGAGAGTCAGCCTTTGAATTGGCTTCTCTTGGGATGAAATTGAAGGTGATTTCATTCATCTGAGAGGAAATTTGGGTAATATCTTGAAGGATTCCGTGAATTTCCGAGAGTTGAGGTCCGGTTGTAAGAGCTCGAACCAGCTGGTGAGAGTCCGATCTGAAGTGGATCTTGGTGAGTCCTAGTTCATAGCCATGATCGATCGCATTACGTATTGCTAGGGCTTCCGCCGCTAAAGCTGAACCCACGAAAGCTGATCCTATTGATCCGTCAGTTATTGGTACCTTTAGAGATGATTCGAAAGACCATCCCATCCCAGCGAATAGGGTGTCTTCTTGCCAAGCTCCATCTGTGTAGCATATCACAGCTCCTGTAGGTTCCGCTAATCTCCAATTTCGTCTCGATTGGGCCGGTATAGCATTCGATTCAGATTGCGCGTCTTGCCATTCTTTGGCGCTTGTGATCGAATTGAGGATTACTTCCTCCGCAGTGAACCTTCGATTGTTGAACAGGTAATTATTCCTCGCAGTCCAAATGTTCCAGAGGATCCAAGGGAATAGTGGTCCTCTTGCTAACCCTATAGGAGGTAAACAAACCATTGTTCTTAGTTGTTGGATTCCACTTGCAATATCCCTGAATTCTGATGTGTCAATTTCGTCTTTGTAGGGAGCCCTACTCCATACTTCTTTCGCGAAATCGCAGTGGAATATGAGATGGCTTGTAGATTCGTGTTCTCCACAATGGATGCAGCTCGCTTGTGGGATAATGTTCCTCATTGTCAAGTTCTCTCCTACAGGTAATGCTCCTTGCATTATCTTCCAGAGGAAAAGCTTTATCTTTTCTGAAAATTTTCCTTTCCATATTTCAGTGATCCAACTGAATTCTCTAAACCTTTCTACTTGGATAGGGATTTGTTTAGCTCCTGAGATAGCCGTATGATAACCCGTTTTGGTTGAGTATTCTCCATCTGTCTGTGGGAGCCAGATATACTTATCTTCAGCTTCACACCTACTTGGCTTTATGCAGAGGATTTCCTTCTCCAAATGAGGTATAATCTCTCTGATTTTTTGCACATCCCATTCAACTGTGTCTGGGAGGAATAGTTCAGCGACTTTTCTATCATAAACATCTTCTTCAGCTGGTCCTATTGGTTTCAGCTCTCTTGATGTTGAAATCCAGCTATCCTCCCATATTTTCGCTTTCTGTCCATTGCCTATAGCTATCCCTAGGTTTTTTTTCAACAGGTCTCTACCTATGAGGATTCCTTTCCAACCATAGGATGATATTTCAGGTGTTGTACAATCCAAGAAGGGGGTAGAGCGATAATATTTACCTCGTAGGACTCTACTCAACAAACATTCTGGCTGTGTTAGTAGGCGCCAGGCAAGCTTTGCCAATAGAGCATCATTGAAGTGTTGTACATCTCTAAACCCCAAACCTCCGTTTTGTTTCCCACGAGTGAGTTTTTCCCAACTGACCCAGCACATTTTCCTTTTTTCTGGTGTAGAGTCCCACCAGAAACTTGTGAAGATCGATTGTATTCTTTTGCATAGCTTTACTGGGAGTTTAAAGCATGACATTGTGTAAGCAGGCATGGATGATAGGACTGATTTGAGAAGAACCATTCTCCCAGCACTGGATAGGAACTTGGAGGACCATGAAACAGCTCGTTGTCTGATTCTGTCTACCATGGAGCTGAAAAGATCAGCCTTTTTCCTTCCAAATTGTTCTGGTAATCCTAAATACTTGCCACACCCTCCTTCTTGAGAGATTCCCAGCTGCCTTTTAACTCTGCTTCTAGTACTCTGTTCTGTTTTTCTTGAAAATGTGATAGCAGATTTGGTAGTATTAATTTTCTGGCCTGACGCCTCCTCATACTTCTTTAATATTTCCTTCAACATTTTGCAGCTCTTCACATTGGTTCTACAAAAGAACATTGTGTCATCTGCAAATAGTAAGTGGTTTATCCTGGGGCTTCCTCTAGCAACTTGAATTCCACTTAATTTACCCTCTTTTTGTGCTTTGATACACAGCCCAGATAGTACCTCACTGCAGAGGATAAAGAGATATGGTGATAGGGGATCTCCTTGACGGATACCTCTGTGTGGTACAATGAGTCCCCCTGCACTTCCATTTATCAAAGGTGAGAATGTCACTGTTGTCACACACTGCATTGTCCATTGGATCCATTTCTCATGAAATCCCATTCTCTCTAGGACCAATTTGATAAACTCCCATTCAATCCTATCATAAGCTTTTGTCATATCTGTCTTTATCGCCATTGATCCTCTCTCATTTGCATCTGATATCTTCAGGAAGTTGAGAATCTCATGTGTGATCATGACATTATCGGTGATCGCCCTCCCAGGTACAAAAGCTGACTGAGTCTCAGCAATAATCCCATTAAGTAAAGAGTGTAGTCTTGCTGTCATTACCTTAGAGATAACTTTATATAAGACATTGCAAAGAGCAATGGGCCTATAATCTGACACTTCTTTTGGTGTTTTGATCTTAGGTATGAGGCAGATGTGAGTTGTGTTCATGTTTCTTGGTAGGTTACCAGATTGGAAAAACTCTTGGATCTCTATTGTGATTTCTGCTCCTATTGCTTCCCAGTTGGTGTGGAAGAAACTGGCTGAAAAGCCATCAGGTCCAGGGGCTTTGTCTGGATGAATGGAGAAGAGAGCTGTCTTGATCTCTTCATCTGTAGGGATTTGGATAAGAGTCTCATTGGTCGCCTTTGAGATTCGTGGTGTTAGGCCTTGGTTCACTGTCTCAGCTCTTCTTCCATCTTGAGAGGTAAAAAGGTTTTGGAAGTAGTCTATTATTACCTCTGCAATTTGTTCATCTTCAAACATTGGGTTTCCTTCTTTATCATTGATTACTGCTATATTGTTCCTGGCTCTGCGTCCTTTAGTGGCTGCATGGAAATAGCCACTGTTTTTATCTCCTAGTTGCAGCCAAGTTTGCCTACTACGCTGTCTCCAATACTCTTCCTCAGCCTGGTAGGTTGCCTTCAGTTCCTTGTTTATCTGAGTTATGAGCTGATCTTTATTCGCAGAGTCTGTCATAGCTTTTTCCAGGTTGTTCCTCAGTTCTTCTATCTTCTTTTGGCTATTCTTGTGATGATCCTTATTCCATTGTATTATTGCTCTTCTGCATTTAGAGATTTTGTTCTCCACAGAGGCATGTGGGATTAGAGACCAAGTATTTGCTATAAGCTCCTTTACTTCTTCATTCTTTCCCAATCTTCTATCATATCTGAATAATCCTTTCCCTTTTTTCTTCCTAGGAGTGAAGTATGTGATCACTGGCCTGTGGTCTGATCCTTCAAATCTCAGATATTCACTTACCCCTGATGGATATTCCTCAATCCATGCGCTATTACCCATTGCTCTGTCCAGCCTACACCTGACATGGTGTTTGTATCTTGTTCCCCTCCATGAAAGGCAATCCCCTAGGGATTGTAAATCATATAGATCATTTTCTGACATGAATGTTCTGAAATCCACAAAAGACTCCTCTGATCTATCTTTTCCTCCTGTCTTTTCGGTGTGGTCCAGAATCTCATTGAAATCCCCAGTGAGGAACCAAGCTTGGCTTCTATCTTTAGCATGGAAAGTGATTTTGTCCCAGACTTCCTTTCTTTTTCCTTGTTCTGGGTGCCCATAAACAAAGGTAACCATGACAACCTTTCCTTTGTGTGTTATCCTTGTGTCAATGAAGTTTTCACATTTGTAAATTATTGTGACTTCTACTTCTCTTTTCCACAATAGAGCCAGGCCTCCTCCTCCAGATGTAGTTGGTGGCACTGTCTCTATTTGTTCATATCCCAACGGTTCAAGTTCAGTGAGAACAAAAGGGTTCTTGTTTTTTGTCTCCATGAGGAACATTATATCCGGGAAATCTTGATTTTTCTTGATTTCCTTCAAACGTCGGACTGTCTCGGGGTTCCCCAGCCCTTGACAGTTCCAACTCACTATCCTTAAGGAATAGGATTTGATGGATTGTGAAAATCCATCGTTTTCTTTGAGATTCCAGGGATGATAGTACAGCTTGGTGGGTGTGAAACATTTTCTTGTTCCTCAGTCTCCCCTACTCTTCTACTTTGTTCTCCATGGACGTAAGTAGTTCTGATTGCTTCTATAGCTTTTCCCTGAGACCCAGCTTTCCCTTGAATTCTTCTTGGTGAGTTATGTATTTGCATGTATTTCCTTTTCTTGGAGTTCACTCCTTGGAAAGCAGCTGGACTGACTTGAGTTTTCCTCTTTCCAGGACTGTTATGAGTCTTCTTTCCAGGGGGTCTCCCGAGTCTTTTCGTCATTGGGGGTTTAGGCAATGTCTCATTCACTGGCCTATTGTCCTCTTCTCTGGTCCCCAGCCTGAGGTTGGCAGGAATCCTGTCTTGCAAGACTAGCCTTTCTTCTGGTTCCTCCTCCCCATGTACGCTATTCATTATATCTGTCCTTACCATATTTTCAGCTGTTGTCAGATATTCCCCTGCTTCCTCTGATTGTCTTGCTCTCTCCCTCCTTGCTGCACTTTCAGTTGGATCAGCACAAGATGCATAGTTGACCATGACTTCCCGTAATTCACCCATTGCCACTTCAACTGCCTGCCTTGGGAGTTCAAAAGTCTGGTTTATATTCTCTCTAGCAATTCCCAGGTGGTGTTCAGGGGTTCTAGAGGACGCAGATAAATCTCGCATTTGTCTGACTGGTGATTTCTTTTGATATTCTACTCTGCTCTTTTCCCTCCAAATTTGCCTTGGTGGTGATCTCCAGTTTGCCTTGTTTCTTTGTCTCCCATACTCACTGATGGGGTAATAGGTATGTGATCTTGTTTCACCATGATTATAGTCGTGATTATTAGTTTGTTCTCTCCTACTCTGAGTATTTCTGTCATACTTGTGTTGATGGTAGGATGAATTTGATAGTCTGTGGATAGACTGATCTTCTCTGTGGGGGAGACTTCTCTCCAACTGAGAATGGTAGCCTCTTGCTGGTTCTTGTCTTCTTTCTTCCCCAGCCTCCCTTTCCTCTGCAGGGTGATACTGTGATTCTGGTGCATTAAGACGCTTTTTTGGAGTACCTTTCAATGCAGGACAGTCTTCCATCTCGTGGCTTATGTGGTGGCAGCTCCTGCAATATTTTTCAAGTCTCTCATAGACAAGATCAGCTTCAGCTTCATCACCATTTGGATACTCCACGATGGATGTCATGGTTAGAGGTTCGAGACCATTAACTTCAACTCTGATTTTGACAGATGTTTTTTTGATTTCTTGTGAGTGGTAGATTCCAATGTCTTCTCCTATACTCTGTATTGTGTCTGGTTCCCATAGGTGCACTGGTAGCCCCTGAACTCTTACCCAGAAAGGTATTTGAGATGGAAAATTTGGGTCCACAGTGGGTTCCCATCTTTGGAGTATGACAATCCATTTAGCAAAATGGAAAGGTCTGTTACTTAGCACCTCTTGTAAATCTTCTTCAGTGGAGAACTGGAACATGACCTTTCCTTGACCCATATCAGCTCCCACTGGTCTAGTGGTCAAATTAAATCTGCTCATCCAGAGTTCGGAGAGGAATGGGATGAGGGACCATATCCTTTGCTTCTGTGGGTTAGTAGCTCTTCCTATCAATGTGAGATTATACTGTTGTAGAAGCTCTGAGTTATCTGGTTCCTTGGCTTTTACCCTAGAGATCCTTGGGGCATTGGATAGTAGAGGAGCCTTTCCTTTTTCAGCATAAGATAACCGATTAGAATTGAAGATTGTTCTTCTCTGTGCCATCTTAGAGACAGACGCCGCTATAGGAGTACAGAGATGAGTTTTTGTAGTACAAGTAAGTTCTTTGCTAGTACGCTAGCATGAATTCTTCTATGTTCCTTGTTTGATCCTTCTAGTTTTCCTCTTCCACTAACAGCTCAACAGAGGTTCGAGCCTGAATTTAAAGCAAGTTGTGGTTTCCTTAGTGGAAGACAGAAACTTACCGGTGGCAGGAGGACCCTCCGACATCGTGTCGGGGGTTGAACCGCGGAGTTTTCCGGCCAAGCTCTGGGGAGAATCTCAGGATGGTGTATTTAGAGAAAACAAAAGTTGGTGAAGCTTTAGGGTTTTCAAAATAGCTTGCTAGTAACGGAAAGAAACGATGGATAAAGTTGACTTTAGGATTGACCTAACGGTTAAAGACTTTTCTCGGATAATGTGCCAGAGAGAACAACTCGAAATGGTGTTTTTCGATGTCTTTAAACTTATGGTTGTAAATGTAAGTCCAATCCATGATAAACATCACTGTGTTTTCAAAATGAAAACTGGAGAAGCAAAATCATATTGAAATTTGTATTAAAAGTCTAAACATGGATTGGAATAAAAACAGGAATATAGGATGGTATAAACTATATATAAGCATGAGTGGAAACTGATCGGATTTTTGGAGATCTCATCAACTGTATTCGGATTATGATATGTGGATTCTGAGTATCTATAGAAAAATTAGATTATGATATGCATAAAAAAAACACACTTATGTGTTATAAAATTACTAAACTCTGTATACATTCTTTGAGTGAACCAAATTTGGAATCAGACTTGTTATTATGGGTTCTCTAATCCGGATAATAAATAATGGTGATGTGAGAATGACATGCCGTTTCTCAACAATTAAAACGGCACGTAGTACATTTACACGCCCATAGAACGGTTTAGAAACTTGGTACTGCGATGATGTAGAGTTCGTGTTTCTCTACACAATTCAATGCTTCTTAAAACTTATGGGCCGTATGGCTGTCAATGTGAGCCCAGTCTAATACCAACATCACCTATACTTCCATCCCAAGCCGCATCTACAAACATTTAATAACTCTTTGTATTTAAATTTACTTGTTGATATGCCTTACTCAGAGGGATAACGTTGTTGTGGAGTTGAGTTTGTGCTTCTTGTCAAGCTCTTGCTTCTCTCACTACCTTTGTAATGGTTTCCGAAACATAGAATGCTCTGTTTTTTTTTGGTCTAACATAGAATGCTCTGTTATTGAACACCAACTAGTTCCTTGCAATCCACATTATTTCAACACATCCGTTGGTTAGGCTCGATGTGGTCTATTCATTGGGCTAATGATTAAACATTAGTTAAAGATGTCAAGTGAAGAACCATGATCTAATAAGAGATGTTGAAATTTGAGGGCAGTTGATCGTTGATATTTCCCAAATCGATGTTGTAAACTCACAAGACAATAATAATACCGATTTAAGCATAACTTGCTTTCCCGCGAAAAATAATAATTTAGTGGACCAACCATGAGATTTTCGGAGAATACGGTTCACTATGGAGGCAAAAATATCTTTCTTCTTTCTACCGGATAATCCAAGATACTTACCTGTACCTCCTTCTTTTGTAATATCGATGGCTCTCTTAAACTTTTCCTTCAAAGCTAGGCGTTTTAGAGGAGAAGGTGATCGATGACTTTTCAAAGTTAATACATTGTCCACGTACTAGTTGCTTCATAACTTTTCAATATGTCCGTTAAGGCTTCTCATCCATATATATTGCAAAAGAACATTGCATCATTTGCGAAGAGAAGATGGTTAACTCTCAGACTAGTACGTGAGACTCTCAAACCCGAAAGTGATCCGTCCACTTGAGCTCGTTTACATAGGCCCGAAAAGACCTCCGTGCATAGAATGAATAAGTAAGGAGATAATGAATCGCCTTACCGTAGGCCTAGAGAAGGTGTTACATGTCCTTGGGGTGATCCATTCACTAGGAAGAAGCAGCTGACCGAAGTCACACATTCAAGTATCCAGTTAATCCATATAGGTGCAAAACCAAGTGTTTGTAAAGCGGCTTCTATGAAACTTCATTTTGTTCGATCATATGCTTCATATCCGTATTTACCGCCATATCACTCCTTTTATGTGCCTTTGATAGTCCTAGGTAATGTGCAAGCTTAGTTTTACGGTTTGTACATACAATATATGTAAAGTGGAAAAATGGGAGTACATGTAGTTTAGGAAACACAGGTAATTAACTTTTCTGTCTTTCTTTTTCATCCAAGAACATAATGAACAAATTGAAAAACAGTAGTTTCTGAAACATGATCTAATGAAGGACTTAGATAAAAAAAACATCTAATGAAGGTTTGTAATTGTATTAGTAACTAGTAAGTATTTAAGCGTGTGAAACGTGATTAGGAATCCTTGCACATGGACATGGGATCGTGGTAAATGGGAGGGAGTCCGAGTATGTCAGACCAGACCGGTCATTATATTTCACTCAAATATACTTTTTGGAGTTATTAATCATACAAATATGCAATCAAAGAAAAATACCTTTGGGTGAATAGTGTAAAAGCAATTTTATCTAAACAATATATTGGAAATATAGAATGCAATTTTTTTGTGAAACAAAGAAATAACTCCAAATAAGTGAATAACATTCTACTTGAAGCGGAAAAATATTAATTTAGGTCTCTTAAGATTCAAATAACTAATAAGTCTCTAGGAATGGTTGTTTTTACATTCAAAATCACATTTGAGAGACCAACAATAAATCTTATTAGGATCACAACCTACGTTTCTCTGATTTTCAACTAAAATTTTTAGTAATACTAATTGTTTTTTCTTTTTCCGTAACATCAATAGCTCTCAATATTTAAATTGGGATTATTCCCTACCACACCATAAAATTCAAATTTCCTTCTCCCCCTATACCATAATCACAAATCTCTTCCCAATTCATACCACATCGCTTAAGAAAAGTCTGGTTTATCCCTAACTTAACTTATGATTTATTAGTTTCGTCCACAACATTCATGTTTACAAAAACACTATGTCTGTTCCGTCGCCGTTTGGTCTGTTACAAAAACACTATGTCTGTTACAAAAACACTATGTCTGTTCCGTCGCCGTCCACAACATTCATGTTTACAAAAACACTTATGATTTGGTCCACCATAGTCGCCGTCACCGTTTTATCCACCACCGTCGTCGTTTGGTCTACCACCGTCGCCATGACGGTTTGGTCCACCACCGTCACCGTGACGGTTTGGTCCACCACCATCGCCGTCGACAACCGTCGCCGTCACCGTTTGGTCCACAACCGTCATCGTCGCCGTTTGGTCTACGTCAGAGTCATCGTCACCGTTTGATCTACAATCGTCGTCGTCGCCGTTAGGTCCACCACCGTCGCCGTTTGGTCGACGACGGCCGTCGCCGTCTCCGTCGAGTTTGTCTCCGTTGTCAACGCCTGTCGCCGTCTCCGCCGTCGAAACTGTCTCCGTCGTCAACGTCCGTTGCCGTTTCCGTCGTCGGAACTGTCTCCGTCGTCAACTTCCGTTGCCGGGGACTATTTCCGTCGGAATTTATGTGGACATAAATTATGAAATAGAAAAGGAAAAAAGAAGAGAGAAGGAGAGATGAGTAAGAGTAAAATTGAAGTTTATGATTTGTTGTGATATGAATTGAGAAAAGATTTGTGATTATGGTAAGCGTTAGAAGTTTTTTTCAAAAATATGGGGTCGAAAGCAATTTTCTCTTTTAAAATTTGCTATAAAAAACTTCTGTTGAAATTATCAAACCTAAAATTTTGGGATGCAACATAATTTTCTATTAGCACGTCTTACGCATCTATGTCTGTTTTGAAAATACACAAGTAGATACAATTTTAAATTCTTGTGTATTACAATACTTTATTATATTTTGAATTTGGTATGCATCATTATATTAAAGCATAATTATCGGTAAAGGCTGTTAAAATAATTTTCTATCATTATTATATTAACATTTTTAATGTAACTAAATATTATGAATTAAAAAAAGCTGAGCCAATGAAAACAAAACAAGGGGGCGCTTGGCAAGAGTATTTTAAAGCTTTAAAAAATTTAAAAGATTTAAAAGACTGTTTTTTGCCAAAGATGATTTAAAAGCTTTATTAATTTTAAAGTCTTAAAAGCTTGTTTTTTATTTTTTTTCTCTTGTTTTTGTCTTTTATCGTAAAGTCACTGATATTATTACTATTCTTTTTTCTTTTCCCAAAATTATCAAAATACTCTTTGTAGATTTATATATAATTTATAACTACAATATTTTGATTGATTAATTATTATCTCTTTTTTTCTATTTTTTTAGATCTATTTTTATATAAATGAATAAAATATCAAAACTTTACAAAAGTGAATGAAAATAACAACTTTTTGCAAAATGAATAAAAATAATAAAATTTTGTCAAATGAATGAAAATATCAAGGTTTTGCAACATGAATAAATATAACAAAATTTCCGAAAATGAATAAAAAAATTATCACCATTTTGTTTGTGATTGAACTAGTTGGGAAAATAAAATGCTATTTATAGGTTCTACATAGCCAAAAAAAATTCAAAGTCAAAACCATCAAACTATTCAAATACTATTGTTGAAGCTGATTTGAGTTGGAAGAACTTAAAACATCGTTTAGATTATTTGAAAGGTCAATAATACATTTATAAGAAAGATTCAGAAGCTCTAGAATTCCATGCAAATGTTTTTCAGTTTGTTCCACTTCTTGATGAAGCTTTTGGTTATTAAACCAAAACATGAAATAATATAATAAATGAATTTTTTTTATTTTAGATATTTTTCTTGGTTTATGTTATCATTTATATTTTTTACAAAAATATTATTTATAAGTATTTATTAATAAGTGAAAAAATATTTATTAAAATAACAGTCAAACATTCTACAAATTATATTACCAAACAGTATTATATGAGAAGTCAAAATCTCTAGAGCCTAAAGTTACAACATTAATAGCCAAAAGCCTACTGCAAAAATCTAAATTTAAGTCATTACCAAGTGCTCTCAAAATATGTTAAAGAATCATTCAAATGAAACGAGTTTCTTTCTCTCTCCTTTTTCTTTCAATTTTTTATTTATTTAATCAAAGAATCCTTGAAATAAACCATTGATAAACATACTACTTTTACTAGTTCCATTAGTACGTCTTACCCATTATTTTGAAAAGGTTAATGGCCAATGTCTATTTTAAAATACACAAGTAGATGCAAGTTTAGATAGTTTTATTTATTTTGTAGTTACTGACAGCAATATATATGGGTCCGGGAAGATGGGGATGGGATTTTGAAACATGTGGTGAAGGATTTTAAAAATATAACGAGGTTCTCATTAATCATTATAAACTTTATCTTTAAGAGAAAATTACATACAATGTCACATATGGAGTTTTAATCTCATAGAATGTTATACACTACTTTGTATAACAAGTATTCCTAAAGTAACCCTTGTATATTGGTGTATGAGAGAGAATACGTCTGCTTGGAATGTATGAGAGAGAGAGAGAGTGCAGCCATTTATGTGTGAGGTGATGTATCCGACCGAGCATTAATGACCATTAATGGATGATAGAAAAAAGTGAAGCAAATATTAAATAGATAATAATGGTTATAATGTTTATGAGTGTTAGATCTGGGTTAATTAACGCAGAGAGATTGTGAGATTCATAACAGAAATTTACAAAAAGATTGTGACAGAGAAATCAGAGTTTTCCGGTGAACGGAAAAACGGAGTAAATCCGTGTACGTACATAAGTGAAGTACATGGTATGATGTACACGTGAGGGAAATTTGTATATTGGTTACAGTAAGTACGTTGTCATTTTCACATTTGGGTTAGAAAATCACATATATTGCCACCAATCACAATATCCACATTTTTAACAAATTTAAAGACAAATTAAGTCTAAAAAGATAGAATTATTAAAAACATATACATACACAAAAATTATGTACACTCAAAATAAAATAACACGTACACCACACTATATATACAATCACGGTGGTCGGACATTGTAAACAATAATAGTGATTAAACTGTACAACTTGACAGTGGTTTGATTGTGTATACCGTTGTGTGTCGGTGGTCGGACAATGTACACGATGATGTTGGTTAGACTGTGTACACGATAACTCTGTACATCGTGATGTGTTGATGTTCGTATAGCCTACACAATGACAATGCCAAACGGTATACACGGTGGTGTATCGGCTGCCGGAAAATGTACACGTGGATACGTACAATGTATACGGCGGTGTACCAGTTGTTGGACAATGTACACGGTGACGACGATGTACATGTGGTGTACCAATGGTTGGATTGTGTACATATGAAGATGGTTGGACTCGTTTTATCTCAATAGTGACTCCATGAACGTCTTCGTTAGCTTCATAACTCGCATTGTTGTCTTCCATTTTACAACATCTACATTCTTTACTAATTATAAAGGCAAAATATGTACGTACATATGGTAGCTGTCAACGTACATAAAAAATATTGACGTACATTTTATTGTTTTGTGACGTTGGTGTACGTACATCCTACCGAAAAACAATGACAAATCTTACTCGGAGTAATCGTGCTAGCAAAGATCTGTATGGCAACAGTTCGGTTGAAGGCGGAAGTTTGTCTAGCGACGGTTTGGTCGAAGGCGGAAGTCCGTATGGCGACGGTTCGGTCCAAGGCCGGAAGTGCATCTAGCGGCGGTTCAATGGAAGGTAGATCTGACATCAATTGTCGGAATAGTCTTTCCGGTAGCATCTCGAAACTCAAAATGCATACTTGTCTCCAATTCAATATTTGGCTCTGACAACAACTTACAATTCTGTAGCGCACTCAATTGTGGATCTTGATCCATTTTTACAAACCAAATAATTTTACAAACCAAATAATTTAGCTTTCAATGAGAAAGAAGAATTTATGGTGAGGATGAGAAAAAAATGCAGAAACCTTTTAATCTTTAAGAAAGAGAAATGTGATGATGAAACACAAAATAACGAAGGTGGTTTCTTCTCTTTCACGATTATCTATAAGCTTTGTTTTAAAACAAATTATAAAACAAATGTAGTGTTAGACTTATATTAAAAAAATCAAGCAAAATCAAATCAATAATGAAAAAGCATGTTTTTGTATGTATAAGAGAATGACATTTTCGGAATATCGTGTGTAAGTGACATTTTTTGAGATTTGACTTTCTTTTTATGACACATGAAATTACACTTTGAAACTGTGACTTTTTTGTAATTATTTCTATCTTTAATCCCCTGCACATGTAACGTGCGTCACAGATTCCCTAATCAAGGGACCTCTCATAATAGAAATTAACCACTTGTTCTGTATCTATTTTGGTCCATTATTTGAAGAGATATGTTTTAAAATGTCATTGTCGAGACGTCTCACTCGATGAAGAATCTCTATGGAGTAGCACCACATTAAATTATACATATATGTGTAAATTTATTAACCAAAAACAAATTAAATAATATTGGAAGTAAAAACAACTTATACGTTCCAAAATTTACTTACGTAGCAAAGGCAGACAAGATTTGAAACAATAAAGTTGTTCGTAATTGGATAAGTCAAAACTTGATAAGACTAATTGAGATCGAGAACACGAAATCTAACTGTTGAAATGACTAATTATTATTATGGAAATAACTAAGATTTGATTATAGAAGAATCAAGAAAGATCTCGAAAAAAGTTGCATTGATATATGTCAATATCTTAGTTTAGAAATGGAAAAACAAAGAGGTGAAGATAAGCCTTTTTCTCTTCTTCTAAATATTGTTTCACCAACTATTTTTAAGTCAAATTTACAATATGAATCATGACTGATCATCTCGACCATTGAAGTCGATTTGACGTTTGATTTTTAAGAGGATCTTATCTTCGACTGGGGTGTCAATACACAAGAGACTGGAAATAATTATTAATACATGTCAAACGAAACTTGTATAAATTCAAAATCACATACATATAGGAAACTATTACAACATCTTTTTTTTTCTTCTAATTATAAATGTTCAAATAGGAATTGGAAAAAGAGGCAATAATTCTTGCTTATGCAAGGAACAACATTGAAGATTCGCACCAACATCATGAGATCTTATAACTTCAGGAAAAGTGGCATATGCATCACATGTGTCACCCAAGATTACAGCTTTAGACATCATCTACTCCTCCATCATAATCTTATAGTTCTCTCTATCTACAATGGGTACGAGACTATCCCCTGACTGGACTAGTACCATTAATGGTCTTAAGAGTAGTAGACTCACAAGGAAGGATGCAAAGCTCACCCGTATGGTCTTTCAAACAACGCTCTATTGGATTTGGAGGGAGAGAAATGGTAGGCGTCATCAGCGGGATCCTTCTACACCGATGACACTTGCAAGGCTCATTCACAAGGAGGTGCTTCTCAGGCTCCACTCAATCAGCTCGAAGCCACCGAGTGAAGAGGACGAGGAGTTGATCCAACGTTGGATGCAAATCCCGTTGTAATAAAATTCTAAAGTTCTCCATTTTGTCTTGCCCTACAAGCTATGTCACAATTAACTTCTTTGGGGTTTAAACTCTAAAGATTGGAACCTTTTTTGTTGATAAATAATCATAACATTTCAGAAAAAAAAAAAATATCCCACCTGAATTTTTTTTTTTTTTATTAAATTAGTTAATGAAAACGCATATAGTGCTCATAAGTGCATGAGATCATGTGTGTACTTACAGTGTTATCTACCGGAAAAGAGAGGAAGTGATCTCCCCAAATAAATGGAGAAATGTACGTCATTGAATGAGTACACTGATAGAGAGTTTTAGGACGAAAACATATTGTTGATGCTTCCATATTTAGAAACGAGAAGGACTCTTTGTTTTTGTTTTAGGATTTATGCAGTGTTTTAAAAACCGGACCGGACCGGGGGTCGGACCGGGTTCAACCGTGAACCGGCCAGCTACCCGGTTTGGGTCGACCAGGGTTTGATTTTTTTTTTTTTTGAAAATTTTCATTTTTTTTATATTTTTCATATTTAATTTTTTTATAATTAAAACTTTATAAAAACAAATACTTGTTTTAAATTTAGTTAATTTGTGTTATGATTTAATGTTTTTAATTTTTTTTTTACATATAAACTTAATTATTTGTCACTAATCTTTGTTTATGAATAATATTTTTGTTATTTAAATGATTTTTTTCATGAATAATTTTTAGAAATATGTTTATTTAAATATATTACTATATATTTGGGTATAATAGTTATAAAAAAACTATTTCTATATATATATTTTTTTTAAACTATTAAATCCGGTTCGATCCGGTCGAACCACATTGACCCATGACCCAAAAGCTTGTCCGGTTCGGTCGCCGGTCTGGTTTTAAAAACATTGGATTTATGTGTTTGGTTTGCCTTTTTTCTTGCTCTCCACTGTGTTTTAAATAGAACCGTGATAAGGGGCTAAAACGTAATTAGTTGGATCAAAGGTATAGTAGTACTATAAATTAATAATTAAGGAAGTTTGAAAGTAGGTGAGTCGAATTTTTTTGTTATGAAAGTAGGTGAGTCGAATCTTGAATTTTATAGGTTTCATGCACATGGGATAGGCAGGACAAAAAGTTTTGAAATTAAAGTTTTCTGATGCACTGAAATTAATTTACTAAATTACATATTTGTTTACAAACAATATGTTTATGAACTAAAGAGATATATCGTTTCCATCAAAATAACATTATGAATCTTGAAAGAGCATCTAATCAATTCATGGTCATCTAGTTGTTGAAAGACTTATTAATCGCATAGGTCTAAAGTAGGCCTGCGCAAAATAACCTGAACCTATGTACCCGAATCTGGATCCGAACCTGTAAGACCCGAACCTAGATCTGATCCGAAACTTTAGAGGAATATGTATGAGTATATTTTTAGTAGACCCGATAGAATTTGTACCCGTTTGGACCCGAACCTATACCCGAACTTGAACTTGTATGCCTAAGCCTATTAGGTCAAATCTACCAAAGATTATGATAAAACAGATTTTATTGATATTGTTTTCTATAATTTTTTTATAATTTTGTCATAATACTGATAAAAAGAATCTTTATAAGTGAGTTAAATGTTTTTCTTTGATTTGTTGTTACGGGTTCGACTTTCCAATACCAACACCAAAACATCGATTCTTCAAACGAATGTAATCCCTAAAATTTTAATCTCGATTTTTGCAAATCCTTCTCGACCTCGACTACACTCGTCTCTTTTATCAGAGGCATCTTGAGTTTGATCTACAGTCATCATCATTCTCTTTCTAATCTTGCTTCGATTGATTTGTGATTCGTCATTGATTCTTGTTCCGTTGTTCGTCTGTCTAAATGATCTGTTTCGATTCGTGATTCGTCATTGACTCTTATTCGTTTGTCTAATTGCTTTGGTTACATTGGTATAGTTTTATACATTGAGAAACTTCGATTGATAATTGTATTCTTAAATTAGTTCGTACTATATGATTGTTGTCTTGTTGGTTTGTTTGTGTTTCAAATGCATTTTACAAGTTCAAGTTATAAGTTTTGTTTAGATTTTGGGTATAAATACGTCACAAAACCTAGACTCGAACCTATATCTAGAAGAAACTTGCAAAATTTGGATATTTAAAAGGTTTAATAAGTTGGAACCTGGACCCGAATCTGGACCCGAATCTGAACCTGAACTTGTATCTTACAAGAACCTGTATGGGTATGTTTTTAATATACCGGATAGAACCTGCATCCGTTAAGACCTGAACCTGGACCCGACCCGAATACCCGAATGCCCAGGCCTAGTCTAAAGAATGTGGTGTATGTCGCTAAATGTCTCACTCAGTTTATATTTAAATTGGCTAAAGTTAGTGACGTATCTAGAAACTTTTTTTAGTGGGGGCATATATATATATATAAATTTTTTTAGTATTTTGCGGAATGGTGAAATCATTGTTTTAAAAAAAAAAAAATTGTTATATGGGTACATATTCCAGCTAACAAAATGTACTCATACCTATACAAACAAAAAAAATTAATATACGGTGATGATATGCATAAAAACGAAAAAAATTAACCAACATTATTTTCTTTATATCAGTCCCGATTTGTGTTAATTGTGATAATATCTATCAACCAACGCTAAGAAATCAATTAAAATTAAAACATACCCATATTCGAAAGAAAATAAATTCAATCCGAGCAAATTAATCCAATTTTAACCCACAAATACAATCAACCCAAATATTTAAACAATTAGAATTTACATATACAGTAACACCTCTATAAATTAATAATGTTCGGACTTTGAAAAACTATTAATTTATAGAGATATTAATTTATCGATAAATTAATAAATATTAATTTATAGAGAGAAATCTATTTTAGGCAATAATTTTCCTTAAAATGTTTTATATCAAAAATTTAATAAATCCATTTGCAAAAATGACATGTATTTACTTGAAATTATGATTAAAATATTTGACTATCGCAATAGATCATATGTTTTTATCATAATAGACTATCCAAATAAAATGATATACATTCTTATATGGGCTTATATATAAAATTTTGAAGAAATCATGGTTATTATCCTTAATGTCGATGAATACATTCATAAAGAGTTATGCGTAAAGAATAAATAATTTTGTCTATAATTTTCACAAGTTTAGGATACATACCAATAAAACAGTCCTAAATTTTTTTGATGCAATAAGTAAAGTTAAAAATAACCTATAATGAGATTTCAATTTTCAGTCAAAACAAAATCATTATAGCCATGTTTTAGTACGTTATCATAGTTATATATCTTTTTTTTTTAACATCTATCTTTTTTATTTATACGAATTCCAAGATTACATAGTTCATACAGAAAATACAAAATAAAACATTACAACCAAATACATAAATAGAACTTTGAAAAACAAAGGAAGTGATTTTTAACGATGTTTTTTCCCAAAAAGACTTACTCGGTTCCTTCCACATATTCGCATTCATTCTGATGCGATATTCATCGTTGGTTATCACCCATTTGGTGAAACTACCAAACACCAGTTCTTCATGTTGTATTACATTGACCAACTTCCGAGTAAGATTTATAAATATTCTTCGACTAAGAATCCAATATATTGATTCTATCGGTAGAAGAAAAATTTCGGACTGCCAATTTTCAACGATTGTACTAATATCGCCATACAACAAAGAAGATGCGTCTTCGAACTCGGACCATTGTCTCTTCCATGGTGGTTTCCATGGAGTTTCTTTCCATAGCAAAGCGGTTACGGTGAGAACACAACCACCGTTGCTCACCATGTCCAATATAGAAATCACAAACGAGAGATGGAAACCCACCGGAAACCACCACCACTCATTGAAGAAATGATCATCATACTGAATCTGAAGATCTAGTATGGAGATAGAAGGCATATTATGGTCAATTCCGATGAGACTTGCCACACTACAACCTAAAACTAAGATCATCATTCCCCAAAAGAGGAAGATGAAACGATTTAGAAACCGATCACCCATCACCATTCCCAGAATGAGAGAGGAGAGACTTCGCGAGAACGATCGCCACGAACAACCACCAAGATCGATACGGGGTAACCGCCATAACCGTGAACGGACATGAAGAGGAGAGAGAACCGTTTCCGATTCTTCTTGTTCAAACGGTGGAGATGATAAGTGTTGAAAAGAAAACGTCATATTGTTCCATCATAGTTATATATCTATATATGATTATTTATTTATACTATTATTGAGACCATATTTTACATAAGAGTTTCAAAAAAATTATTATCTTATCATTTTATCAAATTTTATTAATTTTTACATTATCTCGACTCGGGACCGGAAAATTTTGTAATTTATGATCGTTATTAATTTATAGAGTATTAATTTATAGAAGTTATATTGTATAGTTATATTAATATTTAAATATTTATAAAAAGTAATAATGGCTTTATTAAACAAATTAATCAATTGTGATGATGTCTATAATTACACCAATAAAGACCAAGCCCATTTAGACTTGTGATTTCAGTAAAATCCATATTGAAACAAAAAGTAAATCCAACCAAAAAGATAATGGGGGCAGATTAATTATTTTTAGTGGGTGACAATTTTTAAAAAATTGTATTGGTCAACTAAATTTCACTCGTGGCAATTTTCCCCATCTTACAACACTTACGTCCGCCCATGTTTAAAACGGAAGATTCGATTGTTTCTATTACGTTTTATTAAAATAAACTAAAGTTATTCATCAAGTAGTATACAACTATTTTATTTTAAAATATATAAAAAATTCTTTCTTTGTATGTAACTAATTCATATCAGGTTTAAATTTGGAACATCTTCTAATCCGGGATAAACAATAATAGTGAAGTGTGAAGAACTATGAAAAAACAAACAAGCACAACATGCCATTTCTCAACAATTAAAACGGTACGTAGTACATTCACACACCCATAAAACTACACGATGTTTTAACATATCCTTATCTCCATCATCTCCATTACCACACATCACAAGATAGAGAGACAAAACAGAAGATTCCAAGCTTAAACCTCTCTACTTATCTTCTTCTTCTCCATTTTCTCACTCACAGAGAAAAACCAAAAACACAACAATGACAGTGAAGATAAGACTCGCTCGTTTCGGTTGTAAACACCGTCCTTTTTACCGTGTTGTTGCCGCCGATGAGAAATCTCGTAGGGATGGTAAACAAATCGAGGTTTTAGGGTTTTATGACCCATTGATTGGTTCGTCTTCTTCTCTACATTGATTGGTTTAAACAATTCTCTATTGTTTCTGTTTTATATGAATTTGTTTTTTTTTTATCTTCTTTAGGGAAAGACGAAGATGCTCAAAGAATCAGTCTCAAATTCGACAGGATCAAGTAATGATTCTCACTTGTGTTTTTTTTTTAGGGTTTTGAATAGTATTGACATTATCTAAAGATGATTCTTGTTCATGGAATTTCAATAAAGGTTTGATTTTTAAGTGTCATTGTTAAGAACATGTTTAGATTGAGTGGATTAGTTTGTTTGATTATTAGTGTATGGGATTGGAGTATTCAAGTTTAGATATATATAGCTATGGATTATGGTTTCTTGTAAGGTCATTATAAGCTTTGTCTTTGTAGAAAATGTAATTGTGTGTGGATTGTATTCTTCAATGTAACAATTCTTATAGGAGAGATTCTTTGTGTTTTGAACTTGGAAGTAACTCGGTTTTGATGGTATATGTTTTCATCTCTTAGCTTCTTCTAAGTCCATCACTAGGGATTGTCTCTGTTTTCGTTGTACATCTCATAAAAAAAACAATCATCCTCGCTTTTGATGTATTGCATTTACGCTGTGGTTTTTGCTCGTATGATTGGATATTGTATCTAGCTAAAACTTCGAAAGCGCAAACTGTTGAAATAAATCGATTCGCACTTGGTTTTTGCTTGTATGATTGCATATTCTATCTTGCTAAACTTTTCATTGCTTAAACTGTTGAGAGAAATCGATTCTCGCATATTTTTGGTTTTTGCTTGTATGATTGCATATTCTATCTTGCTAAACTTTTCATTGCTTAAACTGTTGAGAGAAATCGATTCTCGTATATTTTTGGTTTTTTTGCTTGTATGATTGCATATTCTATCTAGCTAAAACTTCGAAAGCGCAAACTGTTGAAAGAAATCAATTCTCGCACATTTGGTTTTTGTGATGGTTGTATTATATCTCTGATCTCTTTTTCCATTTGTAGGTACTGGTTATCTGTTGGAGCTCAACCAACAGACACAGTCGAAAACATGCTTTTCAGGGCTGGTTTGATTCCTCCAAAGTCTATGGTAGTGATGAAAAATGGACAGCAAAACCAGCATGTTTCACCCATCACAGGTGAAATCTTGAACTGAGGAGGAGTGTTGATGTTGTAATGAGCAAAGAGCTAGCTTTTGTGTTTATGTAAACGAGTTTGATTCAATGTTGTTGTTTAAGACTTTTTGTAAGACTTGGTGAATTCTCAATTTGAGCATCTGTTTTTCGCATTAACAAATTAGGCTTACGTAAAAAAAATGTCTATAGCTAATTGGCCCATGTTTTTTTCTTTCTAAATTTGAATTTGAGTCCCATATTTTTCTAAATTGAATTTTGAATCAGAAATTGTGTATTTTCTAGGCTTAAAGGAGTGATATTTTCAAACATTTGCGATTTATATTGCATCTTTTTCTAGCTTTTGTGTGTCTATTTCTTCATTGTAGTCTCATATCTGACATACTAATGTGTCTCGTCTAGATAAATACACTAAAGTTTTGAATGAAAGACAATGTGGCGCGAGACAGACGAAGAGTAACCAAAACTTTTTGTATACACATTTTTTCCAATTTAGACACTTTTTGTTACTATCCCGTCTTGTACTGCACCGTTTTTATTCAAAAGGATATCTCTTTTGGTTAAAAACATAGTCAGCCACTTTTGCGGCTGGCCCCTCGCCACGATTTTCTACGTCACAATTTGCCATTTGCGACGTGATTGCGTCTTTCTCTAGACGCAAATGCACCTGTTTTTTTGTAGTGATACTTTAGGTATCTTATCACGTCCTTTCAATACAGGCGAGGCTAATCTTAACGTACAAAGATTCCAATGGACCACAAGAGAGAAGTTTAGAGAGGAAATCAGCTAGTCAGATACGAGAGATGCGCGTTGTGAGAAGTGAGTTCGATGTGTCACTAGCCTGCAAAAGAGAAAGTGGGCTTTAGACTAAAAGGCCTAGTACAAAACAGAAGCATAAAGAGAAAAGAGAGCTGGGTCAGGAATTAGTTGAGGCCCAAATGGAGAAACCCAATTGATCAGTCAACGGAAGCAAATAGAAAATGTCAATAACAACTTTTGATCTTATCTTCTTCTTCCTTGTAACTGAATTCTCCATTGTTGTAAAACTCTCAAGCTTCTGTAAACAAAAGCTCTAGTGAATTACCAGGTCCCGATCCTAAAGAGAGAAGTACATGATTCAAAGGGGAACTCTATAAGTCTCGTTGTGTTGTTTACTTCTTTTACAAGCTTTCTTTGTAATCTCTTCTTCTTCTTTCTTTCTCCTTTGATCGACTCGCGACGAGCAAACCTGAGAGAAAACAGAGTGAGATTAAGTGAGATTAGTGAAAGAAGATCAACCGGATTCACACCGGATCTTCAACAATTGGTATCAAAGCGAGGTTTCCGGCTAAAGGAGATCTAGATCCGGCGAGGCACCAAAGCAGAGCTAAGTAGAAGAAGGAGGAGGACTTATCTTCTCTGATCGGAGAAGAAGGAGATCGTCTGGTGTATCTTTCACGGAACCAAGCTGAAAGATCAGGCGATAAGGAGAATCAGCTACTACGAGTTCAATCCAAGAACTCAGGGAAGTATTTCTGATATAATAAGTTTGGTATAATAAAGCCTAAGTTTCAAGTTCAATTCTCTGTGGATAGAATCAGTTTGCTTGTTGATTTCCTTGTTGTTCTTGTGGTTTTCTTTCTTGTTATCTGCAGGTGACAAAATCAAGAAAACGAGATAAACATCGAAATGGAACCAACATCAGGAAGATTTGAAATAGAGAAGTTCGATGGGAAGGGAGACTTTGGCTTATGGAAGTTCAAACTATTGGGCAATTGGAAATTCAAGGTTTGGTTTCGGTGCTAAAGGAACCAGAAACACTGGTGGTAACCTCTACGGAGCCATCAACTCCCTCATCAGTCAAACCAGAAGGACTGGCATCGCTGGCTGCAGATGTTGCACCAGTAAGGCAAGCAACAACTGTCAGAATTGATCCGTTGTTTGAAGAAAAGGATTTGAGAACCAGAAACCTCATAGCTACATGCTTGAGTGATCAGATCTTGAGGAAAGTTATGAATGAGACTACAGCCTTGGGTATGTGGAAGGCTCTAGAGAGAGACTATCAGACTAAGTCTCTACCAAATAGGATCTACTTGAAGCAACAATTTGCTAGTTACAAGATGGAAGAGCACAAGTCCATCGAGGAAAACTTGGATGTGTTCTTGAAACTCATTGCTGATCTTGATAGCCTAAAGATTCAGATCAGTGATGAGGATCAGGCAATCCAGCTACTGACTAGCTTGCCATCTCTCTATGAACCGTTAGTGCATACTCTTAAATATGGAACAGGAAAGGAAACACTAACTGTTCAAGAAGTAACAACATCGGCCTATGCTAAAGAGGTGGAGCTTAAGAACAAAGGCTTGCTTACTAGAGGTAAGAGTCATGCACAAGGGTTATATGTAGAGTCAAGAGGAAGGACAGAGAAGAGGTCTGACAATGGTGGAAACAAGAAATGGAAAGGCAGATCCAAGAGCAGACAGAGGTATAACTCTAAACCTAAGACCTCAGGAAAGGCATGTTGGATTTGTGGCAGTGAAAGTCACTGGATAAGAGACTGCCCTGAGAGGAAGAAGACAAATGGAACAAACAACTTCCAGAAGTCCTACAACTCAGCAAATGTAGCCTTCATTCTGCCAGTAGCTACTACATTGGTTGCAAGTTTAATAGCCTTAGGTGATGAGTGGGTACTTGACTCAGGGTGTTCCTTCCATATGACCCCAAGGAAGGATTTGTTATGTAACTTTGAAGAATTTGAGGGAACAAAAGTTTTAATGGGCAATAACACACACTGTCAAGTCAAAGGAGTGGGGAATATCACGATTGATAACCCAGATGGTTCAGTTGTTGCTTTGAGCAATGTCAGATATATGCCCGAATTGGGAAGAAATCTAATCTCCTATGGTCAGTTGGAGTAGCCTGGCTGTAAGTATATTGGTGAGGACTTTGTCATCAACTTCATTAAAGAAGGCAGGACTGTGATTACAGGTAAGTGGCAAAAGGGTTTGTACTATCTTCAAGGTTCAGTGAGGTCTCCACATGAAAATGTGGCTAAGGTCAGTAAGAATATGACGAGATTGTGGCACTCAAGGTTAGCCCATATGAGCCAGAGAGCCATGGATACTTTGGCAAGGAAAGGTTATCTTAAGAAAGAAGAAGTTACAGATCTAGGCTTCTGTGAGCCTTGCACACTTGGGAAGTCCCATAGACAAAGCTTCCCCAAAGCTAAGCATAACACCAAAGGCATACTAGAATATGTTCATTCTGACTTGTGGGGTTCACCTAATGTTACTCCCAGTCTATCAGGAGCTTAGTATTTTATCACTTTTATTGATCATTATTCTAAAAGGGTATGGATCTATTTTCTAAGGACTAAAGACGAGCCATTCCAAAGTTTTTCAGATTGGAAAACTTTGGTAGAAAATCAAACAGGAGCTAAGCTGAAATGTCTAAGGACTAACAATGGACTTGAGTTCTGCAATAAGAGGTTTGATGAGCTATGCAGAAACTCAGGTGTTAAAAGGCACACAACGTGTACATACAGTCCTCAACAGAATGGAGTGTCTGAGAGGATGAATCGTACCATTATGGATAAGGTAAGGTCCATGTTAGTTGAGTCAGGTCTAGAAGGACGTTTCTGGGCTGAAGCAGCTTTCACAGCAGTGCACATTATTAATAGGTCTCCATCTGCATCGATTGATTTTGAAATCCCATAAGCACTTTGGACAGGAAAGGACCCTGAATACAGTCATCTAAGGGTGTTTGGCTGTGTTGCTTACGCGCATACAGTTGCAGACAAGCTCAGTCCAAGGTCTAAAAAGGGAGTGTTTATAGGGTATGCGCAAGGGACTAAAGGTTACAGAATTTGGCTTCTAGAGAAGGAAAAGATTGTGGTTAGCAGGAATGTGGTCTTCTATGAGGATCAGTTGTACAAGGGTCTGCGGTTTAAACACTCTAAAAGTAAGGGTACTGCTGCTAACACTCAGTCGAAGAAAAGGGTTACTTTTAGTGAGAATCTAACTGAGGTATTGACTGAAACTGAGAATCAGACAGAGGGTTCAGAACAAGGTAGAGGGACTCCGGTCCAGGTATCCTCAGAAAGTGAATATGAAACAGATTCAGAGATTGACACATGCTACAATGATTCTGACTATACTGAGAGTTCTGCTGAAAGGTATGTTGATAGTTCATCTAAGGGTTCAGGTCAGAAGGAAATGCAAGGTGTTCCAAGTGAGAGCAATCCGTGTGATAACAACAAAGGTACTAATAGTTTTCTACTGGTAAGAGACAGAGAGGTGAGAAAGAAGAAGAAGCCATCCAAATTTGCTGATGAAACTTACATCGCCTATGCTCTAGCCAGTTCTGAGTTGTTGAGTTTGGATGAGCCAAAGTCCTATCTAGAGGCTAAGTCAAGTAGAGACAGGGATCTTTGGGTTGGAGGTATGAATGAGGAAATGGAGTCTCTTCGCATAAATGAAACTTGGGATCTAACAGACAGACCTAAGAATCAAAAGGTAATAGGTAATAAGTGGGTCTTCAGGCTAAAACAAGGTATGACAGAGGAAGAACAGCCTAGGTACAAGGCCAGACTTGTTGCTAAAGGTTTTGCTCAGATTGAAGGGGTGGACTATAATGAGGTTTTTGCGCCTGTAGTGAAGCACACTTCAATACGGTTGCTTTTGTCCGCAGTGGTTAATCAGGATATGGAGCTAGAACAACTAGATGTCAAGACAGCGTTCTTAGATGGAGTTCTAAAGGAAAGAATTTTCATGGAGCAACCAGAAGGTTATGTCCAGAAAGGGTCTGAGAATAAGGTTTGTCTATTGAGGAAGTCGCTATACGGTTTAAAACAATCACCAAGGGAATGGAACTACAGGTTTCACACTTTTATGGTAAGGGAGAACTACAAGAGAAGTGAGTATGACCCTTGTGTCTATTTAAAAGGGTCAAACCTTAGTGACATGGTCTACTTACTGCTCTATGTAGATGACATGTTAATTGCATCTAAAAGCAAAGTTGTGGTAAACGAGTTAAAGAGGCTGCTAAGTTCTGAGTTTGACATGAAGGATTTGGGTACTGCTAAGAGAATTCTGGATATGGATATTGTCAGGGATAGAAAGAAACGTGTTTTGGTTTTGTCTCAAGAGGATTATCTAGTTAAAATTTTGAAAACATTTGGCATGTGGGATTCAAAACCAGTTCAGACTCTACTGGGACCACAGTTTAAGCTAAGGAGCTTGAATGAAACAGAAGAACTAGAACAATCAGGAGATATGGAGGAAATACCTTATTGCAGCGCAGTGGGAAGCTTGATGTACGCCATGGTTGGCTTCAGGCCAGACTTGGCGTATGCAGTGGGGCTAGTCTGCAGGTTCATGAGTAAACCTGGAAAAGAACACTGGTCAGCAGTGAGATGGATATTAAGATATCTGAAAGGAGCTACAGGTTTGAACTTAACTTTCACCAGAGAAGATGACTTCAAGGTCAGAGGGTTCTGTGATTCAGACTATGCGTCTGACTTAGATAAGCGACGTTCTATCGGTGGGTATGTCTTCACTGTTGGAGGAAACACTGTAAGTTGGAAGTCAGCACTTCAGAAGGTAGTTGCGTTGTCCACGACGGAAGCAGAGTATATGGCCCTGTCAGAAGCTGTCAAAGAAGCGTTGTGGTTAAAAGGAATCACAAAAGATATGGGTTTTGAACAAAGAACAGCAGAAGTCTACTGTGATTCGCAAAGTGCTCTCTGTCTAACTAAGAATTACATGTTTCACGAAAGAACGAAACACATAGCAGTCAAGTATAACTTTATCAGAGAGGTTATAGAGGACGGAGATGTTCAGGTGGTTAAAATCCACACTTCAGTAAACCCAGCAGATATGTTGACGAAAACATTACCTGGAGAGAAGTTCTTCGGCTGTCTCAGGACGCTGAAGATGGTTGACGCCTGAATCAGGTGTCAGGGGTCATCTCTGGAGATGGGGAGACGACGGTTCTGCTTCAGGGAACAAGGCGAAGCAGAGGAATTCCGGTGAAACAGGAAGGTGAAGAGTCGATGATTCTTCAAAGGTCGAACTGAGATTCGAGGAGGCTTCTGGTTGCTAGGAAGCGTGGTTGGTCTGTGGTTAAGTGAATTCGTTTGGATTCTGAATCGTTGAGGAAAGGGGAAAAGGTTCAGAAGTCTTCGAGGTTAAACGAAGAGGAGAATGCTGCTTCAGAACAAGGGAAGCAGGTACCAGAGCTCAATAACAAGGTGAAGCTACAGTGGGTCAATTCTACTGGCAAATGATTTGACGGAGTTCCAGGATTGGGGCGTTTCAACCACATCGGTCTGAAATGCAAGCGGCTAGGGTTTGGACATATCGAACCAGGTGGAGTTTTGTGAGAAGTGGGTTCGATGTGTCACTAGCCTGCAAAAGAGAAAGTGGGCTTTAGACTAAAAGGCCTACTACAAAACAGAAGCATAAAGAGAAAGGAGAGTTGGGCCAGGAATTAGTTGAGGCACAAATGGAGAAACCCAATTGATCAGTCAACGGAAGCAATTTGAAAAGGTCAATAACAACTTTTGATCTTATCTTCTTCTTCCTTGTAACTGAATTCTCCATTGTTGTAAAGCTCTCAAGCTTCTGTAAACAAAATCTCTAGTGAATTACCAGGTCCCGATCCTGAAGAGAGAAGTACCTGATTCAAAGGGGAACTCTATAAGTCTCGTTGTGTTGTTTACTTCTTTTACAAGCTTTCTTCGTAATCTCTTCTTTTTCTTTCTTTCTCCTTTGATCGAGTCGCGACGAGCAAACCTGAGAGAAAACAGAGTGAGATTAAGTGAGATTAGTGAAAGAAGATCAACCGGAATCAACCGGATTCACACCGGATCTTCAACACGCGTTTTACCATTTATTCTAAACATAGCCATGAACGAAATGATAATCTGGAACCATGTGTTCCACTCTTCGTGAGTGGATTATCTAAGTAATTTACTAATTTGTCCCCATATTGTCACAAGGGTAGTCGGTGTAGTAGATAAAGTAATTCTTAGCTCGAAAAGTAAGGAGTTGATCAAACGAAATAGTAATTACTAATGTAAAAATGTAAAACGGTTAGAACGATGTAAAACTAATATGGGGACATCTAATGTAAAACTAATATGTAAAAATGTAAAACTAATGTAAAGTAAGGAGTTGATCAAACGAAATAGAACGATGTTCTGACGTGCTACACCGGTTAGAGGACCAAACAATGGGATGGCACCCAATGTAAAAATGTAGTCATCTTTGTTACCGGTCCAATTTGCGTATGTGAGCTAAATAGTAATTACTACTCCCTCCGTTTCATATTAGTTGTCATTTTACGCTTTTTTTTTTAATCAAATTAGTTGTCGTTTTACATTTCCAATGCAGATTTATGATTGATTTTCCATTTTTATCCATAGTCTTTTAGCTTATTAATTACATATATCAAATGAACACATTAATTAGGAGTAAAACAGAATTTTTAAATATTTTTTTAATTGACGTAAAATCACCTAAAACGACAACTAAAATGAAACGGAGGGAATAATATTTAGTTCAAAAAATAACAAATTTATGTCCTTAAACTTATTATAAGACCTTTAATTTCCCAAATTTTTTTTTATGATGTCTTTGTATTGTAACATTGGAATATAAATGCAGGTACGGGTTTCGGCCCATGTGGCCCAAGTTGGTGATAAATTTATGTCGGCCCAACTGAAACCCTCGCGTGGGTAAGAAGAATCAGGCACACACGCGTCCTGATCGGCTAAACAAGGATAACCTAATCCGCCCAAAAACAACCCCTTGACGACGCGAAGATGGAGGAGGAGAGTGATAACCTAATCTTCCCAGAAGCAACCCTTGATGGTCGCTATAGTAAGGCGAAGAGGGCGTGTCGATACCCAGCCCTTGACGAGGAAGCGGTTAAGGAGTACACTCGACAAGTGAAAGAATCTGATGTAATTTGTTCTTCTTGCTACTCCTTAGATCCATGATTGTGATTTGTGTTTACTGATTATATACTTTGTAATGGGTCTTAGGGTTTCGACATCGCTGGAGTCAAGGTACCAGACGGTCTTGTCTTTGGATTGGATCAACATCACGCTCGCTCCTGCAGTTATGGTTATAATGGGGTCGTCAAGCTTTATGCTAGGATGGGGCTTCATCGTTTCAATGTGCTGTTCGGGAAAAACTTGAATCTCTCGGAGATTAAGAGATTCAATAAGCTACATCACGTTCCTTCTTGTTTCTACATCACTTTAGAAGCATACGATTGAGGTTAAAGCTATTGAAGGGCGACATAGACCCTTATGTGTCAGGTGTACCATTGCGCGACCTGAAGGTATAAAATCTGACTCTGACTCTTTTCTTTGTATGTGCTATTGTTGTTTGTATGAGTCATGGCTGATTAATCTATAATGTTTGCATAGACAAGAGCAAGATATCAACAAGTCCCTTCTTGGAGACAGGTGACCAGTCTCTTAATCATTTCTACGACGGTTCATCAGTGGATGATTTCTACAAATGTCGCTTGCTTGAGTGGCCAGGTGCTTTCGACGATGCCAAGCGATTCTATGAGGTAACTCTTTAAGTATAAGAAGAGCAGAGTGCAACACCATAGTTGCTTATCATGATCGCTTATGTTTTATTTCCACTCTGCACTTTTGTTTCAATACCGCAGAAAGATCTTTCTTACTTGCAGATTCTGAAAGTGGTCATAGAAACTGAGGAACCTGTGGAGCCTCCTGAAGAAAGACTGAACGCCAAATGTGCCGTTGTGTACATATGGTTCATTAACATGTTTAAGCCTGCGATTGGTAAGCGTAGGCCCATACGTTGCAAAACAATTGTTAGGAGAGTCTTCAACGAGACTACCGGAGGTTTGATGCTATGCAGCAGCGGTTTTATTGAGGAAAAAGGCATCCTGGAAAGCGACTAAAGACTCAACAAGGAGACTCTCTTGAAAGTGGGAATGAGCTTGAGAAAGTGGAACAACGAGGCATTCAACTAGAACCTGTAAGCCCATTATTGGCTAAAGGTATGTTTCCATTTCTCCAACTAAGTAGGAATTGGTACTTCTCCATTATTCTCAAGAATTGAGTTTGATTCCGTGTTGGATTGGAAATTTCTTAAATTAAGAAATTGTGTTTCCTTATGATTTCTTAATCACATATAGTAATTGTGTTTCATTGATAAGTTTTTCTTAGGTTCAGTTCTTGACTTGTGTTTCATTGATTGGTTTTTCTTTGATCGAGTATGAGTTGATTGATTAGTTTCTTAGATTCAGTTTATGTCATCATCATCGATATAAGTTGATTGATTAGACCAAATACAAAAGCACGATATAAAAAACCATATTTGACATTACCAATATCAGAACATATGTATCTATACAAATGAGCAAAGAGCTAGCTTTTGTGTTTATGTGAAAACGAGTTTGATTTAATGTTATTGTAAGACTTGGTGAATTCTCAACACAGAAATGTTGTGTCTTCTAGCCTTAAAGGAGTGATATACTGGTTAAAGACACAAATCAAGATGGTTTAAGTAATTAGACAATAATCTATGTTAAACTTTAGTAGTCTAATAAGAAAATGCTAATAGCTTTTGCCAAATGAAAAGAGAATGTTACATTTTTTCCTAATAGTAGAATCATAATTCCATAAGAGCATGTACATTGGTAATCTCATCCCATTTTCTTTAATTTTATTTGATAAAATAAATGGGTTTGGGTATCAATTCAGCCCACAAAGTATAACTTATTTGATCCGAATCAAACAGTGTCCATGGACACGTGTTGCGCTATGAATGGACCGTGATTTTTATTTTTATTTTTTTTGTATTTTACTATATGCGATTTTATGGTTTATTTGTTTTTACGATTTGTAATTCACGTTTACGAGGATATGAACCCTAATAAATTTGTGTTTTTGTAAAATCTTTTATGTTTATATATGGTAATTTAATTATTCTTTCATTTTTAATTTTTTTTTAAAAAAAAACTATTTTCTAAAACATTTATTATTTTAATTATTTCTAATAAACTTATCGAGAACCACCAATAAACATTAAAAAAGTAGAAGTATCAAATTAAGTCTGAACTAATATATTTAATATTAAATTAAAGTTAATGATTCCATTAAAAGATCACCGGATGCTCTAAAGTCAATACTAGAGGGAAAAAGCTTGGGACATTACAGCTCTCTTGGTCCAACAAAATCCCATTAGATTCTCTCTTCTCTCTCTTCAGAAATGTTCGTATTATTATTACCACATCTCTGACTCTGACGCTCTCGCTGCAACATCTGTCCCAATTCAGACAATTTTTTCTGTAATTTCCATTTCTACACCCCTTATTTTACATGTCTCCACAAATTCACCCTCAACTTTCTTTTTCTTTTCAAGTCACTCTCTTTATGTTTGTGTTGATGCTCTCAAGTCTCAACAGTATATTTGTTGGCCATTGTATCATAAAACAGTTAAAGAGATTTTAGTTTTTACCAAGTTAGTATACACAGAGTATAGACTTCTAAAATGAATGCTAAAATTAGAAGCATCTGAAACAAATAAGTACCAATCCATTAATACATAGAAATTGTTTTCAGGAAAAGACAATTAAACTCAGTGGGAAAAAACCGGCACTTATGGGGCTACAAAAAAAAGTTGTGCTTGTTATTACTTGGGACCCTTATTTCTTTTGATAGTTGTATGTCACTATTATCGTCTCTGGACTACCACAGTCCACGAATGTACTTTCAGATAACAAGAAGATATTTTAAAAATAGAATAAAGACAAGTAAGAACAAACAAAACCGTAATGACTAACTTAGTAAGTAAATAGCTAATACTAAAATACAGAATTTACATTAGTCATGTGTACAGTTTTAATGATAAGTTACTGAAACATTGATCATGTCATGGTCATGTTATACAACATAATCGTTTTGTACTAGTTTTATCTATGGATTACAATTCCGATCCAAATCCACGTATATGGTATTAACAAAAAGCAAATGAATTATTTATCAAACAAAACAATTTGTAATTTTAATTATCAACCCAAATTCGCTAGAACCTACTAATCCACTAAAGTTTGTTGTTATTTTGGAAAAATAAGATTTGATAGATTATGTTTATAATATATACATATATATATATATGATTGTTTCAAAGATTATTATATTAAAATTAGATAATTTTTAACTCAAGAACCAGAATGAAAGATGTAAAAGTCCACTAAATCTTGTTTTTTCCATCAACTTTCAAGAATTAGTAGCATCTATAATTCTTTATACTTTTTCAACTTTAAAGAAGAAAATAAAACAGCAGAATATGATTGTATGGTGGATATTGATTTAATCAAATATGTTTTTAGGAAACATAGAGAGATAAAGATTAGGATTAGGTTTAGGATTAGGAGAATAATGAAGAGAGGGGTTTAGGTCGACCAACTGGTTGTTTAAGGATAGAAACTCCTTAACAATATATTTATAACATTTTCTCAATAAGTTTCTTCTCTTTACCAAAGACTTAACTCCAAGAACCAACATGCAATAAGCAAGAAGTTCAAGCACCAACCAGATTATGGCTTTCTGAAGCAATCAATACCTTCAAGAAACAAAGTTTTTTTTTATCCCTTATATTAAAATAGAAATGCAATTTTTTTTGTTTATATATATATGTATTTTATTTCTGGGAGACTGAGAGGGAGAGAATGATATGGGTCTTTCACGTGTGACATTGATGAGAATTAGATGATGAATTCAAAATTTATATCATTATCACACAAAAGAAATTTTGATTTCTTTCTCTTAAAATTTCTGGGAGAAAGCAATAATAAAATCTTTTCACATTTTTTATAATTTTGGGATCATCAAGTTTTTTTTTGGTTTTAGTTCCTTGAAAGATTTGGCTTTGTCTCCTTCAACAAACACATCAGAAGCAGCAGTTAAATTCCAGGTAACTTTTAATCTTTCTTTATTTCTCTTTCAAATTCTTTTTTCTTTGTATGTCTATGATTTTGCTTACATTTTCATTATTGCATGCATAACCATAAACTCAAAACATGGTGAAATCCTTACAATGTTTGTTAGTAATAAACTGATTCTAGATCCTGTTCTGTTTCAAGTGTTGTTGAATCTGTCTTTAATTTCAGACATTCCCTCCATTAGTTAAGTTCTTATAACAAGATTGAGAATTTTTAAAAGATTTGTTTTGATGAATGATGAAAAACTCAAGTTTTTGTTCATCTTATACTTATTATAGGCTTCAGCTTCTAATGATGTGATCATAAGACAAGGAACTATGGAAACTAGTAGCTCAATTGATCCAAGTAAGATACTCCATTAATACAGTTTTGATGGAGAATTATCCGGAAACACATTTTCGTCCTGGAAATGCAATAATCCTCATGAATCCTACAGTTTCTTACTCCGAGGAATTAGCCGGTAGAGACAGAAATGAAGCGAACAATGTCTCAACCTCACAAGAGAGGCAAGAATTGTCCACATTTAGCGGAATTTCACAAATGCAGGACATTCAAGAGTTCGGTTCTTGGAGAGATCAAGCGAGTGAGAGGAACGGTTTCCAGCTAATGAGCGCGCTGGGAGGCGCTACCGGAGTTATTCATACGGGTCAGGGATTGTCCCTTAGCCTTGGTTCACAGATTCTTCCTGGAATTCATCAAAATATGGCGCCAAGAACGGAGCATTTCAGAGGCAATGAGTATGCAACACAGAGCTTTTCGGGCGGGAATCATAACTTGGATGTTGTGAGAACAATTCCTAAATCAAAGTATCTTAAGGCGGCGCAAGAGCTTCTAGATGAGGCTGTTAATGTAAGGAAAGCTATGAAACAGTTTGAGAAAGAGGGAGATAAGAAAAATGAGAGCTCTCAAGAACAGGATCAGAACCCTCAAGACTCGAGCACGAATCCTCCAGCTGAAATCTCTCAATCCGAGAGACAAGAACAACAGAGCAAGTTGACAAAACTCTTGTCAATGTTGGATGAGGTAATGACTTGAGAACCATCTTAATTCAATTATATAATTGCTACTTCTTAAAGGCTAAATTGTTTGTTGGATTATTTTTAAAATGAGATGTTTGTATTTGATTTGGTAAAGGTGGATAGAAGATATAAGCAATATTACCAGCAGATGCAGATAGTAGTATCCTCGTTCGATGTTATAGCTGGTTATGGAGCGGCTAAGCCATACACGGCACTCGCCCTTCAAACCATTTCGCGTCATTTCCGTAGCCTAAGAGATGCGATATCTAAACAAATCCTTGTGACACGAAAAAGTCTCGGGGAACAAGATGGATCAGATGGGAAAGGGGTTGGGACAATAAGCCGGCTTAAGTACGTTGATCAACATTTAAGACAACAAAGAGGTTTTATGCAACCTCAGGCTTGGAGGCCTCAACGCGGTCTACCTGAAAACTCTGTTTTAGTTCTCCGTGCTTGGCTCTTCGAGCATTTTCTTCATCCGTAAGTCTCTTCTGAATCTTTTCTCCATGTATATATTCTTCTCAAACAATTGCTGATAACTGTAACATGAATAGTTATCCAAAGGATTCCGATAAGATCATGCTAGCAAGACAAACGGGCTTAAGTCGCGGTCAGGTACCAAATGTTTTATTTAAAGATTGCTTCAATTCTCTTATATTTTTAGTTTTAGTCATTTATTGATTGTTTGTTGTCGTGTGTTTAATGTTTGTAAAAGGTTTCAAACTGGTTTATAAATGCGCGTGTGCGGCTATGGAAGCCGATGATAGAAGAGATATACAAGGAGGAATTCACAGAGAATGAATCCAACTCGTCTTCCGAAAATACACCAAAAATTTCTGAGATAGGACCTTCTCCTGCTGATGATCATCAAGCTCAAGAGTTTTCACAGGACCGGACAAAACAGGACCATGGACAAAGATATGGTGTGGAAACTTGTGGCATGGTCCAGGGCGGTCAAGTGGATGGTAGGATGTTCATGGCGGTTGAACATACATATCACGTGGCTGAAATGTCAAGATTAGGTGGTGGTAGTGTGTCTTTGACTCTAGGGCTTCAAAACTCTCAAGGACATGATCATAATGTTGTGGCTATGTCTAGTGAGGCGTATAACAATTTTTCCGGGGTGGGTATTTGCGAAAATGCCATCCCGGGAGCTGAGTTGGAGTATGTAAACCCCGGGAGTCGCCAGAACCGGATAGGTTCTTCACAATTCGTACATGATTTTGTAGCTTGAAGAAGAAAGCAATGGAGAGGAATAAAGTGTAGATGTGAGTGATGTTATGATCAGTCTCAATTCTCTAGTGGAAGGAAGTTGGTCAGAAGAAAAAGTTTTTGAAATATTTGTATAAAGAAAACATTCTTTTGTGTAAGAAAATATAAGTGAGGTTAGGTCATTGGGGGACCAACTACAAAATATGGGAAATGGAATCTGAGTTATGCAAGAATTGAACATTTTTCTGGTTTTCTGTAATAAAGCGCATGGCATGATGTTTATGTTGGTTTAGAGGTGATTATCCATCATCTTTTTAAATGTGTTATTTGAGTCAGATGAATTAAAAACTAAAATTTTAACAAGCTTTTGTAATGAATTGGGTTAAGGGATAGACACTTTTGAATTGGTTTATAGAGAAATAGGTTAAATTACCATTAATTTAATATTAAAATTTAGTTTATGAACTTTAACTGTGTCATGAGAGCATAAATATCAATGGCACTCAAAAAAATTATAAGCATTACTTTAATATTAATGTCTAATGAACTTTTTTTAAAGTGTGTCTCCAATAAACTTTTTCACACAAGAATGAACCAAATTTTCTTTTTTTCCTATTTTTTTTTTTAAAACTAAAAAAACCTTTAGTTGGTTCATGGATAAACATGGCCTAAGAGGATATTAAAAAAAGCCACATCTTTTTTTTTATCAAATCAAATTGTATAAAATAGTTATAGAAATAAAAAAACATATACAAAGCTTGATGCAAGAAATCTTTATCCGTTTTAAAAATAATATTTGAACATACAAAAAAAAAGTTATAGAAATAAATAATTGATATAAAAAACTATTATACACAAACACATGTCTTTAAAATGTAGATATTGATGATAAATCATGGATGCCATATTGAAGATGATACTCCTTGATTTGTATTCTTCGTTCAACAATTACAATCATAAAATTTGAACTCTAGTGGGAGCTTCTAAAAGCAGCTGAAAAACATACTTCTTACAATTTATTTCTTTAGTAGTAAAAGAACACACTTCAATGCATTATCATCGGTTAGTTACTTAGTTGCATGATAATATAACCATATATTTCAGTGATGAAGCAAAATTACACTATTAACCAATTTTACATTCGTATGATAGCAAAGAGAATCATTTACTAGATAAAATATCTTCAAACTTTTATCATTCGAACTTATTTATTGCAATGTTAGTACTTAGGTATACATATATATTATTATTATACATCTCATAATGTCGGCATCTACATTATATAAGGTTGATCGGCGCGAAACGATCATTCAGTTGGGAATAAGCTTGAAAGGAGGCCTCACAAACTTTGGTTTAGGACTAGAGTGACCATAGTCTCTTGAATTCATCCTCAGGATTCTCTCATGTTCATGTACTATCCTTCTTTCTACTACCTGTACACATATATAATAGATTACTCACCAAAGTATACCATTCTTGAAATCATCTAAATAATGCTTGAAAATCATATTACTTTACTTTACATATAACTATAAAGTAAAATATACAACGCAGGTTAGTTGGCAACTTTTTTGGGGTTTAAAACGACTCACCTCTTGATGATTGTCATCTTCTCTATAGATTAGAATGGATGATCGGCCTACAAAAAAATATTTTCGTCAAATTTTCTTTTTTAGAAATTTAGTTTTCTTTTTATTGTTACACTTATGGATGTTTTATTTACAATTCGAATATCTAGAGATTAGTCATTGAGTATTTGAAAACACACATGTGCAGCACAAGCTCTTACTTTCTAAAAAAACTAAGCAAGTAGTACGCACATGAAGTTGTAGAGAAAAGCTGCAAACAGAGGAATATATATATATATGTAGATAGAGAGAAAAGTAAGAAACAAACCTGCAAAAGAGAGAGCAAACGTTGAAGCTGAAAGAAGAAGAAAGATGAGACCTAGTTTCTTCACGAATGGCAAGAAAACCATCTTTTTATCTTTCCGATTTTTCTCTATGAGAAAAAGCTAAGTTAATGAAAGTGTGTTTGATGTGCTCTTAAGCTATATCTTATGGAATAAAAGAGAAGCCCATGCGTTTGGTTTATCACTATATATAATCTCTAACCAAATAACAACATTACAAGTTAACTTCTCTTTAAAATAAAAAAGGTAACTTTCACCTTAACCACATAAAAAACTCGGTTTTATAGATGTTTTGACTTTTGAGTTTCAGAATGAGATTGTGCCAATTATGAATAAACAAAATACCGTTATAAATTTGATTGATAATCCATTATCTATTAATGCAAATATCTTTTAGTGCTTTTGGGTTTTAATTATTAATTGTTCATGGAAATGGTGGGATTAGAGAAAAAGATGAAAGGAGACCACTTTCCTCTTGTTGGCCACCATAAGTCTAAAGAAGTTAGTGGCTTGATTATTTAATTAATATGAGTGTGGATTCATTGTTTAATTTGGAGATAAAGACAACAAACATACCCCAATTACCAAATCATATTAACGGTAGAGACTAGGTCTTCAATATCGATCAAAGTTCTATTCTTATTCTCCAATCAAGAGGAATCATAGATATAACAAACTGAATAGATGTAATCGTACGATCATCACATAATCATTAACTACGGGGGAAAAATCCTTTAATACGGTCAAATAACTCAATAGGCTAACAAGTTATTTAAATAGTTGATGTGAATATATATATATATTGGTCTCAATACTAACATAAACAGAATTTTATTCGTCACTAAATTAATTGAAAATTCGTCACCAGTCGACAATAAATGTAATTTAGTGAATTATAATATCACTCAAATTCAAATCTGATATTGTATAATTCATGTTGCTGACAAGAAGAAAAAAAACTCGCTGCTGAAATTTAATTTTTCATCGGATTTTTTGAATTTCATTTAGAGTCATAATTTTATAAATAAAAATTTAAAAAGAACATGTATGTGCAAAGTGTCAAGCTTCAATGGATTGCTGATTGAGATTATAGAAAGAGAACAAAGTTGTTTAAACTTTGCTTTGATGAACTGATTCGTCACAATAAACTACTTTAATGGTTTCGACCAAAAAACAAACGACTTTAATGGATAGCTGATTAATTGAGATTATGGAAAGAGAAACAAAGTTATATGAACTTTGCTTTAATGAATTAATTTTTGACGTATTATCTTATAGTTTCACTTAAAATAGGATGTAGTGGATGATGACCGTACTCTCATGATTATGAATTTCAGTTTGTTGATTAGTCACAAATATTTTTATTAAGCTAGTATATGATACACACAACAAACCTTGTTTACTAATATATCGTTTTACTCTGAATTAGTTGTTTTTCTTCAGCCCAACTCGGATTAGTTGTTTTTCTACTTCACTATTCTCTTAGTAGGATGGAAGTTGTATTTTCCATCCATAAGGCATCTACTAGGTAACACCCAAGATCTGTGAGCAAATAGAGAAAGCAATAACAGTCTCACTTCACTTGCTTGAAGTACTATAGTTTGTGGTTTTGCACTTGGGAAATCACCTTATGTGAACCCTTTGAACATTTTGTCTAGTAATCAGTCCACTTATGGCTTCAGGTTTTGACTTTGAATCCAAAACTACTTCTTATCTTGTATAATAGGGCATTGCATTATGTCTCTCCAATGCATTTGCAAAAAGAGCTTTCAATACTCTCGCATCCGGATCAATCCTAGTAAGACATGATCCATCGCTGAACTTCACTGAAATACTTAGCTCTGTATTCGTAACTTCTCCTAGCCAATTTCCATGAATAACAAGATGCCTAGGAAAAACTCTCGAATGCACTGTAAGTGCTCGATTGAGATGTTATTCCTATCACCATCACTACCTGCTAAATCCACCTCTTTGGTGTGCTGACAACAACTCCTATTTTGGCATATTTCCATTTTATTATACATTTGCATAAATTGAACTTGTCAAATAACAGATAACAACAACAAAAAAACATGACGAAATCACTTAGATATACGTAGCTTAAGATGAAATTTTCAATCATGAATCAAGTAAGGAGATTACAAAGAAAAATACAAGGAAATCGAGTTATGATACCTTAGCATAAATCTCAACATACTGACGGAGCGGTGGGTCTTATAATAAGGTTTTGTCGGTTGGTAGTTTCAACAAACTCTCCGTTTCTCCATTCAGTAACTTCATAGTACGAAAATAATAATTAATCATGGATGGTTTTTTTGAAGTAGTTCGCAAAAACAGATTGAAAAGATTCAAAATGAAATACAGAATTAGAAATTATTGGAAGTAAGAGTTGTCAAAGTGGTTGGGCCCTTGGGTCCATGGTCCATTGAAGCCTGAAGTCCTTCGGTAAGCCCTTCCCTAAATACCCAAAAGTGGTCACACATGCATACCTTTTACAGTATTTGTTAACAATAAATGGGAAGTACTTTTGAGTAAGTACCAAAGTGTGACAGCCAGAGAGCGCTACAATGTCCCGGTCTGAGAGCCCCATGCGATAGAAAACTTCCCTAAGATGTTCAAAACCTGTTGACAAATATTTCAAAAAGTATTTTCATTGTTACAAAGGAAAGTGTATATACAGTTTATTGTTACAAAAGATACAAGAATTCATGTTACCTTGGGTAGCATCAAGAAGTCTTCCTTTGGGGCAAGAAGTTGAATCCTATAAAGACAATAAATAGAGTTATATTAATTAGCTTCAGTGTTATACAAGAAAAAGATCTAAATAATGTCTTTAAAAAATAAGAAAAGGTATACTTTTCTCCCATGAACGAATTTGATGACAGGTCCACTAGTAGCTTCCACTGCTACCATATACTAGCAAGCTAAAACAAGAAAATTAGACCAAATAAAAATTGGATAAAGAAGAGACATGTGATATCTATTCAGTCCTAGTTATAAGTGAATAACATTAGTGGTTTAACTTGATAATCGAAAGAATCTGACTGGAAAGTTAACACAAAACTCTTCGCCAACTCCACTCTATCACTAATTTTAAGACGGATTTCAAAAGTAGTTGTACAATCTTTATACCATAATCTATCTTAAAACCATCGCAAAACAAATGGGTAAAATTCTCAGTTACAAAGTTCTCTTCAAATCAAATTTCCTTTATTTTGAACGTTGATATTTTAAAGACATTGTTTTGGTCTGATGTAGAATAAATTGTTTAAATGATATTTGAATTAGGTATATTATTTGAATTTTTCAATTTTTGTTTGTTATTTTATGGATATTTTCAGAAAGCTCAAGTTAAAATACTTAAATCGAAACAAATCCGAAAAAATCGGATAATTATGAATATAATTTTGGTTAAAAAGTTCGAAAATACTCATGAACCCGAAAAAACCCTGGTTATTTTTGGTTTTTGTTCTCTACCGAAACCGACCTAAAACTTAAAATAAGGAAACCGAAATTGAATTGGAATTTTATATTATGTTGCTATGATTGAAAGCCCGATAGAATTACGTTGAGTGTTTGATTTAAGAGCATAAATTCTAAAGTGTGAGAAAAACCTTAACACAGAAAAAGAAAGGATAGTAAGATATAAGAAGCGTTCCACCATCATCATCTAATCGTCAGCTTTTGCATCCACACCTTCACCATCAACACGTTCACCATCCTCATTGTCATCACATCCACCATCCACACGTTCATCCTCATTGTCATCATGTTCTCCATGACTGCTGACTGCTAACCCAAACTCAGAAAACTTCTTGTGAGCTGTTTTGTAGTCCCGGTAGAATGGAGTGTTATCCTATCACCACAAAAATGTTCAATCACGAATTAAGTGACAAAAATGTTCAATCATGAACATACTGAAATGACTAATATGACATGATGGAAATGGACTTATACTGAAATGATAAATCATGATGAACATACTGAAAAGATTAATATGACATGATGACCATAGTGAAATGATTAATATGAACATACTGAGATGATTAATCAAAAATTAAGAGAACATGATGGAAATGGAATTATGATACCTGAGCGTAGATCTTAATGAAGAATATTCAATTATCTGAAAGCCAACCCCACTCTATCACTAATTTTAAGACGGATTTCAAAAGTAGTTTTACAATCTTTGTACCATAATCTATCTTAAAACCATCGGAAAACAAATGGGTCAAATTCTCAGTTACAAAGTTCTCTTCAAGTCAAATTTCCTTTATTTTGAACGTTGATCTTCTCAAGATTTTTTGAACGTTGATATCTTAAAGACATTGTTTTGGTCTGATGTAGAATAAATTGTTTAAATGATATCTACGTTAGTATCTTAATCTGAAACTATTTTTTTATTATCAATATACTTCATTTTTTCATTCATAAGCTAATTTCGTGATGCATCAATAATTGAATTCAGAGCACAATTTAGCTAGAATAAGTTGTTTAAACTGTGCTTTGATTAACTGATTCGTCACAGTAAACTACTTTAATGGATTGCTGATTAATTGAGAGTATGGAAAGAGTAAATGTGGTGGTGGAAACATGCACAGTTGAAATAGTCAATGGTCTAGGTCTGAAAGCTCTGAGATGAGAAACACTTAGCGAAGATCTCAAGAGAGTTTGTTATTAAGCTTTTGCAATCGTTACAAGTAGTTTCTGTGTAAAATTGCGGATCCCCTCTTTCGAGGTGTACAAGGTCTATTTATACAAATCTAAGTCGGCCTAGGTCTACGCCTAAAGAGATAAGGTTGAATCCCTGAATCTTCGGGATTCTCTCCCAGCGTAGTCGGCGGCCGCTTCTAGGTCTTGACCTCGTCCTCGTCATGGGCCCAAATCCGAGAGCTCATCTTCTGGGCCCAGTCTTGTAGTGGAGGTCGGCGTGACTTGTTACTCATGGGCTCCCAACTCGTTCTCTCGAATGTGGGCCTTCTGAGCTCGGCCCATTCTCTGAAATGATCGCAACGGTCTTTTGGAGTCTAAATGACCACTACAGACGTCGTCCTGGAAAGGTGCCGGTCCTAGTCCCAGTTACTCTGGAGAGCCGGTCCCAGAGACAGAGCTGGTCCCTGAGACAGAGTTGGTCCAGATAACTGCGCGCCTACCTCTGGTACTTAGTCATTTAGAGAGCTCATCCTAGAAAGCAGGAGAGCTAGTCCTGGTCCCACTCACTTTGGAGAGCTCGTCCCAGAAGACAGGAGAGCTGGTAGCCCCCCAACTCGGTAGTATCAGTTCTGATGATGCCGAGGTAAAAGAGTAGTAGTGAGGTTCCAAGAAAATGTACTGCTTGGCCTACGCCTGACGAGACGAGATTGTGAAACCTTGTTCTGAAGACCTGCCGACATTTACTGAGCTTTCGTGTTTATGTTTAATGCATAGCCCAGTAAAGATTTTCAATAGACTTGTGTTTTCGAATTTGTGTTACAAAGTTTGGAGGAACTGGTCCTATAAAGTTTGTAGAGCTTGTTCTCGTTAAAGCTCGTAAAACTTGTTTGTCTTGCCCAACTCTCACATGTTCACGTTAATGCTGAGTTGGGCGTCATTTTCCTGTTGTAGTCGTTTTTCCGGACTTAGAAAAAATTCTGTTTTACCCGGAAGCTGAAAATTTAAGTCCCGTTGAAAATTGGAAATCTAAATTTCTTTTAGAAATTAAACACTTGATTCATTTCAGAAATCGGAATTGTTCCCGCTGACTACTGAAACGTGTCATTCTAGGATTTTGACAGTGGTGCTATAAATACTTCTTTCCCTTCTCTTTTCTCCATAACTTCACTCCACCAAAAGAAAGGTAGTCTCTCTCTCCTCTTTCTACTTGTTTCAGATATAGGGTTTTAGATATATATTATTTATTTTTTTATTATTTATTTTCTTCACTGCCGCCGGGCACCAATTCGTTAGCGAGACCGGCTTCTTTCTCCGGTGAGATCTGGTGCGCAGTGGTTTGACGTCGTCGTCTCTGCTCTTCTACGGACGAGTCCTTGTTCACACGGCCGACCTTACTTGACAAGTTCTGATTCCTCGTCTCCCCTCCATGTCGCCGTCATCGAGCCGTCTTCGTTTTCCGGTGAGATCCAGTCGTCGCTCAGGTCGACGTCTCCTCCTCTCCGTTCTTAGTTGAAGTTTGAGCTTGCTCCTGCTCATCACCGTTCAAGCTTGGTCGTCGACGATCTGATTTTTTTGTCACCGTCGTGAAGCTTGCCATTTTTTCCGGCGAGAGCTTGTTCAGCTCCACCGGTTCTTCTTCGTTCCTACGCGACTTTCAACCAGACAGCTCAGCTTTGCTTCGTTCTTTGATTAGAGACCGAGATCTGAATCGTTTCTTCACACCATCGTTTCTTACCGGAGGAGAAGGCTCTGTTCTTGCCGAGGAGGAGGCTCCGTTCTTGATGACTTCGTTCCAAAGTCTATTTTCTGGTCCCATTTATCTCCGTCGTCGCTAAGTTACAGTTCCGGTGAGATTGCTACTCGTCTCCATGACGTCGACTCGTCGAGATCTGAGGAGACGTCGTCGCTTCTGGAGGAGGCCTTACCGGAGGACAACAACGAAGAGGCTCTGTCGTCTGTCTGGTTCACCGGAGTCGTCGTCGTGGTGAGCTCTCCGCTGACGAGAATCGTTTAGTTCCTCAACTCGGTTGTGCAAGCCTCTGTCCACGCCGACTGCCTGAGGAGACGTCACCGGAAGGTGAAGCAATGGAGCTTCGATACTGATTTGAAGAGATCACACTGGAGGTGAAGCCGAGCTAGTCGTCGTCTCGAGGAGGCTTCAGTATTGATTCAAAGGGATTTCAACGGAGGTGAAACCGCCGAGCTTGTCGTCGTCTCGAGGAGGCTTCGGTATTGATTCGAAGAGACCTCACCGGAGGTGAAGCCGCCGAGCTCTGTTGTTACTGTGTCGTCGTTCTTGGGAGAATCTCGTCGGAAGTGGGTCTTTGAATTCACCGTCAGCGAGGTCTGAAAAGGCCAGGGGCGTCGTCGTTCATTAAGCTCCAGAGATGACAAGTACCTCAAGCTTCTTGTCTTACGTCGAGACGAGATCCTTTTTTTACCGTTCACGTTCATCGCGGTGCCCATCTCTATGATTTGAGGTTTCGATTTAGATTTTAAGAGACCGAGGATCACTTGGTGATTCTGGACTTGTAGCGACGGTAAGCTCAACTTGTTCACGAGGTGGCGAGTGGTTGGAGAGGTCGGTGTTTTGTTGACGATTTTCTCCAAGATGATAACTTCGCTCCGAGCTTGTCATGACGCCGAGCTCTCAAACTTGAAATTTGAGATCCTTTATAGCGATGTAATTTCTGAGAAGGTTCTCCGCGTTGTTTTAATTTTAGATGAGATGAACAAAGGATCGTCAAGCACCATTCGATTGTTCTTGACACGAAGTGATTTTTGTGTTTTGATTGTTTCGGTGTGGCAAAACAGTTGTGTGTTTTGGGGTTTGAGAATTTCACGCCGAGGTCACCATTAAATTATTTTGGTGTAGTAACTGTCACGCGGACGAGCTTGATTCGTCGTTTGCATTTTAAGTCGCGACAATTTCGTTAATTGTTGAGTACGACTTTGTCAATCATTGAAGTCGAGCGCTTCGTTAATTGTTGACGACGACTTTGTCAATCATTGAAGTCGAGCGCTTCCTTGTGTCATATAGCAGAGTACTAGCACCATTAATGGCCTGTTGTCGAGCATTAGACTCCAATTTCATACGAACCAAACGCAAAACCATGTTCCGGTTCCGATAATTATGTTGTCGTGACTTTGGACAAAACGACTTCATGCTTGGCTAGTTTTCGAGATTACTTTGATGTCAAGGTTGATGTCATCTTTCGAAAAGTTTTTGGAGACCATTGCGGAGTCAGGGATAACTAATGTACAAAATCCAGGACTAGACACAGAGAACGTTTTTGGAGACCATTGCGGAGTCAGGGATAACTAATGTACAAAGTCCGACGTCATCTTTCGAAAAATTCTTAGAATCTATTTCGAAGCTAAGGACAACCAGTTTGGAGAGCCTAGGACCGAGTTTCGAAATAAATTGTTCTGATGCGGAGTCTAGCTCTTGGTTCATCCTTCCAAGGATAGAGAAACGAATCGAGTCCTGGTCTCAGATGCGAATGATGCAGCGAATGCACAGAGTCCATCTCTCGTTGATGAGCAAGTCGTCGATACTCGTATTTCCCAGAGAAAGCGCCGACTTCTGCACATGCTTTAGCTGCGCCCACTACTGCACATTCTACTGCGCCGACCACTACAGCATCTGCTCTAGCCGCGCCCACTACTACGCCTGCTCCAGCTGCGCCCACTACTGCGCCTGCTCTGGCTGCGCCAACTAGTACGCCTGCTCTAGCTGCGCCCACTACTGCGCCTGCTCTAACTGCGCCCACTACAACGCCTTCTCTAGCTGCGCCCACTACTGCGCCTGCTCTATCTGCGCCCAACGACTACTGTTGCTGCCAAGACCAGAACTGTTGTTGGTGAGCGAAGTTGGGAAGTTCTATGTTCCTGGTGAAAATGGGGCCAAGGTGACCATGACTAGAACCGAGGACATCGTTGAGGAGACTAGGACCAACGAGATCGTTGAGGAGACCAGAACCGACGAGTCTTTGAGAAGACCAGGACCGAAGAAGTCTTTGTGGAGACTAGGACAGACGAGGTCATCGAGGAGATTAGGACTGGCAAGTCTTCAAGGAGACCAGGATTGGCAAGTCTTCAAGGAGACCAGGACCAACGAGGTCACCGGGGAGACTAGGACTGTCGAGCCTTTGAGAAGACCAGGTGAGAGGAGGCAGCAGGGCCGACTTCCATGACTACTCCTGCGGAAGTCGTCGATGATGAAGGGATTGTCCCTTAGTTGCTTTGCGCGTCTGTTAGCGCTTTTGTTTTAGACTTGACTTTGATTTTGCGCCTAGATGGCTTGTGTTGTAAAAGGCGATAATGAATGCAACTTTTAATTTATCGATGATCTTCTTTCCAACATTTTTGCTTAGTCTTTCAAAGAGAGACCACTAATAGTAATGAATTGTATCCTTGTTGAATCCGTTTCTAGGATGCATAGTTAGTCTGGTTCAAATGACTTTATTTAAAAATCCATATGAACAACCATCATGATTGAAGGCGTCGTTGCTGTATTTTGGCGGTCGTCCTTGTTATAGGAGTTAGGTCATCGTTGACCACCCAACTTCAGAAGTGAGCATGTTACGTTGTTGCAACCAGCGTTAAGGTTTGCTGGGTTATTCAAATGATCGTTTAGGTTTACGACCGTGTCACTCTTTGAGCACGACCGCTCCTATAACGATCCTTAGCTTTGACCAACGATGTTGTTTTTATTTTTTTAATGGTCATTTTGGTTTACAAGTGTGCTTCTCTCTAAACACACCTGCTCCTATAATGAACCATTGGTATCGACCAACGATGTTGTTGGGTTTTTTGAATGGTCATTTGGGTTACAAGTGTGCTTCTCTCTAAACATACATGCTCCTATAATGAACCATTGGTTTTGACCAACGATTTTGTTGGGTTTTTTGAATGGTCACTTCGGTTACAAGTGTGCGTCTCTCTAAACACACTTGCTCCTATAATGAACCATTGGTTTTGACCAACGATGTTGTTGGGTTTTTTGAATGGTCACTTCGGTTACAAGTGTGCTTCTCTCTAAACACACCTGCTCTTATAATGAACCATTGTTATTTATATAGTGCGCTTATCCAATGGTGGATGTTATTGTAAAGATCTGCAGAAATTTTTGTGAACGGTCACCGCTGTGGCCAGCAGCGGCGGTGGAAGGTGAGATGGTCGTTTAAGTGAGACCCTGAATTATCCGTAAAGGATGTGATAGAGATAGTCGTTTTGACAAGTTTTTGTAGCAGGTGTTTATTCTCATAAAGGTTTGCTACAAAGAGAGGTGGGAGTATACGAGTATACGTACCCCACTCCCCCCCCCCTTTTTTGGGAGGGGGGCAACTGAACCCATCTGAAAATGAGCTGCCTACGTACCCTTTGCAGGGATCAAGTCACCCGTAGTTCATGGTAAGTGATTGAGTGGTGGACGAATGAAGGTAAGGTTGCTCAATGGTAGTACTTCTTTCATGGTTTACCTTGTGCCAAATCGTCGTTTTGTCTTCCGCGTTTAAGCGGTTCTTCATTGATCGGCACTACTTCAACGTCGTTTTCCTCTCATTCAAAGTCTTTGAGGTTGAAGTTATCGCCGAGTTCACCGACCAATAGTTTTTGGGCGAGCGCCGACCCGAGAGACTGGCTGTTTACTATCGAGTTCCCGTGAGTGTGATGAATGTCGCAGTATAACGACTCGTCGTAAGTTGAATTACCGGTCCACGCGTTAGGAAAACATCCTCCTTGGCCGTGCCCATAGTTGGGAGAATCCACCTGATAGTTGTGGGCTCCTTCGTGTTGAACAAAATTTCCACTATGGATTTTTCGCGCCTGGCTTGGCTGGTGGTCGCTGTCACTTTTCTGTTTTGACTTCCCATACTTTTTTGCGAGTTTCTTCGCTTCTTCTTCGCTTTTGGCGAAGTTCGTCGCTCAATGCAGAGCATCCTGGATAGTCGAAGGCTCGTTGAGAGACATTTCCTTCCAGAAGTCAGATTCGTGCCATATGGCTCTTTTCAGCGCTCGGAGTGCGTCCGAGTCATCTATCCCTTTCACTTGCGATAGTACCAATTTGAAGCGTTCGATGAAAGTCTTGAGTGACTCGGTTGGTTCTTGGTTCATGGACCATAAATCGGCACCAGACGTTTGAGTCTCAATGAAGATGGAGTAGTGCTTGATGAAGGTCGCTGTCAACTGTTTGAAAGTATCGATGGAATTACTTTCGAGCCCTTTAAAGCATTTGAGAGCTGGTCCTTTGAGGTTTTCGACGAAAAGCAAGCACTGTCCGACGTCCATCTCTTGTTCTTTGAAATTTGTTCTGGTCATAGCCACACTGAATTCGTTGAGGTGGTCAGCTGGGTCTTCGGTTCCGTCGTAGGTCGGCACTCTAATCTTGCTTGGGTCTGACACTCGAGCTTTGGTGATGCGCGCCGAGAACGGAGTGTGCTTAGCTTGTTCAAGGATTAGATCGAGCTCAGGCGCCTTGCTAGTGGCACGATGCATCTGTGAGCGGATAGTTTTCAACTCAGCAGTAGTCTTATTTAGCGAGGCTCGGAACTCGACCATCTCGTCGTGCTGGGCTCGAATCGCAGCTTGTTTAACTTCAGCGACCTCTGCCAGTTTCACCCATTCAATGTTTTCATCTTCTTCTGAGATGTGTCTAGCATATCCAGGATTGATCTTGTCCTCGAAAGTGGGGAAACGTTGTTGGGTCATCCTCTGTGGGTCGGCATGCTTTTGCCTTGTAGTGGTTCGCCGTGCCACTTCTTCCTCTTAGAGATCGGCGTTGCGTGTGACTCTCCTCACGGGGCCATGGTCTCCGAAGGTGGAGAACTGCTGTGAAGCTACGTATCGAGGATCGTCGTTCCTTGCTTTGGTTGTTCCATGCCGATCTCTCGCTGTCTCAGTGAAGATGGTATCGGGAACGACTCTTCTAGCGAGGTCATCGTCATCGAAAGCGGAGAAACGTTGTTGGATCATCCTCTGTGGGTCGGCATGATTTGTCCTCGTAGTGGTTCGCTGCACCGCTTTTTCCTCTGGGAGATCGGCGTTGCGTGCAACTCTCCTCACGGAGCCATCGTATCTGACGGTGGAGAACTGATTGTCGTTCCTTGCTTTGGTTGTTCCATGCCGATCTCTCGCTGTCTCAGTGAAGATGCAATCCTCGTCGTCGTTGCCGAGGTCTATTGGCTCGTCGTCGACATTCGCTTTCTCTCGTCGTGCCTGGGCTAAAAGAGCGGATCGTCCATCATTAGCGGTGGTCGACGGATTTTGGTGCCGAGGTCGGCTTGACGACCCTCCTGGTGTGGTGAAGTTGAGTGCCACTGGATCGATTCGTGCTGTTGGTTTTCTGAACAGACCTGGCTCGAGGGGTCGTGCGCGGACGTCTTCTCCTAGAGACCTGATCTCGTCGGTTATTGTTTCGTTGGTTCGGTTTTGCCGCTCGGCGCTTTCTAGTAGAGCGTCCAGCGTCGCGCTTATCTTCTGCAACAACTCTGGGAGAAGCGAGCTTGCTCTCGGGGCTTCCCTCGACTGCTCGCCCTGCAGATCGGCTCGACCTGCGCCTGCTGGTGGCGGATCGTCACGAGCGGCCTGGTCCTCGTTGGTAGCACCTTCAGCCTGGATCTCGCCCTCTTCCAGATCTCTCGGCGTAGCATCTTTCGGATCAGCGATACATCGTTCGGTAGTCATCGTGTTCTGGATTTCTTCGCGGTGGTTCTTCGGTGTAAGAAGCTTTCAAGGCCCCTCTTTCTAGCGCCAAACTGTGGTGGTGGAAACCTGCACAGTTGAAATAGTCAATGGTCTAGGTCTGAAAGCTCTGAGATGAGAAACACTTAGCGAAGATCTCAAGAGAGTTTGTTATTAAGCTTTTGCAATCGTTACAAGTAGTTTCTGTGTAAAATTGCGGATCCCCTCTTTCGAGGTGTACAAGGTCTATTTATACAAATCTAAGTCGGCCTAGGTCTACGCCTAAAGAGATAAGGTTGAATCCCTGAATCTTCGGGATTCTCTCCCAGCGTAGTCGGCGGCCGCTTCTAGGTCTTGACCTCGTCCTCGTCATGGGCCCAAATCCGAGAGCTCATCTTCTGGGCCCAGTCTTGTAGTGGAGGTCGGCGTGACTTGTTACTCGTGGGCTCCCAACTCGTTCTCTCGAATGTGGGCCTTCTGAGCTCGGCCCATTCTCTGAAATGATCGCAACGGTCTTTTGGAGTCTAAATGACCACTACAGACGTCGTCCTGGAAAGGTGCCGGTCCTAGTCCCAGTTACTCTGGAGAGCCGGTCCCAGAGACAGAGCTGGTCCCTGAGACAGAGTTGGTCCAGATAACTGCGCGCCTACCTCTGGTACTTAGTCATTTAGAGAGCTCATCCTAGAAAGCAGGAGAGCTAGTCCTGGTCCCACTCACTTTGGAGAGCTCGTCCCAGAAGACAGGAGAGCTGGTCCCGGAAATAGAGTTGGTCCAGATAACTGCGCGCCCACCTCTGGTACTTAGTCATTTTCTTGACGATCTCTACCGGAATGAGATCTGACCCCAACAGTAACAAAGTTATATAAACTTTGCCTCAATGAAGTGATTCACTATAATTAGTTTTGGACGTATTATCTTATGGTTTCACTTAAAATATGATGTTAAAGATGATGTAGTGCATGATGACCATTCTCTCACGATTAGGAATTACATATTTTGATCTGTCACAAATATTTTATTAAGCTAGTATTAGTGCACATCTATCACATGGTTCACACAACAAACCATATCGTTTTACTCTGAACTAGTTGTTTTTCTAGCCCAACTCGGATCGTAGAAATTTATAGAGCTAATTGACTCTCATTTTTTACCCTTACAAACTCTAAATCATTACAATATATTGTAAACCTCTTGGACCAGCTAAACTCTTTGAATGCCCCATATAAGTTGGTAGCTTGATTATTAATAAAGTGGCATCATTGTTTATTTTGGAGTTAGACAACAATCATAATTCATAACCCAATTACCAAATCGTCATAATGATCAGAATCCTTGAAGTAGAAGACTAGGTATTCAATATCTGTCAAAGTTCTATTCTTATTCTCCAAACCTTGAACTTGAAGACTAAGCTTTATTTATTTTCCATTGTTTAGTTCATGGTCTCGAGCAAAAGAGTTTTAAAACCTTTTTGTAAGAGAGTCAGCGAACATATTGGCTTTTTTTTTGGAACCAAAGAGAAAGATATTTCTTCAAATATAGTGGACAGATTAAGGATATTGTGTATATATCATCATTCATGTCTAAATCTGATATAATTTATGTTGATGATAAAAATACGTTTTTAACCCATCAAATTCTGCTGAAATTCAATTTAAGAATCATCTTATTATACGAAATTTAATTTCCAAATTATTTTCATGCAAGAATATACTTTAAGATCGTTACAAATCACACCAAACAAAAAAAAAGACAGGCTAAGGTTCTCAATTATAAAGCTTTCTTAGTCCAAATTTCCACCAAAATTACAATCTCAGCTATCTTCATAACGTAGCTCGATCCATTGATTGATCATACCTTATTTTAACGTTTCAAAGCATTTTGCAGCAAAATCTGAAAGCATTTAAAAGAAATTTACTACAATAATCACTTAAGTGACTGAGTTTGTTAATTATTAAATTTTGGAAGATATGGTACCACGACACTTACTTAATCAGAGGCTCATTAATTAACCTTAAAACGCACTCTCGTAATTAGAGGCCCATTGTAATGTTAGTAGCCCAATTACTACTCTTGACTTCTAAAACTTGTTGCAGAAGAAACAAAGAGCCCTAGAAAAGCTTTAGTAGTGATCCTAATCCTACACCACCTCCTAAGTACCAGAAGATGAAATCTTAATCTCCATCATTTTCATCACTTCCAAATGAAATCATCTTGAATTTCTTAGCACGCATCTCCAAATCTCAATACAGTTCACTCTGCTTGGTCTCCAAGAGCTTCGACTCTGTCCTCTCTTCTCCGGATATCTACGCTGTTCGATCGGAACTCGGAATTACAGAGCCTTGCCTCTATGTATGTCTACGTCCCCCGGAACTTAATCATCAAAGCTGGTTCTTTCTCGGCGAGGTGGAGGGTGAGTTAAGTTTAGTACCGGTAACACTTCCTCCTGCTCGATTCAATTCAACCTTTGTAGCTGTCGGTTCCGAGATCTACCATATGGGCGGAACCACCAACGACAGGAGATACGGCGCCGTTTGTGTGATTGATTGTCGGAGTCACACATGGCGTCGTGGTCCTAAAATGACCGTGACAAGGCTACACCCAAAGTCTTGGTTTTTAGACGGAAGACATATGTAATAGGAGGATGCAGAAAAACAGAGGAACCTATGAATTGGGGTGAGGTTTTCGACATAAAGACTCAGACTTGGAAGCCATTGGCTAGTCCTAGTAATAATGGGTTGGGTTGGAATCACAAAGTTGTGGTTTTTGGAGGAAGGCTATACGTTTTCACCGAGAGTAGCATCAACTATGCATATGATCCGAAACAAGGGAGATGGGTAGTACCAGAGGTGGGTTTTGTGGGTCTAGAACCTGCAAGTATAACCGGACCTTGGTGCGTTATAGAATATTATGTAATGTTTGCTGAATATGACCGTAAGTACATGTGGTATAACCCAAGGTATAAAAGTGGTTAATTGTTGATGGTTTGACTGATCTTTACGCGAAACGTGCTTATGGTTACAGTACGATTAGATTAGTTAACCATGGTGGGAAACTGGTAATTATATGGCATGATGAGCTTGTTTGCGGTGAAAACAAGTCTTCCCGGAATGAATTTGATGAATCATACCAAGTCTTCCCAGACATTATTCATTAGCTTCAATGTTGTACAAAAAGAAGCTGTAAATAATGTCTATAAAAAAGAAGAAAAAGTATACTTTTCTCTCCGGAATAAATTTGATGACAGGTCCACCAGTAGTTTTCACTCCACCAGTAGCTTCCACTGCTACCATACCAGCAATCTGAAACAAGAAAATTAGACCAAATAAAAATTGGATAAAGAAGAGACATGTGATATCTATTCAGTCTAGAATAACACTAGTGGTTTAATTTGATAATCGAAAGAATCTGACCGAAAGGTTAACCCAAAACTCTTGGCAATGCTAAATTAGTTGCTTCTGATCTGGCGTAATTTCCGCCAACTCCACTCTATCACTAAATCTTAAGACGGATTTCAAAAGTAGTTGTGCAATCTTTGTACCATAATCTAACATATGAGTCAGATTCTCAATTACAAAGTTCTCTTCAAATCAAATTTCTTTTATTTTGATCGTTGATCTCCTCAAGATTTTTTGAACGTTGATCTCCTCAAGATGTTTTGAACGTTGATATCTTAAAGACATGTTTTGGCCTAAATTGTTTAAATGATATCTACGTCCGTATTTAAATAGTATCCTAGTCTGAATCTATTTTTTTTATTATCAGTTACTTCATTTATTCATTCATAAGCTAATTTTGTGATGCATCAAGAATTGAATTCAGAGCACATTTAGCTAGAATAAGTTGTTAAAACTTTGCTTTGATTAACTGATTCGTCACAGTAAACTACTTTAATGGATTGCTGACTAATTGAAATTATGGAAAGAGAAACAAAGTTATATAAACTTTGCTTTAATGAAGTGATTTGTCACTATAATTAGTTTTGGACCAGAAAACAAGAGAATTTGGTGTGCGGTGATTAGGTTGGAGGAGCGTTTAACTCATTTAGGACCCCATATTTGGAGGGAGGTTGAACATGCAATGTTGTTATGCCTACAGTCCCAAGTCACATAAGTTTACTAGCTGTCAATCGGTTTTGGTATGAAACTCATCTTTGTTGTTGCTTTCAGTATATTATTTCTAATTTTGATGTGATTTTACACTTTACACCCAAGATGTTTTGTAAGATCTTTTTGATTTATTTTGTTTTGTATGTGTTTGATCTATATTCGAGCTTAGTTTAATGTTTTTAGTTAATGTTTAGGGGTCTCTAGAAATTCTACCTTGCGACTAACAATATAGCCTATCTGATATTTCCCATCGAAGAAAGTCGTTATATCCGCTGGAACCATTTCTATTGGATCAATTTCTTCCTAGTGGCCACTTTTCCACTTAGCAGGATGGAAGCTGCAGACAAGATAACATTTTTTTATCCATAAGGCATCTACTACCTAGCACCCAAGACCCTCACTTCAGTTGCTTATTATAGCAGTATAGCTAGTGGTTTTGCACCTTATTCTTTAGGGAACCACCTTACGTGAACCCTTTGAACATTCTATCTAGTAATAAGTTCACTTATGGCTCCAAGTTCTGAATTTGAATCCAAAAATACCCCTTGTCATGTATGATAGGGTGTTGCTATATGTCTCTCCAATGCATTTGCAAAAAGAGCTTCCAATACTCTCGGATCCAGATTAATCCCAGCAAGACATGATCCGGGTGTTGCTATATGTCTTTCCAATGCATTTTTTGTCAGTTTTTCAGTTTTTCTTTAATTCTTTATTACTCCCTCCGTCCCATTTTAGATAATCTTTTGGGAGAAAAAATTTGTCCCATTTTAGTTGATTGTTTCAATTTTCTAAATAATATTTATTGTGTTTTTGTTGTTTTTAAGTGTTTAAATTCTACATATTATTTTTTGGTTGAATCATTTTGGAATTGGTGTTTTTTGTTGAAAAGATAAACAATACAGTTATAACCAACCCGCAATAATGTCGAGTAACGTATGTACAGTCGTAGTACAAAAATCTTTCTTAAAATCTTTACATATGGCAAAACAAAATCATATGTGGTTAAGTTCTCAATTACAAAGTTTTCGTCAAATCCAATTTTCTCTATTTTGAGCATTGATATCTTAAAAACAAAATTCGAATGTTGATCTTATAAAGATATTATTTTGGTATGATTCAAAATAATTTGTAAACAAACATTTTAATGAGATCGTATTTAAATAGCATTTTAGTGGCGATCTGTCCAATTTCTCCTTCGAACTTGTATTGAATGGATTAGTTCATTCTTCTTTTTGTTTTACTAGTATCTTTAAGTATACAAACCGTCGTAAAAAACAAAAATTAACCATATTATGTAATGCAAAGAAATATTCTTAAAAGTTTGTACACCACATTCGTAACAGAAAAGAAGAAAATTTGTCTTTTGATCACTTTTGTAACATGATTGAAATGATGGTCAATTGTATAGGCTTACTAAAGAGGACTAATCAAAATTGGAAAAGTAGCTCACTAATGACATTTTTACCCTGATCTAACGTACTAATTTGGATAACGACAAACCATGATCTGGACAACCTTAAATACATTTCCATGCTACGTGCGAATACCAAAACCAAAAACATGACAACTACTACCGAAACGTTTTTAATTACCTCTTTATTTTGGGCGTTTTTTAAGCTCTTCTTAATTTTTCATTTTCGTATTATAAAAGCATATATATCTATCAAACTGGCGGAATCTTCAAGAATATCCGCAGACATTTGTGTAAATTATTTGGCGTATTTTATATAAAATGTATACCAAAATCAAGCTGTTTGGCTGATTATAATTTGATTTATCAAATAGAAGATAAATAGTGGAAGTGAAGCTACAAGATGTTAGGTCTTTACGTAAAGAGGACTATGGAGTTTATTTTTTAAATGCCTTTTTGTAATTAATTAATTAATTAGAGTAGGGTAAATTGAGTTTAATTAGGCATAAACCAACCCACAAGGCCTCTATTCGATTGAAATTGGACCCACGAGTCCTCCACAACCGTCTTATGGCTCTATATTTTTCTCTAAGCCTCTCCAATATGACAATATCTTATCCCATTTCTCAGCTTGATAGAGTTTAGTGAAATTAATAATTCGCATTAATGATTTTCATATAAGTATTTCAAATTTGAGTGATTATTAACATGATAACATATGAATATCAGATGTTTATTAAGTATTTTATAGTTTGATCAATTGTGTTAATTAATTTGATTACGTGAAACCTTTTTTACAATGAAGTATACTTTTGTTTAATCATATCTATTTTTTTTTGTAACATTGTAAATGGATTCTGACTCTGTATTCTAAACAAACAAAACAAAAATAATATTCAAATTTGAAAACTAAAGTTACAGTTTGAAGTACGAGCAACTCAAAATTGATCATGAACTCTACTCTTGACATTGACTCTAAGTTCACAAAACGAATGGAAACAGTATAAGTTTATATAACAAAGATACATCAATTCTTTTTATATAACCAAAAGAACCTTATATTATAGTATTCATTAGATGTATGGCATGCATGGTACTGTCGACATAAACCAAATGATTATCAAGATAAAAAATTAAGAATTAATTATATTTGTTCAGGTAGATCTGAGAGAACGAATGTTATAAAAATCAATAGTTTATGAGATCAACTGTTAAAGTCGCTCATTCATCATGTGTTTTTAAGTCAAGTACCGGCAAATATTGTTCACTGCACATGATGAGAAATTTGCCATAATTGATTTCGACTTCTTAATTATTATGTTTTCTAATTTTGTATTAACGGCTATTATAGAAGGTGAATTAGCTATACAAACACATGGAAATGGAACATGGATGTCTGTTTGCAAAAATACCGAAAGTGTGATCTTGCGCGATGTTATATCAAATAACGTGTTATCCGATAAACTTACAAAAAAATCACACTACTTGTTTAAAACATGCATTTTTGCTTACGATTTTCCATCGCATAAATTTTGAAAACAAACCTTACCTTCACCATATGGTCATTACTTTTATTCACTACTCTAACTTTGCAGTCTAAAGTTATTTCCAATAAAGTTTTCAATATTACTTATTTCCATTCATGTTTTTTATATACAGAAATGAGGATACACGACAAAGAACACATAATGTAGAGTCTATATATACTATTGGGAAAAGCATTATACTATCAATTAACCCATTTACTTAACTTACATTTTGGGTCTTTGTTATCTTCGAAAAGAACAAAAACTAAGCAATTAATTACATAACTTTTCAATGTTATTACGAGCCTAGGTGAGAAAACATAAGATGCCCTTCTTTTTATAATCTCTCGAGTCTCGTCGACATATGCAAGATACTCTCAGTAAGGAATACAAAAAAACTTGAAATAAAGGTAAAAAATATTACAATTATCAAATAGAAGGCTCTTTTATATTATAAGATAATAAAGAGAACTTTCTATTTGTAATATTCATGAATAAAACATCCGTGATCAATGGATATAAAACAAACTATGCAGCATCTAAAAGTATAATTCTGCCAGAAAGGTGTAGAATATGATTCCCCATTATGACTCACGATGTAATATAACCATTGTTTTTTGATGTACTGGTGTATATGGGCATATTGGTGAATGGTGATATATAGACCTTTGATATTAAAAATCGAAAATAAAAAAATGAATTAAAAGATGAGATGTGTAAAAAGCAAAGAATACATATGCTAGGATTTCAATTCACCTATAAGTCTAGCTTTGAGTGATCTCCAGACATTTCTTCTTTATTCACCAGTTCAACACCTTTTACTTTCGTACTAGATTTTATGTAAGGGTTGAAGAATTATAACACGCGAAAGAAACTAATATTAGTTTGCAAAATGACCCTTATGAGTTTTAGTTAGGTATAAATGATGTTGAATTTTTTGTTTTTTATATAACAAATTGGTGATGGATTAGTGGTAACCATTTTAAGGTATAGACGACATATCAATTTATTTCAAGCATTGAATTATTTAATTATATTCATTTATTAGTCACGATTTAAAAAAAAAAAGTTACTCAGATGTTTTCAGGATCGCGCCTTATTATGAAAATAAACTTTTTTAATAGTAAATAACTTTTGTGGCGGACTGAGAAGACTATATGTCTTTGGATGCTAACAGGTATATAACATACTATTCATTCATATAGTTATTCATATTAATGTTTGAGAAGTATATACATGTGACCGAGGTTTGTATTCTAATGATGTACACTAGTGTGAGTTGTAAAAGACAAGAAATAGTATTTATGATAAATACCCCAAAAACTAAGGGTAGTTTTAAGTCATTTACATTGAATTCCCCAAAAACTATATATATAAATTGTACTTAACTACTTATGATTAAAAAAACAAATAAGCATATACTATTACAATATTGAGAATACACTTTGTACTCATGCAGCAACAAAGCCTTTATTACAAACACACTCATAACGATGATACCTAACGCCAAAGACGAACAATAGAAAATATAAACAACAAAAATGAAAATGAAAATGAAAACAATACCCATTTATATCTCTCTCTCTTTCTCATTGGACATTTCTTAAAATTAGACAAAACAAAACTGACACATCTTGTAATTTCGAGGTTTATTACTAGGTGCACATGATTTTCTAATACAGTAACGCATCATGAGAAGACGCCATTAAAGACTGCTGATGATGATTCATATAAAACATGTTGTTGTTTATATTCATCTGATTCACGAGAAAATCGTCAGAAGTTGAGGAATCTTGACCAAACATAGTGTTCGAACCATTGTTATTGTCGAGGAACTCGATGATGTCGTTGAGTGATTCAAGTCTGTGACTAAGTTCATCAAGCTGAGCTCTAAGAACAGAGTTCTCTGCTTCAACGGTTAAGTAGTGCTGCGTCGTGATGCTTACACTTGTCACGATCTCGTTGTTCTGTTTTTTTAGATGGTTCACTTGAGCCGTTAGATCATCGAGTAGCTTTTGTTTCTTCATTCTTGATCTTCTTGCTGATTCACGATTTGAGAGCATTCTCTTACGCTTCCTTAGTTCCATGAGATTCTCTTCTGATCCTGACGATGTTTGAATAGCCGACGAAGTTGTTCCCGACGACGACGATTCCATTAAGTAAAACAAACACACACAAAACACAAACAAACAAATAAACAAAGAAGCTTAAAGAGAGATTTATTTGTAAAACAAACAAGAAGAAGAAGTAAGAAAAACTAGGGTTTTGATTTATGCGTGTATATGGAAGATTGAAAATGTTTTAGAAATTATGAGACATAGTAAAGCCAGTAAAGGAAGACAACAGAGAAAGATTGAACAAGATGGGTCCTGCGTCTGATGGTGGAGTTTAACATAAACTCAGAGAGAAAGATCTCACTGAGTATAATCGGAGACATGTGTCTCAAACACCAAGAACTGCTGATTAAGCATCAATGGTTTTTTAGAATTTTGGAGAAAACTAATAACCAAGAGATTATATTAAAAAAGTGAGATTTTCTCCAAATATGAAACCAGGAGAGAAACTGTAGAAGAAAGTTGAAAATTTTGGAAGAGAGAGAGAGAGGAGAAGAGAGAAGGGAGATGTGAATGGTTTAGGAGAAAGAATTTATAGAAGAAAAATTCAAGAAAAGTGTTTGTGCAAGTTGATGATTAATGATTTACATTTGTTTGGATTCCATTTGGGAAGAAGATTCTTTATATTTTACTGTTTACTATCCTTCCTTTTGGAAACAATTTTTCCCCAATACTTTACCGAAAGGTTTATTATATAAAGAAGTATATCTACAAAAAAATCGGCAATATTTAGAAAAATATGGTATGAAATAATTATTTGTGTTTTCCTAATCTTCTATTTATTAAACGAGAGCTTGTAAATATAATTTTAACAAAACAAAAGACTATAAAAAAAATATGATTTGAGGAAGTTTTCTATTAAATGGCAATTAGTGATATATAAAGTTTTACGCTGAAATTTTTGATATAGTTTTATGTTCTTAGAAAACATCTATTATACATGTCGACCGTTCAAAAAATTATAAAGATGCTTTATAGAAAGCAAATTAAAGCTCACACAAAAACTAAAAAAAGGTTAAATTAAATGTGCCTAATTTTTTTTAGAAAATAGTAACTTTGTTTTCATTGGAGGAAAGAAAGTAAAAAAACAAAGTAATGAATCTTTTACAAAGAAGAATGCAGATGCAAACTTTTCTTTTCTTAGTCGAGGGAAGAAAAAACAGAAGCTATATACAGTTGTTTGTTGAATTTTCTTAAGTGAAATCACTTATTCATGTAACGACAAAAAGATAGGAAAATAAATAATATTCGTAGAATGTACTATCATTTCTTTAAAAAATCCGTTAAAGCCAGAATTTGTCTGGACAATCTATGGAACAATTTAAAAAATAAGTACCACCAACACTAATTAAACAAAATAGCACAAATGTTAAGAAACAAATGAAAAAGCATGAAATAATTAATTTTAAAAAGAGATTAGAAACATAAAGGAATATGTGCTTAGAGTAAAAATGAGAAGAACATGTGTAAGGCAGAGGAAGAAGAAAAAGTGAGTGTGACATGTGAGGTTAGGAAGAGAAGTCTCCAGACTCAACACAGCTGTTTCGTTTCTTATTCCTCCCCCAACTTATTTTTTCTTAGAATTGTTCTCCATTTCTAAAGAAAAAATTATACATACTAATTAATTATTCAGGTGCTTATGGTGTTTTAAAGGATGACATATTCAAATGGTGACAGTATAATGCACGATGTGTAGTTTGAATCGTAACAAATATATATATATATATATATATATATTTGTTGTTTTTTTGTGTTACTAATTTGGTGTGGAATAATAGTATGGGAGAGTTTTTCTCTATTTTAAACATAAACTATATATCAAATTTCTCTAGTATTTTAACTTTATATTGTGGATATAGGTAGTAGGATTTAAATTAGTAAAGTATTGTACTTGTAGAAAAGTAATTTAGTTTAGTATATGCTAATTAATGTATTTCCACCGTCTTAATCACGATTGATATTTAAAAATGTCTTGCAAAACTTTACTTGACGATCAAAATCATTACACCCTTATTTATTTTCTTTCTATGAATTTAATATTTTGGGAAAGTGTGGAAGAGATCCACTGATCCAGCCCACTTCCCAAAAACGATGCATGAATTTCACCGAACACATTCACTATACATGCTTTTTAGTCTATTTATAAATAAATAAATAAAACTAATTTAGAAAATTAAATGAAAACATTTTTTTAACTACATGATACAAATACAACACAGTGACACACCATAAATCGAATCATGGGGACCTCCAGTAAAAATCACGGATACTAACTGGTTTAATACTTGAAAGTATTATCAATGATAATGATGTTACTCAAAGTATGACAAAAACTTCTCTCCAATAACTAAAAAGAATCTGAAGAAAAAAGTGCATGTGTGTCAATTTATTACACGTTCACATTTCACTTGATTACGAATTTTGATTTACGTTTTATATTCAATATTTTAATATCTCAAAGTACAATTATTATTTTCACAGTGGCTAGCCTACCGACCTTAGTAGAACATCTTTTGACCTTTGATGTAAACAAATGGTCTTGAAACATTCATGTGTATTTCGCTATCTCTGTTGTATACTTGTATTGTTTCTTCCCTTAAAAAGTTCATTGTGTATTTCGCTATCTCTAACAATCAAAATCTCCAATAATTCACGTATAAAGTTTGATATTGCAAAAGTTTGAGATAGAGAGCTAAATTAGCAAAACATCCATTGATTTGGTTGATATTGCTACACGTGTTTCCTTTTTTTCTCCTTTTAATGTTGTTACTAGAAAACCAAATTCGTTTGGCAACAAAATTAGCTTTTAGATTATCTAATATAATACACGGTCATGGTGTTTTCCGTGTTATAAACTACAAATACAAATGTTTAAAAAAGAAAAAGAAAAAGTATATTGTTGTATGAAAAATATGATCCGTAAATATCATGGAAGGTACATATAATCTTTGAGTAGGGACAACGAAAGAGATAGGACTAAAGAGTGTAATAAAGGCAAAGGCAATTATGGAAAACAAAAATCAAATTTGTATTCTATCTTTTTGCTATCACATGACCAAACAACAAAACCCAACATCTATATTTATTTTTATATTTTATTTTAAATAATCGGGTAATCATACAAAGATATATCATTTCAGCCTAATATATATTACAGACGTTTGATATAATCATATAATACAAATCCAATCAAACGTATACTCCCTTCGTTCTTTAAAGATTGATGTTCTAGAAAAAAAATTTGTTTTTAAAAGATTGATTTTTTACATTTTCTATGCAATAATAATTATAAATTGTAGATTTCAAAACATATTAATTGATTTTATTGGATTGTTATTGGGACAAACTTATGGAAAATTGTTTAGTACAAAAACCAATACATTTCTAGTCAAACATTAATTTGTTTTCTTAATGTATGTGTGAAAACTCTAGAAAATCAATCTTTAAAGAACGGATGGAGTATTAATTATCCTTTGATCTCGTGGATAAAATCACAAGAAATGTCAAAGAGAAAATTGAAAAACACACACACACACCAACAATGTCACAGGCAAAAAAAGACACAAAATAGTTTCACTTCAGATGATAAATGTACAAGTCTTGTTGCTTTTTAAGATGAATCTATTCCTCATTTGAAAAATAAAATCACAAACAAATATTCTCTCAGTTTGATTCAGCCTCTTGCTTTATGATCTCATCTTCTTTTCTTTCACCAATTTAGAATCCGAAAAACTGCAAAAATGTAACGATATCATTATGAATACGTTATACGTAGAAAGAATATATTTATAATTGATGTTTATGAATGTTTTGTTCTTACCATCTTCTTCTTCTTCTTCTTTTTCTCAATGTATGCCAAAATCTCTTTCTGGCTCACAAGAGCTGCTTCCAAAGCCTAAACCCCAAAAAAACCGAACTCAATCATCGATTTTCGATTAAGAATCAGATTTGGTTATTGTCTAGAACATTATTTTGGTAGTTTAACTTACCTTCTTGGTCTCAGTCAATTCTTCCTCAAGTACTTGAACACGGTTAAGTGCGGCCTGAAGTTTCTCCTCTTTTTCAGATTCGACATTAGCCGGTTTCAAATCAAGGAACATGCACTTATCTTCCAGCTCAGCCATACGTTTAACCATCAACATATACTCAGAGCTCGAGACTGGTGCTGCGAATTGAGCTTGATTCTGCTTTGTAGATTCCTCATAACAAACTGAGTTTCCATACAAAGCAGCCTCGGTGAGCTTGCGTGGAACGTCTTTAGATAGCCTAACCATAGCAACAATGCCCATCACAAAGGCCATGACCCCTCCCACAAGCATTCCATCTCCTTTCTTTGGTGCCCCCTTCCTCAAGTAACACTCTAACACTAGAGAGACTTTAGTGCTTGCAGAAGAAGAAACAGTTTGTTTGAAATTTACTTAAAAGTGTGAGTGTATATATGTACCTTTAGAGCTTGGAAATTTTTCGGCTTTCTGAGTTTTTGCAGGCCATGCCATATCCATGGACTTGTCAATGTTTGCAATTTGCTTCTCATGGGCATGGTCCTCAACAATTTTCTTATTGCTTCTCTCATAAGTCTGCGGCGTTTATTCAAAAATCTCTATAAACTTACTCGATCATCTAATTAGTTGAAGATAAAAGAAGAAGTTAAAGTTCTTTAACTTACTTCTGGAAGCGAAGTTGATCTTCCTTGGTCTACATACTTGTGTTCATCTTCTGAAATTGGCAAGCACTTCGCTTCGCGGTTTATAGCCATCTGCTTCCATTAATAAAATAAGTTTTGTATGTATGAGATTCAAGAAAACAGTTTTAACTTAATAGAAATTTAGTTCCTAATTAAGAGATATGTAAAATGTTAATTACCTTGAGCACCTCAGGATCATTCCATGGACCTTTGTCAGAGCGCATACAACCTCCCTTGTCTTCACAAGTGCAAGCGCCTCCAAAGAATTCTGGCAACTCACTGTTTACAATATTACAAAACATCTAATGAATTTTAGATAGCCAAACAGAACATAAATAGTGATTTATGTGACGCATGATCTTATACCTTGCATCAATGACTTCCAGCAATTTGCTATGATATTTGTTTCCAAGAACATGAATCTTTGCTGTTGTCTTGGGATCAAGAAATGATTTAACCGTGCTCCACAAGAGCCGGAACCCGGAACCAGCATTAATGATGAACATCCGGTTCAACGTCTACAAAATAAATTGGAAACTCAACAACTTAAATTAGCGTATGAAACAATCGATGCATAATTAGCTAGATGAGATTTTAATTTGAAATATGAGATTTTGATGATTGAGATCCCAAAATATATAGTATATGTATATACCTCAGGGTAATTGTCATTGTCAATCTTGAGAAGCCTTTGAAGAAGCTCTCTCGCGGATTTGCTGAAGTTCTTAAGCCCCTAATCACTCGAATAACACACACATAGTTTTAGACTATCGAAATTTACCCTTTTGAATTCAAGGAGATGAAGGATGGATTAATCATACGTACCACGCCTTGCACATCAAGAATAGTTGTGCTCTGATCAATGTGCTTGTTGGCAGCAACAGAACAAGAAGGGAACTTGATCTTGAAAGTCTTTTCAAACTCTTTGACATGGTATTTCACATACCGGTCCATGGTTGTCACTTGGAGTAGCTTGTTAGCATCAATTTGACCTAATCTCTCAATGTAAACCGGTCTGCCTTCCTTGTCTACACCGTGATAGCCTTGTGGGTAATGCTTCATCACATCATCGATCTCTTCGAACTCAAAATCCTTCATCATCAATTAGACACATACATACATTATAGAACTTGTCAAAGAATATTCCACATTGAGACTAGTGTTTGGTCCAATTAAATGCTCCGAGATTTTAGGAAAAAGATTCACCTCGATGATCGTGTCAACGCCGAAATCTTTCCTCCATTGAATCATGTCACTCCACATTTGCTTTGCTTTCTCAATGTCAAACTTTCTTGCTCTCAAGAATCTGTTCACCAATCAAAAAATTTAATTTTCTTGATGATATTCCATGTTTTTTAATCATGATAACCAGATCAAATAAGAAAGGAAGGGATCATGAATCACTCTATCAACTTCGTCTTTTTTCATTTTCTTAAATAATATTTTCTTTTGATACACGTATAGGAGAATTTATTTATTTTATTTCATATAGGAAAATTTAATGTCGTTAAGTAACCCATTGTCCCAAACCGAGGGTTGACTAACAATCCATCATTTCCATAAATCGATTGTTCAATAAAATTAAAATAAGATTTTAATTTCTAAAGAACCACTATAAATAAAGTTATTTGCATAGGTAAATGATTCAGAAAAAACATTTATATGAATTTGAGTTAATATAATTGTAACTAAAAATTTCACGTAAACATGTTGTCCTAAAATTAGAAATATGGCTCTAATATTTGTTGTATGATCCAGGTATCAGGTATGGTCGCCGGTCGGATACCTGTATCCATTTTAATCTACTTGTTTCCCAAGAAGTCTAGTCAAACTTAGCATATCGGTCATGCAATACTAATTTTTATGATTTATGAATGGGTTCATGCAATAACTCTAAAAAATGTATTATACCTAAGCATCATGTGGAGATCATCGAGGTTGGAAGGCAAGAGCTCGTCAAGGACAAGAGCTTGACGAAAAGCATCAAGAGATTGAAGTTCTTCTGCGTCGATATCGTCCTCAATCGGTACGGACATGACTCTGCTGGTGCTTCTTCGACCTTTTTTCTTGAATGAGTTTTTGAATCTGTTCGATGCGCTTATAGCTTTCTTCTTCAATGAACACATCTTCACTATCTTCCTCTCTTCCTCCGACATCTCTATTTCTGATATTAACAATATTGAATATTTGAATTAGTACTCTTAAGAAATAATAACATATGTGTTAAGGTAATAATATGATGAAATTAAGACTAACCAGGTTTGGTCTCAGCCATGGTTAGATGAGTTTTGAAGCACTCTGTTTCGCACGGCAATCAAATACCTACCAAGACAATGTTGTCAAGATAATTTACAAAAGTTTATGTCAAAATGTATGAGAAATCATCAGATGAATCTAAAGAATCAAGATGAGAAAAAGACCAAAATGTGTTTTTAGGATCCAAATATGAGAAAGCTAGAGAGAGGGATTCTATTTTTTTTACCTTATTGGAGAAGAGTGTTTGAGGAGGGGTAAGGGAGATAGAAGATAATGGAGAGGCTCATTATGAACTAAGTTAAAAACATGGAGACAACTATTTTAGATATGATTCTAACAATCTATATATTGACAGGGTCCTAGACTTTTTGATAATATATAAATAATTTTAAGAAAAAAATCTAATTCTATTATATTAAGAATTGTGGTTATAACTAATGAACAACCAATCGTTTGTTAGTAAGTAAATTAAATATGAATATAAGTAGAAAAGAGCATGTCTTTGTGTTAGGCGAATTGTGCATCCCACTACTTCAACATTTTGTTATAATGTTTCAAAATTTTGATGTCAACCAAAGTATCTCATGATATTGTTATTATATTGCAGTGTTGTTGAAAGATTATCTACCAAAATTTGTATACATACAGTGAATTTGGTTTATAGGAATACAGTAGAAATACAAAATAAAAATGTTTTTAAATCGTTTATTAACGATGATAAAGAATCAGATTATTTAAAAGAAATTATGACAAAATAGTTTCATATTTGTAAATAATATTATCCCATGACCACATGCCGATATTCTCCCATAGACGGTGCTGAAATACAATTGTTTTTTTTTTGTTCACATATATCATTCACAATTATAGGTTTAAGAAGAAATTATAGGTTTAAAGAATTTTGGTCCATAGAACATTGTACAACAAGAAGCCAAAATTTCGATCTACTGGTAAGTATGCATACGTCAAACAATCTAAAATATTTAAATGTTCATTATTCGTTAAAAAAAAGTAACATTAATTAGAATCGTTTATCCATGTTCATATAACAGTTTCGATCCAATTTATAGTAAACATCCAGACATAAACATCAGAAAAACCAAAGTAATAAAAATGGTTGCATTGATTGTATCACAATTTATTTTAAAACACAAAAGAGCTTAGTCTTAGAGAGCCTAGACAGTCTTCTTAGAACAACCAACTTGGACAGTAGGGCCACAATAACAACCCAATGGGGCAGGGGTATTGTCTCCATTAGGTTCCGGCAAAGCCGTAGCGAATACCCTAGTTTCTCCCATGTAACTTCCACTAAGTGCCAACGCCTTCTCGACTGCGCCTTCTCGGTAAAAATACATCAAAGCCCGGCTCCTTCTCGTGGTTCGAAGAGGGCCTTTTGTGATAGACAAATGTGTGATCTCTCCACATGAACAGAAAAGTTTAATCAAAGCTCTTTTGATATCATCCTCAGGAAGCGAAGTGTCATATCCCTCAACGGAAATACCAACCCTACTGTTAAGTTTTTTTCGATTGTACGCGGCTCTTAGAGCAGCCACTAGATCAGGATCAATCATACACACTTTTCTTGGTAAAGACTTAATAACTGCATTCCATCCTCCAAAGTCACTTCCATTAAGTGCCAACGCACGCTCTTCTACGTCTTCTCCAAGAAGATAAACGAAAGCACATCTCTTGATAAGATTGGTTATAGGGTCTCTAGGAATCTCGACCTCACAGACTTTACCACATGAACCGAAACGGTTAATCAATTCAACTTTAAGATCATCCGCATGAAGAGAATTGTTGTATCCTTCAACGGAAATCCTAAAGCAACGACTTATGGTGTCCTCCTTGAAGATTAGCATAGCAGCCTTACGATTCTCTACATTGTTCAATTCCAGAGATTTTCTGCTAACGTACTCGTGAATGCTAATGAACTCGCCCATGTTAATGCACTCGTCCATTGAGAATTTTGAGAAAAGACTGTAACAAAGAAACGTTTAAAGCTTTTTGAAATATATTAAAAGAAAGTTAGAGACAAATTCCAAAAGCTTGATGTGAATGTTTCGATTGATCTATCTTCTCTTCTAAGGACACATATTTATAGCGTAACAAAATTATAAAAAGGAAATTTCCCTATTCGGAAAGGCTAAATAATTTCCAAAATTACAAGAAGTAATTTTCCAATTCACTTATTATTAGGATTAAAAGTTTTATTGGGTTAAACATTTTTATAAATGGGCCTATCTCCAACATTTAAGGCCCAATATATCGAATCCATTTATCGACCAAGACGCGGTGTTTCAATCTGTCTATGCGATTGCTTCCGTCTCAAGGTTAGGGTTTTGAAATCTCTGCTTTTTGCCTGTGTAAAAATCTCTTCACGAATGCTCTAATGAAGAACATAGAATCAGTGTCATTGTTTTGGCTACTTATCCCATTTTCAGACAAGTTTGTTCTTGAGCGTTTTTGTCTTCCTCTTTTTTTCTAAGCTTAACCACTTGTAACTAGTTTCAAAAAAACTAGTTTCTTCTGAAATTTTTGGTTTCATTTGCTAGGTATTTTCACAATCCTGCAAAGATTCTACCTTTCGCTTTTAAATCGGTTAGTGTTGAACTTGACTTGTCACATTTTACTTGTTTTTGTTCTATTTCCCTATGTGTACCTTTTCTTGTTGGGTTAGAGTTGAATAACTGCTCAAGTTTACGATTTTCTGACTATTGTTGTGTATATATATACTCTTTGCTGTATTTTGTGGAATTTCTATTTTCCATCGAGATTCTGTTGATCTGAATGTTTCAATTGATCTATGCTCTTTTTTTTGGGATTTGGATAAATACCCTAAATTTGTTTGAAATTTTGAAAACTATACTAAATTTGTTAACATTTGAAAACTACCATTTTTTTAGTTTGAAATAATATTTTTACCATTAGTTAATCATTAATCATTCTAATTTTTTAAAACAAAATAATTTGATTTTCAGTTTTAAATAAAAATTAATATAATTTTTAAAATTAATAAATATTTAATCCAACCATTTGTTTTTTTAGCTTAATCTTTTTTGTTTTTTATTATAAAATAATTACGAATATTACTTTTTTTATAAAATAATTACCAATTTAAATATTTTAATTTAAAACTAATTTATAATTTACAGCTTAATTAATTTAGATATTAATTTGTTAAATCCATGAACATATTAATTAAGTCAGTGGTATAAAAAGTCGAAAAAGTTAAAAGTTAATGAACCATAATATAAATCGATAGTGTAAAATAAATCGATGAATATAAAAAATTAAGTGGACAAACATCAAAACAATAAGTCAATGGTTATATTAAGTCGGCAAAGAAAAAAGTCACCCAATACAAATATAAATCAACAGTTGAAAACAAGTCGACGAATCTGAAAATTAAGTTGACGAACACAAAAACAATAAGTCAATGGTTATATAAGTCGACAAATGCAAAAGTCAACCAATAAAATATAAATCCATAGTTAAAAATAAATCGACGAATCTGATGATTAAGTCGACGAACAAAAAAAAAATAAGTTAAAGGTTATATAAGTCGACAAAGGAAAAAATCAACCAATAAAAATATAAATCCATAGTTAAAAATATGTCAACCAAACTGAAAATTAAGTCGACGAACATAAAGGAAATAAGTCAATAGTTTAAATAAATCAATAGAGTAAAAAATCAACGAAATAAAATATAAATCAATTGTGTAAAATAAATCGATTTACTTAATTATAATTTTAGTTGCAAAATTTATGATTAATTAACCATATAGTTTTTTTTGTTTAAAAAAATAAATATGAGTTTTTTAATAAATTGAACTTAATTTTATAATTTACACTAATCAATTTTTAATTATCTACATATTTATATGATAATTTGTTCAATATTAAGGGTAGTTTTCCAATGTTGTAAAATTTGGTATACTTTTCCAATATTCAACAAGTTTTAGGGTATACAATCCATTTTTTTTTTTTTTTAACTACCGAATTAGGAAAATACTCAAGATGGTGAACAAAAAAAAGACTTACAAAATTTATAAATCTTTGGAAATACATGACTAAAATATTCTTCACTGAGCCATCAGCCTAATAACCAAAAAAAAGAGACCAAACCCTTCTATTATGGGCATTGAGACCACAATTCAACTTCAAAAGAATCAGCGTTGTGAGGTCCTTGATGAGGAAGAGGAACTTGAGCCGCTGGTTCCAAACGCTAGTCTGCGTCGCCAAGCATCACCACTAGGTTTCAACAGGTCTTGTCGCCTCAACCTTTCTTTTTCCTCAAGCTCTTCTTCTCTCTTTCTTTGCTTTTCAGCAATTTCATCCAGCCTAGCTTTCCGTTCAGCTTCTTCCTTTCTACGTTTCTCAACTTCTTCACGCATACGAGCTTCCTCTTCTTCCTCAAGCTTCTTTATTATTTCCTCTTCTTCTTGGAGCTTCTTTATTCTTTCCTCTTCCAACTTCAAATAATATATCTGCTTTCTTTTATTATCCCTTTCTTGTTTTCTAGCTAGCATTACTTGACGAATACGCTCCTCTTCCTCAGCTCGTCGAATACTAATCACACTTTCTTTGAATAAATCCTTATTATCCGACATTCTGATCAACCTATTTCTCTCCATCAGGTCCCTCTCATGACGTTCCCTGCGGAGCTCGACCTCTGGTTGTTGCTCTTGCTCGTATAGTTCTCTTTCCTCTACCAGTCGTTGCTGATATGCAGCTTCAATCAAGGGTGCGGCTTCTTTTCTCTTTGCTCTTTCAAGATAGTCCATAGTTTTTACAAGTTTCTCGAGCTTCTTCTCCGTTTCTTGATGTTCTTTACGCTTGTCACTCATGGCCCTCTCCATCACGCTTTGTTTTGTTACCTTTCTCTTGTGTTTCTCAGTGTCCTCCAGCAATGCCTGAGCTTCCTCAAGCTCCTTAAGGATTCTTTGTCTCCTCCTCTCAACAAGCTCTGCTGCAAGTCTCTTCTGTTCCGCCTCCTCGGGAGAGTTGTACTTCTGGTAAAGAAGGATCCGATGGACACTTCCTGCCGAGTTTGGAAATTTTATCCAACAAAGGCTTAATATTGGAACCAATATCAAGTGGATCAAATTCATGCTCCGTGATATGATAAAGATCTTTGACCTCTTGAGTTGCACAGCTCAAAACACCACTTGAAACCAGCTCTGAGAGAAGTGATGCCCGTGAAATCATATACGTGCTCTCGAATTTAGGTTCAAGATTAAAGTCTACGAGGTTGGCAATCCTCAAACTGTGTTCTTTCTCATTTTCAGTCTGACCAAACGATGGAACAGATAATGCTGCCAAGACAACATATGACGCTATTAGCTGCAAATCCTTCTGGTGTAACAATTCTTATGCAAGCTAAACAGCTTAAACCATGCATAAGCATGGTAAAGATGGCTAGAAGACATCCAGAAGATCTCAGTCAATTTGGAATAATAAACCACTAACAAAGATGACTTGGGCGTTTTCTTGACCATGGACATTAATCCATATATATCTTCGGCAGAGCGAAAAGCTTCCTTCCAAAGTCCAAGCTCAATAGCAACCTTTAACTGCTCAAATCTTGTGTATAGTTGCAAACTTTCAGGCATCCTCAAATCAGTTTGGTCCTTCTGGTATTTGTATTTGATAAGGTTTTCCAAATGATTTCTGATAATTTCGCAAAACCTACGAAATTCTGTTGGTCTTTTATATTGCTTACAAAACTGGAAGGCTTTATGTGCTGTCATCTCATACAATGCTTCCAACTTTGAGTTGTTTCGCAATATTTCAAGAACTGTTTTATAAGCCTCCCACGTAAACTTAAGCGACGGTGTAACAACAACACGGTCATCAACATCAATGGCCTCCTCCTCCTCTAGAGCTTTCTCAGTAACAAGATGTAGGAAGTGTTTAGTTACTTCTTCAAAAGAAGTGACATTCACTTGCTGACAAGAATTACGGTATTGGATCAGTCCATCTTTAACAAACTGTCCATTCATCAATTCAACACAAAGCTCCACATATCTAAACATAATCTTCTCATGTTGTTTCTGCCAAGATTTAAAGCTCTTGGAGGTGACGAGATCGTGAAGCGTCTCGAGAGCCTCTTGCTTCTTCCCAACATTGACAAGTTCATCTGCACGCTTTATTGCATTCTCCGGATTGAAAAAAATCGCCATGATTCTCAAGACTAAAAGGGATTATTAATCAGCACACTTCTCACAAACCTTTTATCACTTGGCTATTTTACTTTTTACAATAGTTTCTCGTATATATCTATGCTCTCTTCCAAGAATACATATTTATAGCTTAGAGTCTTAACAAAATGTGGAAGCTCCCTTGGTGTAATGGTCTTCGAATCTCAGAGAATACAAATTATTGGAGAAATAATTTACATGAGATTTCCAGCGTGGTGTAAGGAGAGCTTAGGAGTCTCACATATCAAAACTACAATTGTCAGTTGTATAATCGTCCATGTAATTGTTCTCATAATTTGTAATAATTTATAAATCTAGACGATTAAAAAAAAAAATCTTAACAAAATTATAAAAAGGAAATTTTCCTTATTCTAAATATAAAGGAAAAACTAAATAATTTCCTTTTTTTTGTTGTTGTTGGTCAAAAGACTCAAAACTAAATAATTTCCAATTCAACGATTTGTTTTGTTTTCTCAAAGTCATGTGCAAACATTTTAAACGGGCCTATGTCGAACACATTTAAGGCCCAATATATCGAAACCATTTATAGCCGTCCATCTCCCGCCGTTTGTATCCTCGCCGGAGCGACCAAGACGCGGCGTTTCAAATCTCTGTCTATGCGATTGATTCCGTCTCAAGGTTAGGGCTTTGAAATCTCTGCTTTTTGTCTCTGTAAAAATCAAATTCGAATGCTGAATTTGTTTGTGTCGATTTAGCGCATGTGTAGATTCAATCTGAAATTGAGATTGAGATTTGTGAAACTCCTAAATGAGGTTAGTTAATTGGGTAATTTGATTCAAGTCTTTAGCTTTAGGATTTGGCTTATGTTATTCTTAGACATGCTCTAGTGAAGAAGATAGAATCAGTGTCATTGTTTTGCTTTGCCTACTTATCCCATTTTCAGACACGTTTATCTGAGTTTCTTTTGGTTTCTCTGTTTTAGGTGTTTGCACAATCCTGCAAAGATTCTACCTTTCGCGTTTAAATCGGTTAGTGTTGAACTTGACTTAGTTGCATTTTACTTGTTTCTTGTTGGGTTAGAGTTAAATAAGTGCTCAAGTTTCCGACTTTATGACTAAGTTGTGTATAAATATATGCGTGTTATTATTATCGCGTGTTTACAATTAGTCCTTTTACGCGTTTGGAAGAGGCGAAAAATGTACTTGTACCATTTAGTATGAAGTGGCCTTGTGATTGCATAGCTTCTACTTTGCTGTATTTTGTGGAAATTTAAGCTCATTGAGATTCTGTTGTAATTGCATAGCTTGTTGATATTATCAAGTTTTATTTGTGTGCAATTCTCAGGCGTTGCTGTCTTTGTCTCAAAGGTGGCTCTGTAAATTTTCTCCCAAGCCATACTCATTAGCAAACATCGTCAAGGTTTCATTTTCAACTATGGCAAGTAGTCTTAATGGAAATGTGATCATGGGTTCAAAGCCTCAGAGAATGTACCAAGTTGTGGCAGCTACAACTAAGGAAATGGGTATTGGTAAAGATGGTAGACTTCCTTGGAATTTGCCTAGTGATCTCAAATTCTTCAAGGATTTAACTTTGACTACGTCGGATTCGAGTAAGAAGAACGCTGTTGTAATGGGGAGGAAAACGTGGGAGTCTATTCCTGTAAAGTATAGGCCACTCTTTGGTCGTCTCAACGTTGTCTTAACTCGTTCTAGTGGTTTTGATATAGCCAACACTGAGAATGTTGTAACTTGCAGTAGCATAGATTCTGCTCTTGATTTATTAGCTTCACCTCCGTATAGTTTGTCTATTGAGAAGGTGTTTGTTATAGGAGGTGGTGAGATATTGAGGTGTGTGTTCTTTACTCAAGACTTTCTTCTGTTTTTCGTGATTTTCTTTTTCGCTGATCGTCTTGACGGTTTTGTTGTTATTGTAGAGAATCGTTGAATGGACCGAGCTGTGAAGCTATCCACCTAACTGAGATTGATACAAGTATTGACTGTGATACGTTTATTCCCGCGGTTGATACTTCTGCATATCAGCCTTGGTGTTCGTCATTTCCAATATGTGAAAACGGACTTCGATTTTCCTTCACGACCTATATTCGTGTAAAGAGTTCTTCTGCTGGTGTATCCTCTGATGAGAGTGGTGGATCACAGGCCCTTCAAGTTGATTGGAAGAAGTTTTCTTCTTTTCTTCCTAAGGCGATTTTTGAGCGGCATGAGGAATATCTCTACTTGAATATGGTCAAACAGATCATCTCTAATGGAAACTTAAAGAACGATAGGACTGGGACTGGTACATTATCTAAATTCGGTTGCCAGGTGCTGTGCTAACTCTTAATATGTATCCATATGTCTTGTTCTGGTTTGCTTATAAAGGTTAACTAATCTCCATATCTTTGGATCCACAGATGAAATTCAATTTACGCAGGAATTTTCCACTTTTGACAACAAAGGTATACGCTCACACCTTTACATTGACTTTTCATGTTTTAAACCCAAAAGAGCTTCCTGTGTCTTCTCTGCATATCCAAGCTAACAAGATCTGTTTGCATTTCATTTGCAGAGAGTTTTCTGGAGAGGTGTTGTTGAGGAACTTCTATGGTTCATTAGCGGTTCAACCAGTGCAAAGGTAACAAAACATATATTTTATCACCATCTTCATGCCTTAAGCATTGTGATTGAGCCACACTTGGATCGTATGCAAATTAAGTATATTGCTTTTCCTGAGAAGCTTTTGTAACTGGCAGGTACTTCATGAAAAGGGTATCCATATATGGGATGGGAATGCGTCAAGAGAGTATCTTGATGGGTAATGTCTAATCAACATTTTTCTTTCAAAAGCCGGAACTTTATGGCCATCACACTGATAAATGAAAAACTTATAATTTCAGTATTGGACTGACTGAGAGAGAGGAAGGTGACCTTGGACCCGTATATGGATTTCAATGGAGACACTTTGGTGCTAAGTCAGTAGCTTCTCTGTTATCTCTTGCCATTTCTGAGTTTTGGCAAAACATATTTCTCTGTTTAGCTATTTCGTTAATTTCTTTCTACAGGTACACAGATATGCATGCTGATTACACTGGCCAAGGATTTGATCAACTGTTAGATGTAATTAACAAGATCAAGAACAATCCTGATGATCGACGGATTATAATGTCGGCTTGGAATCCTGCTGATCTTAAACTGATGGCACTTCCTCCATGCCACATGTTTTCACAGTTTTATGTTGCGAATGGAGAACTTTCATGTCAAATGTATCAGCGTTCAGCCGACATGGGTCTTGGCGTACCGTTTAACATTGCCTCATACTCTCTTCTTACGTGCATTCTCGCTCACGTTTGTGGTAACATTCAAATTTTCACTACAAAAATAGCAGTTCGAGTTTCGATTCCGTCATATGTATCTATTGATATATTTGGTTGACATTATGCAGATCTTGTTCCTGGTGATTTTATCCATGTGATTGGTGATGCTCATGTTTACAAAAACCATGTTAGGCCTCTTCAAGAACAACTTGAGAACCCACCAAAACCTTTTCCTGTGAGTATATATGAACACATAATCTTTCTCTTAATCTTGTTCTGAGTTTGATGAATGCATAATCTACTATATCCTTATTTATCTTTGGGGCTCTTTACAGGTTTTGAAGATTAATCCAGAGAAGAAACATATAGATTCTTTTGTTGCAGCTGATTTTGAGCTCATAGGCTATGATCCTCACAAGAAAATAGATATGAAAATGGCGGTTTAGCCCGGAAAAAAAATTGGGTACTTCTGGATTTTATAAAATTGAATCAAATCTTGATTGTAATGATTTTGAAACTCTGGACCTCCAAGAAGATTTTATTTTCTTTGGGTGATAAAATGTTAAAGATGGAATTGATTTGCATCCTGGCCTAACCCTAAAGTGAAATTAGCACATTTGAAGATACTTCTGAGATGCTCTTTAGTCTACCATGGAAACTCCATTTATGTGAGACAACTTTCAGATTTATGTTCCATATAAGACTTTTCATGTTTCAAAAGATTATGAAGCAAAGAAAGAAAAATCTACAAGAACAAGAAACAGAACAGACTGGATTTGTTCCATAATAAAAGACTAAGAATGTGACCAAGTTTAGTTTCCAACCCAAGCAACAAAGTTGAGTTTGGTTTCTGATTTCCTCCAGCTACACAGTAAAAAAATTCTTTTCAACAAGTCATAGAATCATGTATCTAAGATATAATGTTATAGATTATGAAGCAGAGCGGCATAAGTTGCTTCGGTCCATCAAGATTTATAAGTCTTCTAGTTATTAAGCCCCCAGTCATATGCTTGGTAGACAACTCTAAACTGAGTATCAACTAGCAAATCAAGCAAAGCTTCTGAAAATTGAGGCTCCAAGTAAGTTGATGCATGCTTTAGTACCTCCTCTTCGCCTTTTCCAAAATCTACGCCATACCTATGCACCAAACCGAGTTTTGTAAATGACGGAAAATCGTGTAACTAAGTTAGTTGGGTCCATTGAATTGAATGAGCTTTTTCTTTTACCAGTTGAAGATTTTGCTGATGTATGCAACCTTGGAATTGAGATCAACAATGAGTCCACCGCCTCTTAAGAAATCGCGAGCTGCCTCCATGAGTTCTTTATCAATCTCTCGAGGCGAGAAACATCGGAGAGGTGGTCCAGACCGAGTACCACAAACCAAACCAAAATGACTCAATGGCTCTGCGTAAGGCAGAGCAACCTGAAGACAGAAGCAAATGAATCATCAAGACACTTGTGTCAACAGTCAAAGCAAGCTTCTTCAAACTAAACTATATATTACCTTGGAACGTTTATCCTTAGCACCAAAGGGCTTCATAAGATTGTAAGGCGGTCGCTGATTACCCCTTAGGATTCCATTTTGGATAGCCGAGAGCGAGTAGGTGTAGCCACCAATAACATACTTAAAATCTCCAAACATCTTGGTTCGTTCAAGTGGTCCTGCTGGATGTCCCCATATTAGTATTGCATGTATAGCCATCATGTTATAAAGGTTTAAGAAGAAGGCGAGCTTTTCCTCTCTCTGCATATCGTCAAGCTCTACTCTATGGAGCTCTTGAATTAGTCGTAGGTACCTTGAAAATGTAATGATAGTCATGTCAGTAATGGCCAAAATAAGAATCTTTGTTTGAAGGCAAAAATGCTAATACCTTGCAAATTCTTCACTTCCATGGATACTTCTATAGTCGACATGTTTTCCATTTGGTGAAGTGTAAGCTTCAAGGATTGATCTATACAAAAGTCTGAGTCTATATGAAATTTCTACAATTGGTCTTGGCTTTAACTCTATTATCCCTCTAGGGATGTTGTGACATTGAGATGACACTATAGGGTCATCGTCTAGAAACCGGTACAAGTGATTCCCATCCTCGAAAACATTATCACTGGTTGATAAATATCATGGAAGAAAGCAAAATGAGAAACAAGAAGCACAAGTTAAAAGCATTGATGTGGAGAAAAAACTCACTCTAGAACATGTTGAAAGAAGAGGTGGCTTGCAAGCTTTCGAGCAACTTCAACTGCCTCTTCTCTTTCTAGTTGTTGATCCGCGGATAGGAAATCTACAGCTTCTGAACCTAAGAAACAGTTTTTAAACCTCCGCATCTTAGAAAACCGATCTTTAACGATGCAAGGCTTCATCTTCTTCACTATCAAAGCTAGTTCATCTATAGGACCTTTACTTGATGCATCATCTTCCCCTGAGAAAGGTGGTAGAGGAGCTTCCCTAGGCGGTGCTTCGGCTATCAAATGTTTGATCTTCTCTTCAAGTTCTCCTGATTCTTCCATTTCTTTGAGCTCTTTTAAACTCCCAACTAATTCTTCATTGAAGAAAACCGTAGGAACATCCGAAGAAGGTCCCGCAATCTTTTCTAGCTCCACCTTTCTTGTTGGATAGATATCGACATTTATCTCAACATATCTAAGCCTCTTTTCATGTAGATATAATCTACATGCTATGCACTCCTCACAGCCTAGTCTTGTGTACAGTATGATCCTACCTTTCATCACTACAGGCTCCAACTCTGCCTCCATGGTTCTCGCCTCTCCTTTATCGCACGTATCATCGTTCTGCATCATCTTCAAGTAGCTTAAGGGGTTCCATATTGATTTTCCCTCGGCTTTCGGAATTTCCACCAAATTGGTTTCTTTGGAGTCATCATTTCTTTTGTCTTTTTTATCATTTGGTATGTCATGAGCAGCATTTTCAATTTGTAATTTCCCGGAAAGGCGGCGCATAAATGTATGCACTGCGACTTCACTCTTCACTCTAACGAAATTCTTGATCGCAGCTGCTTTCTCTGTCCAAGCAGAGGTTGATGAGTTTTGATCTTGTGAGTTATGAGATGAACTTTGATAAACGGGTGGTTTCGGCTTCTCTACTTTTTCCTCCATTTTTTCTTCATCTTTCGAATCAGAAGAACTCTCGGTATCATCATCACTAGTCAGCTTATCTTGTTTTGTTTTTTCGGAGTCTAAAGAAACAACGTTCTTGTCCTCTTCGTGGATATCAATCTCCACCATTTCCTCCTCGGTTTCCACTTTGTGTTTAGAAGAAACTTTCCCACCTACAGATTTCATCATCTCTTCAAAATCTTGCTTCTTGGTCTTAGTTTCCACATTATGTTTAGGAGAAACTTTCTCACCAACAGATTTCATTGCCTCTTCAAAATCTTGTTTCTTGGTCTCAGTTTCCAAATTATGTTTAGGTGAATCTTTCTCACCAACAATTTTCATTGCCTCTTCAAAATCTTGTTCCATCTTCTTGGTCTCAATTTCCACATTGTCTTTAGGAGAAACTTTAATACCAACAATTTTCATTGTCTCTTCAAAATCTTGTTCTATCTTCTTGGTCTCAGTTTCCACATTATGTTTAGGTGAATCTTTTTCACCATCAGATTTCATTGCCTCTTCAAAATCTTGCTCTATCTTCTTGTTCTCAATTTCCACATTGTCTATAGGAGAAATATTCTGTCCAACAATTTTCATTGTCTCTTCAAAATCTTGTTCTATCTTCTTGTTCTCAATTTCCACATTGATTTTAGGAGAAACATTTTGACCAACACTTTTCACTGCATCTTCAAAATATTGTTCAATCTTCTTGTTCTCAGTTTCCACATTATGTTTAGGAGAAACTTTCTCACCAACAGATTTCATTGTCTCTTCAAAATCTTGCTCCATCTTCTTGTTCTCGATTCCCACAGTGTTTTTAGGAGAAACTTTCTCACCAACAATTTTCATTGTCTCTTCAAAATCTTGTTCTATCTTCTTGGTTTCAGTTTCCACTTTCTGTTTAGGAGAAACTTTCTCACCAACAAATTGCATTGCCTCTTCAAAATCTTGCTCTATCTTTTTGTTCTCAATTTCTACATTGTCTTTAGGAGAAACTTTCTCACCAACAATTTTCATTGCCTCTTCAAAATCTTGTTCCATCTTCTTGGTCTCAGTTTCCACATTACGTTTAGGAGAAAAAATTCCACCAACTGATTCCATTGTCTCTTCAAATTCTTGTTCTATCTTCTTGTTCTCAATTTCCACATTATGTTTAGGCGAATCTTTCTCATCAACAATGTTCATTATCTCTTCAAAATCTTGTTCTATCTTCTTGCTCTCAGTTTCCACATTGTCTTTAGGAGAAACATTCTGACCAACAATTTTCATTGTCTCTTCAAAATCTTGTTTTATCTTCTTGTTCTCAATTTCCACATTATGTTTAGGAGAAACTTCCTCCTCTACAATGATCTCAATAGGTTTCAATTGTTCCTCTATGTTCTTATCCTCTGTTATGGAAGCAATCTCCAAATTGTGTTTAGGAGAACTCTCCTCCATCTTCGAAATCTGACCAATCGAAAAAAGAGGCAAATGATGTGAAGTAGCGACCAACATGATTGATATGTCCGAATGATTTAAGCTCTGAAACATTGATTTAAGCTCAAAAGATTGATATGTCCGAATGATTACTTAACCTAGATCTTTTAGACTCAATTACAAAATAATGCAACAATCAAACCATCATGTATACACAAATCAATCGAGATTAGGTGCTTGTACGAGCGAAAATCAAAAATTATATTGAGAAACTTACATATCCGGTGAGAATCAGAGGTCAAGCGATTCACTGAAAGGACATGGTGATTTGCAAGCAAAGAAGAAGAAGAACGAATTTCAGACAAAGACAAGAGCGAAGCAAATGAGCGGAAGAAGCGGGAATCCCATGGTGTTGGTTTGTAATAACTACAAAAAGTTGTTTTAGTCAAAATCTTATTCAAACTGAGGTATCAATAAATACAAGTTTTGAAAACGTAAATTGTTTACATACATTTGGAAAAAAAAGGGTTTAGAATTTGATATTATATATCCAAGTTGTTTTAACATTCATGCAAAACATGGGTAAATTATGTCGTAACTTTCCTTTGAAAACGTAAAGTGTTTGTTAATGTACTATAATTCTTAATCATAAACCAAACGATAATGTATGTGTACTTGTATGTTTTTAAGCATCTATATCACACCATGATTTTTGAAAAGGAATTTGTTGTGTCTTTTAACTAAAATTTCAATGCACTCATCAAATTTGATAAAAAGCCAGCTCGAATGCAAATCTCTTTTTTTTAACAGAAATAAGTTAACATACTGAAAAATAATTTTGATATCAAGCAAAATAAAAGATTCCTTCATACCTCTACATGGCATACCTCCAAGATTCTAAAAGAAGCAAAAGCCCATGTCTTTGTGATTCGACAAAGACCATTATCTAAAAGTCATCAATACCCATCAGTTTAATATCCAAATCAAAAGTGGAAGGTAAATCTAACCATGTAGACATCAAAATTGTTACCAAAAAACATCAACAAAAATACCATTATAACTAGATTGATGACAAAAATAAAGATAAACATAATGTATACCTCAAGATCCTCGATTTGGCTATCCAGCCAATTATGCCCATGGATGTATCTACTAGTGACACCATTCCTCGATTTACTTGAGATATGAAACACGTTAGATCATTGGTGAAAGCTATACACATACCAATGAAACAGACAATTTTAATCAACGCCAAATTGTGTCTTAATTGACAGACTCGACATCATCTTACCTAAAGACAAAAACAATTTAAATCACTCCGTATTTGTAAAACAAATATTATCCGGTAAAAAATTCCCTCATGGCTTTTTGATTAGCCTCTCTCCGATTGGAGGTATTTCAACATTCACATTGCACAAATTTACGTTCATATCATAGGATGAGAAACATAGATCTGATACTTACCAGTGACCTATATCGATTTTTATTCTCCGGTGAAGAATTGATATAGAGCTTGGGAATTTTTGTTTTCCTCCGCTCTTCCTATATATTTTCTTTCTCACTTTAAATATTTTTGATTGCTAATTTACCGAAGGAATATGAAAAAGTTCTTTCGCCTTCATGTTGCAAGTAACGATGATTCAGTCAAAGATCATTTTGATGTCGCTTCGGATTTAGGATAGTAGAGATCTTGAGACAATTGAAATAAAGGCAAATTACTAAATTTGTATTTTTTTTATTACTAATTTTTTTCCCGAGAGTGAAACTCAACTACTATATATAGGACTGTATAAGCTGGTTTGTGTGTAAGAGAATTGTGGAAATAAGAAAGTTTTAGAAGTGTTTATTGGTTTAGCCAAGGTTAAAAGTTTTTGAGCTTCTTGTGTGTGAAGTTCTTTGATTCAAACTTGTGAGATTTACATAGTTTTATCCATGATCCTTTACCTCTATGAAATTGGTCCAATTTAAAACGACAATCCTAAGAATATTACTTGAATGGAGGCATTAATCGAGGTTATAAGAAGAAGAAGTATTATGAGAGATAATGAGGAGATCACATTCTATTTTTAGTCAACCAGATGCATTATGCGGATTCATATACAGTAAAAACTCTATAAAGTAATAATGTTGGGACTACCAAAATTTATTACTTTATAGAGTTATTACTTTATACTCTCTCCGTTGCAAAATACTCCCTCCGTTCTTTAAAGATTGATGTTCTAGAAATTTTTTTTGTTTTCTAAAGATTGATTTTTTATATTTTCTATGCAATAATAATGATAAATTGTAGATTTCAAGACATATTAATTGGTTTTATTGGATTGTCATTGGGTCAAACTTATGGAAAATTGTTTAATACAAAAACCAATGCACTTTTAGTCAAACATTAATGTGTTTTCTTAATATGTGTGAAAACTCTAGAAAATCAATCTTTAAGGAACGGAGGGAGTAGTTGTCATTCTAGGTGATTTCACGTGTATTAAGAAAACATATTAGAATTTCTATTTTACCCTTAAAAATGAATTTGACTCTTGCTATTCTTCATAAGACTTGAGGTTAAATCTGGTATTTAAAGCCAAAATATGCATTGAAAATGTAAAACGACAACTAATTTGATTCAAAAGAAAAAGCGTAAAACGACAACTAATATGAAACGGAGGAAGTAAGTAATACTTAAAATAATTTTTTGAAAAAAATAATTGATAAATTTATAATAAAGCACAATTTAACCACTAACAAAATAATTTACTAAATACAAATAGTTAAAAACAATAAAAAAATAATTAATTCTCTACTAAAAGTTAAAAATATAATATATTTTGAAACAATTTGTCTACTATAAAACATCACTTACTATGAAATGAAAAATATATATAGCATTTATTGTTTTATGATATTAATCAGACCATATATTTGTATAGGATTTTTGAAAATTTTATTATTTTATCATTTTATCGATTTGTGTTAAATTTTGCACCGGTCCAATTCGGGACCGGCAAAATTTATTACTTTATCAAGTTTATTATTTTATCGGGTATTACTTTATAAAGTTTTTACTGTAAGGGTAATTAGACGTACTAACACAAATTACTTAGCTACATATTCTGATTAGATCGCATGTATCTTATATTCTTGATATGATAACTTCTTATTACAATCTGTAAAAGGAACTTAGACTTATTTAACTTAGAAAAAACTATTTGTAGGCTATTTACCTATTAGCTATATGAATCGTTTTGAGATGATGCACGGCCGACGTGAAGATATTTTCATTTTAGTTTAGATAAAGTCTATGCATCGAATTATCCAAAGTGTATTTATTTCCTCCACAAAAAATATCTAGAAAATTCGAATGAGAATAATTTATAAGTTGATTCGGTTAATAAGAGATAAATTATGCTAAAGGAAAGATGATTCTATAAGTGATGTTTTGTCTATGTAACAAGTGAGCAAATGAATGGGATGCTGACTTGCTGATGCACTCTAATATAGACTATACGTTATACCGTATAAATTCTGCCTCCTCAATCTTGTCATGTCGTGTATGATATATGCATGTATTGGATATTTTTATAAGAATCAATAAGGTAAAGTGACAAGATTTGATCAAAAGATTAGGTAAATGTTAATAAGACAAAAACAAATTAAGTAAACAACAATTAGACAAAAATAAATTAATTTAACTGTTACGAAAAAAGTGATTCTTTGACATTGCGTCTAACAAAACCTAGTGTAAACTTAAAATTCTTAACTATAATCTTTAGTTAGTATAGATTTCCACATGTTAATATAACATATTAAGGAATACCAATTATTTGTTCCATAAAATTTATTTTCATTGCTAGTTTTTTCATTTACATCCAACTTGTCACTGGATGCAAAACTCTTTTTTGATATATAACATTAATTTTATCGGGTGATTATATATAGATTCAAGTTCAATATGAAATTTCTTAGTTAGTAAAAAATATCAAGATAAACTACTCGAAGTTCAAAAGGTAAATATAACAAGTGAGACAAGTGAAAATAATATAACAAAGTTTATGATACTTTTTCTAAATACAAAAATTAAAATACTCAAAAGGAAAATTATTCCAATAACCAACTAGTCACATGCACGCAAAACGTATAAAAAATTAGTAAAGAAACTACAATTGCAAGTATTGTGTATAATATAAGATTTGTGCCTTACAGGTTTTATGCCTATCTCACGTGCATTCTTCATTCTCATTAGATTATACAGATTTGCATCGATCTTTTATCATCCGAGCATATCTTGTCTCTTTACCTTTCCACTTTCCAGATATTGGTTCCTAACTACACGTCAGATTTTTTGTCACGCAGGGATTTAAAAAGTAATCGTAATTTATAATTCTAATATTAATCTACTGTATAACGATTCGAAACAATTTAAAAAATTGATTTATTACTAAGTGAGTTACATGCAGGCCTGGTTACATGTCTGCGTGAGTGCAGATAGAATATATGGTATAATCTTTCTCAGTTCTAAAGTTAATAGTTAAATAAATAAAACAAGTTACTCAAAAGAATCACTAAAATATAATAAAAAGTTCTTTTTTTAAGCTTTGATTGATATAGAAAAGGCTTTCATTGATACACTAGCTAAATGATTTTATTTTATTATGTCACTGATTTTATTTTAGTAAGGCTCTAACTAAGCTAAGGGAAATGATAACGGTTGGTTTTCAGATTTTTAATCTAGCTAATTGCATAAATGAAACAAACAAAAGCATCAAGTAAGCAAAATATAAACAAATAAGAGAGGAACAATGTGTATATATAACCAAATTTTCGACATTAAGTGCTAATTACCAATGTTCTTATCATTTTAGTTGACCAATGTTCTTACCGGACATGCATGGAATTTAATGCATCAATACTATTTTGTTCAATTTAGTTATCCAAATCTCTAGCTAGTTCAATTATCAAAGCATCAATACTATTTTGTTCAACAGTACATTTTTCCACGTAGATAGCATTTTAATCGGAACCAACAAAAATATTTCCAATAAAACTGAGACCAAAAGATCGAGGACATGACGACATACAAACAATTCCCTCCTCTATAATGCAGCAATATATTCTCTTTGATCCATAACCCTAAATAATGCTATCCAGCATTTGGAAACACCGTTTATATGCTTTTCAATTTACTTTCTATCACTTCTCTACAAAATTAGGCACCAATTAGCATATCGAATATTATTCGATACTTACTTAAGTGTAACTAACCACGTCTGATAACATCAAACCTAATTATATTCGAGGTGTGTGATCAAATTTTATCTCTACATTCAACTGTAAAACTGTCACCATAACCTACTTTTGGTATGTGGATTTCACAATCGCCGGACTGTCAGATTGCTATTCCAAAATGTTCGGAAACTTGCCAAGATTTTATAAACCACTACACAAGAGTTTTATTTGTGCTTTTGTCTTCATTCCCATGATATTAAAAATCACAATTCACTAGTTCACTTATCTTAAAATGACTACGTCAGACACGCTTAAATATGCATAATCTTAAAATGAGTTTTAAAACTATTATATATATAATTTTTTTTGGTTAAATAGATAATCACATAAATTATTTTAAATTATATGTATATATCATCGATTCATCGTATTCAAAAATCAAGATATTACATCAGCTAATTAGATTGTTTTACCCCTAGTAGGTTAGAAGTCTTTTTAATGTTATCCATAAATCCAAATGTACCAATTTCAACTCACTACAAGTGTTGGGGTCGGATTTCACCCGCTGAGCCTCGAACTCCAAAGTTATGATAAGCAACGCGCATGGTCATTTCACCCACAGAAGAAGGTGAAGACCTCCTGAAAACCCCTAAGTCCTCTGAACCTTCTACCTGTTGAAGGTACCTTCGAAGTGGTTTTCGTCTCAGGAGAAGCCATGATGCAGCGTCGGAAAGGTCACAGAGCCAGCAGAAGGCGCTGCAGAGACGAAGGCTGCCTGGCACCGATGTCACTGAGCAGTGACACCGATGACAGGCAGTGGCGCCGATGTCACTGCCCAGTGATGCCGATGTCCCTAGCCTCATCGGCGTCCAGGCACTTGACATCGGCGCCTGAGCCTTTCCCATCGGCTTCGGGTCCTTCAACGCCCGTCAGAACTTCAGCAAGGGTTCCAGAAGGTTCAGCATGTCAAAGCCCAGCAACGAAGCCCACATAGGCTCGACCGACATAGGCGAAAAAAAGAAATCCCTAAGGGTTTAGGAAAAAGGCTTAGCCGACTTAGGGGGTTATATATAGGAATGCAAAAACACTTGTAAAGGGTCATTCACAATTTTTATCACACAAGCAATACAAAGCAATTACAAACCCTAATTCCTCTCTGCTCATCATTGTTCTTCATAGCTTATCTTCAGAAATCTCTGTTTCCTCTCGAAACCCTTACAAATCTAATTGTGCGAATTCCGGCATCCACAATTTGGCGCCGACCAAGGGGATTTAGAGAATTTCTTACACCAAAAAGCTACGTAACAACTCAAAGATGGTGAGTGGCGAAGAGAACACGTCACGCAGAGACAACCGGGAAAGAGAACCTTCGATCGAGGCTACCGCTGCAAAAACCCCTGCTCGTGATGACCTAACCGAGGTGAAGAAGATGCTAGAAGACTTCCTCACCGAGCAGAAGAAGCAAGCAAAGAGGATCGAAGAGAACTCGAAGGGACTGAAAGCTCTTTCACGAAGAAAACGTGAAAGACCTAACACGACGAGACTCAGAGCGCGCGTCGACCCTCAACGCCTCGACTTCTCAGCGCCCCGCACTACTCGGGGGAATCCAGAGGATCTACCACCACCTCCTCCACGTCGCAAAACGGACAAGTCTCCCGAACGCGTCGTGGACATCTCCGACGGAGAGGAACCAGCTCCCGCAAAGCGTACACGGGCAGAAGCTCCAGAAGAAAACCGACAGGAACCACGCACCTCTAGCACTCGAAGCGCGTCAAGCTCTTCCAAGACAGAGATTGTGGGGGACACCGCGGAATACTCCAACTACTCTAGCGAAGAGAGGTACAAGAAGGAGCAGGAGCGTAGAGCATTCAAACGCTCTTACGCTGAAGAGCTCGCTGCAGTTAAAGCTCAGATGGATCGGGTGACCTCAGACCTAAAGTTCACCCAATCACAGATGCATCAGGGAACGGGAAAGGCTCCTGCCATCGCCCAGGTTCTAGAAAAGGCGAGGAACACACCCTTCGACGAACGAATCGCGAAAACAAAAATCTCCGATCCAGGAAGGATCAAGTTACCCATCTACGAAGGAACCACTGACCCTTCTGATCATCTCATGGAATTCGAAGTTGCTTTGGGAAGAGCGAACTTCAAAGAAACGGAAAAAGACATCGTCTATTGCAAGCTGTTCGTGGAAAGTCTTAAGGGGCCTGCGCTACAATGGTTCTACAAGTTGGAGAAAAATTCAGTCCACACTTTTCTTCAGCTTTCCGAGTTGTTCGTTCAACACTACAACATCTTCATGGAACGGAAGATCTACGACTCAGAACTATGGAACAATAAGCAAGGCGAGAGCGAGAGTCTTCGATCTTTCATGACGAGGTTCAAAAGCACGCTTTCAAAGGTTGAAGGCATCAGCAACAAGTCAGCCCTGGAAGCCCTGCGAGGGGCACTTCGGTGCCCATCCCCATTCTGGCAAGAGATGAGCGTCAATACGCCGATAACAATCCAAGACGCTCTCCATCGTGCAGCCGACTTCGCTAGAACCGAAGAGGAAATCCAAGCCAGGAAAGGCGGAAAGTCCAAACAGGTAAGCGAACCGGCAAAGGTCGCTGTCTCTAAGAAAAGCAACCCCGCCTACGTCCAATACGAAGAAGGATCCGGAGGGGCTCATAACTATCAAGTTGAGTCATCGGGTCGCGGACGCGGAAGAGGCCGTGGGCGCGGTCGCGGAAGAGGAACTTGGAACAACACTTGGACTAGAGAGTCAAAGGACTATGACGAGAAACTATACTGTGATTTCCACAAGGCAAGTGGTCACTCCACCGCAAGGTGTCGCGAGCTAGGGCGACAACTCATAGCCAGGCTCACAGAGGGCACCTTGAAAAACAACAACAGCTTGTCAGATTTCAAGCCAGTGGAGAGAGCTCCCGCTAACGTCGAGGAACAAGCAGATACTCCCAGACGCCAACGCCGCGACAATGGCATGGAGAACGAACAGCAGCGCGAAGTTATCAACATGATAATGGGAGGTTCGCAGTACTGTGCTGATAACGAAACGGCGATCGAAGCTTACCAACGTCGCGCTGACGTCTGCGCAAACATATCAGCACCTGCAAAGCCAAGGCTTTCCAGCGACTCAATCACCTTCGACGAAAAGGACACCGAGGGCCTCGATCAACCACACAACGATCCCTTGGTCATCAACCTTACTGTCTACGACTTCAACGTCGCTCGCGTCCTCATCGATACAGGAAGCTCGGTGGATGTCATCTTCAAAAAAACACTCGAGCGAATGAAGATCGATCTGACCACGATCAAAGGAAGGCCTAAACCCATAACAGGTTTCTCTGGTGAGACAACCTTGACTATGGGAACGATTCGCCTTCCTGTCCAAGCCGGCACCGTGAAGAAGATGGTCGACTTCACCGTCTCTGATCATCCGGCAATCTACAACATGATCATGGGAACCCCGTGGCTCAACCTGATGAGAGCCGTGCCTTCGACATACCACTTATGCCTCAAATTCCCAACTCCCATCGGCATAAAAACAATATGGGGAAATCAGAGAGATTCCCGTACCTGTTTTCTGGCTGAACATAAGATGAGAAACATCGAGAAGAGGCAGGACGACCCTAAACCTCAAGAATCACGAAAAAGAGCGAGAACCAGCCCCGAGCAGGTCAAGAACTTGACTGACCTCTTATAGCAATTACAGATTGCAGAAGGTCGTGTAGAAGAAGAGCGACCCACCTGCGAACCTGTAGAATCTATATGCATTGACAAGCAACACCCCGAAAGATGTGTTGAGATCGGAGCCACGCTTGATGAAGACATTAAAAAGAAGCTCGTGGTCTTCCTCCAGAAAAACGTCAACACCTTTGCATGGGCAGCAGAAGACATGCCTGGAATAGATATCAACGTAGTCAGCCACGAACTCAACGTCGACCCGACCTTCAAGCCAATAAAACAAAAACGAAGGAAGCTCGGTCCCGATCGAGCGAAAGCAGTAAACGACGAGGTAGAAAGGCTTCTACGCGTCGGATCAATCACCGAAGTCAAATACCCCGACTGGCTCGCCAACCCAGTCGTGGTAAAAAAGAAGAACGGGAAGTGGCGTGTCTGCGTCGATTTCACAGATCTGAACAAAGCATGTCCGAAAGACAGCTTCCCTTTACCTCACATCGATCGCTTAGTGGAAGCAACAGCAGGAAATAAACTCTTGACATTCATGGACGCCTTCTCAGGCTATAATCAAATACTAATGCACCCCGAAGATAGAGAGAAGACCGCTTTCATCACCGACCGCGGAATCTACTGTTACAAGGTGATGCCCTTCGGCCTGAAAAACGCAGGGGCAACATATCAAAGGCTCGTGAACAAGATGTTCAGGGATCAGTTAGGCAAAACAATGGAGGTATACATAGACGACATGCTCGTGAAATCCCTCGAGGAAGAAGATCACATCTCTCACCTAGAAGCTTGCTTCGAACAGCTGAACCTTCACAACATGAAGCTAAACCCCACGAAGTGTAGGTTCGCGGTAACATCAGGAGAATTCTTGGGATACCTAGTCACTCGTCGTGGCATTGAAGCAAATCCGAAGCAGATCGATGCGCTCATCCAAATGGCATCCCCAAGAAACAAGCGCGAGGTGCAGAGACTAACTGGACGAGTCGCTGCGCTTAACCGTTTCATCTCGCGCTCGACTGACAAGTGCTTGCCTTTCTATGACACGCTACGAGGTAACAAGCGATTCGAATGGTCCGACAGATGCGAAGACGCCTTCAAACAGCTCAAAGAATATTTGGCGACGCCGCCTATCCTCGCCAAACCAGTCACCGGGGAACCTCTTTTCCTCTACATTGCTGTCTCAGAAACAGCAGTGAGTGCTGTGTTAGTACGCGAAGAGCGGGGCGAGCAAAAGCCCATATTCTATGTTAGCAAGACCCTCACCGACGCAGAAACAAGATATCCTCAGCTAGAGAAGCTAGCTCTTTCGATCGTGATGGCATCGCGAAAGCTAAGGCCTTACTTTCAATCTCATACCATCGTAATTCTCAGCACTTTTCCTTTACGTACGGTCTTGCATAGTCCAAGTCAGTCTGGCAGATTGGCTAAGTGGGCTATAGAACTTAGCGAATACGACATCGAATATAAAGGACGAACGTGCAACAAGTCACAAGTGTTGGCAGACTTCCTTATCGAACTCCCAGAAGACCATTCCACAAAGGAGGTTCGGCCAAGGATCTGGGAGCTACACGTCGACGGCTCATCTTCCAAAAACGGATCTGGAGTAGGGATACGCCTAGCATCACCAACAGGCGAGATCCTCGAGCAGTCTTTCCGTCTAGGCTTCAGAGCCTCCAATAACGAAGCAGAATACGAAGCCATCATCGCTGGAATGAGGCTCGCCAAAGGACTCAACATCGAGCACGTTCACGCCTTCTGCGATTCACAACTGGTCTCCAACCAGTTCAGTGGCGAGTACGCAACTAAAGACGATCGGATGGGAGCTTATCAAAAAATAGTCAAGGACCTTGCCTTGACATTCAAAGAGTTCACACTGACACGAATCCCCCGAGGAGAAAACGTTGACGCTGACGCCTTGGCAAACCTTGCCTCCGCTTCGGCTCCACCAAAAGATCCAACCTTGAAACGGGTTATCCCCGTAGAGATCATCGAATTCCCGAGCATCAAACAAGATATGGCGCTCGCTATATCAACGCGATCACAGACTGCTAAACGGACTGAAGCCACTACTGAAACAAGGGTCAACGACGTTGAAATGACGGAGGCTGAAACAAACACAGAACCTGCACCTTCGCCAACGCCAGCGTCTGGCGCCGATGCCATCAGACCCGAAGTCATCGGGCCCGATGTCCCCGATGCCATCGAACCCGAAGTCATCAGGGCCGATGTCACCGAAGCCGAGGACCCCGAAGGCCTCAGACGACTCGAAGAGTCCACCACGCAGAACTTTCCGCTTGAGCCTATAAATAAAGACATGACCGTCCCCATGGAAACAGATGAAGAACCCGAGTACGGTTGCGATAAACCCTGGATGGACCAAATCCGCGCTTACATCGTCGGTGGAAAGCTCCCTGACAGCAAGTGGGCAGCTCGCAAGGTACAGAAACAAGCCGCTCGGTACGTCCTGTTCGACGACAACATCTACAGACGGGGATTCTCTGGTCCTTTGCTCACTTGCGTAGAGGGACAAGAGGCCAGACAAGTCATGGAAGAAGTACACAGCGGATCCTGCGGCAACCACTCAGGAGGAAAAGCCTTGGCAATCAAAATTAAGCGACATGGCCACTTCTGGCCCACCATCGTGAACGATTGCATTAAGTTTTCAGCCAAATGCGAAAAATGTCAACGTCATGCTCCGAAAATTCATCAACCAACGGAGAAGCTCTCTTCTGTCACCTCTCCTTACCCATTCATGAGATGGGCAATGGACATCGTAGGACCTCTGCATGCATCAAAACAAAAGCGTTTCCTACTCGTTCTAACGGATTATTTCTCAAAGTGGGTGGAAGCTGAGGCTTACTCAAGTATCAAAGACGCCCAAGTCGAAAGTTTCGTCTGGCGAAACATCATATGTCGTCACGGAATTCCATTCGAAATTATCACCGACAACGGTTCTCAGTTCATCTCCAACAGGTTCGAGGCCTTCTGCGCAAAGTGGAAAATTCGACTCAACAAATCCACTCCTCGTCATCCCCAGGGAAATGGACAAGCAGAAGCAATGAATAAAACAATTCTCGATGGTCTTAAGAAGCGTTTGGACGCGAAGAAGGGTCGCTGGGCAGATGAGCTGGAAGGCGTTCTATGGTCCCACCGCACCACTCCCAAACGCGGAACGGGAGAAACTCCTTTTGCCCTTGTCTACGGAACTGAATGTGTCATACCCTCCGAAGTGACTTCTCCAGGACCGCGACGACGTCTCTTACCAGAAAACGAAGAACTCAACGATTCACTCCTCTTTGATGAACTGGACTTCCTTAGTGAAAGGCGCGATCAGGCACTCATCAGAATAGCCAACTATCAGAACGCAGCCGCACGCTACTACAACTCCAAAGTTCGAGAACGACGTTTCCGCGAAGGCGACTTGGTCTTGCGCGAAGTCTTCCAGAATACAGCAGAGCGCAACGCTGGCAAACTAGGAGCTCACTGGGAAGGACCTTACAAGGTCACCGCTGTAGTCCGTCCCGGCGTCTACGAGCTCGCCACCATGGCTGGCAAGCCAATACTCCATTCATGGAACGCGAAGCACTTGAAGAGGTACTATCATTAGTCCTCTTCTAAGGCTCTTGCCTTGAACTACGAGGCGACTTGATCCCTGCAAAGGGTACGTAGGCAGCTTGTCTTCGGACGAGTTCAGTTGCCCTCCCCCGTCAAAAGGGGGGGGGAGTGGGGTACGTATACTCATAATACTCCCATTTTGTACTTACTATTTGTTTCAAGTAATAGGCTTTTGACTCGAGTCTCTTGGACTCCTTTTGCGAGAACCTCATGGGTTACTCGAAGCTTTGTTTAAACAACATTATCAATTACATCCTCCAGGGATTCTTCAAAGCCTTTTCAAAAAAGCAACGTTCAATCCACTGTCGTTGCTGCTGGCCACAGCAACAATGTGCGAACCTGAACACATTGACATCCATCACCGGATCCTGAGCGCGCTATATAAGTTATGACGATCAGTTTCAGGGCTTTTGACTCTGGCTGGTTTTAACGTTCAATTCCTGGTCTTTCGACCACGAGTGTTCGTTCGAAAAACCCAACAACACTGTTGGTAAAAAGCAGCTGCCAATGGTTACTTAGGTTTATACACCGAATAATCATTCAGAAAACCCAACAAACACGTTGGTCAAGTCAAAAGGCGTGATTGCTTCTGGACAGACGTGTTCGGAAAGCACCGCCATCCTAGAAAACCCAACAACAACGTTGGTGCGAAAAGGCTAAGGCATGCTATGGTAGGTGCAACCTTCAAGCCATGATGAGGGTTTGGTCAACGGGTATCTTTACTCTCAAAAGATGTCAAAAGGTAAAGCATGAGGCACAATCGAAACGAAATCATAGACAAAGCGTTATAGAAATCAAAAACCGCTACACTACGAAATAAGCATAGTCATAGATTGGACACAAAAATTACGAGTAGTCATGGAACAAAGCTAAAAAACGAAGACAAGTAAGATCAGTCATCAGCGCCCTCGCCGCCTGTCGCCTCGACGTCGTCCTCGTCTGACAACTCAACGTCGTCGCCAACAATACCAGCAGGAGTCGTGGGGATCTCAAGAACTCTCCGGACACTAGCAAAGAGGTCTGCGAACACGTCATGGGCATCGTAGATCGGTTGACGCCGCTGACGCAGCGTCTCAACCTCCGTCGGGAGATCTGGCGGGTCTGATCCCTGAAGAAGGCCAACGAACTCCAAGTTCGCATCGATCTCAGTAAGGTTCAACATGTCATTCTGGGCCTTCCCGCCAATCTCCGCAAGAAGCCCAGCAACCTCGCTGGTCCGCTCCACAAAACTGCGAGTCGTCTCGTCTCTGGCCTCTGCAACGGCAGCGTCAATCCTAGAGCGCTGAAGGTCGCTAGCGGAGCTAAGCTCACCCCTCAGCCGAACTGTCTCACCCTCAGCCTTAGCACACCGCGACTTAAGCTTCGACAGCTTATCTTCATAATCCTTCTTGACCCTCTGCAGAGCAAGAGCATCACGCTCGAGAGCTTCATTCCGCTCCACGATCTCACTTAGCCTCGACTGCAGGGCGTCATTGGCCTCTTTGGCCGCACTAATCTCGCTATCCCTAGAGCGAACGTCTTCATCGTAGTCTCCGACCAAACGGTCAAAGAGGAGGGAAAGCTGCAAGAACACGTAATACAATGTAAGAACATATTAAGGCGTAGAAGGTACTAAAGGACGGAGTGCAGAAAGAGAGAATCAAACCTCGGAATATCTCGACTTCACTACCGAGTAAGATTCACCACGAAGCAACCCGTCGCCACCGCTCGCTGAAACCCCTCCGCCGAGAGCTGCTGTAGGGAACGCGTCCGTCTTCTGCCTCTTCGAGGGGGTCACACGGTCGACGCCTTTTCCTTTGCCACTAGAGATGCGGGCTCTCTCCGCTGACAGCCTGCGGAACTCCGCAACGTCACCCGAGGAAGGAGGAGGAAGAGCAGCCTTCGGTGCCGAAGGTCGTGAGGTTCTCGCCCGCGTCGACGGAGCAGGCGGAGTCGAGGTCGTCGTCGTCGCCACCCTCGGTGCACCGGTGCCCGAAGATCCTCTGGCCTTCGCCGCTGCCTCAAGCGCAATCTGCTCACGGAGAGATAACCTCGCCTGACCTCGCCCAAGAACCTTCCTCGGAAGGATATCAGCAGAAAGTGCTCTCTCGATCCTCTTTCGGCTGATCGACCTCCTCCAATTGCCATTCCCAGAGGAGAGTTCCTTGTGCATTGCAGCGAGAAACTCTTTCGAGACTTTAGGCATCGTCAGTTTCACTGCAAAGGATAAATTCAAACGGTTAGTAAACGACAAAGCTAACAGTAAAACAAAATCACTAAGAGTTGGTTACCTCGTCTTTCCCATCTCGTCTTGACAAGGTCGATGCAATCCGCCTCAACGGTCTTCTCGGAAATCTCAGCAAAGAAGAAGCGGTACTCGAAGTGGTCATCCTTACTTGGAAACCCAGCGATGAGCGCCATCCCCGATGAGTTGGCAACACTATACTTGAGCTCTTCGCTTAGACCACGAGTCCTAAAATCTGTCAAGTAGGATAGGTTCTCAATGCTAATATCGACACCGCACTCTCTGCTCAACACGTAAATGCCGAGAAGATGTCTAATGCCCCTGGGGTTAATCTGAGCGAGGCAGGCACCATGAACTGCTAGATAGCGCATGAGAAAGCGGGGCAGCGGAAACCAGAGCAGGCACTGATCGAAGTAGTTCTCAAACAAAGTCATGTATCCCGCAGGCGGGGCGTCAGCTCTGTCAGCAGGAGAGGGAGCAACCAGCACGATCTCTTCTGAAATCCCGCAGTGCCTTCGGAGTCGCCTCAGCGACTTCGGGTCTGAGAGAGAAGACCCGGGAGGGTCAGGGCAAACCTTCGCCTTCGTTTTCGACTTAACCTTCCTCGTTTGCCCAACCTCATGAGACACGTCCTCGTCACTAGAAGCTTTCGAGTCGGATGAGCAGGAAGAAGACGAGGCGAATGCATCACCCGGAGGAAGGTTTGGGCTCTCATCGTCAACAAACAAGGAGTCTACAAGGACCCTACCCTCAGCCCCCACGTTAACAGGGTCCTCGGGAAACCTGGGAGATGACCTCGGGTTATCGGCCCGTCGAGTCAAGGTCATCGTCTCTTCTCCACCGATGGTCATGGTCGTCAAGACTACTTCGTTGCTCGGTGTATCGGTGTGGAGAGCGTTTCCCCCGAAATCTTCAACGACATCGGCCTTGGACCTCGTCTCCTCGGTGTCATCAGACACAGACGTCGGGCCATCGGCGTCGTCGTGGGCCTTGGACATCGAGTCCTCATCGTTGGCCTTGGACATTGGGTCTTCGGCGTCGCCGAACCGAGATAATGACGTCGGCATCCCGATGTGTGGTGATGACATCGGTTCCTCACCACGGTCGGGCAATGACGTCGGCTCGTCGACCCGTGCAAACAGCAACGTTGAACCATCGGTACAACCCAAAGCCGTCGGGTCAAACACGGTGGAATCCCCACCATCGGAGCTCGGTCCGTGATTCAAGTCATGCCTCTTTGGATCCATAAACACAAGCCTACCTACATCAAACGAAATCAAAGATCAAGGGTTTTCAATTTGGACAAGAACAAACTTGTTCATCAACAAAAACTCTTCAAAGCCTTCAACGTTCAAGGATCAAAATCCAAGAGAATCCAACAAGCTACTCAATCCAAAGTTTGTTCCATCAACAAATCAAAGCTAATACACAAAAACCCAAGCAAGCAAAAGCTAGATCTATCACCATTAAAAGGGTAAGAAGCTTTGAAGAACAAGAGAGCTTTGGAGAGGATGAAGAGGAGGCTTACCTAAAGCACCAAAGAGACGACGGTCGTGACGGAGGGGTTGCCCGGGGAGAGTTTCCGACAAGGATGGTCGGAAAAGTAGGACGACGGCGGCGATGCTAAAAGAAGGAGATGAGGTGACGGTGGTTTGAGGAAAAGGAGGAAGAAGATAACAAAAAAAAACAAAAAGGGAATCTCTTCCTAAAAAAAAAAAAAAAAAAAAAAAAGCGGGTTAAGGCTTCTCTTTCCCTCAGCGGATCCCGAAAATCTTCAGAGAAATTTTCATTCTCGGAATTCATCTGTCCCGTTGCAAAAAACATCGTTGACGTCAACAAACGCAACGCGGAGTCTTAAAATCTCCGGGGAAGAAAAAAAAAAATAAAAAAAACCTTTTCTAGCAAATTTCAAACACGCACAGATGAAAGTCTTTCGATCTTCAGTAAGGTCTTATAATCTTTAAGTGCGGATATCATTGACAGCAGCAGACGCTATCAGCTCTCGCAAGCAGGGCACGAAGTCTTAAAATCTTCGAAGAACGGAAAACAACGTTTACAGTGTTATCAACACTGAAGACTCAAGACTACGACGTCATAACTTTGAACAGTTAATTTCGGCACCCAATGGTCCTTAAACTCGATACTGTTATCATTAACACTACCGAGCTGGGGGGCTAACTGTTGGGGTCGGATTTCACCCGCTGAGCCTCGAACTCCAAAGTTATGATAAGCAACGCGCATGGTCATTTCACCCACAGAAGAAGGTGAAGACCTCCTGAAAACCCCTAAGTCCTCTGAACCTTCTACCTGTTGAAGGTACCTTCGAAGTGGTTTTCGTCTCAGGAGAAGCCATGATGCAGCGTCGGAAAGGTCACAGAGCCAGCAGAAGGCGCTGCAGAGACGAAGGCTGCCTGGCACCGATGTCACTGAGCAGTGACACCGATGACAGGCAGTGGCGCCGATGTCACTGCCCAGTGATGCCGATGTCCCTAGCCTCATCGGCGTCCAGGCACTTGACATCGGCGCCTGAGCCTTTCCCATCGGCTTCGGGTCCTTCAACGCCCGTCAGAACTTCAGCAAGGGTTCCAGAAGGTTCAGCATGTCAAAGCCCAGCAACGAAGCCCACATAGGCTCGACCGACATAGGCGAAAAAAAGAAATCCCTAAGGGTTTAGGAAAAAGGCTTAGCCGACTTAGGGGGTTATATATAGGAATGCAAAAACACTTGTAAAGGGTCATTCACAATTTTTATCACACAAGCAATACAAAGCAATTACAAACCCTAATTCCTCTCTGCTCATCATTGTTCTTCATAGCTTATCTTCAGAAATCTCTGTTTCCTCTCGAAACCCTTACAAATCTAATTGTGCGAATTCCGGCATCCACAACAAGTGTGAAGTGGTCATCTACAACTAAAAAGCAAATGTAACTTCCAATACCATTTGTTGTATTTACATAAACAACCTTACAAGAGTTAAGATTAAAAAGAGTTTTGCTAAGGCAAAGTTACAAGATTATGAAATGATTTGAAACAGAGGATTCAAGATTACAACCAAAAGTTAACAAAATAAAAACAGAAACAAACATTCACTAGCAAAGAGGAATGGATCTAGACTATTAAGTGTTCTTCATCCTTTTGAATTCTCTTTTGTCTTGCGATGAACGCTTCAATCTTTGTCCTAAATTGTTCATTGCTCATTCCATCTTCTGGTTTCTTAACTCTCATCAACACTTTCTTGTCCGAATCACAAATCCTCATACACTTCTCCGACTCATACCTCATCATGATTTTCCCACTCTCCAGTGGCTCAACCGCCTCAAACGCTTTCTGCGATTGGCTTCTCCCGAAACTAACCCTTTTCACTCCATTAGCCCTCTTCGATTGTTCCGTTTTCATCTCATAAACTTCGGATCTCTTCTTCTCACTCTTGTGAATAAACTCTTGGTAAACATCGTTGCTTGAGGCTTCTGTAGTTGCCTTTGAAGGCTCGTGGCATGACTTGTTTCGTCCGGATTTCGCAAAAAGAGTAATTACTATAGCGTTTCCGATAAAGAAAACGAATCTTGGGCTAACGAGAAACACTGCTGCTTCCTTGAAAATGTTCCTAGAGAGTTTCACAGAAGGGAAAGAGAGTTTGGAGATCAAGATTAGAAGAAAAATCGCTTCGATCAGTCTAAATAAGTTCGTGAACGATCTTATAGCTTGGAAATTAAAGATTCCTCTTGGTTTCTCCATCTTAAAGTGTTGAAACTGTAATGAATTCATTGAGATGATTTATTCAATAGAACAAAACAAGAAAAAGAGGTTTCTTGAAAGGTGTTTTTTATGTGTTGGATTGATTTTAGGTCACTCGAAAGAAGTGAAATTTTGGGGAAAGAAGTGAGAAGCAGAGAGATTAGCCATCAAGAGATGAAACAGAGGAAGAAGAACAATAGTCATGTTGAACAATGAGCTATTTTTGCTGTTATGTTTCATTAAAACAGAGATGAGAAAAGCAGAGAAATTTTTGTTCTATTATGTTTTTGTTTTCATGGGGTTTGTTGTATCTTGTAGGTTTTTAGTTGGTTTCATTTCTTATTTATAGACTATGGAAGTATTAGTTTTGAGTTTATTTTATTGCATTTTATTTCCTTTATTATATAGACTATGCAGTACTGCAATACTTTTTATTTTGGAAAAGCATGGAATTTAATTGGATTATTGGTGTAGTTTTATTTTACTTAATTTGTGAACAGCATAATAGTGTTTTTAAAAACTTTATCCACAACATTATTCTCAGTGAAGTTTCAAACAAAAAAAAAACATTATTCTCAGTGCTCCCAAAAGTTGTCCTTGCTATTTGTTCATCGCCCATGAGGCCATGACCAATCACATCTTCTTCTTTGTTTTCTTCATTTATTAGATTTTCTTCAAACATACTATAATATATGTGGAAAAGTAAATTATTATAGGTTTTCTTACAATATATGCACTACTATTATTCAGAATTTGAGGTGCTACGTAGTATATGGTAGATATTGTGATGTATAGTAGCGGATTAACAAAAATAAGAACGAAAATAGAAGCTTCAAACTCTAAGATAGTGTTGTTTAGCACACACAAAAAACTCTAAGATAGTTCCTTAACCAACCCATCCATCTAAAAAAAAGCATCGATCGTATAGTCATTTTACCTTGAGTTCGTATATATGCACCTCTCAAATCTTTCTTTGCCGATGACAATGTATGGTTGGAGAGGAGCGTATAGACTTTCTATACAAAACCACAAAGATAATGCATTTCGTAAATCTGAAAAAATTGTTTGTTAATTAAAACCTAAAACGAAAACAAGACTAAGATGAGTTTTTTACGTATAATGTACAAAACCACACGTCCACATATCATACTAGAAAATTATATAGCAAATTACGTATACGTGAGACTCTAGACGCATTATCGTGACTAAGAGTATGATTATCGGTGAGTTTCATAAAGTTTTTAAGTAATTAAAAATAATAAAAAGCCTAAAAAAAAAGAAATGATACGTTTTTCAGGGGTAAAACGGTTCTACATTAAAAAAACTTAGATGCCACTGTCTTGTAAAGATTGGTTCATTATTATTTAATAATATAATATTTAAATAACTAAACTATTTTAAAACATCTAAAATATTAAAATCTAAGAAACGGAAAGAGGTCTAACCGATAATCATGCTCTAATGACTATGTCTAACTACGTACACATGCATGCAACTGTAAAATTATATCGAAATTGTTATTTTTGGGTTGATTATGAAGAGATGTTAGATCTTCGCTAATATTCTAGGTTTTCAAAGTTTAAGATCAATACTTGCTGACACAAATGACTTGGTAGTTAATTAACAAAACATTGAAACACACAAACAATATGGGAAGTTGGGAACATTAAACAAATCGGGAGTTTGCATTGTATATACTCCCTCCGTTGCATATTAGTTGTCGTTTTAGGTGATTTCACGTCAATTAAGAAAACACTTAAAAAATCTGTTTTATCCCTAATTAATATATTTTTTCATTTGATATGTGTAGTTAATAAGCTAAAAGAGTATGGATAAAATCGGAAAATCAATCATAAATTTGCATTGAAAATGTAAAACGACAACTAATTTTATACAAAATAAAAAGCGTAGAATGACAACTAATATGAAACGGAGGAAGTATGTATCTTCGATTCTGATTAGCTTCTAATTAAACCAGAAATATAACTTATGTAGTTGGGGAGGTTATTTCCGTTAACATTTACAGTTGAGAAGCTTTGTTTTCCGAATGGATAATGAATAGGCATTGTCGACAAAAAGTTTCGGTCGATTAGTCGATAAGAAAAAGAAATTAACAATGATAACCTTTTTTGTCATTTTGAAAAAGGAAAAAAAAAAAATAACGCAAGCTGAAAGGCCACATTAACCAAAAAATAAGCTGAAAGGCCATTATGAAATTTTGAGTTTTTGTAATATTAATTTTTTTATAGAATTGATAACTAAAATCTATATATAGAGTTTGAATTTAAACAAAAAAAAAACTAAAATAAAGATCATGTATATTTGAATATCTTGTTTCTGATAGAGATTTTTTTAAAACGACTGAGTCCATTACCACTTTAAAATTAAAAGAAAAAAAACCAAAAATGTTTTCTCCAAAAGAAAATAAAAACAAAACAAAATTAGAAAATTAACTTTCATATGCAAAAAACTTTCAAACTTATGCAATGCTAATAACAACAACAACAAAATCAAATAACAACAATCAGCATCATACCATATACAAAAAGTGGATAAATTTATGAAAATTTACCCATTTACTTTAGAATATACATTCCAAAAATTATATGTATTTTGTGCCAGTGTATGTGTTTATAGATTATCTTCTAGCAGAAAGTCCATTTTGGCAATATGGAACACTTAGTGAGAGTGATTTCCTTCTTCACTAAGACATGTATGCTCAACATTATACACTTTTCATCTTTCTTTTTTTGGGGTCGCTCTTTAATAATTCATGAACTTTAACTTTACTTTTCTGTAATATGAAAGACCCTACCTTATAAAAACCAAAAACAGTGCAATTAACTTCTCTTTTTTTTTAGTTTTTTACTCAACATGAAGCTTCCGTTATGGACATATGATTGATTTATAAAAGAAATTTATCAATTCGTATGGTGGCTAGCTAGTTAAGTTGATATATAAAACTCTCTAATTTCTTTAGATTATCCATTTGTTTCGTAGACTTTGTATTATCCCTCGTAAAGAAAAAAAGCTATATACGTATGGTCCTTACGTAGCTTTTATTTGATTCTCCAATATATGGTTCTAGTTGAAACACATTATCTACATACATACACTAATATTACATATTGGTGGCATAATCATTTATTTTAATCCTATTCTTTGCACTTTAGGTTTTCAGAATCCATATTAACACACAAATGATATATATAGGAACAACAAAAAATGGGTTGCATTAAATATTAGGTTTGTTCAATCCAAATAAAACTATATGAAACATATATGTGTGTACAAAACTACTTAATCCAATATCTAAATCAAAATTAAACGAAATATAAATGGTTTGTACTGATGTCTGATGCCATTCATCATATGGTTCATAAGCTATATTGCTTTTCAGAACATACTTTAAATTTCATGTCAACACATTTTTGAATCTGGTAGTAATAAAATTTCTTATACTTGAATCTTTATAATCGTTTTTCATACTGTTCTGGTAGTAATAAAATTTCAGTTCAATGTAAAAAAAAAATCGTATATGATTAAACAAAACAAAAACTAAATTGAGTTTTAATTTGATTTAAAAAAAAAACAGAGCAAGTCTAATATATATTTGAATTGCATTGTAGGTAAGTAATCTCTGAATTATTAGAAGCTGATTGGGTTAGCCAAATCAGCAATCATTTCGGTTTAAGCCCGGTCCAATGGAATTTAATATATTTTTGATAAAATAAAAATAAAATAAAAGTATTTCCTCTTCAGAGAACAAGACTCATCATCATTCTCTAGGGCTTTCAATATCCTTGTTTCAGTTCTTCATTGTAGTTAGCGCCGCTCTTCTCTTGACCAGACAAGATCCAATGGTATGTACTCTCTCACTCTCCTCACTCTCCACTTCTTCTATCTCTCTATCTCTGTTTTGTTGTCTCTGATCATCAATGGCTTCTCTGTTTGATTCTAGGCACCAAAGAAAGACAAAGTTCCTCCTCCGTCTTCTAAACCCGCTAAATCCGGTGGTGGCAAACAAAAAAAGAAGGTCCTTTCCTTAAAAATCCCATCTTTATCTCTCTCAAGTTTGATCTTGGCATGTTTTCTAACTCCAAGTTTGTGTTTTTTTGTTTGTTTGGAATTAACAGAAGTGGAGCAAAGGAAAGCAAAAGGAGAAAGTGAACAATATGGTTTTGTTTGATCAAGCAACTTACGATAAGCTTCTCTCTGAAGCTCCTAAGTTCAAACTAATCACTCCTTCTATTCTCTCTGATCGTTTAAGGGTAAAAAGTTTCTTCCTTTGTTAGTGAAAGTTGGAATCTTTTCTCTAATTTGAATGCATTGGTTACACATTTAGCTTATAAGGTTGTTAGTACTTGATAGTATTCAAGATCTTGATAGTTCTTGATACTTATAAAATGCTTCTTTAAGACTATCTAATAGTGATTGTATTACTAGTGTGAGTGATATGAATGGGGCTTGATTAGTGTAGGTGAATTCTCTGATTGTTTAATGGAAACGTGTATTTAGTCTTTGTTGCACTAAACAAATTTTCTACTGGTCTGTGACATGAGTTTGTGTGTTGGTGCAGATCAATGGATCGTTAGCTCGGAGGGCGATTAGAGAGTTGATGGCTAAGGGAACGATAAGGATGGTCTCTGCTCACTCAAGCCAGCAGATCTACACTAGAGCAACACATAGCTAGATTGACTTCGATTGTGTTCGTTGTTTGTCTCTCTATCTTTATGCAATGTTTTTATGAAGTATCGCCTTTGCTTTACTTGCATTTGCTTGGACTAATTTCTGTTTAATCCTTATGAGAATGTAGAGATGAGAATAAATTTTGTAGGGGATTCAAAGCAAGATGTTTACTTTTACGTATTACAGTAACAATGATAACCATGAGAGTTGATAGGTATTGTTCTTGCAGATACACTTCCAAGTTTATTTGAAGTAGATTCTAGTTTTGTATTGTGTTTTTGACATCAGTAAGATTCACCTTAGCTCCTTAGCGTTCCAAACGAAGAGGGACTTGTTCTTTTTCATACCATTCGGGGTTAAACTCATAGCCTTCCCCATCAACGCCATTGCTGCAATACTCGGAAACTGTTTCTCCAGCGAAGTGCCCTTTGGGTTAACTTCTTGCCTTCCTCCTCGCTCATGAGTCTTTGCAGCTTTTTTCTTACACCATCTCTGAATCCATGGGTGTAGAAGTGTAAAGTCTTCGTCTTCTCCTCCTCCCGTTTTCATGTTCTTGATCCGTGATGGGAAGGATTCTTGATTTCTTCTGGTTCCGTGTCTAAAGATTCTGTGGAAGAAGTAGTTCACCTTCTCTTGTGATGGTCCTTCTTCGAAAACCATCATGCCGTTGGTTTCATTTCCGCTGTAATCCGAGGTGGTTGTCTTCAGACGTTTAACCTGTGATCTACTGTTGGTTTCAGAGTCCAACCCTATACGCTTAGACTCTTTGAACACCTCGGTGTTGTTTTCGTTGAGAAAGTGTACTACATTCTCATCTATCGATTTTTCTCTGTCCGCGACAGTAGTCGGTTCTTTGTTCATATCCGGTATCATTTCGACCCTTTGAACATCTGATACAAGTTTAGGAAACAGATCAAGACACCCACTCATCATTTTTCCTTTTAGTTTCATGGATGCTAATGATTCCTTCCATTGTTGTTGACCATCTTCTTGTAAGTTAATCTTGGTAGAGCACTCGCCATCTCGGTTACTACGAGCTTGTAACTCGAAACCATTACCTCTCCGAGTCCAACGACTCAACCAGACAGATTCAAAACCATGAACACAATCTTCTCTCTTAATCTTGCTCAATCCAGACATTTCTATTCTGAAATAAAAAAATGCATTATTGAGCTTCATTAGTTAAACATGACCACTTGCAATTTCACTCACATTACTAAAAAAAACGAATCATTTTTGTACACATGTGAATTTATACCAAACTAAAACAAAGAGTAATCACAAAAGAAAGAAATGTTACATTGGTTAGTGGTCGATATGTAGAGAGGACCAAAATGAAACTTGAAGAAGAGGTTCGATTTTGTCTTGAAGCAAAATATTTTCTGTGTTTCAAGTTTCAAGGTAACCACAAGAGAGCTCTTAAACTACTAGTCCTTTGTTTCAAACAAAAAAATTGAAAGAAAAAATAAATATCTACATAAAGTAAAAGAAGAGGCAGAGAAATAAGCATGTCTTGTCGGAATGAACAGCATTCAGATTACTTCACACTCTTAACCTCTTATTTGGATACTCACTTGTGAATCACATTTTTAATAAAATGATTTTTATTTAACTCAAGTATTTGACGTGTTCCTTTGTGTACCATAAGCAAATTGAGGTTTGATTTCATTTCTATTGGAAGTTTCGTTCTTAGTAACAACATCTCATTAATCTTTAATCCTCAAAATTAAAGTTTTAATTAAATTCAAACCATACTTGTGGTTGTGGTGTTTCAATATCTCATATCAGTTGGGGTAAAGATAGTGTTACATAGGAGAGATAGGTTCCTCAAAAACAGAGAGATTTTTGAAAAAATGAGACAAAATGTGATCATTTTTGTAATTTGGTTTTATAATCCTAAAGAAGAGTATCAAGAAACTCGGTCACGGTCATGTATTTGACATCAGGGTAAAGCTCAGTACCATTGACTCCACTCGAAGACTCGATGTCAAAGTATGTGTGATCTCCTTTGATAAATACAGAGTATATGAAGACCATTTCCATGTTATCCGGATACGGAGTTTCTGCATCGTAGCAAAACAGAAAACCAAAGTTAAACAAATTAGCGAAATTGAAGGTAGATTTAGATGTGATGATGATGGACCTTTGATCTTCTTGAGAAGTTGATTTTCGCTAACATAAGTTTTCTCAAGCTTCTTCTTAATCTTGCCTTCCCAAAGCTCAACAAGATCATTCAGCGAGCATACGTTTCCATGCGGTCTAAGGTACAAGGTTTTATTAAGCGTTCGAGGATCATCTATCGTCTTGATAGTAAATGCCGCAGCATCAGCGTCATTCACGAAAACAGCTAACCAAAACACACAACAAGAAACACTCAATTACACTTACAGAGGCCACAAGATTGCATATTTGGAGATACTAGTAAGTTCGTTAAGATCAAAACCTTTAACATTTCCATCTCCAAAAACCGTGACTTTATCGACTGGAGGCGAATGTAGCCCCGGTTGTACAAGCGAAGGAAGTAGAATCCTCATATACAATCCACAAGAAATGTATGTATATGGAATCCCTTCAGATTCAATCATACGCCTAAGCTCGGATTTCTTCGAATAGAACCCGTAATCAAGATCCGAAACTTGTGTTTTATCCGGATCTGCTCCATATTCACCAGGAATAAACCTCTACAAAATCAACCAACAATGTTCTACTCTAGCTTAAAAATCAATACATTGCTCATACAAGATCAAACAATTATGTAATAACAAACTTATGATTAAGATTTTGTAAGAGAGACCTTAATGGAACCAACTTGTTTGATGACTTTGATGAGTAGTTTCTGATCAAGAACATGTTTTGATGGAATTGCAGTGATTACTACATCAACTTTCTTAACTGCTTCTATTAAGCTTCTTTCATCATCCAAAGAACCCTAAAAACCAAACCAAATCAAACCAAGAATATATAAAAAATAAATCAAAACTTTTCAGATTTGCACAAGAGACAAGTCAAATTCAGAAGAACCCTAATGCAGATTTGTTAAAAAGAGAGTTACTTTGAGGAGAGTAACGCCGGAGTCGGAGAGAGATTTGAGTTTAACGGAGTTGGAAAGATCGGAGAAAGTTGAGTTTCTGATGAGTGCGGAAGTTTGGTGACCCGATTGGATGCTGAAACGGGTCAAATAGTTCCCTAGTCTTCCAGTTGCACCGATTATCAAAACTCTACTCTTCTTCTCCATTTTCAAGTTCTTGTACAATGTTGTTGTAGAGAAGATAAGGAGCGTGATTTAACAAAATCAGATCCTTTAAAGACATGTTCGGAATTGTTTAGATCCGACAACATTTGTAGTTTTGTACTAAGAATTTAATATTTTCTGAGTACATTAGTAAGAGTATCGGTCTACTAATTTGTTTACTAATCTTTGAAGTAGAATGTCATTACTCATTACCAAAAAAATCTTTGATGTAGAATGTGTCAAATTCTGGTATTCAATAGTATTGCAAAGGTAAAATCACATACATGTCTATTGAAACATTGAAACATAGTCCCAAAAATTACCGTTGTAGCTTTCTTTTTTACATATATTTTCTTGCATCTTTAGTACTATACACATATTTATACACTATGATACTAATATAATGAGCAAATAATCTAAACCGTTTCAATGAATTAATTTTAGTAACAACAGCTACGAGTTGCTCTCTCTTCCAATGGTTCCAATGGATATAAGATGACTTTGATCTTCCAACTTGAAAAATTAGTTGTTTGTGTCCCAAGAATCTGCAGAATTAACTTATATCTGTAAATTCTGTATGTGTTTGAACTTGTCCCAAAGAGTCTAAAACATTAACCAAAAATATATGGCAAATGGTTACGTTGAATGATACCTGAAAATGGTCAAGAATTAGGGGACATTGTTAAGTTGTGGATTGTTGTAAATCAAACTCCTAAATTGCTATAAAGATTCTGCACATCAGAGTCCCACATTGAAGGAGCTAGACCATTATTCTGTAACACAATCAAACATATATAAACAAAAAGATTATTAAACTAAAGTTAATATTAAATGAAATATCATATTGAAAAGGGCTAAAAGTGACCTACGTTGAAGCATGAAATAGGATCAGAATTGGTAACCATTTGCTGCATTGGATTGAAATGAAGATAACCGGAATTAACCATCTCATTAGATGGCATCACAATGTTTGGTAAATTCGTCACTGGAGTTGGAACAACCTGGTTTCAATTCACATGAAATTTCTTTAGCTCATCCAAATTAACCTTTGAAGTAAATTCTACATACACAAACGAATCAATGACTAACCTCTTTCGCGAAAATGTCATCCATATCGAAATCCGGCCTTGGACTCACAACCGCGAGTTTCATCGATAAGAACTGTTTCAAATAACATCAAACATTAGAACGTAACAAATTAAGAAAGTTCTACAAAATGATTAAGAAATGTTGTATAAACCTCGACTTGTCTCTGAAGTGACTGAACATAGTTAATGATTTCATCAAGCATCCCTGCTTTTCCTGTAATCTTAGAGCAACCAGGAACTAAATCTTGAAGATACTTCATTCTCTCACTAATCTTTTCTCTTCTAACCTTCACACAATTAAAATAATTAATCATTAATTAGTCTCAATGATTAAACATAAACTCTTAAGTGGGTTTAGTTAATGAGTCTCTTTCTCTCTTACTCGTTCTGCTAAGCTGTGACTATCAGTAGCTTGGCCTCGTCGTGCACGAACATGAATATAATCTGTTTTCTGTAACTCCTTAGTCACTTTTGATGAATCATTAGAGCAAAGGTTTTGTTCTTTCTTCGATTTATTTTTCATCTTCATAGTACTCTCATTGTTTTGTTCTGTTATCTTCGAGTTCTCTTCTTCTTCTACTTCTATGTTCATCATCTTCTTCTTCTTCTCATCAAGAACCTAAAACACACATAGAAACAGAACAAGTCAATCTCAAAGCAAGATTTGTTTTTTCTTCACTTTGTAACATCAAGAACATAGTACGAACCTTAGTCTCTGTGAGGAAGCTATCAAACTTCCTTTTCTTGATATTTTCAGGCGAAATCGAGAGTCTTGCATCACTCTCCACCGTCGTGTCACCGTAAGGCAGATCTAAACCGGGGTTAAACATTGAAGAATCGGAGAAGAAACCGGCGAGAGTAGAATCTAAACCGGGATGGTGGTAATTGAGGTGTAATCTTTGGCGTTCTAAGACAGACATGTCTGTGTAGTTGAGCATAAACTCAGGTTCTGTAACTCCATTCATCATCTTCTTGTTCTTGTTTTGATTCAAGAAAATAACTTGTAGTGTGTGAGAGAGAGAGAGAGGAAACAGAGTAAAGGTGAGGTTAGAAGAGGAAGGTATATTTATAACCAAAAAACATCTGTTCTTGTACTTAGTCTAAATTCATCGCATCAAAATAAAATAAAAGTAGGGCCATGTACAAATCTGGAAGTTTTAAGAGTATGTTTGTAGATTTGGGATTTGCTAAGAAAATAATTGATACAAAGGCTTGTAAAGACAAAAAAAGTTTATACTTTATCCCAAAAAAAAAGGTTACTAGTTTTATAAGTGTTGCTCAAATGTAACTTAAGAAATTCATGCGGCGGTATTGTATATCTGGAAAAAATAAAAAGTTATTCAATTACATATTCTAGTTGTTATTGGTTTCTATAGAACTTGCATCACAATATATGGTTATACTAATTATTTTTCCATCTTATTTCCGAATTTTTGTAACCACATAAGTCACCTTTTAGTATAATGACCCCGTCCATCTTCAATCATCAAGATGTCATCGATACAGTTTTCTATGACGCATTTTAGAACAATGCCTTGTCTATATTCTTTATTTTTCAAAACTAAAAATATCTCTAAGTCTATTATTCTATTTTTTATTCTAAAATGGACTATGAAGTAGGTTTTATTTCAACTCCATTCTAAAAGTAAAGTAATCTTATTTTGTACGCATTTTAAAATTGAATTTAAAATAGGAATGCAAAATAAATCTATTCCAAAACAAAGTTTGAAGTAAACATTGAGTGGGTATTTTTTTTAAAAAAATCAGTGGGTTGAAGATACTTTAAATACAAAATGATTATCCATTTAATCATACTATATTTCACATCAAAAGGATAACCAAAAGCAAAACAATATTATTTAAATACCTCCGGATTTTTGGCTACGAAACTGATCAGATGAATTTATTACACAAGAGGTTTTATGAATCTTGATAATCAGACCGATCCTGCGTCTGATCGCCATGCTCTCCATTGGCTTACTCTAGTATGATTGGCTAATACTGAGACGGCACAAGAGAGACTGCCACGTGATTGCCATGCTCTTTGCATACAAAAGCCCATCACACAAATCACTTACAAGTTAAGTTAGTTTTATATCACTTTCACCGAAAATCGGTGAGGGAAATATTTCAAAATGAAAAGGACCTCTCAAACAATAAGCATAGCATTGTTTAGATTCTCAAATATTTTCATTTATCCGACTGTTGATTTAAGTTATTGAATAGGCCTTTGTGTGATTGATATAGGATATAAATCTCCATTAGACTAAGAATAAAGATTGTTTACAGCTGTTTTTATATATAAAGCTTTTTTTACAACTGTTTATTAATCTTTTTGAGAAGAAATATGGAGTTAGTAGATAAGGGGGAGGGTATAAAGTTGTATAACATAAAGAAATGGTCTTTGCTTTTTGATGTGATGAATTTAGACCAAGTCCATAGAAGATGAAGGCTATTTCCCTATCATACTATACATGCATTATGCATACATTATAAAAGTAATGTCACACACCTAATTTGTGGGTTCCCCATCCTTTATATATATAAAGTTTCTGGTGTGTTGAATTGGAGATAAATATATTCATTGCATACATATAGCCAATTTCTTTAAATATAGTACTGGATAAATTGGTCGTTGTACGTATATGTATATGTATATGTATATGTATATGTATATGTGTGTATATATGTCACATGTGGAAGTGTTCGTTACATAGTAATAGTATGACATATGTATGTATATGGGGGAGTTCCAAGAAATCATCAATGTAGAGAATTATATATGGAACAATAATGAGGGAGATCCAATGGGCGTGACTCATGATGAGATCCTAATTCCGACATCTCGTATTTGATATGGCATGCATATATATATATATATATATATATATATTAAATCTTAGTATTTTCTTGATATATGTGCATGGGGTATTAGACGTATCAAAATCCAGACCTATAGGTGTTTCATTTGAAATTAACATGCATCAAAAGTTTAACTAAAACATTGTATTTTATGGGTAAAATAATCGTTGTGTATTGAAAAAATCGAGCAAATCTATAGAGTTTCATTTGAAATTGAATACACAAATGTGGGATTTGTTGTGTATACGAGTATTATTAGTATATATGCATGTGCATGCAAGTCATAAATAAGATAAGATGAGTTTGTGATGATGTAGGTTCCTCGGGGACTGCTCCAATTCCCTGACATTTTAATTATTTCTCATTATTCAACTATCAATTGAATGCTATGGGCTTCCCTACTTTTATGCCTAAGAAAGCATACAAAAATCTAAAATCTAATTACAAGAATTTGGCAACATAGTTACAATTTTTTTTGGTAGCTATTCTCATGTATTCGTAGCAAATTAATGGTTTGCTACAATTTGTTACAAATTTTTACTTCTAGCAATGTGGGCGTCGCTATATGAAGTTTGTAGCAAATTGTAACAATTTTGCTACAAATGGTTACAATATTACATTGTTGCTATCATTTGCTACAAATCTTAGTTACAAATAATTTGTACTAATTTGATACAAATACCCACTAACTGTAACAGACACTTTGTTGACAACTAACACAAATGGCTACAAAAGCTTGAACCTAATATGCTACAATTTGCTACTAAACCAATGTAATTAGTCAAAAAAAAATTGAATAAGAATATTATTATGTAATTATTATTCATATTTACAAACTATAAATCAATAATAAAAACAGACATGAAAAATTGAAAATGAATCAAACTCTAACTGTTAAAGCATCTGTCTTATCTTCTTTTACCCCATTGTATTTTACATTTGTAAGAAGTAAAAACCATTGAATATAACAAGAACAAAATCATTACCAAGAAGATGAATATAGTTATGAATTATGAACTAGCAATGGACTTACGCAGACTTCTAGGTAGTTTTCATGGGAACCAAAGATCTCTAAGTCCCACTCGTGAAAACCTCTTAGCTAGTCTTTCTTCATGGCCTCAAAAACCCTTTTATGAGTTTCACGTCCGCTCAAGTCACTGATGAAAAAGGTAAATTCAGCTTCAGTAAATTCAAACAAGGAAAAGAGTAATAAACATTTCAGTTCAGACTTGACAAAATGATCTCACATTCTTACCAGCAGAGTTGGTGTACTATCATAACTGCTAACTCTTTAGGAAGAGCAATGTCAACTGTACTTGGGATTTCTCCATTCAAGTAGTTCGAACTAAGAAGCCTACAAAGAGAGAATACAGTATCAACATTAGCAGACACCAATACTAAATATGAACATTTTCAGAGAATGAGATAAGTGGACAAAGATTCTTACACTCTTTGAATGTTTGGCAGATTCTCTAGCCTTGGAGATAACTTCCATGAAATTTGATTGTGTTCCACGACATTAGAAACCAAATGTTCTAGAAATAAAAATATGAATCAGCTAATTACCAAAGCATGAATCAGTTAATTACCAAATCTCACTATTCAAATAATAATTGATCAAAGAAGTATACTCACAAGTTCATAAGGTAGGCATCGTTCCTAGATATTCTCCACGGATGTTAGAAATTAAGAAATAGGTTCTCGTTCCCGTACCAAATTCAGCTCCATCTCCAAAGGAATGGAAACCCTAAAACATAGGAAACACAAATCTCACTATTCAAAATCCAATTCACTTTATACGAGGTAAACAAAAGCACAATCAACCCTAAAATCGAACAGATCTACAAGATTCACTTACCTTTAAGACAGTTACATCTCTCAGCCTCCTTACGCACAACAACGAGAACATAATCGATTCACTAATCTCTATTCGATTGATAATTGATGAAATTAGAGATTCTCTTTCGAAATCCGCTAATCGTTGGGCTATTTTCTTCGGAATAAAACGGAAATTAGAACGAGATGGTGAGAGGGAGAGTGAAAGAAGAGAGAAAGAGATAGCAAAAGGAGAGGAACAATGAAAAATTGGAGTCAAAATGATGATTGAAGGAGACGAAAGGGGGTAAGAGAGAAGAAGCGGGGGCTAATTTGAGATGAAGGAAGGAAGAGATCTAGGGTTGAATGTGGAGAGAACAAGAGACGAAGCTGAGACTTGTTTTTATTCTGGCTAAGTGTTAAGTTATCACATATATCTTGAAAACAACTTGTAACAAACTTTGTCACGATAATTTTGTAACTAATTGCAGCAATTTTAGCTACAATTGTAGTTTGTTATTAGTTTGTCACAAATTAACTACTAATATTGACGAAATTGTTACGAACTGAAGATTTAATATATTTGGTAGCAATTTGTATTAAATTGTAGCTAAAATTTGCTACAAATTAAGTTCGTAACCAAAATTGTGGCTATATCAATTAATTCTTGTAGTTATAAGAAGATCAAAATCATACAAAAATCTAAATTATGCTTTCTTATATGTAAAATAACACTATAGAATTATATGTTGTATATCCTAAAAAAGTGCTATGGGATGAATCTTTTGCAACTATATTTTAGTATTTTATTAATATAGAACATATGTATCCTAACATCACTGTAACCATATATGGTTTTTGTATAGTTGGAACAAGTCCAACCAGTGTTATTCATCATTCATAAATTTAGTCGATGGGATGTGGAATGAAAAAAAAAATAGAAGAAACTTGTTGCAGTCTAACCAACAAACATCTTTTTATGAAAAATAAATTTGATCTGCACTGAATTGTTATCCATTTCAGAAATAAAATGGTCTAGCCTGCAAATGGATTAGTTTGTCCCATTTGCCACAACCATCCAAACCCATATGTATACTAAGTCGCACAAACTATCAAACATCTCAAACTTAAGAGGCTAAAGAGTACTAATGTGTTCTTATGTGAATAGTAATGTGATCAAGTTAACAATCGGACCATCTCTCTTTGTTACCTCGTTTTCAATTTTGCAATTCTCTCTGTTTTTATCTCACAAACACATGTTTTGGTCATCGGTCTCTAAAACCATTCTTGGTAATTTACGTTTATATACAAATTATATACATACAGTTACTTAATTGAGTAACAAAGCTTTCAACTGATATAAGAGTTAGTCTTTTGTTACATGTAGGACTAACCAAATTTTTCGACCAATCTATATCGGTTTTAATGAAATCAGAGATCAACCTTAACCGGATATCTATGAATGCAATGTTCCCAAGGACTATTAACCGAGGGCTCGACATCGCAAAGAGCCACCCAAACCGCGCTATTACACTTAAACCCGCTTCCAAACGCAATCTGCCAAACTCTATTCCCTTTCCTCATTCTTCCTTTAGCTTCCGTGTAAGCCAATTCATACCATATCGAACTCGAGGAAGTGTTTCCAAATCGGTGTAGTGTCATTCTAGACGCTTCCACATGTTTTGGCAAAAGCTTTAAACTCTTCTCTAGCTCATCGATCACGGCTCTACCTCCCGCGTGAATACAGAAATGATCAAATGCAAGCTTGAAATCCGGTAGGTAAGGCTTCTTGTTCTTGGCTTTGAACAATCTTTTAGCAACAAAAGTCGCAAAAAACAGAATCTGTTCGCTCATTGGAAGAACTAGAGGACCTAAAGTGGTGATATTAGTCTTTAAAGCTTCTCCAGCTATAGCCATTAGATCTTTAGACAAAGAAACTCCGGTTTTCAAAGCCTCATCTTGTTCTTGATACACACAATTGAATGCTTTCTCATCAGATCCTTTATGAGTCCTAACCGTATGAACAAGTTTATACTTTGATCTTTTACGATCATTAGGCATATTCGAGAGCAGAATCGCGGATCCACCAACTCTAAACAAGCAATTAGGGATCAACATTGCTTTCTTGTTACCAAAATACCAATTCTGTGTAATGTTTTCTGTACTAACCACAAGAGCAAAAGTGTTTCTATGAATTTGTAACATATCGTTTGCAAGATCAATGGCGATAACACCAGCACTACATCCCATACCTCCAAGATTAAAGCTCTTGATGTTTCCTCTAAGCTTATACTTGTTAACAATCATAGCGGATAAAGAAGGCGTAGGGTTAAACAAACTACAATTCACTACCAAAACACCAATCTCCCTAACGTTGATTTTCGTATTCTCAAAGAGATTGTCAAGTGCACCGAAGATTACCTGCAAGACCGGTCCAAAACATAAGCAAGTGAAGCGACAGTTTAGGATCTCACATAAATGATTTTAAAAATATATTTGCGCGGGACATCCATAAACATTGGACCGGTTCTGATTACCTGTTCCGCTTCTTCACGCGCCGCGGCCATTGTTGTGATCGGTGGGACACAATGAAGAGATTCCGGGAGGTAAGTCTCTTCTCCAAGACCGGATCGCTCCATGATCTTCCTCTGAAACGCAAGCGACGATTCGTTGAAATTTTCGATAAGTTTAGACCGATGCATGAATTTCTTGTAACTAACTTTGAGACTCGAAGGCGGTAGGTAACAAGAGTAGTCAAGAAGGTAAACTGATCTAGGTTTCGACATGAAGAAGACAACGAATCCGAAAATCGCTACCGTGATAAGGAAGATAAATCCGACAAGATTGTTCTGGTTTAGACTTAACAGAGAAACATTTGTGAACAAAACCGCTACTAAAGGGACTAATAAAAGCTTCAAAAGGTGAGAAATTAGGTAGTGATAACCAAGTTTGATGTAATTCCGGGTCCGGGTCTGTAACGGATCCTCCATTGGAGATTACGAAATCAAGAACGAATAATATCTGAAATTTATTGCTGATTTTTGGTTAGGACTTGAGTTTGTTTATATACAACAACATTGTGAGAGATGAGAAGAAATCGTAAGAGTTTGTGATTATTGTTCATCATTTTTCTTCTCTCATGAGTTGGGTGGAGTTTGATATAACTGAAAAACAGAGAGAAGTCGCCATTGGTGAAAACGTATGGAGGAAATATGAAAGCATTTGTTTTCAAGGTTTTTAACATTGAGGAAAAAGAGAGTTAGATTCGAATCAATTTCAACATTTTCAAATTTAAACCTATCTATATGCTGCATACTTTTGGAAAAGGGACGTATATGTGAGCTTGGGCTAGGCCCAGTTGCTTCTCAATCTAGATGACTTTTTTTTTTTTTTGTCAAACCACTAAAAATTCCAAGGGTAATTTTCAAAAAATCACTTTTTTAAGGTTTTTTCCAAAAATACCACATTTTTTTCAAAGTTCCAAAAATATCACTTTTTTAAAATTTATTTTTAACATCAAAACTAAACCCTAAACCCCAAACCCTACCTCCTAAAATTATACCCTAATTTTGGATAGTTAACCCAAACCCAAAAAAATTAAATTCTAAACTTTTAAAATCAACTTTTTAAAAAGTGGTATTTTTGGAATTTAAAAAAAAATGTGATATTTTTGGCAAAAATTTTTTAAGGTGGTATTTTTGGAAAAAAACTTCAAAACGTGGTATTTTAAGGAATTTTTCAAATTTTAATTAAACGAGAAAAGAAGTTGGACCGGATATAACCGTAACCGAGTACAAGATTGATTTTGCGAGTTTGTCCGCATCAAAGTTTTTGGATCTAGAGATGAAGGAGAAAGCAACAATTTGTAGATCGGAAGCAACATAGATATCCTGGAGAATTTTGTAACAATCAGATCGATTGTTGCTCAATCTAGATGACTAAGTCTTTTCTTCTCTTATAGTTCCTTTGCTTCACTATGTTTTAAAGATTTTGTTGTGTTTTAAAATATAAAATGTCTTATATATTCCATGGAGTTTTTTGTATTGAGTATTATGTAACCAATAGTATCATGCATTATTTTTGACTAAATTGAATACCATTAGCCTAGAAGAGATCAAAGGAGAGGCCAAAAACAGTTTTATTGTACAAAATCGGTCCATTACAACTCAATTTAAATTTGACTATTTTTCTCTTTTGAAACAATCTTTTTCTCGAGACACTTAAAAAAAATGGAGTATTATAATCATATGTATAAAAGTTAATTCTACTCTCCATCATCTAAGGTATCCACGTCGGCAAAACTTTTTTTTTTACAACACATTTTATTTTAAGTTTCATTCGGTTCATGTTTATATATATTATGTAAGAACCCGCGCATACGCGCATATCTTTTTCATATGGTACAACCTCCTTGTCCTCCTCTGTTTCGGAGTCCTCCTCCGAATCAGTCCCCTCGGACCCAGAATCTGAATCCGACTCAGAAACGGCATGATTCACCGGAGTCGATGTATCTTCACCCCTCGGCCGTTTTAAGCCCGGTTGAACCGCCAATGGAGCTGAAGCAGCAGTGTCAGAAACCTTCTTGTTCATGGGTTTTGCAGGTTCCTCCTCCGACTCAAAGACGGCAGTTTTCACCGGAAGTTTCCAGACGTGACATTAACAGTAGCCTTTGGTACGTCTTCCTCAGACCTAGACTCACAACCCGAATCATCTTCTTCCTTTCCTCCAGACGAGTTCTCAACCTCCTCGTCGTTGCTTGATGTTTGCATTTGTGGATCTTCCAAAGGTTTGGTGATCTTCTTCTTAGCCATTGGAAATGTGATTGTTGAATTTACAGAGAAACAGAGTCGCAGTAGTGGAAGTTTAGGGTAGCGAACGAGAAAGTGAAGATGGACGCTTCGTAATAGGGTTTTATATTATCAAACGAATTTGAGAAAGCCAAACGTCAAGTAACTTTTGAAATATAAAATAAATTGAGATGAGAGAGAGGAAAATAATCGATTTGTATTCCCTATGCTGACACATTTACTTTTTTTATTATGGTGGTTATATTTTATTTTTGAATTTGTGTTGATTGTACAACGGTTTAAAAATAGCCAAACGTCAACCAATAGACTATTCTGATGTAAAGTGTATTTTTGGAGAAATTATTTGATTCACAATTTCATTTTCCTCAGTTTGAGAGTAAAAAAAAAAAAAAAAAAAATCCAAAAGTAGAAAAATTCAAAAATCAAATTCAAAGTTCCGTAACAATTTCAGAACAATGTATGAAAGAATACGCAAGCTGGAAATCTGCATTTGTCTTGTTTTAGTTTGTTGAATTGAGGTATTTGTATGTGTATGTTCAATTCGAGTACTCGACATTTGTGGATGCTTTGGTCCTTAGATTTTTGTTTTGTATGAACTTTTGTTTTGTCATAGGCTAACATATGAGAATCTAATGATGTTCAAGAATGAATAGTATCACAAACCGGGGAAGGTAATGTAGAAAGAGGTAGTGGATCCGAGTCAATAAACTAAAATCTTAAAATTAGGACCCTGTTGGGGACCTAAGATATTAACCTTTTAAAAACTATGAGCACAACTTGGTTAGAATGTCTCCGTTTAGATTCGTATGATCCTATCTGTTAAATAATTCATACTAAAACTTCGCATCTATTATAATCTTATAAATTATATTAGGTGAGTACCCGCGCGTATTGTCGTAAATGTATTTTGCTTTTGATTTGTATCTTTTTGTAAATGAGCTCGTGCATATGCTAGAGAACATGTGACGATCATTCTACGGTTTTTTAATGAGGTGTTGTTTGGAGATCATTCAAATTTGTTTGATTGTTAGTTTTACTAATTCCACTTTAATATAACTATAAATTTCTCTTAGTAAAGTTATTTATATTTGGTATGGTTGTAGTTAATTCTAATTTGTGTAATTGTTTGTTCATAAAATCCGTAGAACAAAAAGTTTACTGATTCTTGACAATGTAGTTTTAGTTTTTAAGTTAGTGTTATACAAATTATTCGGCTCGTTTTATATATTCATTAGTTTGGAGAGAACAAGTGGGAATTAATAACTTTCATAAAAAAAGTGGGAAAGTTCGTTAGTGCTAAAAGTGTTTAATGTTACTTATAACTACAAAAACTTTTAACTGAATTCAAAAAACGAAAATCTGTTAATAAATTACTGAAAATAGTATATTAAAAACTATTTGAGTATCTTTTTATGGTAAATCCAAAATCAAAATAATAAGAGATATTTCATTTGGCAATGATAAAAGCGTTTTAAACTTATAGTAACTATAAATGCTTACATATTTCGTTTTAAAATTGGAATATGTCAAATGAATATATATAAAAAAAAAGATAAAAAAATATACATAAACGACATCATAGAATTAAAGAAAAAGAACTAATTATTTGAATTTCAAACGTTTGTTTAGAAGATGTTGATCTAAAGACAAAGAAGTTATATTATTAAAAATGTTATATTTGAATTTCATGAAATTATATAAAAGAACTAAAAGGATTATAATATGGTCATATTCATGAATTATACAATAAAATACAAAGAGGATGATATATGATCTTCATGTAAAAATGTATGACCATGATCTAATACAAATACATATTCGATAATTCAACATTTGAATCAAATTTTCTAACCCAAAACATTTAGGAAAACATACCTTTTAAAGTGTTTAAGAAAACGTTAAAAATATAAGATTATGTATAAATTAACATACTATAATTATTTTAGTGTATTATAAAAAATAACAAAACGTAAACATATTGATGTACGCGTTGCGAAACTATGGTTAGAATATGTTTGGAGATTAGATGAAACTATTACATAATAACAAACAAAATACTAAGTTTTAATATATATATATGAATTTGTCATTGTATGTAATTATATTTTGTGAAATTTATGTAGTTAGTTATGTAAAGATCAGGCTTAAATTTTACACATCTAGGTTTAGGTAGTTGGATTTTTTATTTGAGAATAGTCAAATACTTAAGAAAGTTTCAGTTTTATAAAAGATCGTTTTTTATATATAAAAAAAGAGATAATTACTCAAAAGACCTTTTTAGATATATGGTTTACTCAAAAGACCTTTATTTGTTTGAGCTCTAATTTTTTTTTCTAAAAAAGGTTACAAAGACCTTTAAAAAATGGCAAAACCGTTTATTAACGGTTTTGCCACTAAAAAAAAAAAATGAACATATTAAAAAAAAGAAAAAAAAACGTAAACCCAAAAAACGTTCTTCTTCTTCAACTTCTGCGTAACCGGCAACGATTTTGGCGATTGTTCAAGCGACGTTGATTTGACGGTAAGTTTCGATTTCTTTAATGAGTTTTCGTCTTCTCTATCCATGAGGAGCATTCGGTAAGGAGTTTTTACGGAAATTGAAGTAAATTTTGCGTCCGTCGGTTTTAGGTTTTCGAAATTCCGGCGAAGCAAAGTTCCGTCAAGCGGTGGGTTATCGATTTTGTGCATTGAAAAGAGGTATTCAGTTTATTTAACCGTTTTTGGTTTGGTTTGTGGAAGTCTTGTATGAATGACGAAAACCCTAATCTGAAATCTGTATATTTATTTCAGTTTCGGTTGTGAAAACCCAGATTCCGGCGTCGATATTCGCAGATAAAAGTAAGAGAAAAGATTGGTATCGTAGATTTGTTAATCTCTGTGGTGGTAGATTTATTTTAAGTAGCGGTAGATTTATTGTATGTGATGGTAGACTTATATTTTATGTGATGGAAGACTTATGTTTTGTTTAATGGGACTTATTTTCTGTTTGATGGTAGACTTATTTTCATTTGATGGTAGACTTATGTTTGTTTGATGGTAGACTTATTTTCGTTTGATGGTAGACTTCTTTTCGTTTCATGGTAGACTTATGTTTGTTTGATGGTAGACTTATTTTCTGTTTGATGGTAGACTTATTGTTGTTCGATGGTAGATTTATTTGGTAGACTTATTTTCATTTGATGGTAGACTTATTTTTGTTTGATGGTAGACTTATTTTCGTTTGATGGTAGACTTATTTCCATTTGATGGTAGACTTATTTTATGACATGGTAGATTTATTTTATGTAATGGTAGATTTATTTTATTTTATGTTGAATAATTAATTTACTTTTCATTTGATGGTAGATTTATTTTGTTGTGATGGAGACTTATAATTACTGATTTGTGCAGATATGACTTCCTCGATTGTTCGAAAGATATATCCACCGAGAAGGTTTCCGGCTGGATTGGCACCATCGGGCCAAAGAAGCATGCATCACAATTGCATGTTGAACGACTTTGAGAAAATGGGGGAAGCGGTTGGTGAAGACGTGTACAATGATATAATGAATAATTCCTCAGTTGGAATTATTCTGAAGCTTGCTGCACGGAAATTCAATTTCTCAGGTGCGACGGTGACTCATTTCCTGGCTAACCAATTGAAAACTGAAAGGTTCTATGAGATGTGGTCCTTGTTTGGTGGTCGGTCAGTTAGATTTTCGTTGAATGAGTTTGAAGAGGTAACCCAGATGAACTGTGGTGAGGTTGATGCAAATGATGGTTGGGACATTGACCACACAAAGTTTTGGGAAGAAATTGGTGTCCCAGTTGGGGAGGGACCAAAGTGGTCTGAGCTGTTGGTCCTGTTTGAAAAAATCAGGACGTGGAGTGAGGAGAAGAAGAGAATGATAGCGCTGTTGTTTATTTTGCATGTTGGAGTGTATGGTTACGCTCGTGATAGTAGAATCCCTTTGAAAGCTGCAAAAAGGGTGATGGATCCCGAGGCTTTCGAGAGGTATCCATGGGGACGAGTGTCCTTTCAATGTCTGATTTCGTCCATGCAAGTGACGGACATGAAAAAGATCACACTCCATGGGTGTGTTCATGCGTTGCTTGTTTGGATTTACGAGGCAGTTCCCATTTTAGGGGAAAGATTTGGGAAGAGAAGAGAAGGAGGTGTTCCTATGCTACGTTGGGGTGGAAGCCGAGGAAGGTACAACCTGGAACAGGTGATGGAGGAGGATAAGAAATCCTCCAACAACAACAAGGTAATATTCATTTGATGGTATACTTATTTTTGTTTGATGGCAGAGTTATTTTCACTTGATGGTAGACTTAGTTTGTTTGATGGTAGACGTTTTAGGTCTTTGATGGTAGACTTTTTAGCACTTTGATGGTAGACTTTTTAGCACTTTGATGGTAGACGTAGACTTATTTGTCTGTTTGATGGTAGACTTATTTGTCTGTTTGATGGTAGACTTTTTAGCACTTTGATGGTACACTTATTTGTCTGTTTGATGGTAGACTTTTTAGGTCTTTGATGGTAGACTTTTTAGCACTTTGATGGTAGACTTAGTTTGTTTGATGGTAGACGTTTTAGGTCTTTGATGGTAGACTTTTTAGCACTTTGCTGGTAGACTTTTTAGCACTTTGATGGTAGACTTATTTGTCTGTTTGATGGTAGACTTATTTGTCTGTTTGATGGTAGACTTTTTAGCACTTTGATGGTACACTTATTTGTCTGTTTGATGGTAGACTTTTTAGGTCTTTGATGGTAGACTTTTTAGCACTTTGATGGTAGACTTATTTGTCTGTTTGATGGTAGACTTTTTAGGTCTTTGATGGTAGACTTTTCAGCACTTTGATGGTAGACTTTTTAGGTCTTTGATGGTAGACTTTTTAGCACTTTGATGGTAGACTTATGTGTCTGTTTGATGGTAGACCTTTTAGCACTTTGATGGTAGACTTATTTTCATTTAATGGTAGACTTTTATTAATAATGTCATTCTTTTTTTTTGCAATAATGTTCTTTATAGGTTCGTATCAGACACTTAGTGGTGAAGCCTCTGGAATTCATTTACCCTACATGGATTGATAAAGAAGATTTCAAACTTAATAACATGATCCGCGACATTCTTGGTGGATGCATGGATGAAGATTTTTGGGAGTTAGATGCTCCGGTTGCTAAGAAAAAGAAGACTAAGACTAAGGATGACTCTCCGGGTTATAAGAAAAAGAAGAAGAAGGCTAAGGTGGTTGAGGAAAGTGAGGATGATGATGAGGATGAGGATGACTCTCCTGTTCAAAAAAAAAAGAACATAGCGAAGAGCAAGAAGATGAAGGCTATTGTTGTTGTTGATGAAAGTGAGGATGAGTCTCCGGCTCAAAAGAAAGAGAAAAAGAAGGAGAAGGAGACTGAAGGTGGAGTTATTGGTGAAGTGCTTAAGCTCCTACAGGGAATGGCGAGCACAATTGCCAACTTTGATAGTAGGATTACAGCTCTAGAGGGAAAAGGGGATGTCTTGAAAGCTGTGGGAGATGAACAGTCAACCACGGGAGATGGCGGAGATGCATCTGAGGAGGATGATGATCTGGTACGCAAGACTCTACCATGTTTTAGACTTATTTACATGTTTTCCTGAACTTCTATGTTAAGGCGTGGTAGATTTATTAGTGTGTTATGGTAGACTTATATGAACTTATACAGCTGTTTGAACATTTTCCCTCTATTTTTCTTAACAGTCTTGGATGGAACAACACCCAACAACAAAAACAAATTTGGCAGTTAGCCGTGTAGTTAAAAAGCCGGATGAAAAGGCTACACGAACTGACCAGCGGAAAGGGAAAAGCAAATCTGTGCCACCTGTGGAGAAAAGCAAACAGAAAAGCAAAGCTTTAATAGCCTTGGAGAAGGTTGAAGCTAAAAAGAAGGTGGGAAGTTATTCTCCATTGTACTTTGATTTTCAACAAATTTTCTTACTGCCATTCGATTCATTACTTATACATTGTTCGGAGCTGTAGAGAAAAAGAAAAACTCTTAAAGAGAAGGAGACGGAATCTACAGCGGATAAAAGGAGGAAAGCAGCTGAGTGTGTCGAAATCCGCGATCCGGTACGTATATAGATGACTTGTTTTGTGTTTGATGGTAGACTTATTTTTTGTTTGATGGTAGACTTATTTTCCTTTGATGGTAGATTTATTTTTCTTTGATGATAGTAGACTTATTTTCTCATTCCTTATACATTGTTTGGAGTTGTAGAGTAAAAGATTAACGTGGAAGGAGACGGAATCTACACCGGTTATAAGGAAGACAGGAGCTGACTGTGTCGAAATCCACGATCTGGTACGTATATGGAAGACTTATTTCTGTTTGATGGTAGACTTATTGTCTCTTTGATGGTAGACTTATTTGTACTTAGTGGTAGACTTATTTGCTTTTGATGGTTGACTTTTTTCCTTTCATGGTAGATTTATTTTCCTTTGATGGTAGATTTATTTTTGTTTGCTGGTAGACTTATTTTCCTTTGATGGTAGACTTATATTCGTTTGATGGTACACTTATTTTTGTTTGACGGTAGACTTATTTGTACTTAGTGGTAGACTTATTTCCTGTTTTATGGTAGACTTATTTGACTCAATCCTTAACTTGTAGACAAAAGATGCTATTGCTGATGCTGGGAAAGAGAAGGAAAGATCTGATTCTGATTTTGTTACACCTCCTAGTAGGCGCAGAAGGATGCGTTACGCGTGCTCATCTTCATCTGATGATGAAATTGATATAAGGGCGAAGCAGGTCAATGATGCACTGACCATTGCTTACGATGCTATTACAAAGTTGTCAAACAAAGATGAATTCGAGGTTCCTCCTGTAGCTCGCAATAAAAATCTTGCTCCGTCTCAGAAGTCCCCATTTATAGGACACTCCGGGACCGTACGAATCATGGCTGGTACAGTTCCTTCTTCCGCTGTCTACGATCCTTTTGATCCGGTGGACGAGCATAGGCTGGAAAAGTTGACGGACTACGTGAATCAAGATATGTAAGTAATTTGTCCTTTTAATAGGAACGTCTTATTCAATGCACCAAAAATTTCATCCTTCTAAGCATTTGACATATGGTTCTATCAGAGACAACCCATTAGAAAACACTCTGCCACTAGTGGAGTTCTATTTGGGAATTATGACACCTAAAGAAAACTGGCCACACACTCGATATGGATGGATGAATAGTGAGGTAATTAAATCTACTATTGACTTCTTTTCCTTTCATGGTAGACTTATTTTCGTTTGATGGTAGACTTATTTTCCTTTAATGGTAGACTTATTTTCCTTTGATGGTAGACTTATATTCTGTTTGATGGTAGACTTATTTGACTTAGATGGTAGACTTATTTTCCTTTGATGGTAGACTTATTTGCTTTTGATGGTAGACTTATATTCTGTTTGATGGTAGACTTATTTGACTTTGATGGTAGACTTATTTGCCTTTGATGGTAGACTTATTTTCCTTTTATGGTAGACTTATTGTTGTTCGATGGTAGACTTATCTATAATTTTTGTGCCAGGTTTATTTACTTTTGGTTAAATTATTTTTCAGCAAATGGGGGCTGCAATGAACATGTTGCGAAAAAGGGCTATGCAACGTCCTACCCCTTTTACCAGTGAAAGGATAGCCTTTCTGGATCCGATATTTGGGAATCTTTGGTGTCAGGAGTACAAATAGAACTTCAAAGGTAAAGAGAAGACCTTTTTATTCGGCGAGGGGTATTTAAGCATGTACGCTGGCAGATTACCCTCGTATAATCCAACCCACCAGAAATGGGTAACGGATGTTGATACATTGTACATAGCTCATAATATCGACGACGTGCATTGGGTGGGTGTTGTGGTAGACCTAGTTAACAGGACTGTCAAAGTGTACGATAGCATCCTCTCGAGTTCCCAGGACAACGCTATGGCCGAGTCATGCAGACCATACACGAGGATGATTCCTAAGTTGCTTAAAGCTGCTGCACCACCAGAAAAAAAGATGAGTGAGGCTGCGTTTCACTTCTACAGGAAAAAATCAAACATACCCCAAAACATCCAATCAGGTGACTGTGGTGTCTACACTGTTAAATTCTTAGAGTGTCTAGCTCTAGGACATACAATGGATGGGCTTTGCGATGCAACTGTGCCTCCTATTCGTCTAAAACTTGCGGCTGATATCCTGGAGGAGGCACCACCTGTAGACTTGGCCATACAGGTGTCCGACCCAAACCCACGCAGTAATCCAGACGACAAAGTTCCGTTACAGACAGATTCTTTATAGTCGGATTTGTGTATGCAGTGGTAGATTTATTTTCATTTGGTAGTACACTTATTGGATATTTTGCATACTTTCGAAGGACCATGTTTAGTATCACCATTGGAGTAGATTTAGTGGTCCTTCGAAAGTTTGGTACACTTCTGTAGTGTATTGACAACATTTTCAGACTTAATTTCATAAACCTACAATCAGACCATTTTCCTTTCATGGTACACTTATTTTCCTTTCATGGTAGACTTATTTGCTCTTGATGGTAGACTTATTTTCCTTTGATGGTAGACTTATTTGCCTTTGATGGTAGACTTATTTGCTTTTGATGGTAGATTTATTTCTGTTTGATTTTAGACTTCTTTTCCTTTGATGGTAGATTTATTTCTGTTTGATGGTAGACTTCTTTTCCTTTGATGGTAGACTTATTTCTGTTTGATGGTAGACTTATTTTCCTTTAATGGTAGACTTATTTGCTTTTGATGGTAGATTTACTTCTGTTTGATGGTAGACTTATTTTCTCTTTGATAGTAGACTTATTTCTGTTTGATGGTAGACTTATTTGCCTTTAATGGTAGACTTATTTGCTTTTGATGGTAGATTTACTTCTGTTTGATGGTAGACTTATTTTCTCTTTGATAGTAGACTTATTTCTGTTTGATGGTAGACTTATTTGCCTTTAATGGTAGACTTATTTGCTTTTGATGATAGATTTACTTCTGTTTGATGGTAGACTTATCTTCTCTTTGATAGTAGACTTATTTCTGTTTGATGGTAGACTTATATTTGTTTGATGGTAGACTTATTTTTTGTTTGATGGTAGACGTATAATCTGTTTCCTATGTCTTTCGCAAACATTATGTTAATCAAATTACATAACATAACATTCATGATTAAGCTTTGCAAGTCGCACGATTGTGGCCATGATGAAGACAGTTTGAGCACTTGGGTTCTTTCCTACTTCGTTTCCGAGCCATGGCTATTTCTAAAGCACTTTTAATCCGGGAAAGTCTTGGCCTACCTGGTGGTTCCCGCACAACCGGAGGTTTGCAGACTTTTGTTACCACAATTTCCGGCGCTGGAAGCGCAATATCTCGTGGCATAATACTTTTTGAGTAACCCTTGAACAAGTTCTTTGTATGGAAGTAGGGATGTGCAAGGGCGATCCGTGACTTCTTCACTGTTTCCGCTGCTGCAATGGCATGAACACAAGGAATCCTATCCTTGTCAAACCTTTTGCAAGTACAACTATTTAATGTCAGATTCACCACATGCAATGATGACCCCAACGTTACTTCTATTTCGTTGTCATTAATCTCTTGCACAGTCCAAACCTTAGCGTTCTCAACCCTATCCTGTTTCCGGAAAAAGGCAAACAATTCTACCATCAAACACAAAATAAGTCTACCATGACACAGAAAATAAGTCTACCATCATACAGAAAATAAATCTACCATCAAACAGAAAATAAGTCTACCATTAAACACAAAATAAGTCTACCCATAACAAATAATTTACCTGAAGCTGTTTCTCCACCGCAGTGGTCAAGGTTGTGGTCATTAAACTTGCTTTTTTCCTTCTTGTAGCAAACCACCTTGTCAACATCGACCTAATAGTATCCAGAAGTTCCACTATTGGATACCCGCGCGCAGGAGATAGGACCTTATTAATAGATTCCGCTATGTTGCTTGTCAGGAAGTTATATCTATGGCCGGGAAAATGCACACGAGTCCATAAACGAACATCGGCTCCCTCTAAATAAGTATGAAGAGCAGGATACAACGACTCAATCTGCCCAAATAACTCATTAAACTCTTGAAGTGTATATGCCTTCGCTGCCTTCTTCACTAGTCCGAATGATTCTCCACCTTTGAATTTCAGCAAAATGTTTTTATGCAGATGATATGTGCAAATACCACGACAAGCACGCGGGTATACCTTCCCAATCGCCTTCGATATTGATCTATGCCTATCTGAGATAATCGCAAGACCTTCATCATCTGCTATTACTCGGCTTAACTGTCTAAAGAACCACTCCCAAGACTCATCATTCTCAGTATCAACAACACCGAAAGCGATAGGAAATATGTTAAAATTTCCATCTTGTGTCGTGGCAATCAGTAAAGTACCTTTGTACTTACCTTTCAAATATGTCCCATCCACCACAACTACCTTCCTCATATACTTGAAACCATGTATGCTTGCACCAAATGCAAGGAAAAGAAACTTGAACCTATTTTCACCATCGACTTCCAGCTTTATAAGTGTCCCTGGATTAGCTCTCCTAATCATGTATAAGTACGTGGGAAGTCCTTCGTACCCATTCTCAGCGCTTCCTCTAACCAATTGCCTTGCATACTTTAATGCTCGATGGGCTTTCCAATACTCAACCTGTAACCATCGAACAGAAAATAAGTCTACCATCAACAAGAAAATAAGTCTACCATCAAACACAAAATAAGTCTACCATCAACATCAACATGAAAATAAGTCTACCATCATACAGAAAATAAATCTACCATCAAACAGAAAATAAGTCTACCATCAAACCGAAAATAAGTCTACCATCATACAGAAAATAAGTCTACCATCAAACCGAAAATAAGTCTACCATCATACAGAAAATAAGTCTACCATCATACAGAAAATAAGTCTACCATGACACACAAAATAAGTCTACCATCAAACAGACAATAAGTCTACCATCAAACTAAAATAAGTCTACCATCGGTTAAAGTACCTTTATTCTGAAACGTTTCCTTATAGCATCGGCAACATGACTTGGCAAGACTGTTGGTCCAACACCACCAATGAAATCTTTGTAGAGACGACCTAACACCTGATACGTTGCTTTACGAGCACGGGTTGAACGATCAGTCACAGAACAAGAGTGGTTTCCATTATAAGTCTTGATATGGAAACTGGGACTGTCTCCAATAGTTGAAGCACGAACCCTCCACGTACATCCTTCCACCCAACAACTAACCGTCAACAACGTTGGAGTTGAGTGTCCGACGTTAAATTCAAACTGACGTGCAACAGAAATAATCTCCAATCTCCTCTCCAACTCCTCTTTTGTGGCATAACGTTGCCCAACCGCTAAGTCTACCGACCTCATTTCTAACTTCACGCCATCTGGAATCGATGGTAGACCCCTTTTCTTCGGTGGTAGAGTTTCCATGGCGGCGTCGTCGTCATCATCTGAAAGTCTACCACGCCTCCCGTATTCATCATCGTCCGAGCTTGCACCGTCTGAATCGTCGCAATAGTCAAATCTACAATCATCATCTTCATCATCTTCATCATCTTCATCTATAGGTTCTCCCTTCTTGCATCCACTTCTCTCTCTTTTAAACTGTTTTTTTGCTTTTTCACTAATCTCCACGCATAGACGAATCATTTCCTTCTTATGTTGTTGTACAAAACTCTTGAACTGTCTTGAATTTGCAACGAAAATCGGTGGTGTATCTACAGCGAAGCTAGGTAAAAGGTAACTCAATTTTACCTCAAAAATTTGTTCATCGATTCCGAAATCTTCATACACCATTCGAAGGAAATTGTTGAACGAGGTTGCATGATCTAACCCAAGAACTCTACCACCTTTTGAGTTGTCAACCTCGAACGCCCATCCATTCTTCGAAAAACTCCATCTACCACAGACAAGAACAATTTGTTCCATTGGACCTCGTTCAAGTTCACTCCAACAAGTTCACTCGTTCGAAAAGCACTTTAGAAAACAAGGAAAGTTCAAAAAATCACTTCGCAAAGATCAACCTATGCGGCTGGAAACCCTAGTTCATCACCATTGTTGCTGGTTTTCGTGCAGTCTATTTTGAAAGGGTAAAATCGACATTTCCGTTCCCTGCAAATAACTCTACCACCTACCACAATAAGTCTACCATCAAACAGAAAATAAGTCTACCATTAAAAAAAATAAGTCTACCATCAAACAGAAAATAAGTCTACCATAACAAAAAAAAATCTACCATCAAACAGAAATAAGTCTACCATCAAACAAAAACAATACTACCATCGAACAGAAAATAAGTCTACCATCAAACACAAAATAAGTCTACCACCAAGTACAATAAGTATACCGTTATAACAAATAAGTCTACCGTCACTAAGTTCGAAAATAAGTCTACCACCACTATAAATTCCTAAACAGTAAATAAGTCTACCACCAAGTACTATAAGTCTACCACTATCACAAATAAGTCTACCGTCACTAACTTCGAAAAATAAGTCTACCCGCTATGGGAAAATAAGTCTACCGCAGATAAAATAAGTCTACCGTTCGGAAATAAACAAGTCTACCACCAAAGGAGACACAATAAGTCTACCGCTCAAAAATAAGTCTTCCGCCACATAAATTCCTAAACATAAAATAAGTCTACCACCAAGTACAAGAAGTCTACCGTTATAACAAATATGTCTACCGTTATAACAAATAAGTCTACCGTAACTAAGTTCGAAAATAAGTCTACCACCACTATAAATTCCTAAACAGAAAATAAGTCTACCACCAAGTACAATAAGTCTACCGCTATCACAAATAGGTCTACCGTCACTAAGTTCGAAAATAAGTCTACCACCACTATAAATTCCGAAACAGAAAATAAGTCTACCACCAAGTACAATAAGTCTACCGCTATCACAAATAGGTCTACCATCACTAAGTTCGAAAATAAGTCTACCACCACTGTAAATTCCTAAACAGGAAATAAGTCTACCACCAACAACAATAAGTCTACCGCTATCACAAATAAGTCTACCAAATGTCTAATGTGAAGAAAAGTCTACCGTCACTAAGTTTAATAAAAAGTCTACCATCACTAGACCAGGGTAAAAACAAATCTACCGCTTCTATCGCTAAAAACGCATAAGTCTACCACCATTGATCCTAAAAAAATAAGTCTACCAGTCAACGGTTGGTTTCGTTGACCGAAAATACGAAATAAGTCTACCGCTAACTATAAGTCTACCACTACGACAATAAGTCTACCACTACTAAACACAAAATAAATCTACCACCACGCTAAAAAAGTCTACCGCAAAAAATAAGTCTACCGCTACTAAAATAAGTCTACCATCACTATAAATCTACCGCTGCTATGACTAAAAATCTACCACCAAAGGAAACAAATCTACCAGTCAAAAATAAATCTACCATCGAAGAAAAATAAATCTACCGCTGAAAATAAGTCTACGAAAATAAATCTACCATTCGAAGAATAAGTCTACCGCAGAAAATAAGTCTACCGCTACGGGAAAATAAGTCTACCGCAGAGAAAATAAGTCTACCGTTCGGAAATAAGTCTACCACCAAAGGAGACACAATAAGTCTACCGCTCAAAAATAAGTCTACCGCTCCTCAAATAAGTCTACGGACAAAAAAATAAGTCTACCAGAGCTCAAATAAGTCTACCATCACATAGCGGTAGACTTATTTTTTTTAGGCGGGAAACTTTCGCGCCTACGCGGCGCATTTCATTAATGGCATTTTTGTAAATACGTTTTTTGTTATCAAAGGAAAAAGGGTAAAACGGACTCGAAATTAGCCCCAGTTATTAAAATCTAAGAAGGTTGTTTGAGTAAGGCCAAAATCTAAGAAGGTTATTCTAGTAAGTCTCCCATAAAAAAATTGATGTTTAGTTATGGAATAGATTCAGTTTTTAAATACATCGTATATGCTTTTTGGAATCTTTATATTCATTCAGATTTTAGAGTGATTATTTTTCAGATTTATGGATGATTTGAACTAAATTCTAATTTTTTTACTCGCGATTTACAAAATGCAATATATGAATATAGAAGGTGGAAATTTAATTTAAAATATAATTATACGACTCATAACTATAGATATTATTAGTTTCAATATCTATATCGTATAATATGTGGGCTCCAATCTAGTATACATAATTATAAATATATAGCTCATACTAAGTTATTATCACATTTTTTGTGTTTTTTAAACACTGGTATTTGAAAGATTTGTTTGAGATTGTGTTGATAATTCTCTGGGGAACGATGGATAAAATCAAAACTAGATTCCGAAAATGCGAAGAAGAAAGCATCATAGAGAACTGGAGATGACAAATTCTTCATTACTATGCTTCTTGTTCTTCTTCTTGTTCTTGTGTTTGATTTCTCCAGGAAATTATTCTTCTTCTTCTAGAGTGATAATGCAGTTGAGAGGAAACCAAACCATGGTATCTCCAAACGGATTTATGAAAATGGGATTATTCCACGTTACATCAACTCGTAGGATAATATGGCTCTACTAGTATTTTATTTTAACTGTTTAAGATCTCAAAGAAAAATTACATTTATTCAGTTTTTGATTAATAGTACGATTTAATGGAATCCATTTATCACCGATTTATAATTCCTATTGTTTATAAATGAAAACTATAGTAAGACTATTATTAAAACAACAAGAGTTTAAATGTCGGAAAAGTGGTTGGCTTTTCTAATTGTCTTTTATAGTTAAACTTTTATTTATGTAGTCAGATAGTACAAAAATATATTGAATTTATTTGAAAAATAACAGGTGTTTCATTCTAGTTTGTCTTAGTCATTATATCATTCAGGCAACCAACTCTCCTTGTAAACTTCAACAACCATGATTATAACCAAGTGATAATTGAGAAACTTATGGTGTTTTTAATTTGGCTCGTAATAAACTTCACCATGTTTCATTAAGAACAATATTTTACCGAGTTACACCGGTAGCCACATCAATGCCATCAATATTGTAGGGTCATCATTGAGTGGAAACAAAAGTGTCAACCAGTGAAATTATAAGTTGAAAATAACTAAAAAAATCATTAAATTCTGAATACTTCTCTGAAGAAACTATATATAATCCCCTTAAGATGAGTTATGAGATCTTGCCACCCAAAAGTAAATAATTCATTCTGCTTTGTGCTTTATATCTGGTTGGCTCTATAATTAAGATTGGTGATATAATTAGCTATATGGTGACTGAAAGTATTTTAAAACAGTGATGATGGAGATTATGGGGATTCTTTGCACGAAAGAGATCTTATTATGGTTCAAAGCTTGAAAAATGTCTTTTTGCTAGATGATAAACTCGTAGATGGGACAATTACAATGGAAGGTATGGTGCACCACGCTTTTGCATTGTGGTATATGTCAACAAACAATGACAAATTTCTTGTGATGCATGAACGCAATATAAAATCCATTGGCGAAAGCATATTTTCATCTTCACTAAACTATAAATGTAAGAGAATTTCATATGTTTAGTTTTCAAAAACTTGTCCAATAAACATTGAGACATTGTCAATCCTCAACTACTACTATCTTAAACAACCATAAATTTTATTTAAAAAGTACAAAAATCCAACAAGCAAACATGGCATTCTTGGGGAAAATCATGAATTTTTCATGAGTAAATATACAATCGGGCCAGAAAAGATAAAAGGATTGGCGATGAGTGGAGGTAATTTGGGCTTTCCATGAGAAATTATAGTTTTAGTGAGTTTATTTTATATTTTTGCATAGAATCGGCCCATTAAGATGTGTACCTAAATTTGACTATTTTCTCCTCTTGGGAAGTGAGCAAAAAAATTCTCGAGATACTTCAAGAAAATATTATAAAAGGTTTACGTATTCGTTTAAGATCCCCAAAGAAAAAATATACTAGTACTAGTAGTATTATTGTCTTACAATAATAGTACAATTCAGAGCATCAACATTATATGCTAAACTAATACTCCTATTTGTATTAGCAGCGGCGTACGATTAACGATTTAATGTAGTCCAGCTATCACATAATTATAATTAGACTATTACCAAAAAAAATTAAAAACGAGTTTAAATGTCGGAAAAGAACTATAGTTAAGACTATTAATATCAATACTATAGCTAAGCGTATTATTCGATGGTATTTTCGTAATAATACGTTAATTCGCATACCTTAAATATATTAAACAACAAAATTTCATTTTTCATTTCTACCCGTTGGACTTGTCTTGTCTCTATCATCACTTCGCAACATTTTTGTTAATAAAAAGTTAATCTTCTTCTCTTCTCTCTCAACGTTTCACTTTCTTCTTCCAACACAATTATATTTTTTTCTTCCTAGAAATCAAAACTAAACACCTCCCATTTTTTGAATCCATGTCGAACTCTACCGACTCATCAAAATCCGCCATTTTCGGACTAAACCTCTACTTAGTAATCTCGATATGTTCTGTTTTCGTTTTACTAATCTCAATCTTGATCTTCCTCTTCGTATGCTTAAATCGAGTCTCACGCGCTCGTAGAATGCGCGTGAAACACAGTTCCGGGTCGGTCCAAGAGATACCAAAAACTGTCGGAAAATTTCTAGACTCTGATGATACCAAGGGTAAAATCGGAAAAACCGAAGTTGTTGTTGTTGTCGGAAAAGAAAGTGGTGGGTTTGATGATTTGTTGTCGGTGACTTCGAGTGGTGGTGATGTTTGTGGTTCTTCTTCTACTACAGAGGTAATGGGTTGGGGAAAATGGTATAGTTTGAAAGATCTTGAGATTGCGACACGTGGATTTTCTGATGAGAATGTAATCGGTGAAGGTGGTTATGGTATTGTTTATAAAGCTGATTTCTCTAATGGTTCTGTTGCTGCCGTCAAAAATCTACTTAATAACAAGTAAGTTTTGTTTAAAAAGTTTTACTAATTTTTATTAGATTGGAAATTTTTGAATTTTTTTTAGATCTTATTGTATTAAATATTGTTTATAGTTCTGACATTTTTTGCATTTACTTCGATTCACGGATTCCGTAATTCTTGGGTCAAGGCTCCTCCATTGGTACTTGGTTTTTAATTTTAAATGTTTGTTTTCTTCGTTACTATCCAACCCAAGAAAATGGTGAAACATAAAATTATATTTCTCCGACAAGTAGTATTTATTTTAAACACACATTTTCTATGCATGAATTATTTTGATATTGACTTGTATTATATATATATATGAAGTTCATAAGTTTTTCACGAGGCCAATTATAAGCATTTTGTCTCTTGAATTATTTGATTTTGACTTGAATATATCAATGAAATTTTCTAATTTGTAATTAAGTTTTTGTTCTTTCTACATTTATAAATTACAGTTAGTAGTCCTAGAGAAAAAGAAGAAGTAAATTGATGTTCTTTAGGTTTAGGTTAGTGAAACTTCTTTTTTGGTCAAACAGGTTTAGTGAAACTAAAAGAGTAAAACAAAAGGAAAAATTAAAATCAATTCTTTTGTGCTTTATTCTTTATTCTCTATTTATTACTTCTTTTAATCTCTTACTTCTTTTGTTTTAGTGGTTACCTTTAGATGATGAGATGGTCTCACTAATATAAAAGGATGACTGGAAAATGAGATACCACTGAATCAATTAACTTGAAAAGAATCTTCTAATGTTTGTTTTCTTGGATTAGTAACTTGATTGTTCAAACTTTGATCATTTTATGGTTTAGTAAAAATGGATAAATTATTTTATTTAGGTAGAGCAAGATTGTAGAAATCTATTATATTGATTGTTAGGTTGAACAGAGTCAGAGTTGTTTGTTACAGCACAACCACCAGAAGTTTGTTGCCATTTGAAAAAGATAATAAATTTTCTGGTCCTGAAATTTTCTGTCTTCTTGTTCACTCTCATTGTATTGTTTTATAAACAATTTTGATATAGTAAATGAATCAGCTTTATGATGATTAAACAATAATTATCTTTCAGGGGTCAAGCAGAGAAAGAGTTTAAAGTTGAGGTAGAAGCAATTGGAAAAGTAAGACATAAGAACTTGGTTGGTCTAATGGGATATTGTGCAGACAGTTCACAAAGGTGCTTAAACAAACTCTAAATGAAATTTGGTTAACTCTAATTTGTAATCAATCTAACAAAATTTAGATATTTTCTTTGTTTCTTGATTAGGATGCTTGTGTATGAATATATTGATAATGGAAACTTGGAGCAGTGGTTACACGGTGAAGTAGGTCCGGTTAGTCCTCTTACGTGGGATATCCGAATGAAGATTGCAATTGGAACAGCAAAAGGGTAAACTTTCTTTTGCTTTTCGATTCACGTTCTAGCTGCGATTGGCGTTTTAATCTTTGGCCTTTTGATGAACAGGTTAGCTTATTTACATGAAGGGCTTGAACCTAAAGTTGTGCACCGTGATGTGAAGTCTAGTAACATCTTACTCGATAGGAAATGGAACGCGAAAGTTTCTGATTTCGGTTTAGCCAAGTTATTAGGATCTGAAACAAGTTATGTGACAACTCGTGTAATGGGAACTTTTGGGTACATAAACCTCGCTCTCTTCTTTCAATTATCAGACTCAGATTGTTACTTTACATTTACATTTACATTTACATTTACATTTACGCAGATATGTTTCGCCCGAGTATGCAAGTACCGGTATGCTCAATGAGTGTAGTGATGTCTACAGTTTCGGTGTTTTACTCATGGAGATTATTACAGGCAGGAGTCCAGTCGATTATTCAAGACCGCCTGGCGAGGTAATATATTGAGGAATTTGAATTAACATAACAATCTTTCTTCCTAAGAACATATGTAAAATGTTTAACATTTTTTCAGATGAACTTAGTTGATTGGTTCAAAGGAATGGTTGCTAGTAGACGTGGAGAAGAAGTTATAGACCCTAAAATCAAGAATCCACCACCTCCTCCAAGAGCTTTAAAAAGAGCTTTGCTTGTTTGTTTGCGTTGCATTGACCTTGATGCTACTAAAAGACCAAAGATGGGACAAATCATTCACATGCTTGAAGCTGAAGATTTCCCTTTTCGTTCTGTAAGTTTCAAAACCTAAAAGATTTTGCTAATTTATGCATTTTGATTGTCTTTTTTTTTGTAACATGGTTTGATTAAGCATGCTCTTATTCTACATAGGAACACAGATCAGTCCAGACAAACAAGAATGTTCAGACCACTTGAGAGTTGATGCTATGTTATACACAACAAGATATAGATGTTTCCACGATTGTTCTATATTTGAGTATTACATAGATTGTTGGTTAATGAGTTGAGAGCAAAAGAGAAGATTGAAAAAAGGGAAATTAGATATATGAAGATTGTGGTTTAGATTCTTAAAGACTTTTGTAATTTGTAAATATCATATATGTATAATAATAATGTTTAAACCCCACATAAAGTTGAATATCTTACAATTCTTCTCTTTTAGTTTTCCATAATTTATTAATCATTGTTGACAGGATTTGGCATAAGTAATTAATCAATTGGATTATTTATTTATTAAAGGTAACACATCAAACAAATTTTCATCAAGCTACTCATATATACAATATCACTATGGCGCAGGAGAGATCACATCAGAATTTGAAAAATGAAGTTTCACATTCGAACGCAGGACTTTATTAAAACAATTGGGCCTTTACTATTTGGGCTATAAGCCCATTTCATAGAATTCCGAGACCATTCGACCCAAAATTTCCAAAAACAACATGATTTCTAAAGTTTGTTAGCATGGTTTTATTCATATCAATTACTTGATTTTAGCTATTTTCTATATTTTGGCATACATAATTTAATTATAGTTCGTGATTTTAGATTTGTCTAGATGTTATATGAATCAAATGCATAAATGGTCTAAGCTCAAGGTTGTCAAGGCCATGATAGTTATTTTTCTTCTATCATAACACATTTTTACAATGACGACGATTTATCCTTTGTCTATTTTATGGAATTGTATATTTCATAACTCATAACTAAATCAATACTTACGTATCTCAACAAAGTAAATGATACTTTTGATCTTGAATAGGCCGAAACTGATATGTAGAAGACTTGAACAATTAAAATATTACTATTTCTTTTATTTGACAAAAGAGATATACGTTTTACCAATTAAATTGAATAAAAAAACTAAAACGATACTAGCTTAATTACTTATCGATAGAGAGTACAAACTCAACTTTTAAGATCCAGATAATCAAATTAAGAAAAGTTTAAAAGAAATTCATAACAAGTCAAGACATTCTTATAATATAGAGAATTTAATAGACTTTGTACACAACTCTAAATTGATGTGATAATGATAACCAATATGTGGTTTCATGAAAACCAATGACAACCATTCGGACAATGATAACCAATATGTGGTTTCATGAAAATTTCATAAATTTCAATTGCTGTGATAATGATAATGATCTAGTGTTGATTGAGAAAATAAAAATATTTTTACTCAAATTGATAATGAACTGAGTGAAAAAATACATAATTAAAAGAGTGAAATTTGGAAATATTAGTTTAGATTCTTAACGACAGTTTCATTTATAAATATCATATATATAATATAAACAGTGAACCCTAAAGAAAAGTAGAATATCTTACATTTCTTTTCTTTTTAGTTTTACTTAGCCATGAAATTTTTTAGGTATGCACATTGTATTGAACCGAACCAAACCAAACCAAAACTTGGTAATTTGATTCTATTTTGTAGAACCGGTCAGTTCTTTACGCTGAAACTGGTCTTAATTAACCCGAATTAATTATTTTCAAACCGAAATACTCAGAAATCTGAATCAACCTGACCGAAAAACCAATTGTAACTAAAACCATGAATAACCGGACTCATACATTTCAGATCCGGGTCGGGTTCGAGTTCGGATCTCGGATTCCACAGTTTCACGACCCAAGAGTCCACGACCACTCCACCATTACCTACGATTAGTAAATTTATCCAACATTCGCCACGTGGCATCACATATTCTCCTGACTTCTTCATCAACATACCCCACGCAAAAGCAAAATCGAAATCGTTCAGATCTGTGTGTTTGATCGAAAATGGAGGAGGATTTGATTAAGCGTCTTGAAGCTGCAGTTACAAGGCTTGAAGGAATCTCAACCAACGGAGGAGGAGGAGGAGTTATTCTTTCTCGCGGAGGAGATTTCTCCGATGTAGCGGCGGTTGCGACTGATCCATCGATTCTGGCTTATGAAGATCTGATATCTCAATGTGTTGGTAGGGTTTTGAATGCTGCTGAGAAAATCGGTGGACCTGTTCTAGATGTTACGAAGATTGTAGCCGAAGCATTTGCTACACAGAAGGAATTGCTTGTTAAAATCAAGCAAACTCAGGTTAGTTTTTGAATCTTTGGATTGAATCAGAAGATTGTTGTGTAATTGGATTGATTTTGTGAATGTTGTTTTGAGATTTGAGCAGAAGCCTGATATGGTTGGATTGAGTGGATTTCTGAAGCCGTTGAGTGATGTTACAATGAAAGCTGATAAAATGACTGGAGGAAAAAGATCTGATTTCTTTAATCATTTAAAAGCTGCTTCTGATAGTTTATCTGCATTGGCTTGGATTGCTTTCACTGGCAAAGATTGTGGTAAGCAAAAAACCAATCATGTTGGATTCTGAAAATTCTGCATTTTGTCATGTAAAATCTTGTAATCAGTTCTCTTTTTGACCATTTCTTGCAAGGTATGAGTATGCCAATCGCTCATGTGGAAGAAAGTTGGCAAATGGCTGAGTTTTACAACAATAAGGTGTGCATTCATATGTTTATAGGATTTTTAAACGATAGGGAACCAAGGCTATATAGTTGCTTATTCAGATTGAAGAAGCTTAGATTGCTGTTTGATGTTCTGTGCACATTTGTTAATTGTGTGATTTATGGTTTTGGTTTGAACTTGATATCAATGTTCTTCTTTAGGTTCTGGTGGAGTATCGTAACAAAGATGCGGATCATGTGGAATGGGCTAAAGCGTTAAAAGAACTTTACTTACCTGGTTTAAGGGATTATGTTAAAAGTCATTACGCCTTGGGACCTGTATGGAATGCATCAGGGAAACCTGCAAGTGCTAGTGCTGCTCCTGCAAAGGGTCCACCAGGTGCTCCTGCTCCTCCACCAGCACCACTCTTTAGTGCTGAATCTTCAAAGCCATCATCGTCGTCGAACCAGAAACAAGGGATGTCTGCTGTTTTCCAGCAGCTCAGCTCTGGTGCTGTGACCTCAGGTAAGTTCGAAGCTGTGTATATCTTGATCTGATGTCTGTTTGGAATGTGAATCGCAAGTAGCTTATGATTCTCGTTCTTTGCTTTCCAGGTCTTAGAAAAGTGACGGATGATATGAAGACAAAGAACCGTGCTGATAGATCTGGAGCAGTTAGTGCCATTGAGAAGGAAACTCGTACCAGTAAACCGGCCTTTTCGAAAACTGGACCACCGAAACTGGAACTTCAAATGGGTCGAAAGTAAGTTTTACTAACAATAACTACATGGTTCAAATGCAAAATATGGTAGAAATGCTTTTATATGATTGTTGGCTTCTACTGCATTATTTTAGGTGGGCTGTTGAGAACCAAATTGGAAAGAAGGACTTGGTTATCAGCGACTGTGATTCCAAGCAGTCTGTGTATGTATTTGGTTGCAAAGATTCTGTCCTGCAGATACAAGGTAACTTTTGCGGCTCGCCAGTTTCACCGTGACAGTTGAATATCTGCTAAAAAATCTTTGAGGTCCCTTACTGTTGTTCCATAATCTGTAGGAAAAGTGAATAACATCACCATCGACAAATGCACGAAATTGGGTGTTGTCTTCACGGTGAGTGGAATTATACTGTTTCCTCTTACATTCCTACAGTATACATTTATGAGATTTCTAATAATGTAAGATCTAACACATCGGTATGTATAGGATGTTGTTGCTGCATTTGAGATTGTGAACTGCACCAATGTAGAAGTGCAATGCCAGGTTTGTTTTCTATCATCTATAGATTTCCTAATGGCTGCAAATATATATCTTCTTTAGGACCATCTCTTTTACTTCTCGATTACATCTGCAATTTTTTCGTGAACACTGATGCTCATGCTTTGTCTTTACTTCATCTATGGCTTGATCCAGGGTTCAGCTCCCACGGTTTCTGTGGACAACACGACTGGCTGTCAGTTATATCTAAGCAAAGACTCATTAGAGACCGCTATAACAACAGCCAAATCGAGTGAGATCAATGTAATGGTGCCCGGTACTGATGGAGACTGGGTATGGCTCTCCTCTCACTCTCTTCAAATTTGTACATCGATGAAATATTTCTGAAGTCTCTGGTTATTGTAGAGTGATACCAATTCAGATTATAACCAAGAGACTCATGCATGTGACAGAGAAGACACTGTTTATTGAAGGAATGATTCTAATAGTGATTACAACCTTGTAGGTGGAACATGCACTGCCTCAACAGTACAATCATTTGTTCACCGAAGGGAAGTTTGAGACAACGCCGGTCTCGCACTCAGGTGCCTAAGCTTAAGGAGAGACTATTTTCACTCTGGGTTTTGCTTGCATATCAGGTCTTTTTTATTATTCATATACTTTGGTTTTTCTTGAGATTATAATAGAGAGAGAATCTGTTTGTTTGTTGGTTCCTGTCTCTATCCCCCAATTTTGGGTTTGGAGGTTCTTTTGTTTTTGTTTGTTTGTTGTGGTCTGATCATCTTATGCTTTGTTCTTCCTTGTGGTTTTGGGATTTGGGTTTCTGTTTTTTTTTTTTGGTTTTGAATGCTCTCATACTTGTTCTGAGTTATTGCTGATGAAAGTGTAAACATCATTATCATGGAAAGAAAAAGTTGCAGTCCTATTTTTGGAGTATGCAATTTCATATTTATTCAATTTTTTTGGTTCTCGTGTTTAAGAAACCATCACAACACAAGACTCTAATGGCTTTTCATAATTTTGTAAAATCAAATACTTAATTATAACAGGAGTTGAAGTTTACCATAAAACTGTATATATGGTAAAGTCAAAGTGACCGAAGCCATAAAGTTGTGAGAATGTGTTTTGATTCTGTGGAATGCAATGTTCTCGAGGTTGAAACTTGTGAACGGAGGTAACGGAGTCCACCTCCATACGAGGTTGATGCAGGAAGAAGATCGGCTTGTGTGAATGGTTCAATCTATTGGTTAGAATTTGGGTGGCCTTGCAGTAACAAGATACTAGCCTTTGATCTTCACAGGGAAGAGTTCCATGTTGTCACAAATCTTCCTACGACTTGTACATTCACGGAGGAAGCACATATAGTAAACCTTGAAGACCGTTTAGCCCTATCGATGACGAGGAAATATGAAAAGAAATTAGAGATTTGGTGCTTGGATTCACAAGAAAAAAGATGGAGCAAAACTTACTCGATAACTTTAGCCCATGTAGCTACGACCCATCCATACAGTTACAAGTGACAACATAACGGTCTCTATCAAACTACATGAGAGTTTGATGATGTGTAAATGGTTTTGGATTGGTAAACGATGTGAGTGTAGTTTGAGGAAATGACGTCAAATGCAAAAAGAAGCTTTAGAAGTCAATGTAACTGTCGTATATAATAATTGAATTGAAACATTGTGAAATCACCAAAAAGCTAAAATTATTGGTGGGTGAAACGTGAAGAATGGGTTAGTGATCCTGGGAAATAGCATGGAAAAAGGGAATAAACTAATCTCACCCGCTTTTTATAAGAAATTAAATTGAAATTAATCTTACATGAATTTTGAAAAAACTTTCTACATATATACGTATGTTCACACATTAAGCATCCTATTACAAGTCCTACATTTTAGTACTCATCCTAACTAATTTGATCACTTTATAACCACTAACAATGTTTTAAGTTTTAACCTTCTGATCGTATATGTATTCGTTTTTGGACAAACTTGTATACAATTATACATTAAAATCAAACCTTGTAAAGTTGGAATATGCAACTTGTTGGAGATTATTGATTCATTTTTCTTCTTATAAAGTCAATAAATTGCAGGAAACAATACCATCTTTCGAAATTTATCTGCTAAAATAAAAGTTTTACATTCATTTTTTTAAAAGCTTATACATAATAATACCAATACGTTTAGCATCGTATTACAAGTCCTACATCATTTTTTGTTCTAACCATTTTTTATACTTTAGAGTCCTACATCTTAACTAATTAGATCATTTTACAACCACTAAACAATCTTTAAAGTTTTTGAACAAAAACACTTTTGTCAAACGATGTTCGGATCTTTGCTTGCGGATAATCACCTAAACGATCTAAAGCTTTCTTGTGTAGATTCAATCGAACGAGCAAGAAACGAAACAACACAAGCACTCGAGCTTCGGGGCTTAGTTCCGACCCCTAACTCGCCGGTGAACGTTATCACCGGAACTCCACTAGATCGATCAATTCAGAGGTTTACACACACCTTATCAATGGTGCTTTTCTAGGGTTTTTCACAGAAGAGATACAAGAAGAAGAAGATACACCAAGGAAAAAAAAAACCCTCTCTCTCTCTGTTTTTCTGTTTTTTCTTGTTAGGCCCTTCTTCTCTTTATCTGATCAGATTCCGAGTGGGCTTAATATGATTGAGCCCAGCTCAATAACTGTTTGTTGTAACCAAGCCGAATGGGCTTAATATACGAGGCCCATTAGGTGTCTGATTCCAAACCAAGCCCACCTACAAACTCCACCTTTTGGAGTCAGACAAAGAGACACAACCTCAGTTGTAAGAAACCCTAGCCTCCTCACCTTCACTGTTTCTCTCTGATTTCGATCTAGCGACGGAGACGACTCCACTTCACCACCACGGTTCCACTTCATCTCCGACGGTCTTCCTTATCACTAAGACCGGAGTTAGTCAATCCTCTCAGCTTCCCCTGGTAAGTAATCGACTTCTATCTTCCTGGTTTCGATTTGGTTTGGCACATCTCAAAAGCTTTCAAACTTGAGAGAGCCACCAGCGGCTTGAGATACGGCTTTGATTTTTCTTCTTCGTCTGATTTCATTTCCGTTTTGCATGTACCTGAACCGGAGACCTCCGACGGCTACCTGAAGGCCCAGCGATCTGAACCTCTTCAGATTCTCCGATGACGGTTCATCTGCTTCTGAAACTCTTCAGTTCCTTAGATGACGATTCATCTGCTTCTGAAACTCTTCAGTTTCTCAGATGACTATTCAGATACCAGATGCTTCTCAAACCCCTTCGATACAGCAGTACCCGTTCAGATTTCCTTGATTTTTCTGAATCAGGTAACACATCCTTTCAACTTCTTCGATCTTACTTGTTTAGCTGACGATTGATAACCTCTTCCTCGCCTTTCCTTTTACAGAGAACTCCACCTGGAACAGACGACCTTTCGTCTTCGTTCACAAAGCTTCACAGGTAACTCAACCATTAACCCTTTTACCATTTCTCCTTTGGCTAATAGTTCTATTCAGTGTAATCAGAGAACTGACCCTTTATGTTCTGATGATTGCGAGGTACACTGATGTTTGGAGTTACCTGGAGCTACCCTAGCCTTTTAGGCGATGTTCAACAATTCACAGCAGAGGTCAAACTTGGGCCGAGGTAAGGCTTTGGTAAGAAAATCTGCTGGATTTCTGCTTGTGTGAATCTTTGACAATGTTATATCACCTGCTGAAACAACGTCCCTAATATGATGATATTTAGTTGCTATATGCTTCGTTCTCTCATGATGAACAGCATTTTTAGCTAACGCAAGGGCACTCTGTGAATCACAGTGTATCCTTACACTGTTCACAGAGAAACCCAGTTCCTCACAGAACCATTTCAGCCATAGGGCTTCCTTAGTTGCAGTAGATAAAGCCATGTACTCAGCCTCTGTTGTAGATAAAGCCACCACAGACTGTAGATTAGACCTCCAAGACACTGTGTTTCCCCAAACTTGAAAAACATACCCTGTAACTGATCTGCACTTGTCTAAATCTGTAGCATAGTCTGAATCGGTAAACCCTTCAACAGAAAACTCTCCATTCCTTTTGAACACTAAATTCCTGTCAATAGAACCCTTTAAGTACCTTAGAACCCACTTAGCTGCATCCCAGTGATCTCTACTAGGAGAAGACATAAACCTGCTAATTAGTCCAATAGCAAAACCTAGATCAGGTCTGGACCCAATCATTCCATACATTAAGCTTCCAACTGCACTGGCGTAGGGCTTATCCCTCATGTGCATAGCTTCTTCTTCTCGCTGATCCTTAGGAACACTATGTAGCTTAAAATGAGCTGCTACAGGCGTTGAAACCGGCTTAGCTTCTGACATACCAAATGGGCCTAGAACCTTTTCTAAGTAATTTCTTTGAGATAGAATTAGGGTACCCTTGTGTCTGTCCCTAATAATATCCATACCCAGAATACGAGAAGCCTTGCCCAGATCTTTCATCTCAAACTCACTGCTTAGACTAGCCTTTAGATTTCTGATCACAGCCAAATTCCCAGATGCTATAAGCATATCATCAACATATAACAGTAAGTAAATAGCCTTGTCTGTCTGTACATCCTTCATGTAGACGCAAGAGTCATAGTTGCTCCTATGAAACTTCTGAGTTTTCATAAACGTGTCAAACCTCAAATTCCATTGCCTAGGTGACTGCTTCAGTCCATACAGGGACTTCTTTAGCAAACAAACCTTGTTCTCATCTCCCTTTTTAACAAAACCTTCAGGTTGTCTCATCAAAATCCTTTCTTCTAGATTTCCATGTAGAAAAGCTGTCTTAACATCCATCTGTTCCAGTTCATAATCTAAGTTAACCACCATAGATAACATGATCCGGATTGAGACGTGTTTGACTACTGGAGAGAAAATCTCGTTGTAGTCAATCCCTTCTTTCTGTGTGAATCCTTGAGCAACCAACCTAGCTTTGTACCTCTGATCTTCAACCCCAGGGATACCTGACTTTAGCTTGAATATCCATTTACAACCAACCAGCTTAGCATTAGGAGGACATTCTATCAATTCCCAGGTTCCATTCTTCCATAAGGATTCCATCTCTTCTTGAGATGCATTTACCCAGAACTTCTTCTGAGCACCTGTAATAGCTTCTGTATAAGATTTAGGCTCATTTATCTCAATATCGTCTGCTGCTGATAGAGCATAAGCCACATAATTGTTGTCCTCATACCTCGGTGGTTTCTTTCTGTCCTTCCTTGCAATCCTGTCTCTAGCTAGAACATACTCACTCAAAGTAGGTTCATAATCATCTTCTGAGTCTGAACCATTCTTATCTGTCATACTAGAACCTGGTTCCCAATATGATCCTGAAGGGTTATCCTCACTCTGTGGACTTGTGGGTTCCTCACTGTCTCCACCTGAATCAGAAGCATCTGTTTCTGAAGTTGATGGAGATGGCCCTCTGATTAGCTTGTCACTAAAAGATACCTTTTTCTTAGGACTAGCCTTAGAAACTTTTCCCGAGTTTGCAACCTCTGGAGTAGCCTCTGTAGTAGTAGTAATTAGAGTATCCTTATAGAGTTCATGTTCTTGAAACACAACACTTCTGCTAACCACAGTCTTGCCTTCATCTAGAAACCTTACCTTGTACCCTTTAGTCCCTCGTGGATAACCAATGAAGACCCCTTTGACTGACCTAGGACTGATTTTATCCTGAACTGTGTGAACATAGGCTGAACACCCAAACCGTCTGATGTGAGACAAATCACACTTAGAGCCAGTCCAAACCTCTTCAGGTACCTTAAATTCTATGGATGAATTAGGAGATCTGTTGATCAAATAAACAGCTGTAGACGTAGCTTCAGCCCAAAACTCCTTTCCTAAACCAGTTTCTGCCAACATACTTCTGACTTTGTCCATTATAGTTCTATTTAATCTTTCTGCAACTCCATTCTGCTGCGGAGTATAGGAGCATGTCCTATGTCTCCTAATTCCAGACTCGGTACACAACTCATCAAACAGTTTGTTACAGAACTCCAAACCATTATCAGTACGTAAGCACTTTATCTTCTTCCCTGTTAAAGTTTCAACTGAAATCTTCCAATCTCTAAATTTCTCAAATGCTTCATCTTTTGTTTTCAGGAAATAAACCCAGGACTTCTTTGAAAAATCATCTATGAAACTGATGAAGTAGTGACTTCCACTTAGACTCTCTGGATTTGAAGGTGAACCCCAGAGATCTGAGTGTACATACTCCAGAATGCCTTTGGTGGTATGTTTAGCTGCAGGGAAGCTCAGCTTGTGTGACTTGCCAAAGACACAACTTTCGCAAAAGCTAAGTCCTTCAAGTTTAACCTTGTTTAAGTGTCCTTGTTTTTTCAATATAGCCATTTGCTTTGAACTCATATGACCTAGTCTGGAATGCCATAGATTTGCATCACTTTCATCCATGCTTACTGCATTTGCTTCTGCTTTGATTACTTTTGCTTGTAGATAGTATAGACCATTGTACCATTTAGCAGTGAACACCTTCTTCTTGTCTTTATAGTAAGTTTGCACTCCATCTCCACCTTCATACCTGACACCGCTTTGATCTAACATTCCCACTGAGATAAGACTTTTATCAAAGTCTGGAACATACCTCACTTCACTTAAAATCACCTCTGTGTTGTCTGGATTTATGATTCTTAGTTTTCCAAGTCCCTTGACTTGACTAATGGTCTTGTTAGCCATCCTAACCTTAGCTCCATCAAATTCTTGTAGGTCATACAAGATCTCCTTGTCATGTGTCATATGGAAGGTGCACCCTGAGTCTAGTATCCAAGCTCCAGCTGTTCCTTCAGTGCTCACCGTGAGTACCATCGGCTCAGGTAATTCAAAAACTGCATTTGCTGAGTCTTCTGAACCAATCTTTCCTTTATTTGGGCACTCACGCTTCCAATGACCTTCTTTTCCACAGATAAAGCAAGCTCCCTTAGTTCCCTTATTGAACCTTGGCTTGGACTTTGATCTGCCTCTGCTGTTTGACCTGCCTCTGTAAGAGTTTCCTTTACCTTGACCATTTCTCTTATTTGATCTGCCCCTTGTATCCACAAACAAACTGTCAGCTCCAGATGACCCTCTATGCAGCTTTCCCTTTTGTTTAAGTTCCATTTCCTTATCATATGCTGCACTTGTCACTTCACTTACAGTAATAGTTTCCTTCCCTGTTCCATATTTCAGGGTATGGACCAGAGGCTCAAACGCAGGTGGCAGACTTGAGAGAAGTTGAATGGCTTGATCTTCTTCAGAGACCTCCACCTTCAAACTTGCTAAGTCTGCGATCAACTTGAGAAAGGTATCCACATTATCTTCAATACTCTTATTTTCTTCCATTCTGAAACTAGCAAAACGTTGCTTAAGGTATATTCTATTTGGCAGGGACTTAGTCTGATGCTCTGCCTCAAGAGCCTTCCACATGCCCAACGCAGTGGTTTCTTTCATTACTTTTCTGAGGATGCGATCACTTAGGCAGGTAGCAATTAAGTTTCTGCATCTTAGATCTTGAGCTTGTTTCTTTGGGTCAATAACAGTTTCCCTTACAGCCAAAGAAGCCTCTCCAGTCTTGAGTACCTCCTTTGTTGTAGTGACTGACCAGTCTTCACTTAACACGTTAAGTAAGCCTTGTATTTCAAGCTGTCCCAGTAACTTGAACTTCCACAAACCAAAATCACCCGAACCATCGAACTTTTCCATTTCAAATCTTCCTGGAGTTGGATCCATGTTTGTCTGATATGTTCTTCTTTGTTGTAACCTGCAGGTTCAAAACAAACAAGCACAACCTCGAAGCAAACACAGTGGTACACACTAAATCAAGAAACTCAGGTAAAGATGATAGAAATCGATTAGAAGTAACCTGATTTGTTATATGAGCTTTGACAGATCTCTTTCAGTATCGAATCTGATCTGATTCCCTTTGATAACAAACCGCAGTAGCAAGCCTGCTACAATCTCAACTTCAGGTGTGATTAAAGATCTTTCGATGAACCAGAAACTCCAGTTCCGGTAAGTCCTCTATCTCCGATCTCCTCTATACTCCTAACCCTAGCCCCTGCAATGAACCTGACTGCTCTGATGCCACTCGTTCGGATCTTTGCTTGCGGATAATCACCTAAACGATCTAAAGCTTTCTTGTGTAGATTCAATCGAACGAGCAAGAAACGAAACAACACAAGCACTCGAGCTTCGGGGCTTAGTTCCGACCCCTAACTCGCCGGTGAACGTTATCACCGGAACTCCACTAGATCGATCAATTCAGAGGTTTACACACACCTTATCAATGGTGCTTTTCTAGGGTTTTTCACAGAAGAGATACAAGAAGAAGAAGATACACCAAGGAAAAAAAAAACCCTCTCTCTCTGTTTTTCTGTTTTTTCTTGTTAGGCCCTTCTTCTCTTTATCTGATCAGATTCCGAGTGGGCTTAATATGATTGAGCCCAGCTCAATAACTGTTTGTTGTAACCAAGCCGAATGGGCTTAATATACGAGGCCCATTAGGTGTCTGATTCCAAACCAAGCCCACCTACAAACGACACTTGTATACATTGACATCAAACCTTGTAAAATACGCAATCTTTTTGGAAATTGACTCAACTTTTTGTTTGTTAAAAAATGGTAAATACATTGCAGAAAAATTGCCAAATCTTTTCGAAATTTCTCTAGTAAAACAAAGCTTTTCTTTACGGAAATTGCCTTGTAATATCACCATTACACTACTAGACCAAGACCAAAGACTTTAAACTAGTAAGACCTAAGAAACACAAGTCAATCACGTGGAGAGTGTAGAAAAAACAAACACAAAACATTGTCTTTATAAACATCTTTAATTTCTCATAACCGTTACAGTAAATAACTCTTCTTTAATCACAACACTTATAAAACTTCTCAAAAATCTCTCTGTTTCTTCTCCTTTCTCTCTCACCATCATGGCTCTCTCTATCTTCTTCTTCTCTCTCCTCCTAATCTTCCTCTCTCACTTCTCTTCCTCACGTAAGTACAATCATCTTCTTCTCCAAAACGACATCGTTTTTGGTTTTTGGTTTTTGTCTTCTTCAAAATCTAATTTCCTCTGTTTTTGTGTTCCTCTGTTTTTGTATTAACAGATGCAGAGTCGTTCATTGGAGTTAACTACGGTCAAGTCGCAGACAATCTTCCACCACCATCAGAAACCGCAAAGCTTCTCCAATCAACTTCTATTCAAAAAGTTAGACTCTACGGTGCTGATCCAGCAATCATCAAAGCTTTAGCCGGAACCAACATCGGAATCGTTATCGGTGCTGCTAACGGCGACTTACCCTCTCTAGCTTCCGATCCAAACGCCGCTACTCAATGGATCAACTCAAATGTTTTACCTTTTTACCCTGCTTCCAAAATCATCCTCATCAACGTCGGTAACGAGGTCGGTCCGATCATCACCAAAACCTGTTCAATTTCTCCTTTTTTTCGACGAATTGTCAACTAAACCGGGAATTTTGTTCCGGTTTATTGTAGGTTTCGATGTCGACCGATCCGAATTTGGTGAACCAGCTACTACCGGCGATGCAAAATGTCCAAAAAGCACTTGAAGCGGTGTCGCTAGGCGGGAAAATCAAGGTGTCGACGGTGCACGCGATGTCGGTTCTGGGTAATTCAGACCCACCGTCTTCCGGTTCGTTTGCGGCCGGTTATCAAGCCGGTTTAAAGGGGATTTTGCAGTTTTTAAGCGATACCGGTTCGCCTTTCGTGATTAACCCGTATCCCTTTTTCGCGTACCGGGATGATCCGAGACCCGAAACGCTTGCGTTTTGTTTGTTTCAGCCTAATGCGGGTCGGGTCGACCATAATACCGGGATCAAGTACATGAACATGTTCGATGCTCAGGTAAAATTAATTACTCTCTGGTCCACACTAATCAATTCAGTTCATGTTTGGTAAGTAAATAAAGTTTTTAGAATTTCTCAAAAGATACAAAATGAGCTATAGTGTATCTGGTTATGAATTTGGTGTACTGTTTTTAAATCATGATTAAGTTTGACGTCAAAGATTAGTTAAGTTTATATGGGTCGGTTAGTTTTTCTAAGTAATTTATTGTTGTCACACAAAAATTCATAATATGAATAATTGGCAGTATTCACGTGGACGAATCTATAGTTTGAACTTTCGATTTTAAAATCATTTCATATGAATTTTTCTTTGCACAAGATTGTAGTAAGGAACTTGTTCTGTTTCTCTACTTTACCACTTAGAAAGGAATCTATATTCTTATTAAATAGTACAAAAGACAGTTGTTATTTGCTTTCGATGGATTCGTGTCCAAACGTGCCGTATGTGTCCAATTCTACACTTTCTTATTAGTTTCTTCAACGCATACGAATATGATCTTTGTATATATAAAAATCTGCTTATTAATTTGGTTACTATGGTTTGTACTACTAATTAAAAAGTGAAATAATTTGTTTCATGCTAATAATTATAGTCTCAGGGGAATAAGTATGCGTGACGATGACTTGTGGTCGGTCGTTTCTTTCTGACAGGCTGGATTCGCACTAAAGTTATATTACTTATTTTAGATGTTTCCTGAAACATTTGTTTGCATTTGTCACCATTAATTCCACGTCAGCAGTAATGTCGACCAAAAAAATCAATAAAGTAAACTGAAAATATATAGAAGAGAGAAAAAATGGTGACTTTTCAGGTCTTCAAAGTAGTAGAAAGTTAGAAATTAACAAGTGTTTGTTTATGATCGTTACTTGCAACACACGTTACTGTCTCTGATTTTGTTCATCGTTGACAGGTTGATGCGGTTCACTCGGCTTTGAAATCGATGGGATTCGAGAAGGTAGAGATCGTGGTGGCGGAAACAGGTTGGGCTTCACGAGGGGACGCTAACGAGGTTGGAACTAGCGTGGATAATGCTAAAGCTTACAATGGAAACCTAATAGCTCATCTTAAGTCAATGGTTGGCACACCTCTTATGCCTGGAAAGTCCGTCGACACTTACATTTTTGCGCTCTATGACGAGAATTTGAAGCCTGGACCATCTTCGGAACGGGCGTTCGGGCTTTTTAAAACCGATCTTTCCATGGCTTATGATGTAGGCCTTGCTAAGAGTAGTAGTAGTGGCAACAGTAGTGGGCAGGTTAGATACTAGATAGTTATGGCTTCTTATTGGAAAATTTAAAAGTATCTTACTATTTAACATGTAAACGCAGATCGCGAAAAAATTATAATCGAGGTTTTAATTTGTGAGGTTATGTTTTGATTGTAAAAGCAGACACCATCGGGAAAAGTTACATCGACGGGATGGTGTGTACCAAAGAAAGGTGCGACTGTCGAGCAGTTACAAGCGAGCTTGGATTGGGCTTGTGGACAAGGAATAGACTGTGGTCCGATACAACCTGGAGGGGTTTGTTTCGATCCAAACAATGTGGCGTCACACGCAGCCTTTGCCATGAATATGTATTTCCAAAAGTCTGCTAAAAAGTCTACAGATTGCGATTTCTCTCAAACCGCAACAATCACCTCCCAAAACCCTAGTAAGTTTTCACTCTCTCCTTATAACTCTCACACCCTAGCAATATTAGTTTCGGCCTTGTTAAGAAAAGTTGTAAAGAAGACCACATTAATGAACTATGGTAGTCTAATGGTTAATGATCCACCTACCAAGTTTGCTAATATCAACCATTGAACTATAACAAAAGTTGCATATACTAATTGGTTTTTTTCTTATCGCTCATTTCGATTCGATAGGTTACAACAGTTGCGTTTATCCCGGAGGAGGAGGAGGAGGAAGTGCAGGAGTAATGAACAAATATGTGAACTCAGACAAATTAGAGAAGAATGGAGCAATTGTACCAAATGGCTCTTCTTTACTATCACTTATACTATTCAGCTTTATGTCCCTAATCTTTCATGTAAATATGTAATAGCACAATTAGCTATAATGGTAACTAATTAGTTACTCTTCTTGTCTTTTTTTTTGTTTTTGTTTTGCCTCTCCCTCCATGTGTAATCATTAATAGTTGTTATTATTAGTTTACACATTATATAATAAAAAGAGATAATTATTCAAACAACCTTTTTAGATATAGGTTTTACTCAAACAATTTTTATTTGTTGAGCTTAAATTTTTGAGCTAAAAAAGGTTACAAAGACATTAAAAATACCCCAAATTCGTTTATTAACGAAAATGTCATTAGCCTTTGAAAAAAAAAACATAAAACCAAAAAAAAACAAAAAAAAATCAGATTTCACGAAACCTTTCTTCTTCTTCTCCGGCGACTCCGAGGCGACTCCGAGCGATTTCATCACCGGCGACAAGATTTGTTGCGTTTAATGGTAAGATTTGAAACGAATCATGAGTTTTCTTCCTCTCTATCATTCACGAGTGTTTTGGGTTCAGATTTATGAACTTCAATATGTTTTTCGTTCATAGGTTTTGAAATTCCGGCGAAGGAAAGTTCCGGTAAGTGTTGGGGTTTCGTTTTCGTGCGTTGTAGAGAGGTAATCTCTTGATTCTAACCGGTTTCGTTTGGGTATGTTGAACTTTTGTAAAATCACGTTTTGGTCCAAATCTGAATTTTTCTCAAATTTGAATTTTTTCTAGATCTGGATTTTTCTCAGATCCAGAATCCGACGTTATGGTAGACTTATTTCTCTGGGAAAAAAATACGTTACGGTAGATTTATAATAGACGTTATGGTATACTTATTTCTATGAGATGCAGACGTTGTGGTAGACTTATTTATATGAGATGCAGACGTTGTGGTAGACTTATTTCTATGAGATGCAGACGTTGTGGTAGACTTATTTATATGAGATGATGACGTTGTGGTAGACTTATTTCTATGAGATGCTGACGTTGTGGTAGACTTATTTCTATGAGATGCTGACGTTGTGGTAGACTTATTTCTATGAGATGATGACATTGTGGTAGACTTATTTCTATGAGATGCTGACGTTGTGGTAGACTTATTTCTATGAGATGCAGACGTTGTGGTAGACTTATTTCACTGAGATGCATACGTTGTGGTAGACTTATTTCAGTGAGATGCAGACGTTGTGGTAGACTTATTTCTATGAGATGCAGACGTTGTGGTAGACTTATTTCTATGAGATGCAGACGTTGTGGTAGACTTATCGACTCTTGATCTGCTAATGAATGAAATCTTTTTTGACGTTGTGGTAGACTTTTTGCAAAGAGATACAAACATTATGGTAGACTTTTCGACTCTGGAGCTACTAATGGATGAAATCTTTCTTTGCTAGTTAGGATTATGTTTCAGTCTAAAATGTTCTAATTTCCATGAATTTCTTTACAGGTATTCTTTGTACGTGCAATGCGTAACCGCATGAAGATTGTAAAGAACATCCAAAAGATCATGAAGATAGTCTATACACCATTGTTTCTTGTTGTATTTAGGTAGTATTTGGTTAATCTTTGTATTGTTTAACATGCAAAGAGATTTATTTTTTTGAGATGTATTTTCGTTTGATGGTAGATTTATTTTTAGAGACACACACGTTCTGATTTGTAATATACGTTATGGTAGATTTATTTCTATAAGATACAATTGTTATGGTAGACTTTTTGCAAAGAGATTCAAACATTATGCTAGACTTCTATGAACATTTTTTTGTAGTGTAATGAATGAATTGACAACATTTATGTATGGTTAAAACATGGCTTCTGAAAGTCTCTGTAACCATGACAATATCCTTAAAACACGAGTACGAGTTCATACGAAAAGATAGAAAATATATGAAAATATATAGTACATACTAAATCTACCATCACTTGTATATAAATCTACCATCACTTGCATGATATGCCCCTAGAACTATACCACCTTTTGAATTATCAACTAAGAACACCCATCAATTCTTCTCAAAATTCTGACTACCACAAACAAGAATGATTTGTTTTGTTCCCAGTTGTTCAAACCCTAAACCCTAAACCCTAGTTCTTCACCATTGTTGCAGGTTTTTTCGTGCAAATTTGTCTATTTTAAGGGTAAAATCGACATTTCGCGTTCCCTGCAACTAACTCTACCACCTACCAAATAAGTCTACCGCTAACTATAAGTCTACCAGTACTACAATAAGTCTACCACAACTATACACAAAATAAATCTACCACCACCATAAATAAGTCTACCGCAAACTATAAGTCTACCGCTACTAAAATAAGTCTACCGTCACTATAAATCTACCGCTACTATGACTAAAAATCTACCACCAAATGAGACAAATCTACCAGTCAAAATAAAATCTACCATCGAAGAAAAATAAATCTACCGTTCAAAATAAGTCTACGGAAATAAATCTACCATTCGACGAATAAGTCTACCGCAAAAAATAAGTCTACCGCAATGTGAAATTAAGTCTACCGCTAAAAAAATAAGTCTACCGTTCGGAAAGAAGTCTACCACTAAAAGAGACACAATAAGTCTACCGCTCAAAAATAAGTCTACCAGATCTGAAATAAGTCTACCATCACTGAGCGGTAGACTTATTTTTTTTAGGCGGGAAATTGCCTACGCGGCCTGTTTCATTAATGGCATTTTCGTAAATATGTTTTTTGTTATCAAAGGAAAAAGGGTAAAACGGACTAAAAAATAGCCTCAGTAATAAAAATCTAAAAAGGTTGTTTGAGTCAACCCAAACTCTAAGAAGATTGTTTTAGTCAACTTCCCTAATAAAAATTGATTCTAGTCTCTAACGGCTAATTTCCGGTAGACTAAATTTGATTAAGGAGAATGGATCTTATATTGTTACTGCCACGCGTTTCTTATTATTTACCAATCCTGCCACTGTTTTGAAAATCATGAGTGGCATTTCCGTAAATAACACAAAGCTACATAACCGACTCTTCTTCTCTATTTCAAAATCTCCATGACCGTTTGTTAATTGATTTTGTGATCTTCTTCTTCGATCTCTCTGAAGAACCCCAAAAGAAACCCTAATCCTCTCTCTCTCTCGATTCAATCAACATGGAAGCAAAATCGGATCTAACAAGAGTAATCATCGATCGGTACTGAATTTGGTCAAACGAAACGTATGAGTTTATTTCTTTGCTTTTTTGTTTTTCTCGTGTGTGAGATTTAGATTCTAGGTTTAGAGACGAATTGTGTTATTTATCACAAACACCTGCTTTGTAAATTCTTGAATTGGTTTCAGTTTTGGTGGATTTTTGACTTGGTTGTGTGACGAAGAAGATGATATAGGTTTGGGCTATTGATTACTGTTCTAAGAAGGAATTTCGATTTCTGATTTTGTATTGTTGTAACGAAGAACGAGTTTCATGTTGTGATTAACGAAATTAAGGAATTGCGAATTCTGATTTTGATCTCAATTTCGTTTGTAACGAAGAGAAATGGTTTTAATCGAAATTGAATTCGAAGAATTGAGGAAAACGTGAGTTTTTGTGACATTGAATTCAATGTTCTCTTTTATGTGCAGATTTGATTTTTTTGCTTCATTAAACAATTTTACAAGCTTGAGTATAAGCTTCTTCATGTAAGTATGCTTTCTCTGCAATGGTAACTTGTTATATTTTGGTTATTACAGGATGTTATGGATTTTGCTGAAGAAATCTTCAAGTTCCTCTGCAAATTCGGTTATGAAGATGTAGGAACAAAGAGGTATGTATCCAGTTTCGAAGAAACAACTTCCTCTGCATATGCTTAAGAGAGCCTTATGCACAACTACGGTAAAAACTCTAGTTCAAGATTGTTAACAGAGGTTGTTTTTGAGAAAGGTGGTTTTGTCTTCTTCTTTGTTCATGGAAGAGCAATTAGCTGATATAGATTTGTCTTTTTATTGTTGGTTCAGTGCACTAACCAACAAATCGACAATGCAATGTTTATTAGGCAAATTGGTTATTACAGGATGTTATGGATTGTGCTCATGCAACTGTTTGGGATGATGGGAAACTTCAGTGAGCTTTTGGAATGGTGTTAGATTCAATTCAAAGCTATATCATGCAAAGCCAACTAAACAGGTATGTCTTTAAATTGAGTTCTTCTATGAGTTTCTCATTTTAAGTACAGTAAACACAAACGTGAATTATTGTGGTTTTCTCAGGATATGTCAAAAGTATTTGGAACACTCAAAGTATCTATCAAAGCTTAACAAGGAGAGACATGATGAAAGAAACTCCACTTTCACCACGTACACAACTTGGTTCTTGTCATGGTACTTTTACTGTGCTTCTTTACTTCAGTTTAGAGATTGGATTTCTAAATTTGTGTATAGCTCTCTTTTGAATGTTCATTTTGGTTGGTTAAACATGAATTTTATCTAATACAAGCAAGAATTGATTTAGATAATCCTCTGTTTATGCAGGATAATAAGCCTTGAGAGTCAATAGCTTGAGCTCGAGGTAGAGAAGCTTTTTCATGTAAGTATCCAGTGCCGAAGAAACAGCTTCCTCTGCATAAATTGTGGTAAAACTCTACTTCAAACAGATGATCTTAGGTTCTTTTTGAGAAAGCTGGTTTTGTTCATGGACGAGCAATAAGCTCTGTTCTCACAGTCTTGAATGTTCATTTGCTTGCTCAAAACATGAATTCTTGTTTAAAGCTAATGAAGATCATTTTACAATGAAGTTAATACACCCTCTCTCTCTCAATATCATAAACTTTAAACATTGATCTGATGTTTTAATGACTATGCAGGATCATATTGCTCATAGTGGTTATGTCGAGATCCCTGGTGTAAGTTAACCAAACCAATTAGTTCAAAATCAGTTCAGGGTTTCCACACAATGGACTTGGGTTTCTCAGGAAATGTCAAAGTATCTTTACCAACCAGAGACATGATGAAAGAAACTTCCACTTTCAAAGACCGTAGCTACATAACTTGGTTCTTGTCATGGTACTTACTCTACTTCTTTACTTCAATTCAGAGATTTGATAACATGTTTTACTTAGCTCATTCTTCTTCTTAATTCCTAACCAGAAACTTCTTGATCCGAATGAAGGATTTGATACTCTTCTCTCAGCTCAACAAGTAAATCTATCTCTCATTTCTTCATCCAATCAACATAAATCTGTGTATAACTCTTCTCTATACAGAGAGGATTGGATGTGTCTAATTTCTCATTGTTGCAAGAAATTATTCTGATGCAGAGACCATTTGTCACAAGTCTCTGGCTAATGTTTGAAAGGAAAGAGGTCTCGTCATGATCAATTTCGCCACAGAAGAGAAAGGCCATGGTGTGAGATTTCTTCACTTCAAATTCTTCTCATTTCTTTTACTTTGATATGTTTTAGACTTCAAATAATTAACAAAAGTATTTGACATGCTATACCAATTCCACTTGTAGGTGAAAAGAATTGCCAGTTTGGAACGGTCTACGTTGCTCCGGTCCGGTTTAGCCGGTCTTTGACTGAGGTAACTTATCCGAGACTAAATCTCTCTATATATAGATTAGATATCCTAAGCTTAAAAGAACATTTTAAATTGCCGGTTAGATCCAAACCTTTTAGATAGAAAAAGTTAGATTGTCTTAGATGAAAATTTTAGATAGTCATGATTAATTATTGAAACTTGATTGTTTTGCATTGTCGTGAAAATAACCCGAACATGGTATCCTATCAGTTTTTTACTGGTCGTTAGAGATACGATGAACGCTTTGTTTTCACTTCATAACGGAAAACAATCAGTTTCTGATTAATATGGCTACTAAAATCTTCATACCTTCTCACCTAACCTAGATCCAAACCTCTTAGATAAAAAAGCTAGATTGTCTTAGATGAAGATTTTAGATAGTCATAATTAATTATTGAAACTTGATTGTTTTACATTGTTGTGAAAATAACCCGAACATGGTATCCTGTCAGTCTTTTACTGGTCGTTAGAGATACGATGAACGTTTTATTTTCACTTCATAACGTAAAACAATCAGTTTCTGATTAATATGGCTACTAAAATCTTCATACCTTCTCACGTAACCTAGATCCAAACCTCTTAGATAAAAAAGCTAGATTGTCTTAGATGAAAATTTTAGATAGTCATAATTAATTATTGAAACTTGATTGTTTTGCATTGTTGTGAAAATAACCCGAACATGGTATCCTGTCAGTCTTTTACTGGTCGTTAGAGATACGATGAACGTTTTATTTTCACTTCATAACGTAAAACAATCAGTTTCTGATTAATATGGCTACTAAAATCTTCATACCTTCTCACGTAACCTAGATCCAAACCTCTTAGATAAAAAAGCTAGATTGTCTTAGATGAAAATTTTAGATAGTCATAATTAATTATTGAAACTTGATTGTTTTGCATTGTTGTGAAAATAACCCGAACATGGTATCCTGTCAGTCTTTTACTGGTCGTTAAAGATATGATGAACGCTTTATTTTCACTTCATAACGTAAAATAATCAGTTTCTAATTAATATGGCTACTAGAATCGTCATACCTTTTCACCTAACCTAGATTCAAACCTCTTAGATAAAAAAAACTAGATTGTCTTAGATGAAGATTTTAGATAGTCATAATTAATTATTGAAACTTGATTGTTTTGCATTGTTGTGAAAATAACCCGAACATGGTATCCTGTCAGTCTTTTACTGGTCGTTAGAGATACGATGAACGCTTTATTTTCACTTCATAACGTAAAACAATCAGTTTCTAATTAATATGGCTACTAAAATCTTCATACCTTCTCACCTTACCTAGATCCAAACCTCTTAGATAAAAAAAGCTAGATTGTCTTCGATGAAGATTATAGATAGTCATAATTAATTATTGAAACTTGAATGTTTTGCATTGTTGTGAAAGTAACCCGAACATGGTATCCTGTCAGTCTTTTACTGGTAGTTAGAGATACGATGAACGCTTTGTTTTCACTTCATAACGTAAAAAAATCAGTTTCTAATTAATATGGCTACTAAAATCTTCATACCCTCTCACCTAACCTAGATCCAAACCTCTTAGATAAAAAAAGCTAGATTGTCGTAGATGAAAATTTTAGATAGTCATAATTAATTACTGAAACTTGATTGTTTTGCATTGTTGGAAAATAACCCGAACATGGTATCCTGTCAGTCTTTTACTGGTCGTTAGAGATACCATGAACGCTTTGTTTTTACTTCATAACATAAAACAATTAGTTTCTAATTAATATGGCTAATAAAATCTTCATATCTTCTCACCTAACTTCGATCCAACCCTTATAGATAAAAAAAATTAGATTGTCTTAGATGAAGATTTTAGATAGTCATAATTAAATATTAAAACTTGATTGTTTTGCATTGTTGTGAAAGTAACCTGAACATGGTATTTTGTCAATCTTTTACTGGTCATTAGAGATACTACGAGCGCTTTGTTTTCACTTCATAATGTATAATAATCAGTTTATAATTAATATGGCTAATAAAATCTTCATATCTTTTTACCTAACCTCGATCCAAACCTTTTAGATAGAAAAAATTTGAATGTTGTAAATGTTTTTAAGTGTATAGATTTATGATCCAATTTTTTGTCGAAGAAAAGTATATAGATTGTTGGGTTAACTAATTTAACTTAATTGTTTAACATAGTTTTCGTAACAATCTAAATACAGAATTCGGTCTGTTTCTAATTAATTTGGCACTAGATCTTAAGAGACTGTGATGGAAAGGCAAATTCAAATCTTGCAGCCTTTTGTTGGAATTTGTATTGACTGAAAGCATTATGGAAATTTATTTCTTCAATCCTAGTATTGTGCTGGATTATGTTTATGTATTAGTGTATTATTTTTATGTACCGTATTTCAAATTGAAATATGATAAAATATAAGTTAAAAAAAACAACTTGAAGAATAGTTTACTCTAATGGTTGGTAAAAAAGTATAAATGATTTTGGTCGTTTTTAGGAGTTCAATCATCAAAAATATTTTCACGACCTCCACTTTTGATGATTGCAAGTAGTATTCTAGTTCGGTCCGTTAAGGTTAACCCAATTAAAACCAAACCCCAATAAAAAATTTGAATTACCTTATGAATTACTCATCTCAAACATTTTACAGTTGAAGTTGTAGTAACCTTTGAACCTTGCAGGTATAAAGAATCTTGACAACACTAAATTACTGAAGTGTGGTTGCGACTCTGGACTTGGAAATGAATGTAACTCAAGCTATGACTTCCTATTCGTTATGGTTTCTACACTTTACACCAAATAAAAGGGATTTTTTCAAAAGGTAGATGTTATATCCATATGATTAACTCTTTCCATTTTTTGGTGTCTCGCTCCTTGCTATTACTTACTCCCTCCGTTTTTTATTGTTTGATGTTTTAGAGTTTTCACACATATTAAGAAAACATATTAATATTTAGTTATAAATGTCTTGTTTCCGGTGGTCTACCTTGTTCGACTTGAACTAGAATGATGACGGCCTCCTTTCTCGCCGGTGTACTTCTTCACCGGAGAGATCCATCAACTCCATCCCCTTTCCACTTCGTCTTCCCCAATCGACCTTCCCCTCCAATATCCCCTCCCTCTCTGCTCAAGGTCACTTCAATGGAGATCTCATCTTTGCATTGGACTATGTCTTATGCATCAACCCCTTCAATGGTGATGACGGCGAGTTCTCCGGCGAATCCACCTCCCCCACCCGAACCGCCGGACCCGCCAGACTCAGCCCCTTCCCTGCCGTACTCGCTCAACCCGCACAAGCTTCACCGCCTTCTAGATCTGACCGGCACCGGATCTAGAAAAGTCATGCTTTGCTTTCGTCATTCGTCTCCTCTACCCATCGAGAGGCTGTTGTGGACCACTCGACGACTGTGTGTCCGAGATGCTCCTCTGCACCGTTATCCACAGTTATCAACGACTACTCCTCTGCCCCGATGTAGACCATTGGCACCGTGGCTACAACCCTCCATCTCTCTGAACCATCACTCTCTCCCTGTTGGAGTTCATACCGCAGCCTCATCGAATTTGCTGCGGGACTCGTCGGAAAAGTTCTCCGGCCACCGCTGGCCACACTCTCCTCCACCAAACCATTATCGTGGTATAAGTGTGGTGATGGGCTGTGGTTTGGTACTAATGGGCCTGTTATGGTCTGTTTATCTGAGGCCCACATGGAGTATTATACTCAATTTCTTTGGCCCAGTCCCTTTGATGAAAAAAATCAGATTTCAAAAAATCTTGTATGCTTATGAGCTGATAGGTTTCTCCTTGTTGAGAAATTTAAAGTTTTCTGGATTCTCAAATCCTGTAACCTACTCCCGTTGGACGAGTTTAGTTCCACATTCTACCATCTCTCTGAGTATGGTCGTACTTTCTTCCCTCTCTAGGAGAGTGGTCGAACCCCGTGCTTTATGCTGGGAACTTCAAAGTCACATGGCAAAGTGACTATACAGAGACTCTCCAACTATGTTGCGAAGTCACTCTTGACGCATCCGAGGCACGCTTTGGATTCGCTGTCCATCTTTCGCGATGAAATCTCTATCTTAGTTTTAATGAAATTTCAATTATGTTGTATTATGGTTAGAGGATGTTTAATTCCCTCTTTTGTATTGTTTGAAGAGTAATGAATGAAAAAAGAATGTGTTGAACAAAAAAAAAAAAAAAAAAAAATGTCTTGTTTTTTACACTACACAACTTTTTATAATTCTAAACCAATAATAATTTAACAAAATCAATTAATATGTCTTGAAGTTCACAATTCACCATTATTACTTTATAGAAAATAGAGAACATAGAGAAAATCAATATTTTAAAAACAAATTTTTTTTCTAAAACATCAAACGATTAAAAACGGAGGGAGTATCAGATTTTTTCGGTGTCCGTCATTTTAATTGGTTTCTTTAGTGCTTGGTCCTGTTTTTATCCCGCCGTCTTTGGTTCGTTGCTAAAGCTTAAAGCTTAGAAATTTGAGGTAAACTCATTCCTTAGAGGAGGTTTTTTATTTGGGTTGTTATTATTGTGGTTTTCGATATTAGAATTGGTTATAGGTATGTTTCTGTTCAATTTTCGGTTTGGTAGACCATGAGCCTTTGTAATCAGGCCGGTCCAAACTTTTAGTAGAGAGTACGTGCAAAATTGCAAAAAAAGCCTTATAATTTAATAAATATTGTGAAAATACCCAAAAAAATAATTTAGAGCTCTAAACCCCAACAAAAATTGCAAAAAAATAAGTGGACATGGTGCATTTGCACATCATGCACTATGTTAGAACCGGGTCTGTTTGTAATACTATATCACTATCTTGCATTTCGGCTTTATATATACGATAGTCAGATGACCTATGTTGCATGAAATTTTTATTTTATGACGTTTCACGCTTTGGAGTCAGAATCAGAATCAGAACCGGAATCTTTTGGAATCTTTTTGGAATCACGATTTCAAATTTACCAATGTAAAAGCGTCGTGGAAGCATCCGATTTCATTTTGGAATAGCGATAGAAACTTCTTTCTATATTTAGAAACGTTTAAAAAAAATGTTTTCATATATTTTACAACTTAGAAAGAAAAAATCTATAGAAAAATAAGAATGTTGGAGGTGACCAATCGCTACTACGTGAAATTCTACGTGGATTGTTAGAGGTAACCAATTTGATTTCATGGATGTGACAAATTTTAAAAGACTTTGAGTTTGAAACTTTTTCTCTCGACGAACCATTGTTGGAAGCGGTTTTGTTTGATGGAACAAAAGAAAAGAACCTTAAAGGCGATCTCAAATATTTGATTTTAAACATTGTGGTTTCTTGTTCACATGTCCTAATGCTATCACCACTTGGTCCTTTACTTCTCAAAACCCATTCCAAGTGAACCAACAGTCCGGTATGTTTGACGAAAACATTCAACAAATCCTCTTGACTACTCAGCTGAATCCACTCACATCTTCCGACGTGATGTCTCGCATTTGGTTGTTATGGAGCTTATGGAAGGCACGAAATGATCTTACCTTTAATGTCGATTATGGAATCCATGTGATATCCATTATCGGTCTTCGTTAGAAGCTAATGAATGGTATAATGCTCAAAATCTCCCATCCTCACGTTCTCCAACTCGCCAAACCCCACAGGAATTACATGATTGGACTCCTCCTCCAACTGACTGGATTAAGTGCAATTACGATGCAAGCTATTATCCGACGAGCACTCACATTGGAGCAGGCTGGATTGCTCGAGACTCGGATGGACGATTCCTCATATTTACCACCAACTCAATCTGCTTTGGAAGCAGAAGGATTTGGCCTACTACATGCTCTACAAACAACTTGGTCTCGGGGATATAGGCGTCTTATCTTTGAAGGTGATTCGCAAGAGTTGGTAACCTTAATTCAAGGGAAACGCAGCAACATGCACATGGATAATTTGATCAACGACATTAATCATTGGATTCAACATTTTGAGAACGTTCAAATCACCCACATAGGCTGTAAGGATAATGAGAGATCACAGATTTGTTAGCTCCAACTTGTATTCAACATCTTCTCTGAAAATGGCACAACTTTCTCATTAATAAAACAAAGATGTTCAAAAAGAAAACATTATGGTTTCTTTTACCTAATTAAGTTATTTAATATTTTTATGGATTGTATTTATGCTCTCACTTTCAAATGAATGATGGTATTCTTTATATTATATATATTCATATATATGGTTTTACGCTTCCAAAATGCATCCTTTTTCAATTTTTTCAAAAATATTTTTGATAAAAGACATCGTTTGGAGTTATGAATATGGTCAATGCGAAATGAGAACATTCATTGTCTTTTGACTCTGCCTCTCTCTTCTCGTATTGTGTTAGTGGCATTGTACAGAAATACCACACTACTGTCAAATATATGATTTACCACATTGACACCGTATCCTGTTTTTGCTTCGCATGGAAAGAAGACTAAAAAAAAGTACAAGTTAAAGCAACTGAGGTAGACTAGTAGCATTAGAACAAAAAAGAAAATTCAAGCATGACCTTGAAGAGCTTTCCAAAGGCGGCAAAAATATAATATCTTGAATGAATCACAATCTTAGATGAAAAAGAAGGGATCTTGTATTTGATTGGCAACAAACTAAATTTATAACCATTTTACAATTTAAAACGTATTGGATCAATCACAAAAACAATAACACTTTTTTTTATATCTATTTCTTTTAAAGCTATACACTATGCTGCAACAATTTACATCTAAAAAACTATCGATTTAAATTATAAATTAGTTTGAACGGCTTCTACTGCTTGGTCATTAAAAATCGACGCTCTCAGTTAGCCTCACTTTATCAATATTCCAATTGACTTAGGAATAATATATATCATCGTTATAACTCCATTACCTTTGTGTTTTGTTAAGTAGACGAATTGAAAACCGTTTTACAGTGAAATCATGTCAATAAGATTATAAACCGTTTTGTAATCCTAAAACTTTTCATTTAGCAAAAACAAAAAACATGTCAAATTAGACTGGTTAATATACTGATTATAACTCTTTCCGTTTAAAATGATCATACAAGAAGAAAAAGAAAATCATGAAGCTGACAAAACGACGTCGTTTGCAGCTGTGAATGGGTTCCACTAAATGAGAACAGTCATTGTCTCTTGACTCTGTCTCTGTCTCTGTCCCTCTTCTCTCTCATATTCTCTCTTTGTGGTCAGGTCAGAGCCATCAACAACACCACCACCAGAGCGACTTCAACCTTTCTTCTTCATCATCTCTATTTCCCACGTAATTTCCCCTAAACCCACTTTCTCTAGGTTTCGATCTCTTTCTCAAATCATGAATCTTCTTCTTCTCTTCTAGACAATTTTCCACACACCCTCTCCAAATCTTGATCAAGAAATGTCTGTCTCCGTCTCTGAGCTCAAAGAACGTCACGCAATAGCAACGGAGACTGTTAATAACCTCCGTGATAGACTTAGACAGAGACGACTCCAGCTACTTGATACAGATGGTTTGGGGATTTTTCTTTCTTTCTTCACAATTGCAGACAAGTTTTTGTTGTTGTTTTTTAGATCTGTTTTGGTTTGATTTTGGATTGAATTTTTGTAGTGTCGAATTATTCGGTTGCGCAAGGACGTAGTCCAGTGAGCTTTGGAGCGACGGATCTGGTTTGTTGTCGTACTCTTCAAGGACATACAGGAAAAGTGAGTTAAAGTTTCGATCTTTACTCTTAAAGTTTGAGACTTTATGTAATTGGGTGCTGCAAAAATATGGTCTTTATCTTTCAAGTATGTTTGTTTGTGGAGTTTTAGAGTTTGTGAGTCAGGGGTTTAGAGAGCTTAAGCATTTTAGGGGAAACTAGAACCTTACATTATTTGGTGGCTGAGGTTTAGAAGATTAGTACTTATCATGTTTGAGGAGAGCAGATAGATTTGGTAAAGATCCTGCAGATACAAATTTTCAGGTGAGTTAGCTTGTAAATGTTTTAGTATGTGGGATTTGCAGGTTTATTCGTTGGATTGGACGCCGGAGAAGAATCGGATTGTCAGTGCATCGCAAGACGGGAGACTAATCGTGTGGAATGCTTTGACGAGTCAGAAAACGCATGCTATTAAGCTTCCTTGTGCATGGGTTATGACATGTGCCTTTTCTCCGAATGGTCAGTCGGTTGCGTGTGGTGGTTTAGACAGTGTATGTTCTATCTTTAGTCTTACCTCAACTGCGGACAAGGATGGAACTGTACCGGTTTCGAGAATGCTTAGTGGTCACAGGGGGTATGTTTCTTGCTGTCAGTATGTCCCAAATGAGGATGCCCATCTAATCACCAGTTCAGGTGATCAAACATGTGTCTTATGGGATGTAACTACTGGCCTCAAAACTTCTGTTTTCGGTGGCGAATTTCAGTCTGGACATACTGCTGATGTACTAAGGTATGGGTTTTGCTTTCATCTGCTTGACTTATTAGCATCGGTTTGTTTAATACGGTTTCTAAAGTAGTAGCATACCTTTTGAAACTTACTTAATCGTCCAGAACTATACCATTTAGATTGACTGTTGGAAGCAATCTATATAGGTTTGGTCTATAGTATATGGAGTTCATTTGATTTATGTATAAAAGTTAGCATGTATAATATATTGCCACAGTTAAACTCGTGCCCTTATACACCGTTACTATGCCCCATTTCTTTCAGTGTCTCAATCAGTGGATCAAACCCAAACTGGTTCATATCTGGTTCATGCGATACAACTGCACGCTTGTGGGACACTCGTGCTGCAAGCCGAGCAGTGCGAACGTTTCATGGGCACGAGGGAGATGTTAATACTGTCAAATTCTTTCCGGACGGGTATAGATTTGGGACAGGATCGGACGATGGAACATGCAGGCTTTATGACATTAGGACTGGTCATCAACTCCAAGTGTATCAGCCACAAGGTGATGGTGAGAACCTACCTGTGACCTCCATTGCATTCTCTGCCTCGGGAAGACTTCTTTTCGCTGGCTACGCAAACAACAACTCCTGCTATGTTTGGGATACTCTCTTAGGAGAGGTAAGCTATTAATATTTTGAGTATTGAGATGTTTTCAGTCATTGGGATGTGTGATTGAAATGTGGGGGGGAATATTCTTGCACAGGTTGTATTGGATTTGGGGTTACTACAGGATTCACACAAGAATCGGATAAGCTGTTTGGGGATGTCAGCAGATGGAAGTGCTTTGTGTACAGGAAGTTGGGATTCAAATCTGAAGGTTAGTGTCTCTAAACAAAAGTAACAGCATTCATTGTTGTGATTAGGATTATACAATCTGATGTTTTTTTGTTGTTTTGTATTTTCATTGGAATTGTACAGATATGGGCGTTTGGAGGACACAGGAGAGTGATATGAAGAAGACAAAACCAACGTAGGAGTCGTGTGTCAGCTCCATTTCCATTTCCGGTGGTTTTTGGTTAATATATTCTGTAGTCTGGAAGTAAAATCCGGTTTGTAATCTTTGTGGAAAATGGGGAATGTGTTTGATTTTAAAATAGTGGAATTGTTAGAAAGGATCAAAACTTCCCTTTGTTTGTAGTGTGCTTTTGATTTATTTATTCTTCATTTGCACTTTGAGTAAATCCATAAACAATATGATTTCTCTATTCAATTGTGTATCCACAAGTTGTTACTACCATTTATTGAGCTTGAACCTAGTCTATAAACTCTATTACTTATATGCTCGTTTGCCAATGGTTTCCATGAGTTGGGTTGATCCGTTTTCTCAACTAAGTATTTGAGCAGCAAAATTCTATAATCAAAGCTCTATATTCTTAGTTTTCTCAAAATCTGTTTCCAACATATCAAACAAAAAATTATCATAAACGCAAAATCTCCATAGTATTTGACAGTAATAATGTATAGAAAGAAGGTACTAGGCTATTTAAAAACATGATGATGAATTTCGAGGTCCGGTAAGTGAAGATCTTTCGCAACAGGAAGAAAAGTCTTGTTTATTTCTGCTGCTCTTGAACTTGTGAGAATAACACTCTTTGCTTGGGATTCTTCATCAGAGTTTTTTTAGCCGTTGGCAACAATCTCGTGGATGGCCTCGGCGACAGAGACGTCCTCTGCTCTAACCGCAAGTTTCATTGCAATCTCCTTTGTACTGTCCATTCCAAACTGTGCCCTCACTAACACTTTCACGTTCCCTATGTACACACCTGACAATAAGCAAGTGTGTGATCTTGCATTACTTGGAACTGTCTCCGTCCCCTGCAATTTGTTTCTCCAGTGTCAGTTTCAAGTTACCGCCAAAACAGAGAGAACAAACTGCCGTATGAGAATAGTTTCTCTTTTTCGAGTATGAGAAAAGGCAGAAGAGACTAACCTCACAAGACTGCATGCCAAGAAGATCGATGACAGCTTTTATAGCTTCTCCCAAACTCTCTCTTTGGCCAAGGCCATATTCGTCTACGTGCTCATCTTCTTCATCCATGTTTTCCCATGCATTCCTGAAATTGGAGACACCCACTTTCACTATGTAATCTGCAGCTACAACCTCAAGATCCTCAAGCTGGTACTCATCTTCTACTCCATCATCCTCTGCTTCCCCTGTGCTTGTATCAACCTGAACACATATATAAAGCACAAACAAACTAGTCAATATTCATAACCCTTTTTCCTGTGATTAATTTGATTTCTATTTCTTCCATTTCATTAAAGATAAGAGTATTCGTCTAAAAAAGATGGAAGTGAAAAGCATATTCGATATGTACCTCCTTAACAACGAAAGTCAATGTGTTGGAGAACTTTCCAACAGCAGGAACCCCAGCTGGCTTCTCAAAAGCCACAAATGCTTGACCAGGCGAATCGTAAGGGAGTGAGTTTAAGGCCTTTGAAGCTGCTTCACTGAATTCCTCTGCTTCTGAAGCATCTACAATGACATTCACCTACAAACCCACACGAGGAAATGAAATGAGGAAAGAAGGCAAAGGTGGATGCCAGCTGAATCGATTATGTTCTACACAAATGTTCAGTACCCTTTCCAACAACTGCTCTGGTATCGTGTTAGTGCAGTTATACTGAAACACCACATGACCGTCAAAGATATGCTTGACAACATTGACTGCGTATTCTGTTTCTGCTTCAGTTAGCTCCACAGGTGGAGAAGACTGAAAAAGAAGGTACAAATTTAAGCAATCGAAGTAAGCATATAACATTAGACAGAAACAGAAAACAAAATTTAGGCCCAACCTTGAAGAGTTTTCCAAAGGCGGCAAACTCTGGAATCGATGAGAGAAGTTTCTCATAGCCATCAAAACCAGAAGTAGGTGCAGCTGGTGGCGCACCGAGACCAGTGGGCTTTTTACCCTGGGCTTTCTTCTCTGCTAGGGGCAGGGATTTGACTTCCTTAGGCACAGAGTTGATATCAAAAGCTTCTTCAGAGGGATCCTGCAGGACAAGGATATAAGATAACTGATGTCCTACAAAGCATATGAAAAGAAGAAAACCGAGAAACGGATAACTCACATAGTTCTTCAGACTGGTTTCCATGTTGACCAGAGGAACCTCCAGGGGACCAAATAGAAACTCCTTGCTATCTTTTTCAGTGTCAACAGTACCATCACCACCAAGGACACTCAAATATAGTGTTGCTCTATCACGGACCTTCAAATAAAAAGAGGTTGTAACTCATGATGATCAAGGAAAGAATCATCAAGCAACTTGGATGTATCTCTCCTCAGAAAATATTTGCAAAGGCAAACACATGAATGCATGCTTAATGATGCAACTGGCTCAAGGGCACAGAAACAGAAATGCACAGATATATGACTGCAACCAACAACTAGGAGACAGCTTTTCTAGACTAAGAATAGGAACGCACCTCATCATCACTGTCATAGATGCAGCGCTTGAGCAGTACAGTAATCCGGGGCTGCAGAGCATCCAATGATTATGCTCTTTATCATCAGTAAAGGAAGATAAAACGAAAGAAAAAAGGATATTATATGATAACTATACATACCTTCAAGGATTCAACCATAAACCCAAACTTTGCAAGTGTGGAAACAGCAGCAGCTCGCACAGTGGCATTTTCCAGATGCACACGATTATAAATATATCGTATATACTTGCTTGGATCTGAGGTGATAGGCCCCTCAATTCCCAGAAAATGAAGGATCTGTTACAAAACACATTTAAATACCACATGCAATTTTTCATAGCAACCCCAGATGGATGATGGAGAAAATAATTTACCTGTGTTGAAAGATATGTGAATTCACAATCTTCAATGAATTCACAAAGATGTAGTAATCCACTTTCCTTCGCATCAGGGATATCTCTGATAATGGTCACAATAGAATCTACTATTGCTCTTTTATACTCAAATCCACCTTCTTCCCTAAGAATGTTGCTTAAGAAGGTCATCCTACATATGAAAGGATGAAACAGATTAATCATAAGACACGTGCTATAAAAAAGTGTAACATATTTAAGTCATCCACAAGAATCTCAATGCTAGAGACCAAAACTACAAATAACACAGCCTAAAACTTCACTTACAAGGATCTGTACTTCAGTGGGAATTTCACACACAGCGATCTTATTGCTTCCACGACCACAATTTTGAACTCATCAGCAATATCTGACATGAAATTAGTTATCTGCTTCATCAAGCGCTCTACACTTGATTCGTTCCCTGTTTTCAAGAGAGTGGTGATTGCAAGTGTAGCAATGCTTCTATTCTGATCAGAAATTAAACTCTCCATGTCAATGTTGCAGTTGGTGACAGCCATAGGATGAGTCATTGCAACCTGTGGTTCAAAATTGAGATTAGTGAAACGCTATCCCGGAAAATATTACATCTTTTCCGTTCTTCCTCAATATACAAAGAAAACAGTTGAAAGACATTTTGATAGAAGTTTCATCTAAGAAAAAATTGTATACCTTGTTTAGAGTACGGACAGCAGCAAATCTCAGCACTGGTCTGGGGGAACTCAAAAAGAGCTGGAGAACAGTGATTGCTGGAGTCAATTCTCGGCTTGTCACACCATCAAGCTCAGTGATCGCCCTGGCAGCCTCAAGGATCACCATTTCCGCCTTATGGCGAAGGCAACTCTCCAGAAATTCATAGAATGGACGTTCTCCAGACTGACCATGGTTGGACATGTCGCGGATAACCTGAACAACAGAAACTAGATCTAGATCACACAAATACTTAACCCACATATCAGATGATCAAACAGCATAGAGGACTAACCTGACTGGTGTAACGTATCAAAAGACACTGAGCCAAGGGAGAGCGGACAGATCCCCTGGTCAAGCTACCAACCAACTTGCTAACAGCCAAGCGATCATTTTGGCGTATCTGCATAAGATGATTGATTGTAAACAGCTATAAGATCAATTCTCACTGCATATCCTGTTGGGAGCCATTTTAAATCAATGTAATGGCAGCTATGAATATCATTTGTTAACACACATAATAGGTTGTCCTTCCAAACTGATCTGTTACATATGCTAGACTCAGCAGAATCAGAGACAGACTCCAGAGGCAGGTTGAACCTCATAAGGAAATAAATTTGTTGGAAAATAACTATAGTAAAAAGCTATGATCCGCTACAGAGAATTGATTGATTATGTTTCTAGTCAATAATCATCGTAGCACCTCTCTATTTTCGAGATGCTGCTTTTCAGTGGCTGTTTAATTAAACATAGAACAGAAACATAAAAAAAATTACTTCCAGTAATACCAATGCAACAGACTGACCTGATGGAGCAAAGCTAGGGCATGGAACTGAACAAGGGCTGATCTGGATTGAATACCTTCTTGAACCTCATTGCTCCATCTTTTAACAATTTCTGGGTTTGTCTGAAAACAACAATATAAGGATATAAGCACAACCTAAAAACTAAGAAACAACCAAAAATAGCTTTAGCTGTGTAAAACGTACCTTAAGCAAGTGAAGCCCACTGACTAAAGCTGCACTAGAAACAACAGGATTCTTATCCACAATGGCTTGTTTCAAGTATCGCTCAATCTGAGTGAGAAGGGTTCCATCTATAATCCGGCAGAGGACACGAATAGCATTTGCTCGGTACATATCAATTTTACTGTTCATATCCTTCATCAAGGAGCTTGTTACAATAATAACCTATAGAATAAATACCAAACAATTTAACAAACAATATACCTACAATCAAACACCATGATTTTCGTATTAAAATCGATATAGATGGCAAACCTCATCCGATGATGGAGATAACTCCTTAATAATCAAGTAAACCATTCTCCTCAAACCTGTATCTTTCGATTGGAAAAGCTTTGTAACTGAGAAGAAAACTTCCGTTGCTTCAACCTGCACATGACACAGAATATAAAATTCATGGAACATAATACTTTCACACCACATGTGCTATGATAGTAAACAAGCCACATAAGCATAGAAACTGACCTTGGTGAATGACTCTCCTTGGTTAAGCAAATAAAGAAGCTTAGTGATAACCTGTTGATTCACAGAGATTATTATCATCACACCAACAAGATCAAAATCCAGAGTACACAAAGAAAACCTGAAGCTATCAAGTACCTGTGAGCATCTTCTAGGATCAACTTGAGGATCATTAAACACTCTAGCTTCTTGTAGTACAGCTCCCTTCTCAATTCCCATAAATGGAGAATACTCCACTGAACCAACAACAAAAAATTACAAAATCAAAACAGGATCTAACGTAGTAACAAAACCAGATCGATAAACACTAATCAATGCACAACATTCTTCTCAGTAACCGAAATCGAAATCGAAATTATAGATCTACACAACACACGACTATGAAATTGAAATCTAGAATCGTACAGATCTGATCTACGTTTTGCACAAACAAGAGATTTCGTACATTAGAATCGTAAATTTATAAAGGCGAGAGGATACATACACTCATCGTCGTGATCATCGTCTTTCTTCACGAGTGGTTGCGCCATTGTTGATCTATCAAAAGCTCCGATTGAATCACTCAGATCTGTGCAACAATGGAAATGGAGGAGAAGGAGGAAGGATCTAATGTTTTGAGAGTTTTAGAAACTTTGGGATCGAAAGAGAAGAAGTGTATAGGAGGTATGATCTGCTGCTTCGGGGTTTAGATTATTATGGTGAGCTCTAAAGGTTATGATCTTACGAGAAGCTGACACGTCATATCAGTGAGATTTAGTAGTAAAAGAAAGTTTCGGATGCTCAAACTTCGGATCCGGGTCAAAAGAAAAACCCATCACAATACGGAGCCTATTCGGATTAAGGATGTGTAATTGGTAAAAAAAAACTTTAGTATAACTCGGGTGTTCCACTTCAACGGACACCATAAACTTTGTGTTAGGTCACAGAGAGGTTTACTCCCTAACTAATTTTCGGGTTAACGGACCATGAGATCCGACTAATCCGGAGTCTCGGAGTGGTCATGTGAATGTTTAGGTGGCCAAGTAGAAATGACTAGGCAATTCCGCGCTTGAAGGAAATTGATCCATACTCTTGGCTAACAGGAAAACTCATCCTCAAGTGGAAACCACTAGACCAAAACTACTTGGTTGTAATTGGTAATCTTGAACCGTAGTGGTACAAATTAACCGATTTTATATCATTAATCACAAAATCGATATTAAAAAAGTTACTGAAAATTATAAATAAAAATTTTGTATATTTTCTTCTTACCGCTATTTTTTTATAATGATTTTCAACTATTAAATAACCGTTAATAATTTTCTATAGCAGATATGAAATTTACCGTTTTAAATCATCAATCAAATCTAAATTATGTTCATGAAACGTTAAAAGAAAAGAATCTATCTTTTAATGTTAGCTCTAGTTTCTAGTTTATTACCGCGAGAGTTTCGAACATGATCTCAATCAATCCATTCGAAATCACATTGTTATGAATCTTAGGGGGGTGTATTGGATGTGGAATTTGAAAGGATTTGGTAGAGTTCTGAAATCTCATGTTATTCAACTAGTGGTTTTAAAATCCCTGTTAAAATCCTATGTTATTGAACATGGAATTTATCTAAAATACATCAAAATAATATACAATCCCTTGTTATTCAACTTATGATTTGTTTAACTCATATCAAATCCCCTGTTATTCAAAAGTTAACAAAATCCTTTGGAAAATAGATTTTATGAGACTTGAGATTCATTTCTAATTATAAATTAAAGTCATTCAAATCACACCTCAACATAACATCTAAAAAGTAAAAAACCTATCTTTCGTCATATCTTCTTCTTGAAAAAAAAATTATACAACACGTAACATGTAAATGAAAATATTATTGAAATATTGATATTTTTTATATGGGCCAGTCGTTTAGAAAGTTCACTATGGGCTTCTCATTTTTAGGGTTAGGTTAAAATACGTAAGTGCATACATATATATGATCAATAACATTCAGAGGGACGAGTTTGCCGTTTACCAATACTTCAAAGTTCATCTCCTTCAAGTCAAGGTGAGTATTTATCTTTATTGTAGTTTGAAAAAAACAATATCAAATCACTACAAATCCTCTCAAATTTAAAAACAAATCACATTAAAACACACCAAATCACACATACGTGATTTTATATTTTTAATTAATTAAAATCCAAAATCACAACATATCTCCAAAATCTACCTAAATCCCACCAAATCATAAACTCCACCAAATCCTCTATGGGTGTTAATAATATAGGTACGATGGATTTTAAAATATCTGGGTAAAAGGTGAGATTCTGATTGCCGTAATTTACTTGTAAAACTGATTTCAAATCCACTCAAACTCCACCAAATAAAATCAATTGGTAAGAATCTATCGAAAGTGAATAACAGAAGATTTTCGTTTGTCATTTTAAATCTTACATTGAATAACAATGGATTTCAAACTCTTTTAATGAGGAGATTATAAATACAAGATCCAATAACACTAGATTTTAAACTCCTACAATAAAGATTTTGTAAATACAACAACCAATAACACTAGATTTCAATAGAGAATTTTAAATCAACTATTGAATAAGAGTGGATTTGGAATAGATTTTAAATCTATTAAAATCCATCATTGAATAACACCCTCTATGTCTATCACTTTATTTTCTGAAAATATTTTGATTTTTAGTTTTACATCGATAGATTATAGATTTGAAAAGAAAAAGATATATCAAGTTGAATCTGAAAAACTATTTAGACACCTTTCGAATTTTAATACAGCAACGATAAACATATATATAAAAAAGTCTTGGTTATGTGTGTATAAATTATAAAACCATAACTTCGTATGGCTTAAGGCTTTGTGTATACTAGTATAACATTTGAACAAAACACACTATAATCTCTCTGGTCAAAAACCACTCCTAAAAACATCATAATTTGGGATTCTCAAACTCCAAATCTTTGACGCAAAGAATGAACAAAAAGCCTTAGCATAAAGATCAAAGACATATAGAGAGAAGTGTTTTTTCTTTGTTTTAAAGCTGAGGATTATTGCGTTTCATTGAACCTCGATGCATTTCTTCACTACTTGAAGCAGAAGGATTTAAACCATACTCACTTGTTACACCACCATATTCACTGCTTCCATACTCTTTACTCTCTAATGCCAATTTCCTGAATCTTTTCATGTCTGTACTGTACGAGCTAGCATCATACTCCGAGCTCACGCTTCCCGGGCTCAAATTCCTGTTTTGTCCTGCTCTTCCTCCTGCTTCACTTAAATCATCCATTGACATATCTCCTTCTAGCGCGCGTACAATCTAACATGTTTCACGATTCATTAGTAATGTCATCAAGACTTGTGTTTGTTAACTAAGATAGTGTAAGGATTTTTTTGGAACCTGGCTCATCTTAGGCCGTCTTCTTGCTGAGTGTCTGATTGCTGCAGCTGCACAAGAAGCCATTCGAGCCATCTCTTGTTGGTCGTAGTTTGTCTCTAGACGCGGGTCTGCTAATTGGCTGTAATCTCCGTCTTGAGCTGCTTTCAAACACAAAGGCCTTGCCTGCAAACATATAGTAACATTAGGCTTCTTTTTCTCCCAAGTGTTTGAGGATTAATGATGTAAACCGAAGAGCGGACCGACTTACCCAATCTACCAAACTGTCTTCCATTTCTCCTGTTAGATCGACTGGAGGTCGTCCGGTTATTAGCTCAAGAAGCATTACTCCAAATGAGAAAACATCAGATTTGTCGGATAACTTTCCGCTTGATGCATACTCTGGAGCTAAGTATCTGAATCAAAGAAATTGTTAGAGACATGTGAAACAGTGCGAATGAATTAAGACAGGTTTACAAAGTTGTTTACCCGAAAGTTCCCATGACTCGAGTGGAGACATGAGTATAGTTGTCTTGAGATAGCTTAGCTAATCCAAAATCTGCCACCTATGTATATACACAATAGAACAATAGACTAAAACACACAGACCATTGTTTGCAAAATGAGAGAAATGAAAGTAGAAGTAGTACACAATGGTCAATATATACCTGTGTTTCAAAACTGAAATCAAGAAGAATGTTTGCAGCTTTAATATCTCTATGGATAATGCGAGGATGACCTACCAATTGGTGTATAATACACAATCTTTAGTTTCATATAGAGAGCGAGATAGAAACTATATCGCGAGTGAGAGAAAGATTTTCATACAGTCTTCATGCAAATATGCAAGGCCTCTAGCTGATCCCAATGCAATCTTCACTCGTATAGACCATTCCATAACCGGTCGACCCTTTCCTGAAATTTCAATCACACTACTGATAAAAGAGAAACCATACTTGTAATAAGTGTTGGTCCAAGCTAAGATTATGTTAGATGAATGTACCATGAAGATGGAATTCAAGAGTGTTATTAGGTAAAAACTCATAAACCAAAAGCCTTTGACCACCAGAGATGCAATAACCAACAAGAGAGACAAGATGACGATGATGGACACGGCTAATGATCTCGACCTCTGCTTGAAACTCGCGTTCTCCTTGTCCGCTTCCAAGTTTAAGACTCTTCACTGCAACTTCTTTACCACTAGGCAAAACCCCTTTATGAACATACCCAAATCCTCCTTGTCCAAGCAAATTAGACTGAGAGAAACCTTCTGTTGCAATAGACAGTTCATCATAGGTGAAAGTGCTTTGGTTATGACCAAGAGTCTTAGCCTGAGGCGACGGTGTTGGAGGAGTGCGACCGGTTACGTTGGAACTGTCGCTATGAGGACCGGACACAGGTTGTTGTGGCCCCCAATTTCCACCTCCTTGAGAAGCCATATTCACTACATGATCTTGAGGTGTCCCATTGTTGTAATAACCACCATTACCTACACTATGCAACAACTCCTTTAGCTTCTAATAAGCCTAATCCTTTTGCACATTATACACGGCGATGAAACTAGTACAAACCACTAGACTACAAGCTCTAATCGTTCTAAAACCGAATGATGTCGATTCATTTTAAACATTTGATTACCTGTTTGTGCTCCAAAGGGATTGTTATTGTAGTAATGCATATGATTAACCTGAGGAGATTTTTTCCTCTTCTTCTTATTGCAACAAACACAAATAAGCACTAGAAGTAGAAGCAATAGCCCTGCTCCTGCAAGAACTCCAATAATCAATCCAATATTGGCTTGTTGATGATGATCTCCTGATGATAATGATGAATCTGAATCTCCACTATTCCGAGGAGGGCTTATTGACCGAGGAGGCGAAAACGAGCCACCGTCACCGGAATTTCTGTTTCCAGGTGGAGACGGTATAGAACCGTCTCTGTTATTACCATTGTTGTTACCTCCATTGGTTCTGTTCCGGTCATCATTACCACCAGGTGATGTAGGAGTTGGTCTTTCTGAAGGTGGTGATTGGTTCACCGGTGTTTGAGGCGGTGCTAATGGTGTTACCGGAGATGAACCTTCAGGTGAAGGTGGAGAAGGATTCTCTGGTGTTTGAGGTGGCGGATTAGCTACGACCGGCGGTGATGGTGTTGATGGAGGAGGTGAGGTTTCTTGTTGCGGCGGAGCAGGCGGTGGTGAAGCATTGGTTGGTGGAGGAGCAGAGTTTGAGGACGGTGGTGTTGAAGAAGGTGGTGATGGTGGTGATGTATCGTTTGATGGTGGTGATGAAGAACCTGGATTAGGTGTTTCCGGTGCAGGAGGTGCATTCTCAGGCGAATCAGCCATTGTTAAAAATGTGTTTTTTCACGGTGAAAGGTTTCTCAACGGTGGAGAAACCTTTTCCCCGGTGATCTTTGACACAACAGCCTTGTGTTCCAAGCAAAACCAATAGCTTTAAAATGCAATTGAAACCCTACAATATTCTCCTTGGTGAAGAAGATTGGAAAGAGAATGAAGGAGATTGAAAGAAAGAGAGAGAGAGAGAAATTGGAGAAACTATTTCTCCTATGAAAGAGGAGATTTCTTGAGACAAAAATGAAAAGTTTATTAGCTATAATTAGGAATAATCGTCTCTATTTCTTTACCAATCTATGATCTATATTTGCTCTTTTCAAGAAACCGAACTCTCTCAAATTTGGCTCTTACTACTTTTGCATGTGTTTCGTTTCACGTTTGAACAATGGAACCATATCGGTTTAGAAAAATAATGAAACCGGTTTGAGATATGAGATACTATTTATAGGACACTCGTTAACTACACATGTACGCGTTTGTGTATAATCATAATCCATAAAAGCGAAATCATATATCTCTGTTTCAACATTACAGTTCAAGAACCATAAAACACATTCACATATCACAGATCTCCAATTGAGAGTTACATTAACTTATGGGTCTAAAACCCCTCCTCTCTAAGTAACTAACTTCCACATCACCGTCTCCTACATAAGTCCGATAAATCTCCAGAAAAAATAAACCAAGCTCAAAGTTGAAGCCGCAAAAGGTGGGATAATGTACCTAGGCTCAGTGATACAACATCGAGAGAACTGCCCCGTGAGTCCGAACACTATGATACGGGATCACTAAACCGAAGAATTATTGTCTGGACCTGGTGACGGTTCCGAGCTTCCGGTCATTGTTGTAGTAGCTACAAGTGAACCAGGAACAGAGAATGATGATGTACCTGGGGGTCTTGGCATTGGTGGGCGTGGGAAAGCCATGCCCATGGGAGGCCTTGAAGCAACACTAGCAAAGTTTGCAGCGATTCTGTTTGTAGGTAACGATGCTTTCGACGACATTGAAGGTGGGACACCGAGTCTTGCTGCTATGATCTGTGCCCTTTCATGGTATAGCCGTTGCCTTGATCTTTCTAATTGCTCTCTTACCCTCATTGTCAAGATCTCAGCATCGTTGAAGATTGATAACTTTGCTTCTAGTTTAAGTAACTGCTTAGATATAATAGAAAAACCCATCACTAATTATGTTACAACTCTGAACAATACGGAACCAAAAGGGAGTTTGATCTGCATAAATTTGAACGATATGTTACCTGTTTCTCTATCAATGATCCAGAAAGTTGTCGGATTTGATCTTCTTCTTGTTTTGCAAGATTCTTTGCCTTTACTGCTGCAGCTGAGATAGCAGAGATGGCTGCGCGCTTAAGCTTCTCAATGTTGTGTTTGTCCTTTGTCCCTTCACAAACATCCTTCTCTTTGTTTCCTTCTTTATTTGAATTTTCCCCTGCAAAATCAACGTTTCACAACAAACCAATAAGATACAATCATGCATTGCAGATCCGGTTCCTAGCCACGCTATATGTGTCAGAGAGAAAGAGAGAACCAGCTGTTCCATTTTCCGGTACAGAAGCTGATCCAATAGGCTCCTGTGGAACAGACGTGTCTGGTATACTAAGAACATCCTTTGCCCCCTCCTTAGCCTGTTGAACCTCTTCTTCTACTGTTTTGACCACATCTTCAGGATCCTTCTCCAACTCTATTGCATCCTTCATCTCCACATCTTTCGATGCTTCTGGCGGAGGCGTATCTGCAGCTGACTGGGAGACAGTTGCTTGAGAGGCATCTTTGTTTTCACTAGAAGCCTTACTTGCATCCTTCAAAGGTTCTTGAAGCTCCTTCCCAGAGCTTTTGTCCTCAGCTGAAGAAATTATTTCCTCCAGTTTCTCTGACTTGTCAGTTGCAATTGACTTGCTACATCTTTTCTCTCGTACAGTATCTGGATTTTTAGCAGATTTTTTATTTTGAGAACCAGGTTGCTTTTTTTCAGAGACAGAATCCTGATTTTCTTTACTTGGATCAGCATCTGGCATTTCCCTATCATCTGAATTCAAGGAGACATCTTCTGCTTTCTGGCTTTTTCCTTCTGGCTGCTCATCTTTACGAGCATTATCATCGTCCCCCTCTGCATCCACACTGCAAATGCCAAAATATTGAGAGCAGAACAAAATCACAGAACGTTGAGATAAATTATCAGATATTCAAATATTTGTAAAACCTTTTTGATTCAGTTGAATCCTTCTTGTCGTCTGGTGGATCTTCCAGAACAAAACAGTGTCTTGTAGCAAGCAACAGTCCAGAATTGCTGTGAAGAGATTTTATAGAAGCCCGTGCTGAAGCAGTGGCAATGTCAGATCCAGCCAATCTCACCAGAAACGCTGCCTACAGGAAAAAAGTCGCGCAGGATCAGAAAGGGAAGAGAGTGCATTTATGTCCCATTGCAACAAAATTTCCGTCTTACATCACAACTTACCAGTCCCATGACAGGATTTCCTAAATCAGCAAAGGAAACAGAGGCTTCAGGTGTGATAGGATATCCAACGTCTTCAAACGCATCGGTCAGAGCTTTCAGAGCAATGTTTTCATCAGCCTCCTCTTTACATATTTCATCAACGACCGTTTCTAGCTTGGGCGTTTTCCGGTCGGCTTCCACTTCAATAGTTTTTTCACTCGCATCTCCAGGCTTTGGAGATTCCTGAGAAACTTTGGCTTCATTGTCATCTTCTGGTTCTGGAACTTCCTTCATAGGTTCCACTTCATCAACAGGATTCTTGTTCTCAGCCTCTTCAGGTGCATCTTTTAGGACAGATTTATCATCTTTAGACACAGCTAAGTCTGTAGTGTCTCTTTTACTTGGATCTTTGTTGTCAATTTGATCAAGAAATGCATCCTCGATTGGCATTTGAAGAAAATGAAGCATACACTGAGCTTTTGTTTTTGTAGCAACATGCTCTGCAATCTCATTCCAGTTTTCCTTGAAGATTTCTAAAGCTTCAAGGAGAAGAAGAGTCTCTTGATCAGTCCACTTCCCACTACCAACCCCAGGGGCCTCAGCAGGCTCCATTAATATGAAATCGGACGATGACATATCTGAGCTGAACTTTCCACTATTAAAGCATTCCGTACATAAGTCAAAATCTGCCTGTCAAAACCACAATATTAGCTCCGAAAGACGGAAAAAACTAGATACATTAACTCGGATGGAATGAAAACTAAGTAAAGAGATAAAACACCTGCTTCGGGCAGTGGTAGCGTTTGCGAGAGCAATCAGCTGAACAGGAGTTACAGTGATATTCAACCGCTGGACCTTCTTGCTTCAACAGTTCATCAGCAGCTACAGGATCTGGAAACAACCCTGATGGTGTAGCTTGTGCTGTGAGACGAGGCTTATGAACAAGAGCAGGACAAGCCTCATCCGCTTGAAATCGATATAAACTATTAAGCAATGACTCATTATCCCTTAAATCATCATTATCAGCAGCAGTAGAACCAACATCAACCGGTGGAAATGGATGAAAATTGATTAAACCCCAGTAATCCAAGAACTCCATCACTTCTTGCTTCGCTTCCGAGTCTCCAACCTCGAGTTCAGCCAAATCTTTTACTTCTATTTGCGTGTTCGGACTCGAATGAAACTTCCTCATAATCCAGTTCCTTATTTCCCTATATACCTCAGAAGTACGACCTTCCAACTTACCGTTAAAGAAAGAAGGCAATGAACGCTCCTCAAGCAAGTGAATGCTTTCCCATGAAAACCAACCTTCACAGTACAAGAACCCAAATTAGATAATACACAAAACCTAGAATACAGATTCTCTCAATTCTTGAACATTTATAAAATTCACAAAATCAAGAAGTAGTAAAAACGAACCACAATGATTAGGTACAACATGAGCATCACTATCACGAGATCTAATTCCTTCGAAATCAGCTTCGATCTTAGCTTCTAAAGCCTCCCATTCACGGATCGCTTTGTTTCTTTCTTCTTCCTCCTTAGGTTTCTCACCTTCCGTAACATTCACCACCACCTCCGACGAAGACTCAACACCAGCCACCGACGGAAGATTACTCGGAGCTTGACGAGCTCTAGTTAATGGTCCGTTATGTACCGGAGAAGAAAACGAAGCAAGCATCGCTTTCTCTCGTGTTAACATCCTTTTATACGACATAGAAGATGAATTCGATGAGTTACCGAGAGCATTCGCTTTTCGTTTCGTACCTCCACCGCGTCGACGCGACGGAGTTGGTTCAGATGCTGGTGAATCTCCGGAGGTACCGGTAAAAGCTAGGGTTCCGGACTCACGACGTTTCTCCTCCATCTTAAAGGCGAATCTTCGAGATTTTCGCCTCTCTCTCACAGTGCTTTTAGCAAAACGTTGCTATTTCCCAATCCCAATTTTGTTGCTTCTTCTTCTTCTTCTTCTCACTCACTGTAATTTTGCATTTATTTGGGGGCTTAAAATGAAAAACTCGATACTGCACGCTTGAACCGATCCGAATAATGTAGTTTAGCGGTTCGATTTGATAATAAACCGAATCGAACCGAAATTGATTTTCAAAATTAAAACTATAAATTTAGTATGGTTTAGATGTTAGAATCTTTTGGAAGATATATTTGATTATGAAACGACCCGACCCGTTTTTTTTTTTTTTTTTAAACAATAAGCTCTTAGTCTCAGACTAGCATTCCCATAAATGCTTGTCCTCCACAACCAAGCCACACAAACAAGCAACCAGCGGATAACACACTAAAACCAAACATGCAAATTCCATTAAATTACTAACCAGTTCAACAACAAATTCCAATCAATCCAGCAACCTAACCAGGTTCTAAAACAATAAAAGAAATACAATAAACCACACAGCATGAAAACCGAGACCCTAGATCATCTCCCTCTTCGTTGCCATGATTCCACGATCACAATTTGCCTTTACCTGCACCACATGGTTAAAAGAGATGCGTGAGTATTATCACAAATACCCAGTGAGACGGTCCTCCCATCTACGACTGCGCACACAGACGCGATGGATCCGCTCAGGCAAACACGCATCAAACAACACACAAAGCAAACACAACAACACGGCTCAACCACAGCCCAACAGGCAGCCTGTCGATCGACACTACCACTAGGTGTCGATCGACAGCCCTGTTCACGCCTGTCGATCGACACACCCACGGTGCCTGTCGATCGACAGCTCCACAGGACCCTGTCGATCGACACAACCTCTAGGTGTCGATCGACAGCTCCTCGATCACCTGTCGATCGACACAACCTCTAGGTGTCGATCGACAGCCTCGTGTGACCCTGTCGATCGACACACCCAAGGGCTGTCGATCGACAGGTCGTCGCAAATTCATAGGAGATCGGTCAATTATCCTCTCGGATCGATTCCTCCTCTGCGATAACACGAAACCTGCACAACAAACACAATCCAACAATTCATACACCACAAAACACACAGAAACAACATCAATCATCTCAATCAACCAGTTTTAACCTACCACCATACAACCCTAACGAATCCACCGGCCCAGAAGCCATGGTCACGCACTCACCTTAGATTTTCGGTTAGATTCTGGTAGAATTGAGGCTAGACACGAATTCAGCAACAACCACCACGAGATTCCACCTCAAATCGATTAAGAACGAAACCCTAATCACAAACTATCAGGGACAAGAGAAACTCCTCTCAAACTCTCTGTTTCTGATTTTTTTGGGACTTTGGTTCGCTCAAATGCGGCCAAAAACTCTTAAATACGAAGCCCTAGGGTTTACCCAAACCGGCCCGGTCCAATTGAACGACTTAAATCGAACCAGAAAACCAGCCAATTCGAGCATCTGTCGATCGACAACCACTAGGTATGTCGATCGACAGCCCTTAAGAGCCCTGTCGATCGACAGACACCAAGTGTGTCGATCGACAGCCCCTCCATTTCCTCAAAAAAATGGTTTACGGGCGTCACAGATTACATCTGAATTTAAACAAAAACTAAAACCATACTACATATCATTGATATTGGCTTTGATTGGTAGTTTTTTTTTATAAATCTTACAACCATTTTATAATTTGTAACGTTTTAAATGATACCAATCACAAAAGTTATACCAAAAGTTTTACACTCACTTTTATTTGTACAGCTTAAGCTTATAGCTATTTGTTACAGATTTGCACTATGTTAACAGTTTACAGTTTAAGCTTACCGTGACTTGACACCATACAGTTTTGGTTACCAATCAGATTCAATATATCGGTAGTGTTTCATTTTGGATAGTATTCCAAAATTATAATCCGAAAAGCTAAAAGATCTTAACCGAAATAAAATCCGAATTGAACAACCTAGACTTCGGTTCGATTTTAATCAATCTCAAATTAGCGGTTCGATAGGTTTATACTTTTGGGTTTTGAATAGTGAATTTATGGATCGGTTTTACAAGATCATAACTATTGTATCTCATATGATTCACATATTCCAAGTGTATTCATTCGGAACAATTCTTGGGAGGGTGAACCAGCCTCATTCACCCCCTCCTTATTAGCCAATCATAATTAAGTATTAATTAAAATAAAACAAACTAAAACAATTAATATTACTAATTAAAACAATTAAATTAAATCATTAAATCTTAAACTCTAAATCACCAAATACTACACCCTAAATCCAAATAATGAACTCTAGACCCTAAATACTAAACCCTAAACCCCAATATTAAACCCTAAACCCCAAATAATAAACCCTAAAACACAAATACTAAACCCTAAACCACAAATACTAAACCCTAAACCCCAATACTAAACCCTAAATCCCAAATAATAAACCCAAAATCCAAATACCAAACCCTAAAACAAAAATATCAAATCCTAAACCACAAATACTAAACCCTAAACCCTAATATTAAACCCTAAATCCCAAATAATAAACCCTAAAATCCAAATACTAAACCCTAAATCACAAATACTAAACCCTAATCCCTATATATTAAACCATAATCCCTAAATATTAAACCCTAAACCCCAACTACTAAACTCTAAACCGCAAATACGAAATCCTAAACCACAAATCCGAACCCTAAACCCCAAATACGAAATCCTAAACCACAAATACTAAACTCTAATATCCAAATATTAAACTCTAATTCCCAAATATTAATTGATTAATATTAATTGTATTAATTTGTTTTATTGTAATTAAATACTTATTTATGATTGGCTAATAAGAAGGGGGTGAATGAGGTTGGTTCACCCTAGGGCTGAACCCAATAATTTTTCATTCGGAAAACAAACAAACAAACAAACTTAGATATTTAGAATCTTCCATAAGGACCATAACTATTAACTAATACACGTCCTATTCGAATCATATAGTTGAAGAATAAAGGAACGTGTTACTCAAAATAGTAGTCTTTAAAAAACTTTGATAAATATGGATAGTAAGTAAAGTCAATTTTTGAAGTGGAACTTGTAGCACACTATCACAATCTTACTTTTGTTAACATGCATACACATATTTTGAAAAAGAGATTGGAAAGTTAAGCAATTATAATCCGATATTACATTCATAATATAAAAATAACGAAAAGCTAGATTTATCCACTTGTTTATATAGAGGATATATATATATATATATAATATATCTAAATTTGCAATATGGATCAAAAGGAAAAGAGAGTAAAACTTTCATGATCGATTTTGGAGTTGGGACGATAGTAAATATTCCTATCCAATTTGGGAACATGATCTCAACCATCATAGTGTATATAAAAAGAGAACCTCTAAACTCTAAAGAGCTCACAAAAAAAAAAGCAAACAAATTAAGGAGAAACAAAAAAAAAGGCTAAGAAAGCAATCAATTAATCAAAGAAGAAAAATAAGAAGCGATGGGTCTCTCTAGGGCACGCAATGTACTCATAGTCCTCGTGATCACTGCCTACGTCTTCTCCGGAACTGCTGAGGCATGGAGTTGGAGTTGGGGCTCTGGCCAGTCTGGTTCTATCTGGGGCTGGGGATGGGGCTCAGACAACTCTGGTGGTTCTTCTAGCTCGGGTTCAAGTAGTTCAGACTCGAACTCGGGTGGTTCTAGCTTTGGTTGGGGTTGGAGCTCGAACGGAACAGATACAAACTGGGGTTGGGGAAGTAGCTCTGGCTCCAACCACTCAAGCGGCACTGGCTCTACACACAAAAGCCACAACAACCACACGGCCCCATCAAACCACTCAAACGGTACTGGTTCTACACACAAAAACCACACGGCTCCATCAAACCACTCAACCGGTGCTGGCTTTACACACAACAACCACACGACCCCATCAAACCACTCAAACGGCATTGGCTCCACACACAACAATCATACAGCCCCATCAAACCACTCAAGTGGCAGTGGTTCTACACACAACAACCACAAGGGTCTAATGTCGCCTAGAAGAATTGAAGTTACTGTGTGGAAGAACGGATATGATTACGCAGAATGGGTTTCAAAACATGCTCCTTTTTACATCTACGATGTTCTTGTCTTCAAGTACAACAATGATCAAACCCAACCCAAGAACAACAAGAAGAACAATGTCTACTTGCTCCAAGACATGAAGAGTTACAAGAGATGCGATGTGACCAAAGGCAAGAAGCTAGAAGCAAGAAGACCCTCACCATTAGGGTTCAAGTTACTTCTCCGCAAGAATCAAACTTACTACTTCGCAAGTGAAGACCACAATGGCTGCAACCACAACATGAAGTTCTTTCTCTCACCGATTCATCGTCCTTCTTCACACACCAAACCCTAAAATCCACTTCACTATTTGTTGTTTTCTTTTTAAAAAACTTCTAGGTTGTTACGTTTTTCAGATTATGTAATTTGTTTTTGTTTAGTCCTTGTTTAAAGCAACCATGGATTGAGATATAGAGAAATACATTATCTCATAAATTATGGAGATTTGGTAGGCAACAAAAACCATACATTATTAAAATCTATAAAATTTATATAGTATTTCCTTTCTAAAGCGCAACATGAAAATATAATTATCATACACTCAAGTACATATTTTAATCATAGAGTAATTATCACGATTGTGAAAAAAAGGAAAGGTATATAGCAAGATATTTTTTAAAAAGTTTATCTCAAGAGAAAACTAAGAATTTCTTTACATAGAGATCATAGCTTAAAGAGATGAATTTTGGTCTCCCATAAAATGGAAAAATCATATCTTATTATATGAAAGGAGACTAATCCTCTACATATGATTGTCTCAGAGCTTTCTGTACTAAGCACCTAGAAAGGTGTTAGGACTCGGATCCAGCGTCTCATAAAATGGTGTTTGAATACAATTTGACTAGAATAGTATCCGCGTTATACGCGGAAAAAATATTTATCAAGTAAAACTAATATAATTTTAGTATAAATTTATTATAAGAAATTTAAGATCAACTTCAGATATTTAAATTTACGATTATATTTTATTAAGTATATTTTACCCGTAAAATAGTTGAAACTAATATCAACTTTACATATTTAAAGTTGCGTTATATTTTATAAAATGTATTCTACCTGTAAAATAGTTGAAACCAACATAACATATTTTTCAAATATACGGTATATGATTCAAATATATAAAAAGTCAAAGATTGCATATAAAATCAAAAACTTGTCAACAATTTTCGATCTTGTAATATTCACCCCAAAAAAATAATCCGTTCTTATAAATTAATGATTATTTTAATTGATGTAGACTAAATCATAATTCTTCTCTTTATATATAATTAATCGATTTATGTTTTGTAGTGTAATTGAATTATTGAATTCTTATTAATGAAAATTATGTTTGGATATGTGGATTATGTTAGGGTAGTGTGTATGGATATGAATATAGTAGTAGGTAATAATAGAGTAATAAATTAAATTGAAAAACTGCAAGAAAAAAAAAGAAAGCTTGACTTAAAAGTATGTTTGAGTTTAAGGATTATGTTATTGTAATGTGTTTGGATAGAAGTATAGTAGTAAGTAAAAATAGAGTAATGAATAAATCAAAAAAGAGAAAAAAAAAAAGAGGTTGACACATAGGCTCAAAATGATTCTCCTTTAATATATAGAAGATGTTATCGTCTGGTTGAGTTACATCAATTACAAATTCACGGATATTTCTTCACCTGATCTGGAACTAAAATTGCAAAAAGATATACTAGAAAACAAAATCAATAATATCTTTTATATATTAAAGGAGAAGCATTTTGACCTTATGTGTCATGCTCTCCTTTTTCTCATCTTTTTTATTTAATAAATTAAAATTACTAACTCTTACTATGCTCATATCCAAACACTCCAAAAATAACTCAATCTCTATACCCAAACCAACTATAACTATTACTCTCTGTTCCATTTTAAATAATTTTTAAGGTTGTTGCACATAGATTAAGAAATCATTTAATTTTTTCCATTTAAGACAGAGATGATGAATTAGGAACAAAAACCACGAGGAGAGAGTTGTCCTTAAAGCCAAATAGCAAAAAAAATATCAGTCTTTCTACACCAAGGTAATTGGTGGTGAGAATATCAAATGGTGTATATGTATGTAATCCTGTATTTTCTTTATTTGCAGCTTTGATGAGTATATTCCAATTAGAAAAAGGGGAAGCATTCCAACAATGTCTTCCAACAATGTCACCCTTATGCCTCCATCTTGAATCACTAAAATTAGAAATTCTTAAGAGAAATAAAACTCGCGATGCCAGGGAGAAATAGAATTATCATGTTTGGTTCCAATGCATGATCCCTTGAGCACACATATTCATCCAAAAGCAACTTGAAACATGATCTTCTAATATTGACTTATATTTATATGGTGTAATGTCTTTGTGTTTCAGTATACAATGTCATTTCTATGTTGAAATGTGTTACCAATTTGGATGTAAAATATTTGTCAAGTGTCTCGTACTTTGTTAGTTTCTAAGTTCTCTAATATTTGTGAGAGTAAGTTTACAGGTAATAGATTACTAGCTCCTATAGAAAGAGGAAAAATCATTTCAAGCCGAGAAAACACCTCTATCTTGAATCTAATTATTTAAAAGATGCTTATATTTATTTTATTTTTTGGGGACAAACTTTGATTATATTAAACTTAAACTCGGATTACATTAGTAGTACGCAGCAAAAACTGTGTGCCAAAGAGTTAAGGCTACTTGTTACTGAAATGGAGAACACTATATTAAAAAAATAAGTTAGGCATCTTAAATCACAGACAAAACCTGTAAGCCTCTTCAAATTAAAAGGCTTCTAAAATGATCATTTTTGATAGCTATAAGAAGTTCATCGGCATTAAATGCGAACAAACAACACTAATACTAGTTCGTAATGTCATCAAGGCTGAGCGTTTAAAGATGCTTATATATGATATTAATAGATCAAACACTGTGAAATCAAGGGAAATAACATAATAATATTAACAAAAATAATTGCAAAAGAATACATAATTTATTAATAAATGGCACTAGAAGATAAAATAAAATATAAGATTATTTGTTAATACAATTTAGAAAGAAAAAAAAAGATAAACGCTAAATATATGTGAGAGTAATCATCTAGTAAAACTAAATTTGAAACAAAAAAAGCAACGGCTTTAAATTGGTGAAATTTGATTGTATTACCGTAACAATACTACTAACAAAGATAATATAACCTAAATAACTAAACTAGTAGATTGTTCATTTGGTCAGAGTAAAAACCTAACTGAAACCCTAGACGTCAAAGAGGGGGAGAAAAAAAGTGATTTGTATTTCTTCTCTCTCCGATGTTCGATGTTTTTTGCATGCATCGTGAAATGGTTGATCGTTCATTTGGTCAGAGTAATAACCTAAATAGTAGTTCTTAAGCTAGGCATGGTGTTTAAAGGGTGTTTTTGAGTTTCTGGGGAAAGAACGATATGATGTTTTGTTGTAATCTAGTTTATGATTTATTGTGATTCCTTTATTTGAGTTTAACTTTTATTTTATGGTGATGTTTATATGACGTTTTTTTTCTTCATAGAAGATTTAAATTTTGATTTAAATGTTTTGTTTATAACCATTTCTAACTATCAATCTGATTTAGTTTTACCGTTCATATTTGCTCAACCGTGATTTGACCGAAATTAACTCTGAAACAAAATTGACTAAGGCAATCCAAGAACGAATTATCTAAAGTAAAATAATTGTCGCAAAAGATATTTGAAGTCTGATTGCTATTGTGGATTTGGAAATATTTAATTGTCTATCGTGAACTCGGAAAAATACCCTTTTGGTGTAATTAATGTGTCATGAAAATGTTTTTCTTCACTTAGTTTATTGTATGAAAAATATCTTTAGTTTCTCTTTTTATTTTATATGTTGAAATTCTTTTATGATGTGATATAGTTTATATCAGTATCAATAAAATGAAGAGTTTAAAAAAAAAAACTAACAGAATAGTCGATAAATGGAAAGAAATTTGGCAAATATAACAATTAAATGGAGAATAACTAGGTCAAACACTTAGCTAGTTACCATATTTATCATGGTCATATATACTTAATTTCATATCCAAATTTGGTTTACTAGTCAAAGTAAATCTAATAGGAAAAGGAAATAGCATTTGCATATCGAGTAGTACTATATATATCTGATATACACATCTCTAAAAATGTTATCTATACATTAACCCATTTCTCTTCCTCAATTCTCATTCATCAGAACCCTAAAAATCATAATACCAAAATCATTTCATATTTTCCAACAAAACCATGGTTGTTCACGTCGACGAACCAGACAGCTTCGTCTACTTGGTGCCTATCTTTAGTTCCGACCAAACCACCAATCACGAAGACAACAATCTCCACAAAAACCAAAATTTCTTGCTGGATTTCGAAGTTATTCATACTCTATTACCTGGTCCAGAATCAGAGGACATCCTTCATGATTACAACAATCGAGTAACTCGAACCGTTCGTCAAACTCACGTGTTCGACAGAGATTGGCTCATAGGTGGTGATAAAGATCAGATAGAAGTCAACGTCTATCATATTCTCGAGATGATCCAAGTCCCTTTTTACTTAGGGATTGTTTGGAGTCTCACTTATGAAATTTTGAATTTCAAGAAACTTTATGCAATGTCTACGTTACCTAAAGTGGAGAAGATTAACGTATGCGTAGATGTTATGGTGTGGAGTTTTCCTGATGATGTTGAAGACGAAGTGGATGTGACATTAGCGGTGGCTCCGGCAAGTGATGAAGCCGTGGAGGAACATTTTGAGACGGTGGTTGTTAAGGAGGAAGGCGATTGTGTGATATGCATGGATAAGATCCAGGTTGGGTCGAGTAATGAAGCGGGTCGAATGCCGTGTTTGCATATGTTTCATCGCACTTGTGGTGTGGATTGGCTTAGGACTAGTGGGATTTGTCCGGTGTGTCGTGCAGTGTTTCCGGCTTAAAGTAACCCTCAAACATCTTATGCTAAATGTGTTTTGATGATGTAACTGGATCAATGTTTTTTTTGTGTTTTTCTTATCTTTTTTTTTCATATATATCTCATTTCTTGCAACTTAATCTCTTTGTCTCTTGTCTTTTATCAAATCCAATCTTGACTTGCTTTTCTTCTGCTCCAAGAAATTGAGACGATCTATTCGAGAAATCAACAATCATTGCTCAATGAAACTTTGCTATTTCTTTGTCTAATCTTATAGCACTTAGATTGAGAAAACTCACAAATTGCTTTTCATTTGCATGAATAAAAACCGAAAAGCAAATAAAAATTGAATGGGTGACCAAAATTTCCCTACAAGGAGGTTGGTATGATATGTACAAAACTTAAAAATCTTGTTGTAAGAAGTTTTCGAAAAGGGTTCCTTTAAGTGTGGTTTGGACCTCTTCCCAATTCTGTATATAATTTGACAATGAACCTCGATGAATCTTCGCTTGCCGACTCTTTAACTCACGTTTTAATACCTTTAGAATCTCCTGTACATCGTCTAGTCTCGGCATTCAAAACCCATCTCAAGAATATAAGAAGAGAACAACAATTCAATGACTCTGAAACTAGTTGAGAAAGAAAAAATGTAACAATCACCGTGCGGTTCTTGACAACATCTTCGTAGTAGATAAGTATATGGCGAGTGGTATTAAAGTAACCCAATGCTTTTATTGTCATTTCTTGAACCTGCTTGAGATCATTTACCAAAAGTGTTGTGTTGATCATTGGCTTGTAACCCGCCAATATTGCAGCCTCTTTGGGTGAATGGACGTGAGATTTATGAGTCCCGTTCAAATTGTAATAAACCTCAAAGCATGTCATTCTCTCACTTCTATTTAGTTAATTTCAGCTTTCTCACTCTTAGTTAGCTAAATATACCATCTTCTATGGTTTTCTAGCTAATTTACCCTCTTTTTTTAAAACCTCTTTACCAATGAAGTTGCTCTGATTAATACAATTTACTATTTAGAAAGAAAAAGAAAAGATAAATGATAAATATATGTGCGCGTTGAAGCCAATTTAGTCGAGTGATTTGACAAAAAGGTTTATTAATGCTTGTACACCTACATGTATGGAGTTCGAATGCCGGAGAATACAGATTTGATGGAGACAAATTTTACAGGAGATTTTCAACATGGTGCAAGGAGAGCCGTTCGGAGTGGTCCAACATATCAATGCTAAAATTGTCTGTTTTATATCCATCTGTATAATTGTTCTCATAATTTGTAATAATTCATTAATCTAGACAATTAAAAATAATATATATATGTATATGTGCGCAAGGGCGAATAATCACATAGTAAAAGTAAATTTGAAAAAAACACAATGACTTTGAATATTGAATTATGATTTAAATTGGTGAAATTTGATTGTATTATCGTAACAATACTACTAACAAAGATAATAGAACCTAAATAAGTAAACTAGTAGATTGTTCATTTGGTAAGAGTAAAAACCTAATTAAAACCCTAGTCGTCATAGAGAGGGAGAAAAAAATGTGATTTGTGTTTCTTCTTTCTCTGATGTTATGCGCTTTTTGTCGGCATAGTGAGATGGTTGCAACTAATAGTTTGTAAGCTAAGCATGAATTTAGAGAGTGTTTTTGAGTTTCTCAGGAGAGAACGAAGCGATGTTTTTTTGTCATCTAATTTTATGACTTATATTGATTAAATTCCTTTGTTTGAGTTCAGTTTTTATTTTAGAGTGAAGTTTATATGAAGTTTTTTTAGAATGATTTATATTTGTTCAAAATGTTTTGTTTCTAATCAATTCTAGTTATCAATCTGATTTAATTTTACAGTTCAAAGTTGTTCAACCGTGGTCTTACCGAAATTAACTCCAATTTTTTTTTGACAAATGCAACAAAAAAAGAGACTTATCTATGTTGTTGTTTTATCGTAAAAAAGTATTCGAAATCCGACGGCTATTGTGGACTCGAAAATATCTAATTGTCTATTTTAAATTCGCAACAATGCCGTTTTGGTATCGATAATGTGTCATAAAGCTGTTTTCTCAATTAATTTATTGTGCGGAAAACACCATTAGTTTTTTTTATTTTATCTTTTAAAATTCTTCTATAATGTAATATGATTTGAATAAGTTTTAATTAAAAAAACAAAGTGTTAAAATAATATTTTAAAATAATAGACGAGACGATAAATGGAAAGGAAATTGGTAAATATAACATCAAAAATGGAGAATAACTAGGTCAAACACGTAGCTAGTTTCCATATTTTCATGGTCGTCATATACTTAATTTCATATCCAAATTTGGTTTACTAGTCAAACTAAATCTAAAAAGAAAAGGAAATCGCATTTTCATAGAGAGTACGATATATACATCTGTACCTAAGGGTGAATAATATACACATCTCTAAACCTGAAAATGTTATCTATACATTAACCCATTCTCTTCCTCAAATCTCATCGATCAAAACCCTAAAAATCATTTCATCTTTTCAAACAAAACCATGGTTCAACACGTCGAGTGTGACGACGAACCAGACAGCGGCTTCGACTTCGTACCTGTATACCATGCCGACCAAACCACCAATCACGAAGACAACAATCTCCACAAAAACCAAAACTTCTTGTTCGATTTCAACGTTTTTTACACTCTATCCCCTCATCCAGAGTCAGACGACCCTTATGATCTCAGCAATCAAGAAACTCGAAACGTTCGTCAAACTCACGTGTTCGAGAGAGATTGGCTCATAGGTGGTAGTGAAAATCAGATAGAAGCCAACGTTAATCATATTCTCGATATGATCCATGTCCCTCTTTACTCGGTGATTATTTGGAAACTCACTGCAGCAATCTGGGATCTCAAGAAACGTGATGCAATGTCTACGTTACCTAAAGTGGAGATGATTAACGTTGACATAGATGTTCTGGTGTGGAGTTTTCCCGATGGTGTTGAATACAACGTGGATGTGCCATTAGCGGTGGCCCCGGCAAGTGGTGAAGCCGTGGAGGAACATTTTGAGACGGTGGTTGTTGAGGAGGAAGGCGATTGTGTGATATGCATGGATAAGATCCAGGTTGGGTCGGGTATTCAAGCGGGTCGAATGCCTTGTTTGCATGTGTTTCATCGCACTTGTGGTGTGGATTGGCTTAGGACTAGTGGGATTTGTCCGGTGTGTCGTGCCGTGCTTCCGGCTTAAAGTAACCCTATAACTTCTTATGCTAAATGTGTTTGATGATGTAACTGGATCAATGTTTTTTTTGTGTTTTCTTATATTTTTTTCATATATATCTCATTTCTTGTAACTTAATCTATTTGTCTCTTGTCTTTTATCAAATCCTATCTTGACTTGTTTTTCTTCTGCTCCAAAAAATTGAGACGATCTATTTAAGAAATCAACAATCATTGCTCAATGAAACTTTGCTATTTCTTTGTCTAATCTTATAGCACTTATTAGATTGAGAAAACTCACTAATTGCTTTTCATTTGCATGAATAAAAACCGAAAAACAAATAAAAATTGAATGTGTGACCAAAATTTTCCTACAAGGAGGTTGGTATGATATGTACAAAACTTAAAAATCTTGTTGTAAGAAGTTTTCGAAAAGGGTTCCTTTAAGTGTCGTTTGGACCTCTTCCCAATTCTGTACATGATTTGACAATGAACCTCGATGAATCCACATCAAAAGTGTTGTGTTGATCATTGGCTTGTAACCTGCTAATATCGCAGCCTCTTTGGGCGAATGGACGTGAGATTTATGAGTCCCGTTTAATAGCTTAGCATCTTTGTCGTAAGAGTTTGCGAGTACTGATATCATGCGCCGCAACATGTTTCTTCTGAAGAGGAAAATTGCAGAGACGCCTCGCGTTTTGAAGTAATCTACTACGTCTTGAAGAAACTCATTTTGGTACGCTCTTTATCTAAAACCTTTCGAAAACGAGTCTGCTTTGGTTCCCATTCCTTCTTTTCCTTCTCTTCCTTTTTGGGGATCTTCTGTGATCGCTATTGGTTATGAGATTTACGTTGTCGATGGAGAGCTTACCACTAATGTGTCTGTCATCGACTGTCGGTTTCACATGAGTCATTTCCTCCCAAGCATGCGCGTGGCACGTGGCTGTGCAGCCACGGATGTTATTGACAGGAAGGTGTATGTGATCGGAGGGTGCAAGGCTCGATCCGTTGACTGGATAAATGTTTGATCTCAAGACCAAAACTTGGGAGAGTGTTTCGGGTCCTTGTAATTAAGAGGTGTATGAGATGACGATCAAGAATTTTGTAATGGATGAGAAGATTTACGTGATGGATCGTATCAATAGCTTTGTTTAAGATCCTAAAGAGAAAAAATGGGAGATTGAACCGGAGTTGAATAAAGGATGGATAGTTGGTTCTTGCGTGATTGATAACATAATGTACACAACATGTGACAAGAATCAAGTTAAAGTGTACGATCCGAAACTAAAGATTTGGAGAGTTTTGAAAGGTGTTGAAAATTTGCGTGAGTTTTCTCAAGGGTCTAGATTGGTGAATTAAGGTGGTAAACTTGCGGTCTTGATTGATGTTGGTGTTAAATGCAATACGGAGATTGTTTGTACCGAGATTAAGTTGGAAATGCGCCAAGTAAGAGAGATTTGGGGAAAGATTTTGCGGTCTAATCATGTGCTTTTATAGACGATTCCTCCAAAATTTCAAAATGTCTATGCGTAACGATTTGAGGAGACATGAGACGGGTTGCAAAAAGGTATATATGTTTCTTAGTTAAGCATTTGTGATGTTTTTTTTTTGAACCACCAGCATTTGTGATGTTTATATTACGTTTTGATTACATAGGAATTTCTTAACATGAGATTGGTTCACTAAACCAAACCTAACATATAGTATAGCTCATGATCCTATATTTAATTGTTGCAGCTGCAAGCTTGAGTATGGATGTAGCAACAATTTGGCCTTGTTTATCTTTTGGATTTTATTTGGAAAAAACTTGCAAATGTTTTTACATTTATTAGAATATTTATATTATTATCTCACATTGGATTTGTAAGATCAAAGGGTTTCACTCTCTTAATTATCTAAAGATTTAAGTCTCTCTGTTGGTCCATTTGTTCATCTTCTTTATTATCTAATTCTCTCATCTTTTCACAATTTAATCTATTAAATTTTTCACATTTCAAACACTAAAGTTTGGACATATTTCAACCGAAAATTGACACGTGTATATGTTAACTTATACTTGATCTTTTCAATAATCTAATTATTTAAAGTGCAAATGGTCTAAAATAGCACAAATTGGGAAAGTATGCTTATATTTTATTTGTAAGGTAATAGAAACTAAATAACTATACTCTAAGGGGGGAGAAATCTCATAGAATCTCACCTAAAATAATGTGATTTGTTTTATCATATATTTAACTAAGAAATCCCACCAAAACACATTAAAATCACATCAAATCTCTTAAAATCAATTGTTTAAAACATTTCCAATAACACAGGATTTCGAAATAGATTTTAAAATCATAAGTTCAATAACAATGGATTTAAAAAGAGTTTTATAAAACTTGAATAATAGAAGATTTGTCGCTTAAATACAAATCATTCCAAATTTCATGTTGAATACACCCATAATAGATTGGTCATACCCACTTAGCTAGTTTCCCAATATTCATGGTCATATATACTTATAGTTAGTTAATTTCATATCCAAATTTGGTTTACTAGTCAAATTAACACAACATGGAAATCTAAAAAAAAAAAGAAATCGCTTTTTTTTTTTTTGGTGAAAGAAATCGCATATATATATATATATATATCTATACGACACCTAAAACAAATACACGCATTCTCTAAACCTGAAAACGTTTTCTATACATTAACCCATTCTCTTCCCAAAGTCTCAACGATCAAAACCCTAAAAATTATTAAATCAAAATCATTTAATCTTTTCGAACATAACCATGGCTCTTTACATTTGTGACGACGAACCAGACAGCTTCGTCTATTTTAGGCCAATCTACCATACCGACCAAACCACCGATCAAGACGACAACAATCTCCACAAAAATCAAACCTTCTTGTTCGATTTCCAAGTTCTTTACACTCGAGCCCCTGATGAATCAGATTCAGACGCAGACGAAATTCCTGATTACAGCAATTTAGAATCTCGAAGCATTCGTCAAACTCACGTGTTCGAGAGAGATTGGCTCATAGGTGGTGATAAAGATCAAATACAAGCCAACGTCCATCATATTCTCGAGATACTCCAAGTCCCTTTTTACTCAGTGGTTATTGGGAGACTCACTCTAGAAATCTTGGATTTGAAGAAACAGGATACAATGTCTACATTACCTAAAGTGGAGAAGATAGAGGTAGGTATAGATGTTATTGTGCGGAGTTTTCCCGATGGTGTTGAAGACCACGTGGATGTGAGATTAGCGGTGGCTCCTGCAAGCGATGAGACCGTGGAGCAGCACTTTGAGACGGTGGTTGTTGAGAAGGAAGGCTATTGTGTGATATGCATGGATAAGATCCAGGTTGGGTCCGGTATTGTAGCGGGTCGAATGCCGTGTTTGCATGTGTTTCATCGCAATTGTGGTGAGGATTGGCTTAGGAATAGTGGGATTTGTCCAGTATGTCGTGCTGAGTTTCCGGCTTAAGTAACCCTAAAACTTTATGTAAACCCTAGTTCTTATGTTAAGTATGATTGATGATGTAATTGGATCATTACTTTTTGTTTGTGTTTTAATGTCATCCTTCTTTATATCGTTGCGTATAGCTTAGATTCTTATTAGTCTCTTTTCCTTTAACAAATTTGATCTTGACTTAGTTTTCATTTCAAATCTTGTTTTCTTCTGCTCCAAGAAATTGAGACGATCTATAAAAGAAATCAACAATCTTTGCTCGAAGAAACTTTGCTATTTCATTTTCTAATCTTATAGCACGAAGATTGCAAAAGAAAACTCACCAGTCGCATTTGAATAGCGTGGATTATACTGAAAAACCAAAAAATTGAATGTGTGTTAACAGGGAACGTGACTTTATACATGTTTTATTTGTCGCAGAACTAAAATGCAATCTCATCTCGGTGTCACAGTTGGATGATGAGATGGATTTTTTTTGGTTCTCTAAAACATATTGTCTTTTATGTGATCTTAGATTACAAAATGCAATTGGAATGGGTGAACGAAGATAAGGATTGTATTTCCTTCATGGTATTTAAAAGATTCAGAATCTGAAGAAAATTGATAAGTTGGAATCATGAGAAGTGTGACATAAGAGGATGAGTCATGCTTCATATAAAGTAGTTAGGAGATTACTAGGAGTCGATGATAGAAGCATTGGGTTTCTTGTTGTGATATTTATTTTCAAGCAAAGCAGTTTCGAAGTGAATTTTCGTGAGTTCTAGTAGAAGCAAATAGTGCTTTTAGATGATACATTATGCACAAAGTATCGAACACAAAGTATGTGTGGATCTTACTATTTTCTTACTATTGTTATTGTTGATGATTACTCTAGATCTGTGTGGGCATATCTCCTTAGCAACAAACCACAACTGTAATATTAATTAGATTTCATGTATTTACTTAAGAATTATTCATTTGTGTCGCATTTATACTTATAAGAAAATATATGATTAAGGGTTTTGTTCCTTGAGATTTTTCTTTACGTTTCATCATATTCACTATTTCCAGGAGAATAGATTTGTTCTTTATATGTTATCTGGAGATATATGTTAAATTCAAAGAACAAGTTTTACAATTTAGCTCAACAACATTTGATGTAGATAAGGCCTTATGGAGATTCAGTTTCGATAAAATCCATTAACATCTTATGAGTCCGATGTTTACTTTGTGCGTGCCATTACCTAACAAACTATCGTTTCATGTATTTGGGTACATCAATATGGTATTCGTGAAACTGATCTTGAATGCGTAATTTTACCTTTCTGATTATACGAAGATATGTTTCTTGCATATTCAAGAATGATGAATGTCAAATTCAAAAAGTAACTTCCATTCTCTTACTAATTTATATATCTAAAATTATTTTCTATTTAAGACAAAAATGATGAATTAGGAACAAAAATCCACGAGGAGAGAGTGTCCTTGAAGGCAACTAGCAAAAAGCCAAAAACTATTTTAGGTCTTCTACACCAAGGTAATTGGTGGTGAGAATATCAAATGGTATATGTGTATGTTATCAATTATTATGTATTTTCTTTATTTGCAGATTTGACGAGTATATTCCAATTAGAAAAAGGGAAAGCATTCCAACAATGCCACCCTTATGCTTCCATCTTGAATCAATAAAATTACAAATTCTTAAGAGAAACAGAACTCGCGATGGCAGGGGGAACCGAAATCCGGTACCTGAGGCCATGTTGGTAGGTTCAGTGCAAAACGAAAGAGAGGCGGATAGTGGTGTTAGGGCATCATATTGATGGACATGAAAATGAGTGCCTCATTTGTTATTGTATCTCATAAGCTATTTGTAAAGAATAACTTGAATGATACATATATGAATTTATTGATTTTTTTGTTTATATGATAAGGCACATCGATTTTTACTTACTTTAGCAAACTTTCATTTGAACTGTATGTATGGAAAACTTGGTTCCATTCGGCAACGTAAAGTTGGCTTTACCAGTTCCTTCAATCAAGTCTGCGAGACCAAATATTGTGTCAACTGTGATTCTTGTTGGTTTTAAGTCAGAGAAATACCTTATGTGTTTCAGAATAGTGTGTGTTGTTCCACTATCTGGTATACAAATTTCTCTAACGTTTCTCTTAGATACTGTTTCGTTCGTATCGTTGTCCATTTCTGAAATTAAGATAAACATCAATAAACTAAAAATAAAATTCATTAATGAAAGAGGAAACACACAATAATTATACATTTTGTTGTTAACACAACATTATTCATCAAAACAACTGAAAAACATAATATTATACATGACATAAGTAGAGACTATTCAGTAGTCTCACTACAAGCATTTCAATCTTTCGTAAGGTCAGTCATTTCGGTGTCATCCTCAAAGTCCAAGGCATCGAGATGGGTATCACCTTCAAGGTGTTCCATTAGGTTTACTTCATTTCCTTTGCCTTTAATAGACTCTTGGTACAACTTGCAAAGATGTAAAGGAGTTCGACACACACGGGACCAATGTCCTTTCGATCCACATCTGTGACAGATTCCGTCACGCTTCTGGGTGACATTACTGTTGGCTTCCTTGCCTTTAGAATTCTGTTCAGAGCGAACCCATTTGAATGACTTCCGTCCTTGCGGGTTATAATACTTTCCACGACCTCGATTGAATCGACCACCACGACCCCGATAAGTTTGACCGCCTCTTTCTGGATTTTGCACATCCGTTTTCTCCGGATTTTTCACAACCATAGCATTCACTTCAGGGATTGCTTTGGTTCCCACAGGTCGAGCGTTGTGATTTTTGATGAGAAGTTGACTATTCTTCTCCGCTATTTTAAGCGCCACAATCAGCTCAGAAAACCTTCGGTACCTGCAGTTTATGTATTGTTCTGCTAGAACATAGTGTTCCTTATGGAAAGTGAGGTAAGTCTTATTGAGCATTTCTTCTTCGCTCACATGCTTACCACAATATTCCAATTGGGACACAATTCTTAACATGGCAGAATTATACTTTTCTACCGATAGAAAATCCAGAAACCTCAAAATTGCCCACTCATCAAGAGCATGGGGGAGAGTTATTGCCCTTTGGTTGTCAAACCTTTCTTTTAGAGCTTGCCACAACTCTGCAGAGTCTTTTACTTTTGCATAATCATGTATCAGATTTTCATCTAGATGTTTTCTTAGGAAAATGATCGCCCTTGATTTCTCATGGCTAGGCGATTCGTCTCCCTCTCTTATAGTATCCAATATTTTTAATTCATCTAGATGAAGTTCAACATTCGTGGACCATGCTATGTAGTTTTCTCCAGTGACTTCGAGAGCTGGAATCTTAAGCTTCTTGATATTTGCCATTTATTTCTAAAAACAAAAATTATTAAATATTATTAGAATTTCATTAATTAAAATCAACATTAATAATAAATGAAATTACAAGAAATGTTAACGCATAAAACATTAGGGTATAACTCATGATGTACTCTTCCGGAGTATAATCATCAATGGAAATACCGTAAATACAAGCAAAAATTACAAATGCTATAATAATTAACAAAAATCGAAACATTTTCTTAGTTTGAAAAGATGAGACGAAATTGTGAATGAAATGAAATGATGAAAGATAAGTGTATTTATAGATTGAAAAATCACTGTTCATAGCCGTTGGAAAAGTAGATAAATTTTGAAAAAATTTCTTTGTGGAAAAAGTTTCTTTATTTTCTTTCTTTATTTTGAAAAATCACTGTTAACATATAAACTTTCTTTATTTTCTGGAAAAAGTTTGAATTATCATGTTTGGTTCCAATGCATGATCCCTTGAGCACATATATTCATCAAAAGCAACTTAAAACATGATCTTCTAATATTGACTTATATTTCTATGGTGTAATGTCTTTGTGGATCAGAATACAATGTAATTTATATGTTGAAATGTGTTACCATTTTGGATGTAAATTATTTGTTAAGTGTGTCTCCGTTTGTTAGTTTCTAAGTTATCTAATGTTTGCGAGAGTATATGTTAACAGGTAATAGATTACTAGCCCCGGTAGAAAGAAGAAAAAACATTTCAAGATGAGAAACACTTTTTATCTAGAATCAAATTATTTTAATCTTATATTTATCTTATTTTTTGGTCAAACTTGGACTATTTTAAACCTAAACTCGAATTACATTAGTAGTTCGCAGCATAAACTTTTTGCCAAAGTATTAAGGCTAATTGTTAAAAAAAATGGAAAACATTATATTAGAAAGATAAGTTAGACATCTTAAATCATAGAAAAAACGTGTAAGCTTCTTTATATTAAAGGCTTCTAAAATGATCATTTTGAAAGCGATAAGAAGTTATTCTACTATTAAAGGCAAGCAAATAACACTAATAGTTCGTAATGTCATCAAAGATGATTGTTTAAAGATGCTTATATATATGATAGAAATAGATCAAACACTATGAAATCAAGAAAATAACATAATAATTTTAACAAAAAAATTGCAAAAGAATACATAATTTATTAATAAATGGCATTGGAAGATAAAATAAAATATAAGATTACTTAGACTAGCTCCAACAGGGATCTTAATGGGTTCTAAAAAACATTTAAAAGATTAAAAAAAATGAAAGATATAGAAAAGAGAGGAAAGAAAATGGAGTTTGTTTCTTGTATTAAAAACTGAGAAACTTAGTTTGAGAGACTCTTTGACATGTGTATGAATTTTATTAATTCAGTTTTCTAATTTAATTATATTAGCAAAACGAATATTAAATTAACTAGATATTCTTTTAAGGGTAATTATACTGGATATTCGCAGACTTTTGCCTATTTAACTAACTAATCGTGAGAAATTTACGTCACTATTCATTTTTCTATATCTCAACTTTGCCCTTAAATTTCTCTTTATTGTTCAACAAAGTCTCTCTCTCTTTTAAAATATGAAAGAGTAGATCGGTGGTAGTTAGCGGCGATGGATCTTGGCGCGATGTGTTGGGGTTAAAGGAAGCAGAGAAATTAGATCGATGGTGTACACCTCTCTCCTCTCATCTCTATTTTATCTCTCTCCCACACAATTGTCTCTCTCTCATCTATATCTATATCTCTCTCCTCCCAAGCAGATCGGTGGTAGCTAACGGCTAGTGGAAGCAAAGATGGATCTCGGCGATGTGTGAGGGTTAAAGGAAGCAGAGAAATCCAATCGATCGGTGGTGTGTGGCGCTAGTGGAAACAATGACGGATCCCTGGGATTCGTAACAGAACTCAGAAGCAATGATGCATTATTGAAAACGGTGACAGATCCGGTGATGTGTGGCGGTCGAAGCAGCGATGGATCCGGTGGAAGAGTAATAACTCTGGTGGATGAAACAACGAATCCGAGAATAGGTTTAATCCAGTGGTTTGACAAAAGGGTTCACTAATGCTTCTACACCTACCGATATGCAGTTCGAGTTCTGGAGAATACAGGTTGATGGAGACAAAATTTACAAAAAATTTCAGCGTGGTGCAAAAAGAGCCGTTCGGAGTGGTCCAGTATATCAAAGCTAAAATTGTCCGTTGTATAACCGTCCGTGTAATTTTTCTCATAATTTTTAATAATTTATAAATCTAGACGTTAATAATATATATATAGATATATGTGTTTATGCGCGAATAACCATCTAGTAAAAATAAATTTGGAAAAAAATAACGACTTTGAATATTGAATTATGATTTAAATTGGTGAAATTTGATTGGAATATCGTAACAATACTACTAACAAAGATATATAATAGAACCTAAATAAGTAAACTAGTAGAATATTCATTTGGTCACAGTAAAAACTTAATTGAAACCCTAGTCGTCACAGAGAGAAAAAAATGTGATTCGTGTTTCTTCTCTTTCCGATGTTAGGTGCTTTTTGTCGGCATAGTGAGATTGTTGCAGCTAACAGCTTGTAAGCTAGGCATGAGTTTAGATCGGGAGAGAACGATGCGATGTTTTTTTGTCATCTAGTTTTATGAGTTATTGTGATTCTTTAATTTGTTTGAATTCAGTTTTTATTTTAAGGTGAAGTTTATAGGAAGTTTTTTTTCCTCAAAGACGATATCTAGTTTGATTTAAATGTTTTGTTTTTAATCAATTCTAGTAATCAATCTGATTTAATTTTACAATTCAAAGTTGTTCAACCGTGACTTTACCGAAGTTAAATGCTGAACAAAATTGATAAAGGCAATCAAAGAAAGAAATTTATCTAAACTAAGATAATTGTTGCCGTTTTATTGTAAAATGTATTTGAAATCCGACTGCTATTATGGATTCGAGAATATCTAATTGTCTATCTTGAACTCGCAACAATGCCGTTTTGGTGTTACTAATGTGTCATAAAGCTGTTTTTCTTCAATTAATTTATTGTGCGGATAATACCATTAGTTTCTCTTTATAAATTTTTATAAAAAAATTCTTCTATGATGTAATATGATTTGAATAAATTTCAAAAAAAAACAGTCTTCGAAAATATTTAAAAAGTAATAGATGAGACGATAAATGGAAAGGAAATTAGTAAATGTAACATCAAAATGGAGAATAACTAGGTCAAACACGTAGCTAGTTTCCATATTTTCATGTTCGTCATATACTTAATTTCATATCCAAATTTGGTTTACTAGTCAAAGAAAATCTAAAAAGAAAAGGAAATCGCATTTTCATAGAGAGTACTATATTTACATCTCTAAACCTGAAAATGTTTTCTATACATTAACCCATTCTCTTCCTCAAATCTCATCTATCAAAGCCCTAAAAATCATTTCATCTTTTCAAACAAAACCATGGTTGTTCACGTCGAGTGTGACGACGAACCAGACAGCGGCTTCGACTTTGTACCTGTATACCATGCCGACCAAACCACCAATCACGAAGACAACAATCTCCACAAAAACCAAAACTTCTTGTTCGATTTCAACGTTTTTTACACTCTATCCCCTCATCCAGAGTCAGACGACCCTTGGGATCTCAGCAATCAAGAAACTCGAAACGTTCGTCAAACTCACGTGTTCGAGAGAGATTGGCTCATAGGTGGTACTGAAAATCAGATAGAAGCCAACGTTAATCATATTCTCGATATGATCCATGTCCCTCTTTACTCGGTGGTTGTTTGGAAACTCACTGCAGCAATCTTGGATCTCAAGAAACGTGATGCAATGTCTACGTTACCTAATGTCTACGTTACCTAACGTTTTGAATACAACGTGGATGTGCCATTAGCGGTGGCCCCGGCAAGTGATGAAGCCGTGGAGGAACATTTTGAGACGGTGGTTGTTGAGGAGGAAGGCAATTGTGTGATATGCATGGATAAGATCCAGGTTGGGTCGGGTATTGAAGCGGGTCGAATGCCTTGTTTGCATGTGTTTCATCGCACTTGTGGTGTGGATTGGCTTAGGACTAGTGGGATTTGTCCGGTGTGTCGTGCCGTGTTTCCGGCTTAAAGTAACCCTAAAACTTCTTATGCTAAATGTGTTTGCTGATGTAACTGGATCAATGTTCTTTTTGTGTTTTCTTATATTTTTTTCATAGATATCTCATTTCTTGTAACTTAATCTATTTGTCTCTTGTCTTTTATCAAATCCTATCTTGACTTGTTTTTCTTCTGCTCCAAAAAATTGAGACGATCTATTCAAGAAATCAACAATCATTGCTCAATGAAACTTTGCTATTTCTTTGTCTAATCTTATAGCACTTAGATTGAGACAACTCACAAATTGCTTTTCATTTGCGTGAATAAAAACCGAAAAACAAATAAAAATTGAATGTGTGACCAAAATTTTCCTACAAGGAGGTTGGTATGATATGTACAAAACTTAAAAATCTTGTTGTAAGAAGTTTTCGAAAATGGTTCCTTTAAGTGTCGTTTGGACCTCTTCCCAATTCTTTACATGATTTGACAATGAACCTCGATGAATCCTGACTTGCCGACTCTTTAACTCACGTTTCGGGACCTTTAGAAACTCCTGTACATCGTCTAGTCTCTGCATTCAAAACCCATCTCAAGACATATAAGAAAACAACAATTCAATGACTCTGAAACTAGTTGAGAAATAAAAAAATGTAACAATCACCGTGCGGTTCTTGACAACATCTTCGTAGTAGATAAGTATATGGCGAGTGGTATTAAAGTAACCCAATGCTTTTATTGTCATTTCTTGAACCTGCTTGAGATCATTTACCAAAAGTGTTGTGTTGATCATTGGCTTGTAACCTGCTAATATCGCAGCCTCTTTGGGCGAATGGACGTGAGATTTATGAGTCCCGTTTAATAGCTTAGCATCTTTGTCATAAGAGTTTGCGAGTATTGATATCATGCGCCGCAATATGTTTCTTCTGAAGAGGAAAATTGCAGAGACACCTCGCGTTTTGAAGTAATCTACTATTTCTTCATGATGTTTCATCAGTGCCTGCAATGTTCACAATTCCAAATTCCATCAAAAGGTTTAGTCATTAGTATCATCGAAAAGTCCATGTTTTCGGTTTATATATGACTTGGCAGAACAAATCTACTACATGAAACCTGAGCTTACCTATTAAGAGAGATCAGTTTTGTCCAATATCAAATTACACTAAAGCAAACACATCTCTATTCAGAATTGAAGACAAACATTTGCAGGTTTTATCTAGAAAACATAACCAGACCCTATCACTTTAAACTCACAAGTAGTTACTTTTAAGCAACAATGACCAATAGACAAAGATGGAATGTAGCAATCTATTTGCACTCAAACGGAAACAGAGATACATACATCAAAACATAGAGTAAATGTCACAATGTCCTGAAAATATCAGTGACTTTAAAAACTTTTTACCTGATTAAGCATCCATTTAAAGCCAACAGCGGAAGTACACTCATTCTTAGAAGCACTACTCAACCAATCTAGATTATAGACTTTATCAAGCGTCTCAAAAATCGTCGAAACATTAGCTCTCCTATCTTTAACCGAAAAAATCTCTCCATTCGAACTTATATTAGTATGATTGTTAAGCAAAGTCTCAAACCAGCCACTACCAGATCTCTGCATCGATAAAATCGCAAAATACCTAACCGGTTGGCAAGAACATTCATCCCTAAAACAAATCATTCAAAACACCGATAAGAAAAAGGCGTAAACCGAAGAATCATTAAGGCTTAAAACTTCTCATAACTCTCTTTAGTTACCTGCTATAAGTTTTTGGTTTAGGGTAATGCACAAATGGAATATCCCATGGTTCAATATTAGGCTCAGGACAAGGTCTCTCAAACACTTCAACGTTCAAGAAACCATAATTGGGACTAACTCCTATTTGTTTTAAACAAATCGAGCAAATGTACACAGCACAAACCATTACAAAGAGTAGAACAACCATTCTTAATACAAGTGAGGATTTTTTAGGTAGCTTCAAGACAAAACTATCCTGCAAAACAAAACAAAAACACACATTTATGTCCTCTTGTTAAATAGAAACAAAATAAGTACCATAGATTTGTCTTTAGAATAATCAAGAAAATCTTTTTAATAATAATGAGACAGACCCAGATGCGAAAGATTCAATTTTTATGTAGGAATCTAGTGGACAAATCAGCTAAAAGGAAACCATAATCAAATCAGATCACAAAGCCAATACATTACCTTGGAGAGGAAAGAAGAGTCATCGGCCATAGCTGAGAGAAACAGAGAGAGAGAGATCAGAGATTAGAAAGGAACAGAACAGAAAGACATTGAATTTTTCAGACACTGATACAAGAAAATAAAACAATTTTATGCAAAAAAAGAAAACTTTGAAGAAGAAAAAATTGCAGAGAAAAAACACAATGATTGTTGTTTTTTACTTCTTTTTTAGTTTGCTTGGATTTGGGTTGCTTCGAAATTACGGATATGGAATGATTATTATTAAGATTATAAAATGCGCCATTGGAATTTAAATGTTTTCGTTTACAGAATTTTGCAGAGGAGAGAAGAAAATATGGAAGAGCGTAAACTTCGAGACGAACAGGTCAAGCATTTAGAATGATGTCGTTTTTTTCTACTGACATGCACTGTTCTTGACCACTAGTAGTAAGCTTCTTTTTGAATTTAAAAATTACTTAAATATTGTATCCATTTTTGTGTTTTTATAGTAAGATTTTAATTCGTGTGACATGCTTGTTTTTGACTTGTGCTTCTTTTTTTTGTCAATTTATTCGATTCTTGGGTTATAGTATGATTATCTTCATTAATGGAGTTTAATTTCCTTAATATTTACAAGTAGTCTTTCCATTTCGAAAATGTACCATATCATAAGCTAAGCTCAACATACGCTAAATGTTTTTCACATACACACGATACTATTTTCATCCCAGTGAGAAACCAGGCCCGGTGATGAGGTAGTGCATGGTGTGCAAATGCACTATATCCCAAAATTTTGGTCAACTTTTCCTTGCAAAAAAGCCATAAATATTTATATGTTTTGTAAAGAAAACCCTTAGTTCGAAAATTTGCAAAAGAAAACTCTACTATATTTTTGAAAACAAAATTTTTGGCACAAGGTCCATGAAACCATTGAGCCGGGCCTGTGAGAAACCCAGCATCAAGATTCAAGAATATGTATATGTTTTGTTTTTATCTCAATGTTGCATTATTATCAAAAGGATTCCTCCATTCTTGGTGGTTTCCATACATGAATATGATGGTTTTTATAGTGGTTTTTGGAGGACCACCAAAGCATACCATTGTCCAGCAACCTTTGCAGCTTTTCGATTTTGGAAAATATATATGGTTTTGTTGAACTTGGAATTGTGAATAAAAGCTATATATAAGAGATATTTATGCATACATCTATATTGAATTAATCAAATTAATCTTGATTTTTGTGGAGAGACGTCATATTCGATGATCATAACGATCATGAAGTGAGTGCTAACAAAAACAGGAAAAACACACTCTGCTTAGCTGCATTTTTATCGATCATGCTCAAAGCCGATCAAACAGATATGGAGGAGCTATGTGCGGCCATTACAGAGACTTTGTTCACCGATGTTCTTATTGAATCAACAAAAACATTGTGTTTTATCTTCTTTTTTAAAAACAACGTATAGTATCTCTTTCTACTGATATATCTTATCGATTACATGAATATGATGGTTGAATAAGATAATATTAATAGTGATTTTTGGAGGACCACCAGAGCATATCATCGTTCAACAACCTTTGCAATTTTTCGATATTGTAGGTTTTGTTTTTTCAATATTGTAGGTTTTGTTGAAGTTGGAATAGTGAATAAAAGCTATATAATCTTGTTACATATTTGCTAATACCGTATCCTTTGTTATTGTATCTATCCCAAAGATACTCTATCAAGTATCTTTATACTCATGAAATATCTCACATTAACGATACCATAATTCATCATCTCACCTACATTAGTTATAAGCTTATATACCTCTACATCTACATAAGATTGATACACATTTGGCAAGATATCTATTGCATCCTGAAACTCCTTTTAACTTCAAAATACTGGAAAATCTCTTTTTGGAGTATCAATACACGCTAAACCGACTTTAAATAGTAAAAATCAACGTCACTTAGCGTCGTTTAACTAACCGAACCATGCTTGTTTCGTTTAATTGTATTTTTAGGTCTACGAATCAAAAATTTTGAAACTTAACTTAAGATCATTTCAATTGGAAAATAGCAATCAACACCTCTTTGCGCTTCATTCAGATTCGTTTGACATTGATCCTATTCTTGTTGGTTTTCAAATCAAGAGATGTGAAATCATATCTCAATTCATTTATATGATTTGTTTTCTCTGCCAAATGTTTCTTTTTACCGAATTTCTCGAGGTCATTAAATTTTGCTTGAGAATTTTTTTGTGTTTTTGATTAAATCGCTTAATTCTATAACACTGATTTTGATTTTTCGTTAATGATATGATCGATTCGTGAAGAAATTTTGAACAAGTACGAAGTTGCATTTCTCCAATGCGGATCTAATATATTATTAAAGTGGTAACTATGCACCATAATGAAAGTTGAGTTTTTTATTACATCGTATTTTTGTGTTGTCTTTAAATTATATTTTAAAATGGATATATTCAATCATTGTTTAGTGATTTTTAAATTATTATACATATATAACAATATAAATATTATGATATGTATCTTAACAAAATAACTTAAATTTCGTTTTTGTTGTATTATGGATAATCATATGATATTCTCGATTTTTTTTAATTATATATAGTTTTTTATTTGTATTTAGCTAATGGATATATACAATTGATTGTTTTTAATTATATATTTTAGATATATATGAATTGTATGTATAATTGATTTTAAGATTTTATTGCTTGCTATATATACCCTCTCTCTCCTCTTACGATGAATCAAAATCACCCTAAGCAAAGCATACATTTTCTTTTGTTTTACTGTATTTATTTTCTTTTTGTGTAGTTTTTGCTTAACAATTGTTTGGTTTGTCTTTGTGTATTTGTTTGTGTTGTGATGTACTCTAACTTGATGTTGCTTTTTATGGTTTGTAGGTTTCATGGATTCATATTTTGTAGGTTTCGAGGATTTATATTAAGATTAAGAAGGTATTTTTATGTTATTTTTAGTTTTAGAATTTTGTTGGGCGTTTTTTTTGTCAAATATTGACCTTCGGTTGTTAATCTCATTCCACTTTCAATTTTTTGTTTTTCTTTGGTTTTCCTGTGCTATCCCTACGATCACAAAAAATGTATTGTTTCTGATTATTTTTTATTCATACAGTATTTGATGTTTCGTTTTTTTTAAATTTTGTTTATTTTAAGAGATAATCTTATATTATTTATTATACTGTAGTGTTTGCATTATATTCTTCTTGTTTTCGCTTGGTTAGGTATCTTTTTCATATGTTGTCCTGCAAAGTTGTTATAAATTCAAATATCTATATCAGTAAATTTGGAGTTTATAATTATTTATGTATCTTATGTCCATGATTAGTTAAATTCAAATATTTATACAAAAAATGATCACTCGATCATGTTTACTTCATTTAAACTCGATATTTATATGAAATTGATTATAGTTAATTATTTTAATTGTTTTAATTAAAAATTACAATTTTTATTAGACAGTTGTATGGGAGGATTGGTTTAATATTCTTAAAATTTTATAAAATTTGAAAACTAACCCTTGGCATAAAATGTAGCAAACCACCTTCATGTTTCAAAGGAAGGTACTCGAGTCACTTATTGATTTTTATGGATTAATTTTTAAAAAATGTAGTTATCTTCAATGTAAAACATATTTTATTTCATGAATCTATATTTTTATTGCTTAATTTTCAGACTTTTAGTTAATTTAACTTCTCTAATAAGAATAAAATACAAAAGAAATAATAAAACAACAAATTCTATTTACATCGGTATCAACCGACGCAAAGCTCAACAAAATTGACGTTAATTTTTAAATGTTAAACTTAACATCGTTTGGTTAAGTGAAGCTAATCTTCTTAACGTTGGGCACTGTTAAATCGGTGGTCTTTTTTTTTTTGGGCAAACTGTAACTTTTCATTTAAAGTAGAAGTTGGAGCTCAAGGTCATACAATGTGTTCTTTGAAAGGAAACCACCAACTACATTTGTTGTTCTTGGAATAAAATTGAAGAGGATAGTATCAAAACTCTTAGCAAGAGTTGATATGTCATGGATAGTACCATAGAGGTGAGACACCTTGGAGCCTAAGTTAATAGCTCGGATTAGTTGTAAGGAGTCGGATTTTACCGATAGAGTCCTTATATTGTTGTCAAGTGCCAACTTCAAAGCCTCATGAGTAGTGGCGAGCAGACATGAGGAGTAGTAGAAAGTTAAATTGGTGGTCAAATCGACGTTATTATAAGCCACGTTAAAAGCTTTCTTTCTTGTAGTGTTTTAAGCTTGCACCACGTATATCTCACATATGAAGGAAAATGAATATAAGATTACACACCTCGATTGGAAGCAAGGCTTATAGAAGTCATTTGCAAGGAAATCGATCAATACCACAATTTAAGCCAGACTAGCAACATTAGTTCAAACATCCTCTTAGCCTCTTCAAGAATCACATCTTTATATATGGTTTCAACATTACCACTCATTGAACTAATTCCTCTTCAGCAAATACAAAATCACTTGTTTTTTCTCTTAAGTTTTTTTTTCACTTTTCCCATAAAGAACTTTGTTGTAAGAAACCATGGTTTGTATAGTGTCGAACTAGAAGTTACTCTAGCTTCATCTTAATAGTATGTTCACATTTATTTATTTTTAAATACACATTGTTCTGTATATTGAGTGTCTAGGGTATGGCAGTAGGAGCTAACCTATCAGTCAGGATCCCAACTGCTGATAACCTCTGCCCTCACTGTGGTGAACCTGAAACCACAGAACACCTGCTCTTTTTCTGCAATTATGCCAAGGAATTATGGGTGAACTCTCCTCTCCAAAACCCTCCACCAATCCATACAGACCTTTTCATTTCCCTCCTCTTGAAAGATATTAAAGACAGAGCTGCCCTCCCTCGCACAGGAGTTACAACCCCCTTGGGTCTCTGGATTTGCTGGCACATCTGGAAGGCCATGAACAACCTTATGTTCAACAAGGTACGTGCCTCCACCAGAGAGGTAATCTCCCTTGTTGTGTCAAGTGCTAGGGAATGGTCTCAGGTTAACGGATTTAAAACCAAGGTGTCTCCTCCTCTGGTGAATCCTCATATCCATGCTACAACTGAATTCCTCTGCCAAATTGATGTTGCTTGGAATATAGAGTCCAAAGAAGCTGGCATGGGATGGATCCTGAGTTTGAATAGCCCTGGTGCATCTCAAACTCATCACTCAAGCACTGGTTTTGCTAGTTCCCCTCTCGTGGCAGAAGGAATAGCAATCAGAGACGCCTTATCCAAGGCTATTATGTTGGGAATAAGGACCTTATCGGTACAATCCGATTCCTTACAACTTATCAGAGCTATTAATCATTGCTCATCTGTTTCCAAGCTGCATAGTATCCTCCATGACATTTCTCATCTCTGTAAACTCTGATCATGTTATCTTTTCTTACATTCTTCAAGCAGCTAATGTTTTCGCTGACTCGATTGCAAAAATTGTTCTTTTTAATTTTGTAGCAAACAATTTCGGTTAAGATTTAAATGAAAGTAATGGTTGTTCAAATAAAAAGAGTGTCTAAGGTATATCAGCAATACTCTTAAAAATACTCATTGTTTTTTAAATACTTTTTTTTTGGTTTAAGGTATATCTTAAAAACGGTACGGACATCAACGGACGTTTATAAAGTCTATATAATTTATATATCGATTAGGTATTGCTGGTTTTTTAACGTTTAATTAATTGTTGTACGAATCGATATTGCATTGCAAAAAATATCATGCATGGTGTTTCTTTGGGTTAGATTTAATCAACCTTGGCATGAGAAAAAGTTCGGAGATTGATTGTTTTCGTCTATTACATTATGGTGAATATAAATCCTACAAACATTTTCATGATCGATTACTATCCACAACATTCGAATCCAACTATTCCAAATATATAAAATATTATGTGTGTGTCATGTGATCGCCACATGCGACCTACATTATGTTAATCTCTCTAAAAAAGTTGCAAAATAAAATACAATATATATATATATATATATATATATCACTAAAATGGATTGTGGATACTTTACCCAGGAAAATGTAATGGATATATATCACTAAGTGACATTTGGTCGGATAAATCAGAACTTCTTGACACACGGTTTTCAACTAAAATTGACCCCCAAAAAAAACATTTTACAAGTGTTGGGATTACTTGTAGTAGTGAAAAATTGTATGTAATACTATAGTAGTATATGTTATGCAATTTTTACATATACTATAGCATATGTCAAACGATATCTTAGAGAGGTTATATTAAATGCTAATTAAAGATTGGTTGATGAGAAGTTCGAAAATAACTCGATATATGTATCACTACATTAATTCCCCATGAATTGAAAGCATTCGAAACACAAAAGAAGAATCTCTTCAACCGCAAACAATTTTTACATCGGCGAAAAACAGTGAAGAAGTAAAAAACAAAAAACATCAGAGAAAACACATTACAAAGAAAATTAACAAGGCTCTAACAAGAACATATATAAACCCAAAAACAAAAAACAAAGATATCTAAAGAAGAAATTAAGAGAAACTCTTGAATACTAATGGTGATAAAAAGAACTTCTCTTGTGATCTTTCTTGGACTTCACGAATCCTAACCCTAATCTCTCTCTCCACCAACCCCTTGACCCTTTTGATTTGCTTCTTGACGAATCATCATCTTCTTCACTAAGTTCTTCCCTTAGAGTTGACATTCTCTTCGAAGTGTTAACTTCTTCCTTGCGAGGTAAGATCATACCATCAAAGAAGATTTCATCTGCAGTGATCATGGAGAAGTTCTTGACTCCGAACTCGAAATCATCTGACGAAACAGGTGCCTCCTTGTAGTTGATCATCTCTTGCTTAGTCGCTGCGAAACCGCTAGAGAATGAGATCCTTGGCTCTGCGTATGAACCGTATTGATGATGTTGGTTCATGTTTGAACACTCCATTTTTATCCTCTCTCTCTTTCTTTTGTATTCTACTGTGTTTGTTGGCAGTCTCTAATGGTAAAATGTAAGTATTTATATGATACTTGTTAGATTCATATCTTCTTATTTTATATAAATTATAAGGGATAGATAATACCTTACTATATATTGTGTATGATGTGATCGGACACATACACAAAGGGACAAAAATGTGTTGTCTTGTGAGTTTATAGATCTAAAGATTAGATTCTTAATTGATTTAAGTTATCTCTAATAATACCTTATATCCCATTTTAAGGATCTAACAGCGAGGAAAAGTTAAAGCTAATAGAGTAATAGTCTCTTGATACATAGAAGAGTCATGTAATATTATAAAAAAACAATATTACTGATCTATTTCATTGTTGGAAAGATAAAAACCCTATATTAACGCAAATGGATGTTTTAAGCACATGTACGTTTTAATTTGATGCACATGCATTTTCATAAAAGTCTCATGCAATTTCTGAGAAATTTCCCAAATTAACTTATAAGTTGTTTATGCTTCATAGAAAAATTGGAATTAAATTAAATATAGTAACAATTTGTTGGCTATCCGAAGTCTCCAAAGGCTACACAAAAATAGAAGTAATTATTTAGATTTAGAACAAAAACAAAATTGCAACCTAGGGATTTTTTCATAACAGATAGACTGGTGTTTGAGTATTTAATTAATTAATTAAATTGTATACACATCTCAAAAGAACCATGCATGTGATAATGATAGCTGTTTATTGGTTAACTACACGCAGTAATTAATCACCAGAGTTCACACGCAACTGGATTTAATTCTGACAAGCCGTACTTAAGAGTAATTAACACACACGCACATTGTTCTTCAATCCTCATTCCAACAACTAAAAGAGCCCATTTTTGCAAACAATTAACTATACAGTTTTGCTGTCTCTAGCTATCTGATCTTCTACTTATTGTTGACTATCGTCTGTATCTTTTAGATATGTCAATTTGTTGGTGGCTTGGTTAGCTAAATGTTAGAAGTCTCACATTTGAAATAGAATAATATATAGATCATAGATTAATCAACTCATTTTAATTGAATTTGGGTTGTGAGTTTATGAGCCATACACTAATAAACATGGTTTACTGTTTTTAAAGTTGAATGTGTTTAAGACTTTAAGTAGTGTTTAATTATTTTTTCAACCAGTTACGCTAAATTTGACATTTACATTTTCTACAATGACATGGATATCAGTTGATGTTTCTGAGTTCTGACCATCTTATCTCTAAAAAATCAGGGTTTATTAGCAAAATCAGGAGTTCTAGTTCTACCATTTGCACATATTGGGGTTTGAGTGGCTGACTGATGTCTACATTTCAGCAAACACTTTCATTACCCTCACACAGAAACTATGAACCAAAATGTTGAGTTTTCTTTTTTGAACATATAATGTAAATCCCCAAAAACGCGAATGATTTGTTTGCACGAGAAATGATAGCAAAGTACTAATACAAAATTACAAGCCTTGCAGATAATAGCGAGACTTCAATCTAACATCTTTAAGCGTATATAGTGGATTAAATTATATAGATGCACTTTTTTAAAAATTGTAATCTACGAAAACTATAATAATTTTGTGTATGCTAAAATATATACCTTATAAGAAGTTTCTATAATATAGACCTCCTATAACTCTTTATGTTTATGTCTATATATGTTTTCTTTAACAAAATAAAACTCTTTATGTTTTAGTAAAATAGTTGGAAAAGAAAAAGCCCATTTGTTTTCGTTCAAAAAAAATACTCATTTGTTAATTCGATATACATTAAAGCAAAAGAAATACTATCTTGGTATTACTTTTGTTAACGAATATAAATTACTTTTGGTAATTAGCCATTAATTTGGACATTTTCTCTTTTTTTGTGCGAAAGATGTAAAATCGAATTTTCATGCTTAACGATTTTGTTGAACTGGCAACACCACTTAGAGCATGTACATTGTAGACACCAATCAAATATTTTAGAATTAAATTTAATTAACTTTTATTAGAGTGATGTCCAAATCCATTTAAAATGTTTAATATAAGATTGATTTTGTATAATTAGACACTCATTCTAATTTTAATTCTAAAATACTTTAGACATCTAGAATAGGTCTCTACAATGCAGATACTCTTATGCTAACGGATATTGAGTGTAGTATCTAAAAGTATGCCTCTGATTTAATCTTATGTGACGTCTGCTTATGAATAGATGAAGTATATACGAGAGTGTGTCAGTCATGTGGTCTCCCATAAAGTGAACAAAAATTGTCTCTTACAATTCACAAAATATGAGAAAAGTTTTGTCTTCTTGTGATGATTTATGCATCAAACAACATTATTATAAAGAAACAAAAACAGTGGCTCGACGTACAAGGTCCGATCTTGGATTTCACCTATTCTTGTGTGATATTTTAAAAATAGTATAATAATAAAAAGAAGAAGAAGGTTCGGTGAACTTCATGCTACTTTCCACTTCCATTCGTACACTAAACCCGAACATGTTTAGTCAATATTGTCGGTGTTTTCTTCTTACCAAGCCAGTTAAGGATGTATTGGCTGGTAGGACAAAACTATCCGAAATATACAGCTAAGTTTTGGGGGAAACAATAGTTTTTATAGATAATTTGAATAGTAAGTTACTCGATTTTTTGTTTTCTTTAATGGTTACTTGAAATCTAAGTATCCTCTTCTATCACATTGATAGATATTGCATAGAAACTCAGTGTTCGAAAAGGCATTGTGCACTATAATTTGATGAAATCTCTATTGTTGGTTTATTATATTTTAAAATTCCGAAAATATGAAAACTAGGACATTAATTAAGATTGTTAAGAATGATTGAAAACAGTTTATCTAAGCTCTTTCAACTGATATTTTGTTTCGACCTCGGTGAAAGTGATGTTTTACGTCATGTTATAAAGTATTAGCAAATGCTGGTTCCGGGCCTTGGAGAGATTAAGACCCAGGCCCAAACTCAAACTCCTAATTATTAAAAAAAAAAAAAATTAATACTCGAATGGTGGGAGAAGAAATCAAAACTAATGGAGTATCAGATTATCCTAGTTGTTAGGATAAACGGAAATGAAGCTGAGATGCATGCATGAAATTGGACAATTTGTGCATGGGAAAGACATTAAAGATCTTACAAAATAACTCGGTGCTAGGGTTAAACCAGAGGTTAATTGGTAGGAGCTAAGCTAGAATCATTATGAATGAATAAGAGCTAGAGTAGATCGAGAAAATAAACTCCCTAGGACTTGAGCAAAACAGAGAAAAGAAAGTTGCTTTTAAGGTTTGTATCTAACACAATAAGGCTAGTGGTGACTCGGGAAGTGAGGAAGAGAGAAAAGATTGAGTGTACATTAGAGGGTTGGGTAGAACAATGGATTCATGACCTTGTATGCATCAATTGACCCTTATCTTTCTTGCTTTTGCATAATGGTACATTAGTTTTTTGAGAGTTAGCCACCAAACTGAACTGAAACCTCCTCTTTAAATTGTATTAACCTTTTTCATGCCTAGCCTGCATTGAGACTACACCAAACACCTAATTGAATGTCAAAGAGATGAGTATTAGTTGATAGTAGAAGTTTATCCAAGTCTCAGAGAGTAAAAGATTGCTTTGTGATGAGCATGGAGAAGTCTTCTAAAGTAGAGAAGTGTTGTGCATCGATCTAGTTCTTCTTATGTTATATTTATGATAATGCATGTTTTGGACGATGAGTCCTCATTTTCAAACCTCTTTTTCAGGATTACTTCTTGCAGTTTGCTTGCGATTAGGGTCAACGTATATATTATTAGGATCATGGGTTATATTATTTTAGTTCAAATATTATGTGTATTGTTAGGATCCCTTCCATTTTGGGGAAAAATGCAAAAAAAACCCCAAGAAATCTTTCATTCGACAAAAAAACTCCAAGGAATCTTGTGCTGATAATTAAACCCCAACGTTTTAATTTAAGGCAAATTAAAGCCTAACTTTTTTATTTAATGCAAATTAAACCCTAACAACAAATTATGTTAAATCATTAGCATATTTAGAAGATATATGGCGATGAGACGAAGAAGTGCACTAGCAACTTCAAATTCATTTCAAAAGCAAGGTACGTTTAAAGATTTATCAAAGATCTGTGTAATTATACAATTTCGTGTTCAATTTTTTTAATTAGAATTAGCATGTTTTTGGCTTACCTCTGCGATTGCGGCTGCGTCAGAGTTAAATGACATTAACAAAAACAAGTAATAAGACAAAACAACGATGGTGGAGGTGTCGCCTGAAAAGAAAGACGTCGTTAAAGTGACTACATCACTCAAAAGGTGCCACTATAATTTACAGCGTCAATGAAAAACTTACCAGCATGTATCAAACAACAACGGCAATTCTCTTCAGCGTCCATTACTTTGTCTCCATCATAATCGTTTGTTCTTTCATCGTCGTAATGGCAATGGCTAGCAAAAAAATGCTAAGTATCTAGGTTTGTGGTTTCTTAACTTTTTATTATGACTGAATTTTAAAGTATATTAATTTGAATATGGATAGATTTGTTGGTAATGGTTGTTTAATGAACGTAAACCCCTGAATTAAACCATTAAACCTCTAAATTCGTTAGTGATTGAACAATATTTGTTTTCAGGGTTTAATTTGCGTTAAATTAAAAGGTTAGGGTTTAATTTGCCTTAAATTAAAACGTTGGGGTTTAATTATCAGCACAAAAAGTTTTGGGGTTTTTTTGTCGATTGAAAGATTCCTTGGAGTTTTTTTTGCATTTTTCCCTCCATTTTGTCTTGCCTTACTTCTGTTTTTTATAATAAATAATTACATATTTTGAAATCATTTATTTTATTCGAACGGCAATGGAAAGAAAAAATATTATCAAAAATATCCGTTTAGAATTAATTTTAAAAAAAAATTAAACTATTTACACATATTTTCAAAATTCTGAAAATTTTGAAAAATTATATGTAATTATGGTTTCAAAGTTGACTCTTACATATATTAGTAAAATCGTCTGGAAATTATCTTGTATACCTAAAAAAAATTGAACCTATTATATTATTCGTATTTTCTAACCCATATTAGTAAGATCGTCTGTTGTTTATTACGTAGTTAATCCTTTAATGGAACACTTTGGATAATGGAGGGTTGGGCGTAAACTCCTGATCGATCCAGTTTCCAATTAGTTGCAGTTTCCAAATCGAACGGAATGTTGTGCTCATCATTTTCGATCTTAGAGAAGAATGACAAACGCTTGAATCGGAATGCTACTAAGAGGATTCGTCGGGTCGTGAAGGAACTTGGAAGGCAGGTAAAAGTCTTGGAGAAAGACAAGAAATGCGAGAGAGACCGTATTGCTCAATTTCGTATGTCTGTAGACCAGTTGGAAGATCTCGACAAGCATACTTCAAAAATCAGTAACAAAGTTTGGTTTATGTTTTCATATGGGTTAATTTGCTTAATAGCAAAGAAAAAAACTACTCCTATCTATAATACTAACCAAATACCCTAAATCATATGAGTATTATTTAGCCACATGGGACCATTTTGGTTAGATATTTAGATATAGTATTTTTCTTTGTTACAAAACAAATTATCCATTTTCATATTATCTCCCCAAACTGTACATATATTGCCCCATATTGTAGATATAAGAGCTATAAAAACTCTGGCTTATGTTAGGCGCCTGTAGCTCAGTGGATAGAGCGTCTGCTTCCTAAGCTGAAAGTCGAAGGTTCGACCCCTTCCTGGCGCGTTAAAATCTTTTTTGCTTTTTTCGTCTCCAAACTCCGACGGTGTAAAACCCTAATTCCTCCCTTACTTTTCGCCGCCGACTTAGAACTATGAAGGTTTTTCAACTCGACCGTGGAAACACTCTCTCTGTTTCTCTCTTCTCCGATGTCACCAATTCCAAGTACTCTCTCTCTCTAGATCGATTTTCTGTGATTTTCTTTTCCCCCTCGATTAAATTGAGAATATATCTGGTTATTGTGTTTGTGCTCGAGACTTGTGAAATTAGGGAATTATTGTGTTACAGGGAGCTTTTGGATTCAATGTTAGATGGAAGTTTGAAGCTAGAGATCTCATGTCTTAATGCATCACTTGTATGTGTATTTTGGTGTTTTTGGTTTCCTCCATTTACAATGACTTTAGGTTTCTTCAGGTTAATGAGTTGTGTAATCTTATCAGATTCCAGATGTTTTTCCTCTCTTAGCTGCTGCTCAGAAAGCACTTGTTTACAAATCGCGCGATTCGTTATCAACACGAACGCTTCATTCCGAGCTTGTTTACAATTACTCAGGATCTAAGCATGTAAGAATAAACTTTTGCTTGTGGTTCTTGAAGCCGTTCTTGTTTAGTTCTTGATAAGGAAAAGATTGTGAGTCTAGTTCAGCTGTTCAATAGGACTTAATGGAGGAGATTATAGTTGTTTTGAGTTGAGAGTTAGAGAGTAATTAGTTAAGTGTTAAGAGTCTCTCATTGATCAAGTTTCTATGGTTTGGTGAATTGTAATAAGAATAGCGGTTTTTGTGAACTTCTCTAATGTTGTTGTTCATTATTTCTTCCAAGTAGATTACAGAATCCTTGAAACGATGTGGGATTTCCGAGAACTCTACTTACATTCTAGCTGCTCGGTTCAATGCTTCTCCCTTGGAGGTTATAATCTCTTCAACCATCTAAGATATGACTATCTATGTTGCTACCTTTTTATTGTTTTCTTCTCGATCGTGACTTGTTTTGAGTTTAAGACAGATGGAGGAGGTTGCGAAATTGATCGACGGGAAGGAGATTGATTTGGAGGAGCTGAAGACACAAGCAAACCAAGCCCAGATTCTAAAGGTAATGTTTTTGGTAACAATGAAAGCTTTTTTAGTTTGCATCTTTATGTTTGGAGAAATAATCTCATTCGTTGATTCTTTCAGCAATACAAGATAACTAGCCAAGAACTCGGGATTTCCTCTCTCGGAGATGCGATTGTTTGTCGGATAGCTGCACGCGACGCACTGTAAGACAAGATAATCTTTCTTCCTGTCTTTGCCATTATAGTTTTCTCCCTTATAAACAGATTAGACACTTTGTTTGTAATGCTCTGCATCTATCCGAACAAATTTTCGTTTCTTAAAATAGTTTTAACTCAGATTTTTATGAGATAAACATAGAATTGAGTCTACTAATCACATGTCCTTTTCCTCAATATAGTCCAAAGAATCTACAAGGAACAACAAACCAAGAGTCTTACTTACTTTGAATAATCTCTTCTTGCAATTGAACTAAACAAAAATACTCATACAAGAAAGAGCTCAATTATTATGATACAAACAAATTGCCTAAAAGACTAAGTAACTACACCTTTTGTAATCACTTCCTCCTAAAACTAAAACACAATTTGTTCTAACAAGAATCACTGAAACATATCAGCAATAGTATTCCCCGAATCCGAAGAATCACCATTCCCAAAATCCATCATCATCATCATCCTCAAATATTCATCCATATCACAATCTCCTCCACGCCATTGCTCCGCTTCAACCGAATCCGTAGCGCTAACACTCGCACTCACATTCGCTCCTGTATCCTCAGCCGCAACAGGAGACGAAGTAGTAGAAGTGTAATCCATAAAAGGAAAGTTTAGTTTAGCCCGTGGACCACGGAAACCAATCGCGGCTCGATCATAAGCTCGAGCCGCGTCCTCGGCCGTTTCAAAAGTCCCGAGCCAAACACGTGTAGCTCTCTTAGGATCTCTAATCTCAGCTGCAAATTTTCCCCAAGGTCTTTGCCTAACCCCTCTGTAACCATTCTTCTTATTCTTTCTCTTCCTTATTTTCCCGCCTCCTTCGGCTTTCTTAGTCGTCGTCGTCGTCGTCGTCGAGCTCTCTCTTCTACTACTAGTAACCCCTTCTTCTTCAACTTCTATTACTTGTTGTTTATTTTCAAGTCTTTGATTTGGCGCGTAAAAGTAGTTACAACCAAGACAACCTTCGATGCGACAAACTTGACAAGTGTCTGAAACCGACCGTGGCATTCCCGCGCTAATCACTGTGCTCTCACCGGAATAACCCTGAAACGGTGCCGTTTCGTTGTCTCCCGAGATTACGTGTTGTAAAGCTGAGACTATTACTGAAAGCTCTTGCTCCGGTGATAACTGCTCTTGCTGATACGGGTACCGGTTATCTTGAGCTGGAGCTCCGACGAATCCGGGTCTGTTATTTGGATAATGCATAATCGGTTCTTGTTTTTGAGTTTTTTGTTTTTGTTGACTCTGTTTTGAAGCACCTGGAGATTTTTAATTTTCTGTTGTGTTTTTGGGAAACTGAAAGTGGAAGCTCTTCTTATTTATATGGTTCCGTGTTTTATGACTGCTTACGTGGCGGTGCCAACTGGCACACTCTTCAGACACGCACGGACTTCGTTTCTGTGTGATTTTGGAAACACGTGCGTTATTTTCTCAGAATATTTTAGTTGATATTTGAAAATGACATGTTTCTTTTTTGGATTGGGTTTAAGTGATATTGACATTACTATAAAAATATTCAATCATTTCATCATGTGTGACGCTTTTTAAAGAACCTTTTTGATCATGTCAATTCTACTACACAGTTTTACATTTAAATTTAAACATGTTTAATGATGAGATTAAGCATCTAGGTGTGTGTTGATTGGATTAGAATCAATCACGTGCTTTTTAAAACTTGTGATTTCACATGTAATTTGGACAGGTAATGGCGTCGACATAATTAAATAATGGTTAATTTTTAATATGTAGATAGATCCATTGTCTCGAAAACTCAATAATATATTTAGTTTTTTGCATTTTCAACTTTAAGTTTCAAATGATGGGCGTATGCATGTGTTATGTATATTTTTGTTAATGCTCATACCGTTTTGCAAATTTTTCTTATACATTATATTGTTAACAGTCGAAATGATCATAATCGTACATTGAATCAATTATTTTTGTTATTGGGGGATTTGGATAAGTACCCTAAATTTATTTGAAAACTATACCAAATTTGTTAACATTTGAAAACTACCATATTTTTAGTTTGAAATGATATTTTTACCATTAGTTAATCATTCATCATTCAATTTTTTTTTAAACAAAATAATTTAATTTTTCAGTAAAAAGTCAATAGCGTAAAATAAATCGATGAATACAAAAAAATAAGTCGACGAACATAAAAACAATAAGTCAATGGTTATATAAGTCGACAAAGAAAAAAGTCAACTAATACAATATAAATCAACAGTTGAAAAGAAATCGACGAATCTGAAAATTAAGTCGACGAACACAAAAACAATATGTCAATTGTTGTCTAAGTCAACAAAGGAAAAAATCAACCAATACAAATATAAATCCATAGTTGAAAATAAATCGACGAATCTGATGATTAAGTCGAAGAACATTAAAAAAATAAGTCAATGGTTATATAAGTCGACAAAATAAAAAAATCAACCAATACAAATATAAATCCGTAGTTGAAAATAAGTCGACCAAACTGAAAATTAAGTCGACGAATATAAATAAATAAGTCAGTAGTTTAAATAAATCAATAGAGCAAAAAATCAACGAAGAAAAATATAAATCAACTGTGTAAAATAAATCGACTTACTTAATTATAATTTTAGTTGCAAAAATTATGATTAATTAACCATTTTTTTTTGTTTAAAAAAATAAATATGAGTTGTTAATAAATTGAACTTAATTTTATAATTTACACTAGACAATTTTTAATTGTCAACATATTTATATGATAATTTGTTCATTATTAAGGGTGGAAAATTTGATATACTTTTCCAATATTCAACAAGTTTTAGGGTATACAATCCAATTTTCTCTTTGTTATTCGACCGTCTTGCAAATTTTTCTGCATACACCACATTGTTATTATTCGAAACCATAATAGTACATTGAATCATGTCGACAACACTTTCAAGAATTATGCCAACAAACATGTATAACATTATTTTTTAAACGTTAAACTATGAATCTGCCCTTTTTTCAAAAAAAAAAAAAAACTATGAATGTATTTATTAATATGCATTAAAATAACATTATGTTTCAACAAACAATGGTAAATTATATGCTGTGATTAAATAAGGAAAACAAACTATCAATTTGTTGTCATTGTGGACAACTCAATTTGTTTTATATTTAAACATGTTTAATGAGATTAAGCCGTCTATGTCCCAAAATGATTGGATTAGAATAAACCACGTGCCTTTTTTTCTTATGATGTCTTTTCTTTATTTGTTTTGCTAAAAAACCTATGATTTCACATGCTCTTTGTGTTCACATTTAAAAAAGAGATTGACTAGATCCATCGTCTCAAAACTCAAAAGCACTTCTTTCTATCTTTTGCCTTTTTAAATACACTTTATACTTTATTATAGACTTATAGTACGTCGAATCAATCCAACAACATTTTTTTGGAAGTTATGTGACTGCCAATAGACATGTGTAACATTATGAATTTATAACAAAGTGATACAAACAAACAGTGATAAATCTTAAATAAAAAAATCATCCGTTTGTTTTCATGATTGATCTCATATTACAAGAACTACATTGTCTTAGCATATAAATAAAATAACAAACTAAATATCAGTTGGATTTGGTCGAAAACTCGATTCTAAAAGCATAGAAAATATATAAACAAAATATGTCAGTATATTTATTGATAATTAGTTATGAATCGGAAAGATAATGAAGTTAAGATGGTATAAGAACCAGTTTGACGTAACTGGGGTGATCTATACTGTTGGTTTTTAGGCGAGTTTCAATACGAAATAGATCGGCAAAGAAAGCGTGTTAGAAATTGAGATGAAACATAATGTTTTTTTAAAACATAAATTTATTTAATAAAGAACATTGATCAATTCATTCACTATAAATTGATTTTAAAGTAAAAATCCATTGATAAATGAAATTCCATATGAGATAGATCATAAGTGTCATCATCTCGAATAAGCTTGATAAAAATCACTAATAAAAGTGAGATATGACGTAAAAGTAATATATACAAAATATGAATCAATGTTAATATTCATTATTAATTGATTTTAAGTTAAAAACTCATAATACTTAACAGTACGAATAGTACGAATTGATCAATGTGTATATATAGAAGAAAAGAAACTGAATTTTCTTTAACATACATTCTCACCACTCTTTGGCATCCGAGCATTCACTGTCACTTACTTCAAACCATAGTTATACGCTATTTTCAATTATACTAATCTGATAAAAATGTAAAACCATATATGGTCACTAGTCAGCTCTATATATATATATGAATTTTCAAGGGTTTTCGACATATGAAAAAAAGGAAAAATCATATTGCAAAGAACTATGTTTGTAAGTTTACAATTCGACTTATACTAATTAGCATACTTTCCTGTGACTAATAATAAAGAATCCCTTTTTATTATAAAGAATCATTATACATTACCTTGTACAAATTAATGACAAACAATACGAGTCAAAATGACATTTCTTGGGGTATTTATTAGGCCTAGTATTTATATATGTATATATTTTTTAAAGATGAAAATAAATTAATGAAGGAGAAATGAGAAAATAACTTGTCAAAGGTAGAGAATGAGAGCGAAAGTTTGACTATTCCTCACTAAACTCAGATATGTCAATGACTTTGATTTTGGGTCAAATATTTCAATAATGATTTTTTTAGAAGTGTAGTGTGTATATGCTGTGCTGAGCTGGCTTGTGGATGGATATAGTAAGCTCTTACGTCATTTGTATGTTGACCCTTTCTCGACGCTGACCCACCACGTCTTTGCTTTCTAGACTCTCTTCACATTGACCTTTTTTATTATTTTCTCTTCTTGGTCTTTGACCTTTGTCCCGTAGCAAATTATAAACACATAGAGCCAAACTAGTATACTTTTATTTTCTGATTAAAGGATTATGAATAAATTTATCATCTAAAACTATACATTTTTTTTTATCAAATATTTTAATTTATGGTTAGACCTATCCATTTCGAAAAGAATTTTCTGTTGTTTTGGATTATTCATTTTAAATCCTTTCAAATAATTATTCGTTACTAGATTTTTTATTTTTTATTTAAAAACATATAGAAAGGATAGTAAAAGAAAAAATGTAGAAAAAATGATATTCAAATCATCAATTTATAGATCGTCTACTCAACTTCTGCTTATCCCACATCCCTCGCACTATTAATTTGAAGGCGGACTGCCTAGCACGCTCAGCCAGAACACGAGATTTTAATTTTTCTTATGTAAGCAACACTATACCGATCTGGATTTCTAGATTGGATGGTGTTTTCTGATTAATAGTTAGGTTGACAAAAAAAAAAAAAAATCATCCATTTATAGTTACATGTACTTTCTCGACATTTTCAAAAAAAAAAATCAAAAGTTTTCATAATATATGCCTTGAAGTTAATCCTTATCCAAATTATTGATAATTTAGAGATGAAAAAATCAGCTACGGTAATTTCATGAATTCGTCCCCGTACCTGAATATCATGTCTCGTTTCTTATTGAAAATACTTTAAACATTATTGGTTTAACATAAATTATTTGCTGTCGTTTCCATTTCCAAAATGTACATCCTATTTTTGGCTGACATGTACTTGTTCTAGTACATTTAGTTATAAGATTTAACCTTTTTGTCAGAATTTAACATTTTCTACAAACTTTAGCTGTTTTTTTGTTTGTTGAGAATTACAAACTTTGGTTGCTACTCTTGGATAGTCATATTTTACTCTAGAATTGAATGTCCCGAAAGTTAAAGCATCACTATTTAGTTTGAAAAGAATGCTATCTTACGTTTTTAACATGACATTTTAAATATAATTCTTTTTTATCTTTCACTAAAAATACAGATAATTTTGTATGTTTGTTTTTTTTTAAATACGTGAAATATGTCAAATTGTCATTTTTTGTAAAACGGAAGAGATGTGTTTTTCGATATCTATATAAACATTGACTTTCACAAATTAAAGATAATACTAATAATCATTGAAAAAAGAATAAGCATTGACAATAAAAAGTCAACAAATTATTCAAAACTTTTGGAACTGTGTGTTGTGAAAAAAAAAACAATTCATATGTTTTCACGAGTTTGTAAAACTTGGAGATAAAATAATCACATATACAAATACGTATGTATTAATGTACGTGAATAAGTCGGCAGGCTGCAATACAAGTTTTTTTAATTAAAAAAAAAAACGATAAGTAAAAGTAGTAGCCACCAAAGGTAGAAGAAGCACGTTGAGCACGTGTAGAAAACTAGTATGAACACGTTTTTGGCGCTGACCAAACGTTTCTCTTCATTATGTCGCCACGTCATTACTTTTTATTCACTTTATCTTCTCTTAATTTTGTTTCTTTTCCATTAACCAATTAGATTCTATATACTTATGGATTAGCTTTAATCACCGATCTACTATTTAAATGACCAACTCTTTAACCTTCTACTTTTAAAGTTTACTTTCATTGCTTATGACTTATGAGATAACTTTTCAACTTTAACTTTATCACATCCAAAAATATCTCAACAACTATAACCGTCCATTTAGAGTACAAAGACAAACAATGAATATGTCATATGTGCAGGCCCGGCCATAGGGTAGGCCACCTAGGCAATGGCCTAGGCCACCAACTTTAAAAATAAAGTTTGGATCATATATTTGGTCATGTAAAAATCTATTTGGTTTATAGAGAATAAAGCCTATATGTCTTTAATAAATTTTTTTAAGTTAATAAATATTAAAATGTGATTAATAACATAATTATAGGTATAGGGGGCCACAAAATCTAATTAAAAACGTGAATAGTTAAGATATTTACACTTTTTCTTTTTTTGTCAAACATAATTATAAAAAATAAATTATACATGGAATGAAGTTATAAAAAGAAACAAACAAAAAAAATCTACAAAGTATTCTTTAGAAAACCTCAACAATCCTAAATTTTGTAGAATCATTTCTTCAAAAAATTGTCCCATCATTTTTTTTGTCTCTTTTCTTCGTCAAATTGATCAAATAAGTAGTTCATATTTCATGATTCTTTTTAAAATTATAGTTTCTTATAATCACACATAGTTACAAAATTCTTATATTATTTCTAAATAAACAACAAATCGAATAAAAAGAAAACAAATTGATGTGTTTCTTAGAATTTTTTTAAGTGTTTTTGATGTGTTCTTAGAATTTGTTGTTTTTGCTATGAATTTTTTTGTTTACGAAAGGTCACATTTTTTTTATCCCCTCGGGCCACTATTTTTGTTGGACCGGCCCTGCATATGTGTCGAATATGGATGATTAGAAATAATTCGGATAGTAGAGAAAATGTGAATAATTAGTGTACTTTAAATAATAATATCAAATTTTCACTAGATCGGATCAAAGTCTAATTCAAATTATAGTATATTGGATAATTTTAGATTCATAACTGGCTCATAAAAGCGGGCATGATGTGAAATGGCCCGGATAATTCTTTATCAGCTAAAGTAAACGATTAGGCTCAAACTTGTAATTTCTAACCTAGGAATTTAGATTAGGTCCATGTAGGATCGTCATTATTACGATATATCCCTATCAACAATGGCTTGAAAATGGCTAGAAGACGTTCTTTGTGTGATTGATAATTATTATGGCTATGAAAAGGCTAGTTAGAGCTATGTCAAAGTTAATTGATCTCATGTAGAAAATAATAAGATTAAGAATGATGAAAACTCGTTAAATTACCTAAGAGAATGATGTTAATTAATGACAATAAACTCAAATAGTCAAATCATAAAGATGAGTAGCAACAAACAGAGAAAGATGACATGAGTTTACAACAAAAGTTCACTAGAATCATAAACACGAGCAAGCCAAATCCATCTCTTACTCACACACACTAACAACGTCTACAAATCTTTTCCGCGGATGATATGAATTTTGACTGCGTAAACCAAATTTTTCTTGCGAAAGAGCTCACACAAAATGCGGTCTTCTTTCTTCACGTTGTTCCTTTCGCATATGACATTCCAATCTTTGATACAAACACGTAGATCGCTCCATTGTATTGCTCTGACTTCGAAACTCCCAATATCATCGATGTATTTGATGTGGTTCGGAAACATTAAGTTGTAGTCTTTCACCAATTGTCTTAAAATATACTGTATTAACGGCACACAAAGCAAAACAAAAACGTTAATCAAACAATTCAAGTTACAAAAAAAAACAAGTATAGTAACAAAATCTATTGCAATTCTTACCAACTCGTATGTCCTATTCTTCACGCCTGTCTCGAAATGTATATTCTTCGGATCATCAAGATATTTCTCCGGATTTTTGATCTTGGCCTTAACTGTACAAAAAAAAAAAAATCAAGAGAAAACAACATCTCTATATTAGCATCACACAAATTAATGACTTACTTTAGTGATGAAATTAAGCCATTGATTTGTTTACCTTTCGTTCTTTTTTGCACCAGAGAACTAGTTGCATTCTCATCATCATTAGATTTGGACTTTCCTGAAAAAACTCAAGAGATAAAAAAAAAACAAGTTTACATAAACATAAGCATCACACACACAAATGATCAAAATGATGTATACTAGTGTATATTTCACCTTTCTTCTTCAGATTTTTCGCCTTTGGTTTCGCATAAGTGGCTGCTTCGTATTCGCTATCCGAAGAATAAGAATTCTCACTGTAGGAGTTCTCTTCTAAATCCAAACTACCAAAGGCTTCAATGTAATCACTGTCACTGTCTTCATCAGAAGACTTCACAATTTCCTTTCCTGGAAAAATCTCAAACAAAGTCTTTAAAAAGCAAATCACATAAAACAACAAATCAAGTGATGAAAAGAGCTTAAACCTTTGTTCTTGCTTCTTTGGATATTATTGACAATCTTGACTTCAGAACAAGTGTCTGTCTCTGTGTCTTCTTCATCACTTAGAGCATAAACACTGTCTTCTTCTTCATCAGAATCTTTTACAACTTCCACTTTCGACTTCCCTGTTCAAGAGACAAAATAGCATGTTTATATAAAGCAATCACATGATGTGAAAATAGCTAGCAAACAATGTGTTAAACCTTTGTTCTTGCTTCTCAGGATTGTCTCGGATTCAGAATCGTCACTGGTAGTTAGACAAACACTGTCTTCTTTGTCATCATCCACTTCAGAAACAGCTCCAATCTCTTTACATGCATCAAGGCGATAGATGCTGACCTCGAAAATACGGTCTCCATTATAGGCAAATGTCAAAAATTCTCCATCGGTAAGAGAATTATCCCTAACGAATTTGGACCATCCTTGTCCAAAGTATACTTCATCTTGCTCATACTTCAACTTCACGTTCCAAATTCCTCCACTTGCGCCTTGGAGAATCACTGTTTTGGGCAAACGACTTGGAAGTTCATCGTAGTAAGATATGGGGATCAACTGTTCAAACACAAATGTTACATTCCAAACTGTTACTTCATAAACCAACACTCAAGAGTCAAGAGATAAAGCATAGAAACTCATAAAGAAATTTCAGATCCTACAAGATTACTCAGTAACTTCTACATATTTTAGCATTTGGAAAGTCATTAAAGTAAACATACATGGAAGCAGAACATATGTTTTCTACTAATCCAAAGGAAAACAAAATCTGAAAAAAACCTATCTATACTTTGATATAATCCAGTCACCATATTCAGACATATCTTAATCTTAAGTCTATAAACTAACTTGATTCATACATGAAAGTTCACATATTTACCACTCAGAATCAGAAAACAGAGGAAACAATAAGTGAAGAAACAGAGAAAAAGAAACAATATCTATACAGATAAACCCATATAGACAAATGTTTATAACAAGAAGTTCCAGTGTTGTTTCATATCTCAGTACACATCACCAACATCAGACATATTTCCAAGAAAACCATAAAGCTAATGAAAAATGGACTCTGTGTTCAAAAATCTTCTCATTAGAGAGAAAATCTTACCATGGAATCTGAGCTGTGGAGAGAAACAAAAACTTTGAAGAAACGTGGAGGTATATCAGTGTCATCCATTGGAAGAGAAATGCTGGAACTGTTAGAGAAAGAGAGAGAGAGATTGAAGAGAAATTAAGAACAAAGAGAAGAAGATCTAGCATAATAAACTAAATGTAATATTAACTTTGTAATAATCAATTATCGGTTAAAGTGACTGACTAGACTGGAGGATGCTAAGTAACCACTGGGCAAACTGATGAACCAGCAACCCCAAAAGACCATGTTCTCAATAATGCATTCAAAACATTTCTTTAACGGTAATAGTTACATTGTCTTGAATGTAACATTGTTTACTTACTCAGTTACTCTCATGATGGCTTTAGTAGAAGATATAAAGTAATGTAATATATATAAGGGTTAATTAGGTGAATATTATATTTTGAAACTGAAATTAAGTGAGTAACATGGTAGGAAAGCAAATTAGGTGAGTAACATTAAGTTGCTATAGTTTGACAAAATTGCCCTTAATGTCACTGAAACTGAAATATAGTTGGCTTTATACACTGCTTATAATAGTGCACTATAATATATTATGGTTAAAACCATAGTGCACTATAATATATTATGGTTAAAACCATAGTGCACTATAATATATTTTACAATTGTAGTTGTATAATTTAGTATTTATTTTTGTCTGATTCGCATAGTTCATTAGTTATAGTTCACTATATTGACTACTCATAATATTATGTTTACAATCATAACGTACTATAATATATTATGTTTACAACCATAGTGCACTATAATATATTTTACAATTATAGTTGTGTTGTGTAAGTGTAATTTAGTAGTTATTTATTGTATGATCCGCATATTGACTATTTATAATATTGTATTTACAATCATAATGCACTATAATATTTTATGTTTACAACCATAGTGCACTATAATATATTTTACAATTATAGTTGTGTAATTTAGTAGTTATTTATTGTTCGATTCTCATATTTCATTAGTTATAGTTCACTATATTAACTACTTATAATATTGTGTTTACAATCATAGTGCACTATAATATATATTGACTGCTGATAATATGTATTGCAATAATAGTTAACTACATTAGTTATAATTAGATTAAGGGTATATTTGACTTTTTAAGTTAATTACCTAATTATTATTTTTGTTATGTTAGATGTCTAATTCTTTGTGATTAGAGTATTATTCATTGCAATTTCCCTATATATAATGGTGTATATGCAATTACTAGTTTTTGATCTAATTGTAATCACTTTATTTTTCATATTTTCCAAGAAAAAATCAAATCATATGTATGTTACTCTTGAAAATGAACTATTGTACACACACATATAAACATTACATACATAACCTCCACATATTTTGTATTTATTCTATAAATGCAGTACAAAATATAAACATGTAATATATAAAAATAATGGTGTACAGTATATACAATTATTACTAGTTTGATCTAATTGTAATCACTTTATTTTTCATATTTTCACAAAAAAAATTCAAATAACATGTTTTTTCTCATACTCTTGGAAATGAACTATTGTACACACACATAATGATACAAACGTTATATACATACATACACTCCACATGGGCACATATTTTGTATTTTCCACAGATCAAAATGAAAAAATAGAAAGAATTTGCAATTTTTGGAAGAATCAAGAAGACAAGCTAGCCTCCATGCTAGCTGTAGATATCTCTTGGAACATGGAAGTTTCTTCAACATGCCATTTGAGAATCTCTCTTGCATACCTTAGTGCATTGTCCACAGTATCACTCTCTAAGCTCGCTTGTGAAACAAATAGCTTCGGCTTAAAGCTCCTTAGGCGCATCGAATAAGGTCCCACGAGTGAGTCATATAGTCTCTTGAACTGAAACCCGACAAAATGGAAAGCACGCTGAGCCATCGGAGGGTTGTGTCTGCTTGTCTGGTTCTGGCTGATCAACGGGTTGAAGTCTTCGAACCATTCACAAGTTGTTAAAGGAAGCTGTTCGATTTTTTCTTCTAGGAGATCGAATTTGGTTAGTACTAAGAGGAACCTTTTGTCAGCTAGGCTCGGGTGAGTTACCATGCTCTCGAAAAGCTGTTTGTTGGCGATCATCTTGTTTATAAGAACCCCGTTGTTGTCTTCTATGTATTCTCCGTAATCTGTTAGTGAGACGCAGAATATCACCAAGTCAGTGTCTTCAAACATGTCCAGCCATTTCCAGTTTTCCCCAAGGCTTCTAGGATTTAACCGAATGAGTTGGTACCTAGAGAGAGAGTAAGAGGTTTGAGTAAGTTCAACAGTTTCATACAGTCGGAATGCAAAGGAAAGAAAAGGGACAGAACTCACTTCATGTTTGAATCGTGTTGATACTCTTCTTCAAGAGTGTCTTCTTGACCTGCTAGTGGGAATGAGAACTCCACACAAGAAAGTCCTTCCATAGACGAAAGTCCTTCCGCTTGCAATATGTCCATTTCAGAAGGAACGTATTCTGCTCTCGAGATCTCAAGAATCTGGTTAGAAACAAATTTAGGTTAGTCTTCTTATTTCCCTCTTCAACAAAACGTTTACAAACAAGAAAGCATTTGATGCAAAACTTACTCGTCCAAGAAAATAAACGGCATTTCTGGGAAGTGTATCGCGAAGTGTTTTATAGGTGGCTTGAATGGCTGGTACTCTCCAGAGATCTGCAACGGTTTGTGCATTCTCGCGGCTAGATGCTGGAAATATCTCCAGTTTTCCTTCTTCCTTTGCTTTCAAAAGCCAATCAGAAAAATGCTTTAGTCTTGGGCTGATCGAGCTAACTGTTTTAGCACTAGTCTCATCTCCCATATTGCCTAAATCACAAGAACTCAATCAGTGTCCCTCAGTAATCAATTGTTATCTGATGTTTGTACTAGTCTCATCTCCCGTATTTACCTGTTTGGTCCGAAGGCTGGTTATTGCTCATCTCTTCTTCAAATCTTTCGTGAGCCTCAAGAACCATAGCCAGATAAGTATAGAGATTTGTTTGGATTATGATTTTGATTTTTTCACGGTCGTCTTCAGAGAATGGGACTTCATAGAGAGACCTTGCCTGAAACAAAAGAAGTCAATTCCAATTTTTTAACTAGATTTGATACATTTAAGTGGGTGCCAGTGCCATTAAGATGAAATAACTCACTTGTTTGTAAATCGTAGTGGCGCCACATTTCTCGTTACCCATCAGAAGAAGCCTGTTAAGCATTTTCTGCTCATATAAAGGCGCATCATTTGGTTCTACTGCAGACGAAGTCGGAGGTTTTGGCAGAGAGTACAGAGCACAAGCAATCATAGATCTTTTCTGAAAACACATCCATAATTTTCTACGGTTTATAATTAAACCAAACGTTGTGAACAATAAAACCTTGCGCTCGGGAAATCATACCTTATTCCAGATGTTCCCAATGATACGTTGCTGACCTTCTTCCGAGTAACCTCCATCTGCACAGAGCCAAAAATGAGGCCTTCCTTCACATTGCACCCCCACCATCTATATCAAAAGCACAGAGGCCCTCAATTCAGAACAATGACACTACTGCTAAACATATTCATTCCCCAAAAACAATGGTGAATATATCGAAAGAACCTTTAGCATCCTGAGCTCGCTCCCCGTTATTTCCCGGTTATTAATCAATATCCCAGTGTCACCATTGCTTGCCTTAACCGGGGTGGTATTACCTCCTATGCTCAGGTGAGGACTTATTATTTGGCAAGGTTTCTCTCCTACCTGTTTAAACAAATACATAAAGCCACTGATTCAGCTGAGTATTCAAGATATAAGCCCGAGAATAAATACGTACAGAAAAATAAGAAATTCTACCTTTCCCCAATAGCCAGCTTGCTTATCATACCAATAGTTTCCGGGTTTTAGCTTTTTGGGTGGATTTGAACATGTCTGCAACTTGAAAAGTTCATCCTCATCTAAAGCCTTTTCATTGACACAGATAAACCGCGAAGGCATTTGATTCTCCTTGCAGGAGATCTCGGCTTTCATGACTTGTCGAAGTTCTAAATCCGTGAGGACACGCTTCAGCATTCTTGAACATTTTCCAAGACTCTTTCTCTTCGACTCATCGATCCCAGCACCGATGCAAGTCTGACACTTTCTTCCTTCAGGCATCGCACCCATGGCTCTTCGCACACAGTTGGAACAATACTTGGCATCACAGACAATACATACTTCCTTCTCAGTAAACCGGTTTCCCATCAAACACCGGTAACACGACCCTCTTTTACCTTTCCTTTCAGTTTTAGGCGTTGCAAACATACTGTCTCCCTCAGAAACGTAAGAGCTTTCATCATATTCACTAGCCTGATGACTTGGTTCAACAAACCTCACATGATGTTCATTTCCACCATCTGAATGACCAGGGGACTCATCCCCCAATCCCACATCATCTACTAATGTATCATCATCCTCTCTTACTTCTGCGGATGATACTGACAACGATGGTGATAACGGTAAATCAACCGAACTTTTCGGTTCTTCTGCTACACCTAACCTCTTAGATGATGCTGATGATGATGAGCCAGAAACAATATCATGCCTAGACAAAACCACACTAGAACCAACTAAAACCTCACTAGAACTCCCTGCAGAATCAACCAAACCATTCTTCTTGGTAACCCTTTTATCCCTAACTAGAGGCTGAGCAACTGGATAAGAGACATCACCCAAAGAATACGAAATCGAAACCGGATCAGCAGTAGGAATCTCATCAATCTCTACAGGAGAAGCTCGTGGCACATTAGGAATAGGAGGACCTTTATACTCTATAGCAAATGAATACTCAATACGAAAACTATCATCACTATCAAGATTCTCCTTTTTAGGAGCTGAAGGTAACAACTTTCTAAAAACTGCAGCCATCTTCTAACCAAATCCAACACAAAACCTAAAATTCCCTAAATTTACAAACTTTATATCACAGCAATACGAGAAATCATGAATATATTTGCACAAGAGAGAGCTTAAGCCATTAATGGATCAATCAATCAGAAAACCGCGTGGAATAAGAAAACCCAACTCAAGAAATATATTAAATTGATTAAAGAGAGATTTTCTCAGGAAAGTGAATTTATTTTCCGGGAAAAGGAATTGTTTTTGCAGAAGTAAACGAAAAGAAGAAAGAATAGGTTGGTTGGTTGGTTGGTTGATTGGATCGTGTTCTGTCTCTAACACTAGTAAAAAGATGAAGACTGGACAAAAGGGGAAGACTTTGTCTTTTGTTTCTCTTGTTGAGTTTTAGTAATTTTCTGGGAAAATTCTGTGCGTCAACGCGGGTTGGAGAATTGAAAACGATGCGTTGCAGAAAGGCGTTGAGAGGGTCAAAGAGAAGGGGTATTTTCGTCATTATTTGTTTGTTTATTTTTTAAACCGTAAATGTTTCTGATAACCGGAATTACGCGGTTAGGTATTGTTTTGGCTTAGTAGGGCATGTTTGTTTGACATGAGCTTATGGCTGCATCATACGGCCAAATGTTGTTCGTTTATCTGTTGACGTAGGTTTTTGCGATTAGACGCTGCATTTTACATCACAAATTTTTGACCGTAGAAAAATTCAGTATCTACGTTTAAAATTTAGCATTGCGACTAAAATTTCAGACGTAACTGCAGTGACAACATATTAACGAATAGCGACTAAACGTTGCGACCAGACGCAGCTGTAATAGCAGACAAACGAACAACGACTAGACGACGCTGCGATCAAACGCTACGGTTATTAAACAAACAACAATCACAGCGTCTGGACGCATGACGCAGCTACATGCGGCAGGCAAACGAACGAGTTTGTGATTAATTATGAAAATAAGTATGTGATATATTTTATGTTTTGGTAATTTTGGATATTCTGAAAACAAAGATTGATTTTCTTTTCAATAACTTGTAACAGTGAATAAACAGTTTTACTTTGATATACGTTTAAAAAAAAAAACTAATTAACAAACGGATAATTCGAATACCTCGAATAGTTTGAATAATATAGATAGACCGATCATACTTGGAATGGAGAGATTTATACCTAGTCGGTTATGGTTCCATTCTTTTTTACGGATCAATATGTTCATTTGGAGGATTAATGTGGTTTAGTTACAATTCTGAAATCTACAAATTTATTTTCCTTCAATAGTTGTTGTAGTTTGATTTTGAAAAGATGAGATTAAGCTTACGTAATCAGTAGGTGACGAGTGCATATACGTAAGCTCATTTTTTTTTTTTTCATTTTGTCGTAGATATATGCTTCCTCTGTTCCTAAAAGATAAAAACTTTATAAAAAAAAATTGTTCCAAAAAGATAGAGTTTTTACTGTTTTCTATGCACTTTTACAAATTCCAAAACAAATACTGAAATACTATTGGTTAAACTTGATTGAAAACTGTAAATCGTAGAAATTAATGCGTTTTCTTAATAAGTGTGCATAACCTTAAATATCAATCTTTTTAGAACGGAGGGAATATATATATTTGATCTAAACGGTAACTGAAAATTCACAAAGATCAATTATTTTTCCAACGTCTTTGGGTGGATATTTGGTGGTGCTTGTTAATCTTAAAATATGCAGTGGTTAAAAGACTTCTGGAAAAATAATAATTGACTTCTAAACTTTTAAATTTGTGGCGAGACATTATCTTGAACATCACTCACCTAAAAGGAATAAAATAATTTACAATTAGACATTAATCTTGTACAACAATTTCACACATGTAAATGACGCCTGGGTATAGTTTACGTGGTGACATTTAATGTTTTTGGTCTCTAAATGAAAAATGACCACACAAAAATGTACTATGAAATAAGATAACTACAATGAAATAAGACAATAATTTCTAAAATAAAAAAACCTCTTACAAGCTTTATTTTGGGTCAAGATCTTGTTACCAATAAGTCAATAACTCAAAAAGTCTTCTGAAAATCCTATATATAATTTACAAAGACCATTTCTAACGATGAGAAAAAAAAAACGACTCGTCAACATTCCAAATTATAAAGTTGCAACCACGACATAGAAACATAAAGAAAACAAACTTGTTTGATTCGGTCTATGTTCTTGTTATTTTACAAATTCAGCAAAAAAATAACAAATACAATTTCATTTCTTAGACATTTTTCCTCATAAAGAAAGAAAGCAAAACTCATTACGTGAAAACCATCAACCTCGCATTGACTCACCCACCGGCTAAACGTGGCACACAAAACTCATCGTTGACTTTGGTCATAAAATCGAAAACATTAATCTCTTTGTCTCTTTTCCGGCGTAAAGAAGACGCCGTGACTTGACTCAACGACGGAGACACTTTCTAAAAATAATCACACTATGCTCCTCCACTCACTTTCATAGTTCCATCAAATCGTGTGAACTCCACGCGCCACTCCCTTCGTGCGGTGACGACAAGCTCCTCTGCTCGGAAGATGCTTCTGGCTCGTCCATCTCCCTCCACGTGGCCATCTTATCTGACACGCGCCATACTTTCACCGACTTGTCCAAACTTCCGCTATATATTATCCATTTTCGGTCTCCCTCGTTTGCCGTAGAGGATTTTGTTCCTCTACGGCAAGCATGTTCTTCCTCCACGGCTAAACATTTGACGGGTCCCATGTGACCCGTCAATACAGACAGACACTGATGGGATCCGTCTGAAGGATCTCGTCTCCAGACACATATGTTTTTATCCGCGGAACCACTCAACAACAAGTTCCCCGCTACAGCGAGACATAGCACTGCGGATTTGTGCCCTTTGAGTATTCCCCCGATGAAAATACGCTTGGAACGTTGCCAATAGTTCACTAGCCCGTCCGAGGAACCGGAATACACGATGGAAGTTTTTGATCTTACGGCTAAAGCCGTGACCGCGTTTTCTTGCTTGAGCAAAACTTGAACCAATACATGTTTTGTTCCTTTGCCTTGCAACTCACGTTTCCATACCTTAACCGTGCCATCCGCGGATCCCGTGAACACCAAGTCATCGAAACCGGACATTACCGAGTTTATCGCGTCGTCGTGTGCATGTATCGATTCCAAACATTTCGAATCCGCGATTCTCCACACTTTGATCGTCCTATCCCAAGAACTCGAATACAACAATCCAAGATCCAAGTCTAGGCTAAGACTTGACACGGCGTCGTTATGCTTCGTCTTTACGGAGTTTTTATTGCGACGGGCCTCCATGAAATGCTTAGGGTTTACGGAGCTTTTGACCATCGATTTAAACGTTGGCAATGTTCCAATCCGCTTGTGTTTTCCCGGCTTTCTCTTCGAAACCTTCCATACTCGGATCTTTCCGTCCTGATGGCCGGTAAAGATCCGGTCTCCAAAGATCACAATGGCTTTGATAAGCCCACTACTAGATTTAAACCCCGCGTAATCCTTCAAATTCTTCCAAACCCTAATGTTCTTCGAATCCGAGCCTGTGTAGAGAAGGTCACCAGACGCTGCTAACGAGTATATATGCCCTTCTTCACGTACAATAGATCCAATGAGACCATTGGTCTCAAGGACATTGTCTTCATTGAAGTCCGCAGCCCAAGGAGGCGACACACGGGCCCAAGGCGACATTACGCAAGGAGAACCTTCTCCGCTGGCCGGACCACCGATACTACTCATGGTGGAGGCCGAGACGCTACTAAACCGGTGGTGATTTAAGCTGGTGTTGACAATGATGGAATCGTCAGGAGGGAATATACCGTCGTGGTCAGCTTTCAAGATATCACCAAATTTAGGCCTCGGTTTGTGACCATTATCGCTATGGTCGTGGCTAAGATTGTTACGATGATTATTGTTATATGGATCGGTTTGGACGTGGAGATCAACGAGCATGGTACCACCAGTTTCGTTCCTCATATCTCTCTTTCTTAAAAATCTGTCACAAAAAGTCAAATGTTTGATTAAAAAATGATAAAAATCTCTTACTTGTTTTTTGGCTAGGGGGAATTTTTTTTGGGGGTTGTGATAGCTATGAATAAGAAAATCGAAAGATAATATGTGTTTGTAGTTTTTGGTTGGCAAAGAAAGACAGAGAATTTTAAGGAGATTTTAAAGGAAAATTGGAGGGTCTAGAGCAAATTTTGACTTTTTTTAAGAAGTCTATTTGGTTTTTGTCAACAACTCTTGAGGAATTGTTTATGGTTTGCGAGAAATGATCTTATAAAATGCACACTTATATACAGAGACGAAAAATTCAAAAGATTGGTCATTTTGTGATATGTGGTTGGGTGCTTCACACGTAGTCTACTAGAGGAAGTTTCTATGGATGTTCGTAAGAATATTTAACTAACTAATCTTATCATGATATATGATATTTTTGTTTATTCGGAAAATAAATGAAATAATAGTTATTTCTTTGCTATTTTTGGTATTGAACACTAATACATATTGTTAAAAGATATATGTATCTCTCGATTATGTTATGATTTGTTAAACTAAATCCATGGTTTTTTTGTTTCTTGAGTTTTACACTACATGTACTCTATCTAATACATTGAATTAGAACATTCTTTGTAAAATGTATTTGAGGTTCTAGATACATTGGAATATTAGGCACGTAAACCGAAAGGGACTCAATCTCCTCCATAGCTCATTTCACATAGCTTTACTGCCTAAAATACCACTTTTTTTTAATAAAGATCATTACCAATAAATGTACCATATACTCGAGCATATGTGTCCTTGTCCCATAACCTTACAACACTATATCTACCATAAAAATCCTCTTAATTAATAACGAACTTAAATGTATATTTATATATCAGAAGACTATACACGACTTCCACTTAATAAGATTAGGCAAATTATTTAGGCATGATTCCACTATTTGTTAAGTGTTAACAATTTACACATATCTCCATTAGTTTAGGCTTTTTTTTACATAGCAACTCGTTCTTTAAACTTTCAAAAGAAAAAAATAGTTCTTAAGTTGCATCGCAACATTAATAGTTAAGGATATAATCACTTTTATAGCATTAAGCCATTATCTTAAGTAAAATTACACTGATATTGTGATATATGTAAGGATAGAAAAAAATAGAGTGAGTACTATATTGATTGATTTGACCACACCAAGACAAAAACACAGAGCTTCGTCATATGTTACAAGTACCAACCAATCACATTCTTCAAATTTTTTGTGTCTTTGACCAAGACAAAACACAAAGCTGCGTCATATGTTTTAAACCAATCACATGCTTTAAATTCTTTTGTGTCCTGAACCGTTATTTATGTCCAACCGGTTCAACCGGGTTAACAAACCGGAATGGGATCAAATCCTTTGCGTATTGTCAGAAAGAAAATGAAATAGCAATGAAGGCCTAAAGAATCGTACAATGTCTTTTCAAAAAACTTGAGAGAAGTCTTAACTTTGCTTTTTGACTCAGTTCTCTCTCTATAACTCTACTTCACAGTTTTAGGTTAAGTTCTTGTTCTTTGTGTTTCTCATTCTCTTTGGATCTCTAACAATGGCTGCAACTGATAGACTTCCAAGGTTCTTTATTGTTTACTTATCCCACTTCAGCTCTGAGTCTCTGGTAATAACCTCTTCTTTCTTGCTTTTTTATAGATTCTTGAACATATTAGTCTCATTTTTTGTTGTTTGGAATGTTTCTCTCCTGCTTTTTTGCGTTTGTTGCTATGGGTTTAGCTGGCATTTAGGTTGCTGTTTAGAGATATTGCTTTGCTGGTTTTTTTTTCTTGTTCTTAGCCTTATGAAACAACACTAGTACTAGTGTTTGTTTCTATGGGTTTAGCTGCACTAAGGTTACTGTTTAGAGATATTTGTTTAGATTCTTAGCCTTAGGCTTGTTACTAGTGTTGCTTCTATGGGTTTAGATAGATTTAGGTTACTGTTTATAGATATTGCTTTGTTGTTTTTGTTTTTGTTCTTAGCAACACTATATCTGTTGTTACTAGTGTTGGTTCTATGGGTTTAGCTGCATTTAGGTTACTGTTTAGAGATATTGCTTTGTTGATTTTTGTTTTGATACTAAGCCTTACGAAACAACACTAAATCTCTTGTTATTTGCGCTTGTTTCTAAGGTTTTTTTCTGCAATTAGGTTGCTGTTTATGTTTTGATTCTTAGGCTTTTCTCTGTTTCTTCTCTTGGTTTCCTCTGTTTTCTCAGTAAAGAAATCAGCTTACTTTCTATGAATCTGCTTCATAAATGTATAAGTAGATTTCTCAGATTTGGTGTTCTTTTCTGTTGATGAATAGAAACAGTTTTTAGTTTACTGAGAATCTTCTTTAGGATTTGGAATCCCTTTTTTGAGTTTGTATGCTTGGATTTTGTCATTTATTAGTCTCTATCTTGTGTTCTTTATTTTTTGAGTTTGTGTTCTTTGAGCTAAGAAGTTTTCTGCTATACAGTTTCTGAATGAGTTTGGACACTCTTCTTAATTAGTTTGATCACTGATTCTGTTCTGCTTTTAGTTAGTTATCTATTTTGTGTCTTGGTTCATTGAGTTAATAAGTTTTCTTGCTATACATTTTGTGTGTTTGTCAGGCTATTCCAAGTTTCTTCAACGAGCTTCTACCTCGTCGTTTACCCAAAACAGCAACTCTCCAAGGAGCAGGTGGATGCTTTTGGAAGGTAGCGTTCATGGCAAAGCGAGATGGTGGAATTTGTTTTGGACAAGGTTGGTCCAAATTCGTTGAAGACAATCTTCTCAAGAGTGGAGATCTTCTGACCTTCGTGTACGATGGAAAACGCGTGTTTGAAGTCAGTATCTTTGGTGCTGGAGGAACCAAAGAGAAGAGAGCAATTGCTGAAGTTGTAGACATTGAAGACGACAGTGTTTATTCTCTGAGCAGCAACGATACTGACACTTCTTCGGAACCTGAGATACCGAATACAATCGCGAGAACCAGAAACAGCGGTTAGCTTTTCTTCAATCACTTGTATATAGGTTGTTTATTGTGATTGCTATATACATATTGACTGAATTTTTTACAGGGAAGTCGAGAGTGGAAGCTGTCGATGATGATTCGGATGAAGAAGACAGTGACTCGGATAATTCCAACAGTGACGACAGTTCTTATTCTCCCGATATCGAAGAGAACATGACCACTCTTACCATACCAAATGCCACAACTTCAAGGAAGAGAGGTAAAACATACACATAATAGTTTTCATCACTTTGATCATTTGTGCAATTGCTCATACGAAACTGTTTTTGGTCTCTCCAGGAACATCCAAATCAGTGAGAAATGTGGAGGCTAGTTCCTCTACTCTGGAAACATCTAATAGGAAATGTAAACACAATCGACTTTTATATTTCATCACTTCATTTAGACCCTTTGTGTGATATACTAATACAAATGATTGTTGTATCTTGAGAATTTTTTTCAGACGAGCCAAAGATCAAGAATCCAGAGGCGTATCTACTTGATCCAGCTAATATACATTTTGAGACAAGCGTTAAGAAAAGAATCTACGAGTTGGTGAGGATTTCAAATTTCAATAACATTTTGGTCTCACATATGTGTATAACTCTTTAAACTTAGAACGTTTTTTGACTAACGTTTTCTATTTGCTTTTGTGTACTTTCTACAGTTAATTCGTTCACAAATCGTAAAAGACTATAATTTGAAATTTGAGGAGTATGTTGAGTTCATTGACAAACACGGAAAGCTCAAAGCGAAAGCAATGACATGGAGTGATCACCGCGTGTGCATCAAACAATGGATCAAAATTATCAAGAGGAACAATCTGAAGAAAGGAGACGGTGTTTTGGTTGAACTCCTCCGCAACCAAAATGTCGTCTACGCGATCCATATCCACGTTGTCCGCGAAAAAGATCTTTAGAGACGGATTAGAATCCCTTATCGTTTGGTTGCAATCTCTTAAACATCGTTCTTGACTTGCTCATCTTTATGATTTCAAACTTATTTCAGTTCAGTAGTGACATTTGAATTTGCTTTTGCTCATCTTTATGATTTTAAACTTATTTCAGTTCGGTTGTGACATTTGTGTTTGCTTTTGAGACATGAACTAAGTTATATTTATGAACTTCTTTAGTCGCTTCTAACTGGTTATACCAAATGTTTCTGATGATTTTGTCACTTTCAAAAACTTAAATTGATGGAAACATAGTGATAAAAGCTGAGGTTGTATATAAATTGGAAAAGAGTGATCTCTATTAAATTAGGGACTAAACAATAAACTCTGTTTGGCTTGCAAATTTACACCTCAAAAGGCATTGAGAAGCACCAGAGTTAATAAGCTGAATCTGTAACTTAAAATCTATACCTATATAAGCAAGAAAAATGTCATAACAAGAGTTGTATAAAACCCCAAAAAAGCTATGAATAAGGAAGAAAAATAACTGAATCTTGAAGAAGATAGAACCAATCAATCCCTTTTGCTCTGTTATATCATTTGGATAAAACAGAAAAGGATTGAGTTTGAGTTCTTTAGTTCTGGTCGACGAAATCAGGTGGCAAGTTCAAATCCAATAGAGTAGCTTTGCTATTTGTGAAAGCTCCGTCTTTTTTGGGACGTTTCTTTGAAGAAGAGGAAACCGTGTCTTCCGAGTTTCTTGATCCCGAAGCTTGCTCGATCCTCGATGTTCCTCCTGTGTAAATCAAGACTTCATTAGGATTTGTTTCCATAGGGACATTACTAGAATGTATAGTCATAAACGCGAGAGTTACTTACCGCTTGTACCACAATCCAAAGGTTGGAATTTGTCAGCATCATCTTCTCCTTTGGAATTCCAGGAAGCATAAAACTCAGCTGCTTGTTCGACTCCCTTTGATCGATAAGGTGCGATACTGTGGATACCACGTTGGAGAGACCCGAGCAAATCCATCTCAATGCACTCGTACATTTTGTTGCAGAGGTTATCGACCGCAACAGACAAATTGATGACTTGAATCCGTGTATCCATGACTTTCTCATTGGCAAACGTATCGAAAGGTTCCTCTAATAACTGGGAAAGTTTCTCAACATTACCCTCAAGTTGCTGCTGCTGATCCTCAAACAAATTCTTCTTCATCTCTTTATCCGTAGGGGTCATCTCATCTTCGAACAGCTCATCACCAAACATGTAATATGCGAAAGCATACGAATACGAAAGGATCCGTCTTGATCTGAATAACCGGTTAAGTCCATTGGTAACCCAGCTGAAGTCTTTGAGCTTCAACTCCTTCTTTTCTGACTTTGACACTTTCTTAAGCATAGTTTCTCTAAGTTTATCCTCTAGCTTTGACGAATCCGTATGTGCTTTGTATCGGTGATGATAATGTGTATACCTACTTAAATCCCTTTTCGCTCTTTCCATTAACCTTTCGTTGTCTTCGTAACGACCACAACTGTGTCCCGCGATACTCCTCATAGTGTGATCCCTTCCAGTAGCTCCACCACATAACCAACTGTACAAAACAACAAGGCACTTCACCGTCTGAAATATACGCGTCCGAAAGCAATAGAAAAGAAACGAAAAAACAAGGCTAGAGTTCTTACCAAAAACACTGCCCACAAATACACCTTACGAGATTGCATCCACCATTCTTTTCCACAGGTTTGAAACATTTGGGACACAGCTTCGTGTGAACGGTTATCCAATTAACTGTCTCAGACTCATCTCGACATTTTTTTCTCCATAGCTCCCACATCAAACAAGAGCAAGGGGAGTGTGCTTGACACAGACAACTGAAACAGAACTGAAGACCACATGAACATTCAACTTCACACAACTTTTCTTGCTCTGCTCGTATTGCGTTCCCACAATGCGGAGTGCTTGGACACCACTTGACCATTTTATTGTCTTCGATGTACGACTCAAGAAGGAAACGATCAAACTTCTCAGCTAGATCCGGTCGCCTTTTCCTCACTAGATTCCTAACAACATCTTCATCACAAATAGCATTGCACTTATGAGCCATACATCTAATTCTTTTGCTCTGACCTTCCGTTATCTGCACAGTAAAATGCTCCGTCCAACCTAAAACCAAACAAGTCCTGCATTAAAAATCATATATCTACTAATAAACCTCACAATCAAAGATAAACAGAGACTCACAATCATTACAAAAGCAATGTCCACACTCCATTCTCGTCATCTGATCACCCGGAACCTCCTCTAAGCAAACATCACAACTCATCATCGAAGAATGAGAAGAAGAAGAATCATCATACTGATTATCGAAAACAGTAACACCAGCTCCAGAAAACAAGCTATCTTTTCCTTTCTCAACCAACACAGCAAACAACTTATCCACATCCCATTGGTAATAAATAAGAAGCGTCCTCGCATGATGCTCCTTAATAGACAATAATTCCATCACCTTTACCAAATCCTCCCTCTGCAATCACCAAACCAACAACTCAACCAATTAAAACCTTAAAGACTGAAACTCCTAAAGAAGAATCATCTAAACCAATGTACCTGAGCTGCTAAAAGCGACTCCTGCGTAATGACCTGCAAAACATAGTAGATAAACGTTACCAAACAAGCCCTAAGTTTGGTTGATACAGAGCAACAAGAAAGCCAAAGAAACTTGGATCCTCTTCATAACAAGTGAAATTTCAAAAACAATCAGCTCTCAAAGATCCTTAGAACCCTAATCTCAATTCTCAAACAGAGAAGAACACACCAATTCTCCAAAGAATCACACTTCTCATAAATTCAATATACAACAAAGAATAGAGCTTCCTTCAACACAAAAGTTCAAATTTTGCCAAAATCTAACGATACAGAGACAAAAATCATGATCAAGAGAAGCAACACAAACACAATTACCAAATTCAAAATTAACCAAAAACAATGATACAAAAAACCTGAGTGGTTGATTTTTTGGAAGAAGAAGAAACAACAGGATCATCATCATTAACAATCCCATCGAAAGTTTCTTGATCGGAAGAGTAATAACAATCGTCTTCTTCCTCAGGGCTTAAATACTCATCCATCGTAAGAAAACGATTATGAATTTTCAATGAAATTAAGAATGAAATTCGATGAAATTCTCTAAATTAAGATCAAGGGTTAGAAGATCGATGATTGGAGAGTGTGAAAACGGCGAAATTTGGAAGAGATTCCGGTGAGATCACATAGAATTTTCCGAGCGACTGGACTGGGTTAGAGGATGAATAGGAGAGAGAGAGAAGGAAGAGGAATCAAGCAAAGATTCTCTAATCTCTTATTTACGTTTATTATAGAAAAGTGTTTTTTGTTTTTTAATTGGAAGTATTTTATAACTTTTTTTCTTTTTTGAAACAAACTTTTTTTTCTTCCAATTATTACTTTTCGGATTGTATTCAATACATCCATTGAACAATTGCCATATTTCAGAAAACGAATTTAAGCAAGTTTATATGAAAAAAGGTTTGTATTTACTTTTGGGACTATTTTCTCACATTTATTTTTTTAATCAATTGCCATTAACCACCGTATGGTTGGTTTAAGTGCAATTACAATGCAAGTTACCATCCTTCAGACCAGCCGGGGCAGGATGGATCGTCTGTGACTCCTTCGGATATTTTGTTACAGTAGCCTCTTCTTTCCTTCCTAAGGCGAATTCATTCACCGAAGCGGAAGGCTTTTGTTTGTTTCACGCGATGCAAACCTTGTGACATAGAAGAGATCGTCAAATGATATTTGAAAGCAATTCGAAAGTTCTCGTGGATCTCATACATGGCAGAACAAAGGACATAGCATTAGATAATTTAATAAATGACATTATTTTTTGGATTAATCGTTATGCAGGTGTTCATGTAGTCCATATTAGACGATGTTCAAACGCCATAGCCGACAAACTCGCCCATATTAGGAAATCTCAGTTTCATTCATGTTGTATTTATCACTTTCCTCCATCTTCTATACAACATTAGCTCCTTTGAATTTGCAATAACTTTTCAAGGATAATAAAATAGACGTTAAAAAAACGAGTTTAGGCTAGGCTTATATCGGTTTAAGTTTAAAAAAATTGGTTTGTTCCCAAGCTGGGCTTATATTCGGTTTAAGTTAAAACAATTTTGGTTTTTTTCCAAAATCTTATTATATAAAGGAGAGTTTGTCAAAATTGTAACTCACGAAATTATGACAAGTGTCAACTAATTGATTAGATTTTGACACATGTCAATCACTAAAAAATGTTATTTTATTTATTGTTTTAAAATGTACATTTCCATTTTTAAAAATGGAAACTATTAACTAAAAAAGGTGAGAAAAATAGAAACTGCAACTTTTAAAAATAGAAAATATGAAATGTATATAAAATTTATAATGTAAAAAACACTAAAAGAATATCAACATAAACACGCTTCTCACTTTTTGTGATTATTTAGCAACAAAAATTTGTAAATGGATTTTTAAGTTAAGAATAACATGTGTTTACGTAAATCATCTCTAGCATAAATAAATCAACACATATGAAAAATTATAACTCACAAGATTGTAATAAGTGTAATTATTGCTTTAGATTGTGACATGTATAATTATCATCATATAAATTAATATTAAAACTTTATTCCTTTTTGTTATTTAGTTTTGAAAAAGTCAAAATGATAATAATAAGAAACAATATTGGTTTATAAAAATGGAAACCATTAAATCAAAAAGGTAAGTAAAATCAAAACTAAACAAATCAAATGGAAAATGTAAAATATATATAATAAGATTTGTAATGCGGACAATTTCCAAAAATACCATTTTTATAAAAAAAAAATTCCAAAAATACCACCTTAAAGTTTTTTTCTAAAAATACCATTTTTTCCAAACTTCCAAAAATACCACTTTTTTAAATTTCATTTTTAACATTTAAAACTAAACCCTAAACCCCAAACCCTACCCCCAAAAACTATACCCTAATTTTAGAATAGTTAACCCAAACCCAAAATTTTAAATTCTAAACCTTAAAAATCAACTTTTTAAAAAGTGGTATTTTTGGAAGTTTGGAAAAAATGTGATATTTTTGGGAAAAAAACTTAATGGTGGTATATTTGGAAAAGAAACTTCAAAGTGTGGTATTTTAGAGAATTTCTCTCAAAATATATTGATGTTTATTTATCAAATAGATTTAATTTTAAAATTTATAAGATTTTGAATATGCCTTGGAATATTTGATTCAATTATGAAGATTATTTTTGGATTTGTATATGATTTGAACCAGTTTCTAATTTTTTTCGACTCGCGGTTAACAAAATGTAATTTTGAATAAATAAACGGGATTTTAATTTAAAATATAGCAATACGGGTCATATCTACGTAAACTATCAAATTTTAACATTTAATACCCGCATATTATGCGGGCCCTAATCTAGTTAGTTATTAAAGTTGAAATGAATATTATGAATCGATTTGTTAGGAATTTAATTCCAGTTTGAATTTATATAAAAGATCATTTATTGAGATTTTCATTTTTCTGGTTTGTTTGTTTTAAACCGGTTCATTAGGTTTATTTGGACTGAAATAATCTTACTAAAATGTGGACTCTAACTTACAATATTTGCGATAATTCTAAGATCATTTTTGGAGACCTAACATTGCCGGATATCGAAGTTTCTAGTGGTGGAAGGGAGCACATGTATTAATGTATATGTTCTTGGGGTATGATCCGGTTGGTAATGAATACAAAGCATTGTGTAGCACGGTTTTGTATGGTGAACGTTATCAACATCACAGAGTTTTAACACTTGGAAAAGGTAATAATCTTTCATGCAGATGCATCAAAGGTAAGAAAACTCCGCGTTATTTTGTTGAAACGAAAGGAATATGCATCAATACGGTGGTTGGACTATCCAAAGACAAGAGAAGAAACCGAGGATATTTGGGTTTGACGTTAGAAGCGAGAGGATGGTTTCTATAAGTACATTTTGGCCAGTTATAACTCATGGATCTAGGCATGACCACGGTTACAGTTATTGCGGTTACGGTTTATTAACCACCGGTTACGGTTATCAATTTCTTTTAACCTTAATCTTAACCATTTAATATACGGTTAAAACGGTTACGGTTGAAACGGTTACGGTTATATACGGTACGGTTACGGTTAAATACGGTTAATATTTAGGTTATAATTATATAACTATGTAACTTTTTAAAAAGAAATATTTAAACAATAATATTATGGAAAATATATTTTAATATATTTTAAAAAGTCATGGTCGTGCAATCGTGGAAAATAGTAATAAAATTCTAAAACAAACTATAACTAATTTATCTTAACAAAGTCAATTAGTCAAAATCATTTATATTGGGTAACGAAAACGACCATATTTTATTTCAAACTTAAGTAAATCTTTGTGATTAACTAAAATATAACATAATTCACAATATTCTCATCAAATTAGTTAGATGCCATGTTTATAGGCATAACTTTATTACCACGATCTTTTTTTGTTTGTTACAATTAATAGTTTTTATAATCTTATTTATTTTTATTGTAAATTTGATGTGTTTTAATATTATTTATATTAGTTAGAAAATAATCAATTTAGCACATTCAGTTTTAATATTTAGTTATTATTGATTTAATTTTTTCTAATTAAATATTATAAAATTAGACTCGATAAATATTAATTACACATAATTTTACTATGTCATATTTATCGTACAGAATTAATTATACATAATTTATTTTTATTTTAAAATGGTTACGGTTAACCGACGGTTTTAATATGGTTACGGTTAAATAACGGTTACGGTTAACGATTACGGTTTAACCATAACTAATCAACTTTCACGGTTACGGTTACGGTTTTTCAACCGTTTAATACGGTTACGGTTTGGTTACGGTTTAAAACAATACGGTTACGGTCCGAAATACGGTTACGGTTAGATTTTGGTCATGCCGATCACTAATCAACTATAATGGCAAGTTAGCCTCGGTTTATCCTTATCCACGTTGTCCTCTCCGCTGTTTTGATTTGTGGGTTCTAGAGGACTTTGACAAAGGTAGATGGAAAAAGAAAGAGTTTACTGCTCACCCTTTGTTGTCGGATTTATCAGGGAACATTCAGTTAAACATCTTAGGCACGAACAAAACCGGTGAGATCATTTTAGGTCCGCTAAAGTTGCCTCCCAAACATGAACCATTGTGCATTTTCTACTACAATACAAAGAAAGGTAATGACTTCATTAGAAGAGTTGAACTTGAAGGATTTGAAGAGTTTGGATGCAATCATACAAGTGATAATGAGCAATGTGTTTGTCAACTTCTTCTCTCAATGGACCACTTGGAAACTCTCACGTCTTTATAATAATAACTTCTTTTCTTCTTGTTCATTTATATGTAACTCAAACTCCATATCTTTGATCCCATCCTTTAAATTGTCCAGAAATACACAAAAATGGTTCCAAAATTACATTACAAATGGATAGAAAAACACACAAGTTGCTCTTGTCCTAAACCTCGTCATCATCGATGTGTGTTCGGAAGATGTAGTCTTCACCTTCAAGTTCATCTTGATACATGGATATTGATGGACCATTACATTTCTTTTCTTCTTCTTTCTCTTCATTACATCTCTTTCCCTGACCAATTTTTTTGAGTTTTCAGTGAATATCATATACTCTCAGGATATAGAAGAAGAAGTGATTTGCTAAATCTAATTCTTTTTTACTAAGATCTTGTAGGAATTTGCTAAAGAGCTACTAAAAGCTAATTAAAACAGATAGAACAAAAGTTAACACTTAAGCAAGGTTTCTTTGAATACTGACCTTTCTCAAGATATAGAAGAAGTAATGGAAGCCATCACCAAATGTATTGTACTCCATGGACCAAGTAAACTTAGGATCCATAAACAAAGGACGTCTAAAATGCGGCTGCATGAGAAAACAAGTACTTCAAAAGCTAATAATCGAACGAATGCAAGAATATGATTTTAAGATTTGCTTTATATACCTGGCCAAATGTAATGGAAATGAAAATCCCATCTGGTTTCAGAACCCGGTGAACTCCTTCAAGAGTTGCCATTACTTTTCTTACGGTTTCTTGACGCGGATTCCATGGATCACCCGCATCCACAAACAGTACATCCTTCACAACATAAATCACGAAGAAAGGAGCAATTCATGAGTTTTTCTTATCTTTAATTCAAGAAACTAAATGCTACAAAACTACATTGGCAAATCTCAAATCTCGGTGACAGAATTTTTACCATAGTCCCTTTCTCAATAACCACATCAAAAGACTCGTTGCTAAACGGGAGATCTAGCATGTCAGCTTGCACCACTTTTATTTCTGAACATATAAACACCCCACGTCAAAATAATAACACGCCGAACGCAAGATCCAACGAACTTTGTGCTTCAACCAGCAAACACAAAGAAGCAGAAGCCAGAAACTAATAAAGTTATCAGATTACATACGCTGAGAATTCAAAATGCCAACTAGTATACACTATTCTCAGTGTTTGTTTCCTAGAATCAACATAATAACACATCGAGCACAAGATCCAACGAAATTTGTGCTCCAAATAGCCAAAACAAAGCAGCAGAAACTAATGCCAACTAGTAGTATATAGAACTTCTCAATGTTTGTTTTCTAGAATCAGAACAAGAAACAAAATGCTAAAGCAAATACCTTTATACCCTTTAGTTAGCAACCGACTCTGCATCTTCTCAACCGCAACAGAAGACAAATCAATGCAAGTAATATCAACAATCCCATCTTTATACATTTCATCACATAACTGAGAGTTCCCACATCCCAATTCCAATACCTATATTACATTAAACAAACAAAGTTAAAAAAACTCAAAAAAAAATCACAACTTTTTTTGCTTTCTTCTTTGTGTGGGAAAATGTACTTACAGAAGAAGAGATTTTGATATTGGATTTGATTAGATGTTGAAAATGAGAGTAGTCTTTGAACCATTCATAGTGTTCCTCTGAAGAAAATCTCTCGTCCCTACATATTTCTCAAACATTCAGACACATTCAGGTAAGAGAAAAGGACAGAGATTTTTCGAGGTGAGTCCAATTCATTACCAGTAGTGAGGATCGAGATAAGTTAGAGCAGAGGGAGGACCAACGGAATTTGGATCCGGATTAGGATTAGCGGGTCTAGACTCCATTGTTGTACCTGCTTGATTCTCCTGGGGAAGATAAACCCTAAACCCTAAATCACTATTAGCTTTTATTTAAGTAAAATAACAGAAAAATTGTGTATGTAAACGAATAATAACGAACATGATATAAAGCTGAAGCCCGTGTTGTTACATATGGGCCTCAATAAGGGCCCAATTATGAAGCTAATGTGAAGCTCAGATTATGCTAAGTGGAGATTTTAATTTTTTTAAACCGAGATGGATTTGGAACTAGATATCAAACTTGTCAATGGTATTTGAATTGTGGTGGATAATTAGATTTTTTTTTTCTTTTACTGGATTAATAAGGTGCCAATGGTACGTGAGAAAAAAATACAATTTTTTTTTATTTGGAAAAACGATTACGATGAAGATCTCATATATAAAATTTTGTGACGCAATAAAACGGTTGAAATTTATAATTTTAGAAATTAGTTTAGCGGTCGTAAAATTGATCTTTTGATTAAAAATAAATGAAAACATATGTTTTTTTGTAATGAACAAATATATACGAATGTTTGAATAATTTGTCTTGTGAACCAATTCCTGCATTGAGAGATGAACTCCAATTCCAATAACCATACACCCCCTAAAAAAAACTTCCACCTGCCTAGTCAAATCAACAACCCAACAACCCGTTCCCAGAAGTTAAGAGGCCTAAGGCAAAAAAAAAATTGGGACCCCAAAACTAGGGTTAAAAAATCTTTTAAACTCCAAAATTAGTATGAATATGGATATCAATTTAAAATTATTAGGTAAAATACATACCATTTATTAATTTTCAAAAATTATAGTCTTAAAACTAGGGTTAAACAGAATTTGGAACCTACAATTAGTATGAATAATAATATCAATTTAAAATTACTATAAAAAATATGTACTATTTATTAAATTTTCAAAATTTGGGGTCCCAAAATATTGCAATATCAGACGGGCCCTAAGGCGAATGCCTTAATATTTTCAAAGAAGGCACGGCCCTGCCAACAACACTCATAATGGTGTTGGTTAAAACAAGTGGTAACAAAGATAGTTTCTATCAAAGTGAAATACTCCTGATCCGGTTCCGGTTCCATCTTGAAAAGACAAGTGAACTGAAAATCTTAGAAAATATAAAAGAAAAAAAATGGGAAATTCAAATATCAAACTCAACCTACAAACATGGATGAGTTGTTCATTGGATTACATCGATAATAACTAAAATAAACAAGTTGAATCGAACAATGGAAAATTGTAAGAAAAGACAAGATAAAAGTGTGAAATTACAAATCAAAACCCAATTTCAAAACATGTATGAGCTAATTACAAATTATTTGTACCTCTTTCTATATGTGTATGTTTCACCATTTTATGTTGTCTATCACAACACTATACTAATCAAACATCCATGAAACATTTGTATTTAACAAAACAACAAATTATCAGACAATCTAGAATCCAAATTCACCAATCACACATCTTAAAGAGTTTAACCATAAATTTTCATCTCCAACACTTCACTTTCATAAACAAATATTTTGTGGCCTACATATATTTATAAACGAAAATTCAAATCCCAAAAATAAGACAAGAAAAAATACATCTCCACGTGGTTGGTTACATTTTACACGATATATTTCCAAAAGCACATTATGTAATTAATTTATTAATATATATAGAGATTTTGAGATAATTCGCAGAGACCTTCCATTGTTGCTTTGTGCTTCTTCTCTCTAACTCCAGCCATGGCTGTTGCGCTTCAATTCTGCCGATTATGTGTTCGTCCAGATACGTTCGTGCTTGAGAATCATTTCTCTGGATCTGGATCTCTCCGTCGCCGGAAAACTTTATCAGTCCGGTGTTCTTCTGGTGATGAAGACGCTCCTTCACCATCGGTAGTAATGGATTCCGATTTCGACGCTAAGATTTTCCGTAAGAACTTGACGAGAAGTGAGAATTATAATCGTAAAGGGTTTGGTTATAAGGAAGAAACACTTAAGCTCATGAATCGAGAGTACACCAGTAAGTACTAGTTCCTCTGTTTTTGGTAGTCGATAAACTTAGTGATTGATTGAGGTGTAATGAAATTGAAGATATGGGTTTGTGATTGAAATGGATAAGAACTGTGAATTGGGTTTGAATTTGAAGTTACGAAGAACTTCTTACATGTTGTCTCTGGAAGAAAAATTCAAGCTTTAGGACTTGCTCTGAATAATTTCGTTTAGATCAAGTGAAATTGATTTTGAGTGATTGAATCTGTGTTACTGAATGTTGGGTTTGGGTCAAAAATTGAATTTGGCAGACCTATCAAGAATGAAGTTGAAGTTGTTCCTTGGAATAAGAATTTGATTGGATGATGTTTTATCTTGTTATTTTGTGTTTGACACTCTCAGGTGATATATTGGAGACACTGAAAACAAATGGATATATGTATTCATGGGGAGATGTTACTGTGAAACTCGCTAAAGCGTATGGCTTTTGCTGGGGTGTTGAGCGTGCTGTTCAGATTGCATATGAAGCAAGAAGGCAGTTTCCTGAGGAGAGGCTTTGGATTACTAACGAAATTATTCATAACCCTACAGTGAATAAGGTCGTAGGCCTTGTCTTTTACGCTTTTTAGATAACTTTGTTAACCATATGCTGTTATATTGAGGTCAATTGGTGTAGTTGAAGTGCATTGAACATTGATCACTTGCTTAACCTTCTTCTTTGAGTTTTTACACGTTTTTGATGTTTATGGCAGAGGTTAGAAGACATGGATGTTAAAATTATTCCGGTTGAGAATTCAAAGAAGCAGTTTGATGTAGTAGAGAAAGATGATGTAGTTATCCTTCCTGCATTTGGAGCTGGTGTTGATGAAATGTATGTTCTAAATGATAAGAAGGTGCAAATTGTCGACACGACTTGTCCTTGGGTGACAAAGGTACCAAATTTCATCAGATTTAGGTACATTTCTTTTGTTATCATCTGAAATTTCATGCACCTAATTGGTTTCTTCTTTTTGACATTTGTGGCTCTATAGGTCTGGAACATGGTTGAGAAGCACAAGAAGGGGGAATATACATCGGTCATTCACGGTAAATATAATCACGAAGAGACCATTGCAACTGCGTCTTTTGCAGGAAAGTACATCATTGTAAAGAACATGAAAGAGGTTTGTCTTTGTACTGTCAAACTTTGTATATTCAAGAACATCATAGACTATTGCAAGATTGTCGCTAATGGGAACCTTATTACTGAGCACAGGCGAATTACGTTTGTGATTACATTCTTGGTGGCCAGCTCGATGGATCTAGCTCCACAAAAGAGGAACTCATGGAGGTAAGAGCTCTTCGTTAACACATTTTTGTCTTTAGATTGATGTTCTTATCTCTGTGTTGGCGTTGTAGAAATTCAAATATGCCATCTCAAAGGGTTTTGACCCCGACAAAGACCTTATCAAAGTCGGTATTGCAAACCAAACTACAATGCTCAAGGGAGAGACAGAGGAGATAGGTTAGTACTTACGTCGCTTTAAGTGACAATCATCTTTTATCCTCGGAAACAAAACACCTTCTAGTCGAGTCTCATTCCAAAAGAGCCATACAAAAATATTGCGCAGGAAAATTACTTGAGAGGACAATGATGCGCAAGTATGGAGTGGAAAATGTAAACGAGCATTTCATCAGCTTCAACACAATATGCGACGCTACTCAAGTAAATTTCCCGAAATCTCATGCATATAAAAACGAACTTAAAAGAGTGTTTATTCATCAGTCTTATTCTCTTTTCAGGAGCGACAAGATGCAATCTATGAGCTAGTGGAAGAGAAGATTGACCTCATGCTAGTGGTTGGCGGTTGGAATTCAAGCAACACTTCTCACCTTCAGGAAATTGCAGAGGCACGTGGAATCCCATCTTACTGGATTGATAGCGAGAAACGAATAGGACCTGGTAACAAAATAGCCTATAAGCTCCACGTAAGTGCATATCACACAACAAAGTCCATAGAAAAACTCATTCATTTCCTCACCCAAATAACTTTCACCGACCAATTCTTTTGTACATGTATAGTACGGAGAACTTGTTGAGAAGGAGAATTTTCTTCCAAAGGGACCGATCACCATTGGAGTGACATCAGGTGCATCAACCCCGGATAAGGTAAGAGTATAGATATACTTTCATTTGCAGCTTTTCCTGTTCCTTTGTTTTCTCGCGACATTCGTGATTGTTTTGTTGTGAATTTTGCAGGTCGTGGAAGATGCTTTGGTGAAGGTGTTCGACATTAAACGTGAAGAGTTATTGCAGCTGGCTTGATTTTCTCAAGTCTTGTGATTGTATTTCAATTACATTTTCGTTTATGTCAAAGAATGTACTTAAAGAAAGTGTAGTTGTATGATTGTCTTTGTAACTTTTGTAAGAGGTTTTGTTGTAATTCAAAGTCTAATATCCCCTCTTGCTCCTTAATAACTCTCTACTAAATGTTCTTCCGCAATGTATTTACCATAATCCTAATTAGACTTCTGTATAATTCCATATTGTATAGGCATGTCATTTTCATGTTCAAAACAATTGGTTTAGTGAAAAAAATCGGAGAAAACAATTTTTTTTTTTTGGTCATCAATATACAACCAACTAACTTACCACTATCCGGTAATCCAAGTTGGTGGTGAAGGGTTTATATAGGATAAAGAGAAAAAAGAGAATTTCATCTTTAGACTCTGTAATTCGGGTTTCCAACGCTGTCCACTCCATCGCTATGAACACCATCTTCACCAACTCCAAATAGTTTGTTGCGACAGATACCTCTGTGTTCTGCATCTCCAATATGCGCATCATGACCTATCCTAAAATTTCAAAATCTATGCATGTAAAAGAAAGATACTTCCTTTGATCGGAGAAAATGTCAGAAAAAAAGAAATAGAAATATTTGGACAAAAAATACTATAGTTTACAATTCAGTGAAAGACCATTTTGCTTAAATCTTAGAATTTGATTTATTAGTTTAAAATTTTGTCTTTTATGTTTAGGATTTTCAGTTTTTTTTTTGGTTCAAAATTTAGAGTTAAGAGTTAAAAGATTTTATATAATGAGATTTTGTTAAATTAGTTCCTGATTCTTTTTTTGAACGTTTTGTTGTTTTATTGAATCTGATTCAAACCATATTATAAGAAGACCAAAAGATAAAATTCAAAGAAAAACTAATAGTATTTTCCACACTATAAATTATGTGTAGGAAAACAACTTTGATTACACATTAGCGATACCAAAACGGTTTTGTTTCGAGTTTAAAATAGAAGATTAGTTTCTGATTCTATTCATAAATTTACCAACAAATTTGTGTTTTTCCAAATTCATTTGATTTATTTTCATACAAAACACACACACACACAAAATTGGTCGTTAATTTTAGGGGTAGAAGTAGAGGTTGCTATATAACCAAAGAGAGAGATCGTAGAAATTCTCAACACCCATTTTCCTCCTCCTCCGTTCTCCGTCGCTCCGTCGCTACTTTCTCCGGTGGAGGTGAAATCCCGTACGACCAATACGAAAACCCTAATTTCACTGATTCGACTTCTAAAGATTCCAAGCAATGAGCTCCCAGAGAGAACCAGAAGATCCTGCATCTTCTTCCTCAAATTCATACGAGTTTAGCCACGCAGCTACTAAAATCGCAGTAGCTCAAATCTGCGAAACAATCGGATTCAAGAATTTCAAAGATCCAGCTCTTGAATCTCTAACTCGATTCGCTATTCAATACATTCTTCAATTAGGTAAAACCGCTTCTTCTTTCGCTAACCTAACTGGTAGAAGTCAGTGTAACGTATTCGATATAGCTCTCGCTTTAGAAGATTTGAATGGTACTAGTAGTAGTAATGGAATCGAATCCTCCTCTGAGAGTTGTTCTGTATTGCGTTCCATTAGTCTTCGAGGAATCATCGATTTCGTTAATTCGAGTGACGAAAACCCGTTTATACAGCCATTACCTCGTTTCCCTATAAGTGATAGGAGTAAGAAGAAGATGATTCCTAGTTTTGATGAAGTTGGTGAAGTACCACTTGGTAAACATATTCCGATTTGGTTACCGGCTTTTCCGGATGCTCATACGTATAAGGCGACGCCGATGTGGATTGAACGAGCGTTAGATGCTAGAGGAGATAAGATTGAGCAAGCGAGGCAGAGAAGGAAAGCGGAGAGAGCTTTGTTGAGTTTACAGAGGAAACTTGTTTGTAAAATCTCTTCAGTGAATACTGTGTGGGGAGATATGGATACTACTGTGAAAGAGGATGAGCCGCGTTCTGTATCACCACCGGAGAAAGTTGAGTCGTTGAATAAAGATGGTTTATCGGTTATAGAGGCGTTTGGTCCTGCTATGGAAGCTGCAAGAGATGGGTTTTGTTGTGAAGTTGATGGTGAATGGAAGAAGAAGAAACCTGTTGTTCTTTCTAAGCTTAGAACTGAGAAGAAGTTTCTTGGACAACCGTTGGAGTTAAGTTTGCAGATGAAAGGTGAAGATAGAGCGATATCGTTTGTGCGTGAGGAGGATAGAGATGATAAAAGGAGAAGGGCAGAGTTTATTTTGAGACAGTGTATGGAGAATCCAGTGGATCTTAATCAGATGTAAAAATAAGTGATTCATATACAGTCTGTGTAGTGTAGGTTTTACAAAATTGTTTCATAGTGATGTGATTTGTAGCCTTTTGTTTACAAGACTATGTTATGATTACGATTTTCTGAATGAAAGAATGAGAGTTTTTCACCTATCTTCTAAGCAGTGTATAAGTCTTTTTCTTATGGAGATGCTTGGTTATTACTTCAATTCCTAACCAAGCCAAGTGGTCTGAGGTAAGTATATTCTCTTCTGTTGACATGTGTGTCTTGTTCACATTGTAAGATTAAGCTTTACAGCCTTTAACTTTCTATTTGCTTTTCCTGGTTCTAGCATAGTAAAACCCTGGTAGACAGTACTCTGGTTGTTTCTCTTGTGACAGTTCGATAAGGTATTCTTGTTAAGTCTAGTGCTAGACTATTGTTACTAGCTTAGCGTTGGTGCAGGAAAATGTAGCTTTCCCATCTCAGCAACATACCTTATATCACGCGTAGCTGAGAGCTAAAGGTCTAAAGGAATGCTAGGTTATTCTGAACTGGTCTAGCATCTTGGTTTAGGTACTGGTTGAGAGTTAGAGATGTCTCTCGTTAATCAAGTCTCTTCTATGGTGTAGCTCTCTGGTGAAATGAATTGAATAAAGTAAGAATTAATCGGAGTATAATCCTATACTAACTCACCTAAGGCCCTAGTTTTCAGATTCCAAACTCAGAATCTGGTTTTGTACGTTTGCATAAACATTAGCTACTAATAGTCCAAATAACGAAAAATTTCATTGTTTTCAATCATCAAAGAAATAGAATACAGAAAATGCAACAATCATAATAAAACAGTGGAGCTATTAAACATTTTGATAAATAAACTCAGAAAGAATCTATACTATTCTTTATAAGAGTCTTAGAACATTTCATTATTTGCAGCAGGAAAGCTGAAGCAGAGAAACTGAGTTCCCTTTTGTGTGTGTGTTTTTCAGGTTCTGCTGCTACTACCATTGTTGGGTTGCTTGATGATCCTCTGAGTAATCACAGTCCTTGCCCGTCGAATATCTCTGCCACACAATTCAGCTTGAATCCCCAATTCCTCTACATTATTCCTAAACACCTCAAGCTTCTTCTTAATCTCTGCGATCCCAATCTTCACCGCGTTATGCTCCACGGCGAATTCCGCACTCTTCACCATCCCCATGATCTCAATCTCCAACCGTTCGATCAAAACACGGATATTATCCAAATCTTTAACCGCAACATATGTCCCCGCTTGCATCGAACTGATCATTTCTTTCTGCCCTTTTAGCACATTCTCATACTTTTTCCACAACGAGTCGATCCATTTTCCCACCGTCCCTAGCGGCACAGCGGTAGCTGCAGCTAAAGCCGCAGCTACAGGAGGAGCTGCAATGGCTGCAGCCACAACAGAGCATATGATCACAGTCGCGAAAGTAGCCACGAAGATGATGTTAGAGAGTTTTCTCCATGTGTGGATGCGTTTTAGTTTCTTGTCAAGCTTGTGTTTACGATGCTGTAACTTCTCAAGCATTAGCATTTGTTGTTTGTAAACAGTTTGGAACATCTTGAAGAAGTCGTCGCTGAAAGGAGACTCTGCGTCTTTGAAGTTCTTTAGCTCTTCAAGTGTCTTCTTGTATCCATTACCACCTGAAAATCAACACAACACAAAAGAAATTAGTGTTACAAAAAGTTGAATGTTGAAAATGGAAGTAAGGAAGCAAGACAGTGGACAAAAGGCAATGAAAAATACTTTTCAATTTAAAGATTTTTGGTTGTTTCTATCAATTTTACTTTTGATTGATGAACATTAAGGTTGTTTCATATATAAATTTAAAAACATATTATAAATTTTATTTTATCCTTAGAAAAAAATGAACTGTTCAATATTTTCATAAAATTTGATGTTAAATTCGATATCTAAAACGAAAAACGGCAACTAATTTAAAACAAATTTAACTTCTAAAACTTTAACTAATATGAAATGACAACTAATTTGACAAAAGAAATTTATTTCTAAAAAGACAACAAAGAGGGAGTATTACTTCCAATCAAATTAAACCAAAGTGTCAAGAAACAAAACAAGAAAAGCAAAGAGTCTTGAGACAAAGGCTATTACTAAAGAAGGAGAAAGAGACAAATACAAATCTCAACATCCAATACTTATACTTAATTATGGAACTACTTCGGTCCTCCAAATCCCATTTTAAAACAAAAATCTTTGGGAGAATTGGCAAATTGCCCCACATTGAAAATGTGTTTGTCCCAATGCCCATTCCTCTTTTTAACCAATTTTGGTTTAAAGTAACCTTAACCTAAAAAATAAAAATAAAAATGAAGATTTTAATTTTTTTTAAAAATCTTAAAATTACAACCACCTAAATAATAGTCATTTCTATATATTTAAATATTTTTATAGGTTAAAAATTCTATTCAAAAATAATGTTATAATCTGCTTCTACGGTTACAGAATCCACGTTCTACCTCTACAGAACTGTTGACTTTTGGTTCTGCTAATTACACTTATATCTACCTAGCGTAGATTTTGTGTTCTACGAGTTGTTAATGTTCTACGGCGCGGTGGAATGTGTATTCTACGATGTGTACTATTTTCTACGCTAGGTAGAATACATATTCTACTGTTTTCATTATAATCTACCCACAACCACATCATCAATCATCTACCGAGTAAGATATAATGTGATTTCTACTGGATTAGTTATTAAATTCCCTAAATATAGGATCTTAATATTTTCTTTCCTTATTTGACAAAATATAATTATAACGTTTCCTTATTTAGAAAAAGAATATTTTAACAATTGTTTATTACTAATTAAAAATAAATATATATATATATATTACGGGTTTTTTCAACCAAAATATATATATATTAAATTTCTTTATTTATTATACTTTACAACTAAATATTCAATATATTCTATAACTCATATCTATTTTTATTTTTTGTAAATAAATAATTCTATTATTTAATGAATTTGAAAAAAATATTGAAAAAATATTTTTAATTAAATTTAAAGGGTAAATAGATATATATATATATATATATATGTTAATTAAAATATTTATATTACGTTTTTTTCAACCAAAAAATATATATTATATTTCCTTATTTACTATATTCTACAAACAAATATTCATTATATTTTATAACCCATATCTATTTTTATTTTTTGTAAATAAGTTATTTTCTATTATTTAATGGATTTGAAAAATAAATTGGAAAACTATTTTAAACTAAAGTCAAAGGGTAAATTTGAGTTTATATTAATATGGAAGTTAATGAGACTTAAAATATGGTAGATGTGGCATTGAGACAAAGTAATTTTCAAACCATGGCAATTAGGCAATTAATCCAAATCGTTTCCGAATGTCATATTACTTAACAAACAATAGTTCAATTACTTCAAAAAATCATATAGGAATTTGATAGCCCCAATCAAAATGTATTTTCAGTTGGGAAGAAAATTTGGAAAATGATGAAGTTTTTATAAAATATCAATTACTAATGATGATACTATTACTATCATATATTATTTAATAACCAATAAAGTCCCTAAACAATAACGGAAAATAGGGAATTTCGTTTTCAAACAATTCTTGGAAAATAGAAATTTCAACTGAAAATGCAGTTTCATATGAGACGGAAATAAGAAAATGAGATTCAAGACTAGACAATACGAAACATTTCCCCATCCCTAATTAAAACCACGAGCAAAAAAAAAAATCAAAGAAAAAGATGGTTTTAACTTACCTTCAAGACTCTCATCTTCAAATTGTTGAAGAGCAACAAGAATCAAAAGCTGACTATCACGAGCTCTTCTTAATCCTTTCTCCAAAGCAGCACAGAAATCAAGAGTCATCAAGCTATTATCAAAGTAATCTTTAACTAGCTCAAACACTTCTTCATTCTTCCATATATCTTTCTTACAATCCAGTATCACTTTAACCACTTCTTGATTCATCTCAAGCAAACAATCGGTCACTTCTTTTAGAGAATCGAACGAGAGAGCTTTAACCTCAACACCTGTAGATAACGTTCTTATCACGTGACTGGTCCGTCGTTGCAAACTTGCGTCGAAAGATTGTAGCTCCTTGTCTGATTTACATGCAGCCTCGTATGATCTTAGCTCGGTTGTGTAGTGCATGCTCGTTGTTCCGGTCTTAACCAATGATGTCTCATGTGACTTTTTGCTTGTTTTGTTTCCCATTAGAACTCAAATGAATTCTTGATTCTGATAGATATCAATAAAAACAAAGGGTTAGATATACATACTCAAGTTCTTAAAATACAGAGATTGAAGAAGAATCTATAGAGTTTATATAAACATAAGGTTGGGGTTTTAAAGGGAGATTGTTGAGAGATTTAGATATCAATATACTCAAGTTCTTGAACATACAAAAGATTGAAAAAGTATCTATAGATTTAGAAGAAACAAAAGGTTTTGGTGTTTAAAAGGGAGATTTAGAGAAGTTGAAAAAGAAATGATTAGTGAGATCTCAAAGGGATAAACTTGGTAGGGCTTATCTGGAGAGAAAACAACAGAGAGATTTTTCCTGGAAAGAAGAAAAAGATAGTTTGAGAGAGAAGAAGAAGGGAAAATTTAATGAATAAAGAAAGAAAGAAGAAGCTTGAAGAGAGTAAGAACGAGAATCGTTAAAGGAAATGGAAAATAGCTTGCACGCATGAGAACTAGGGCTTTGTATAACGCGACAAGCAAACGTTTACTCTCTACTTAGCTGCCTTTTTGTCTACGCTAAATAATACAAAATTACAATAATTTCAGGTTTATCATTTTTGTATGCTACTACTTTTGTTTTTGTGTACGTGTCAAATTTACAACTTATTTCTTTGCAAACAAAAAATGGTGATCAGAATCTCTAGCTATTACTATATATATTGCACATTAGTTTTTTGCGTTTGGATGGTACAATGTTAAAATTACGCAATTTATAACTACCACGTGTACTATTACTAAACGTTAATTGTAATCTACAAAAATGTACCAAACAAATGGTATAATATCAGATAGATACCTTAAACATTCTTTTTATCAAAAAAAAAAACATTAAACCTTGTAAAAAGACACAAAAACATGCTAGACGTGTATATGGATACTGACTAAAATATAACATTCAGAGAAAACAAATAATATAAATTTGTTCATGGACTCTAAAATATAATGGCTAGAAATGTTACGTATACTGTTTTAATTGTTCATGCTTTGGACACAATAGATATGTACATGATACGTCATTAGCTCAGCATCTTATAGTTAACAAGCTTTTAGTTGTTAACTTCTATAATATAATAATGTACATATAATATAGATCTAGTTATTGTGATGATTAAACTATGTATGGCCCTACGCGGACTGTTATGTATGTTCACCACGTACACGTTAAGTCTTGCATTTAATTTTGTATTGACTTGTTTTACATATAAGAAAAAACAATGGAGCATATAGCATGTTTTTTTCCGTCTCTAGCTAGATATTCTAATTTTCTAACAGTTTCGAGATTAAAAGCAACGAGACATTACACTATATAATACATGCATAAAATAAGTGTATATATATGGCGGCTAATGAGTTGAGTATAAATGTATATTAAGCCTAAAAAACAAGACACTCAAGGAAAAAAATCGCCCTAGTTTGGATTTATTATAAGGATTTTTGAATCTAGAAAATCTAGTGATTCTTTTATCAAAACACGCATATTTGCATTCATATGATTTTTCACTTTTTGGTTTTACCTAACTATATAAGTTCCTTTTGTTAAATAAAAATCGTGATACTATAAGTGTGAATGAAATGACATATACTGATTACTTTTCAGAACTTAAACACTAATTAAGATTAAGATTACACGCATAATCAATACGAAGAATGGCATACGGAAATAGGTTTACCTGAAATTGATGTGTGAAAATAACCAGATTATAAATTGTCACGAAATAAAGTAACTAATTAAAAGATTTTGATGGACGAGTAAGTTAGTAAGTTTGCTCAACAAGCTTCCACTTTTTTACCAAAAAATAACAAACAAATGCAAGTACGTATAGATCCATTTGTTCTTCTCTTAGGGGATTATAATGAAAACTACACAAGCAACGCTGCTTTTAATGCACTAAACACCACTAATATTCATTTTGTTAAATATATATATATATATATATATATATATATATATATATATATATATATGTATTCCTACTTCTTTTTCTTTTTTGTTAAAGATGTATTCCTACATTAATCGGTGAATCTAAGTTAATATAGAGCTTGCTTGAGAGAAGGATTAAATGATGATTAAGATGAACAAATGATCCAAAGAAATTAACACATTAATCATTACCTTAATTAACCAGTAGTGTTGAGACCTTAGAGCTTTCTCTTCAATCTCTTTCCTCTCAAAGCTTCTCTATTAATGTATCAAAAATGTTTCTTCACCAGCTTTCCCTTTTTATACTCAACAAGATCGCACTACCAACTTGGAGAACAAGTCATTAGTCTCTCCTGAAATCTTACCAAAATACCCTTACTCATGCTCTTTTTGTTGTTGTTTTTTATTTATTTAATTTAAGAACATCTAAATTTGGGGTTTGTCAATGAAGTTGTCATATTACAAACAATAATAAAGAAGAGAAATAGTGAGAATTCGTTCTTATATAAAATCTCTTAAGAAACTCATAAATTAACTAGTAAAATTAATGTTAAATTAATTAGTATGTTTTTAGTTAATATAATAATATTAAAATTAGAAAAACTATTTGAAAAAAAAAAAATTAGAAAAACTATATAATTTCGAAAATCAAAATTATATTATTGTTGCTATTGTAGATAATATAAATAAATATAATTTGATAATTGTAAGATGTAATTTGATATGTTTAGAATAATATTAATGAGAATTCATTTTTTTTTGGTCAAACAATGAGGATTTTTTTTTTTTTTTGATCAACTAACAAAACAATGAGGATTCATCTAAATTTTTTTGTCTGTTTGAGAAAAAGAATTCATCTAAGTTTCTCACCAATAGAGATAAAAACTGATGTAAATTTTTTCAAATTAAAATATACTAATTGTTTTTGATTTTATAGTAGTAAGATTTGCATAATATATCTCACGTTCAAACATTTCATGAGGAATGAAATATACGAGTTCATCTACTGATATGGTCATCAGTGTCTTTTATTATTTTTTCGCATTAATATGCATCATTACAACATAATGGCAATTCCGTAATACCAGAAAATTCGGAGAGTTGTTACGGAGTTAAAAAGTAGAGCAAGGAAACTAGGGACACGCGTCAGTTAATTATTGGGGATATCTCTCAATTACTCACGAGGAAAAATGAAAATAGCCACCGATACGCTACGTCCAATGAAAAACTTATTAAAATGAGAAAGTAAAAAGTTGGGGGTTAGTTAGATTTGTAGAGGTTAGTTAGAATAAATTTTCTAAGATAAGGACATATGAGATTAAAGTCCACGTCACGTGCTTATGTAACGCGTTGCCTTCCTTCCACAAGTCACGTGATTCTTTTTGTTGTTTTTCTGTTATAAAAATCTACCTCGTAGCTGTCAAAACAACAAGAACAAAATCCATTATTGGCACTTTCTTCGTTATTTGTGTTATAATAACCCATAATTATAAGAGTAAATCATTAAACGATACATTTATATTCACTTCGCTGGTACATTTAAGTTTGTTCTTGTATAAAAAAAAGCTTTAGTTTAGTTAAGGAAAACCAAGCATTGCTTAATATCTTCTAAAGTTTTGTTACATGTAATGTAATTTTCTATAGATGAATCCTTATGATTTTTTTTGTTTTTTTTTAGAAAAGCATCCTTATGATTTATGAACCATAATCTACCCCACAATCTAAACCTAAAAATTGAGAAACATCCATTATTGGCATTTTCTTTTACCACTATGCACATAATAAAATGACAAAAAACATCTGGATTGACCCAAAAATTCAGGACTAGTGTTGATTTTATAGAATTTAATTAGGTAACCTTAATGGTAAAGAGTAAAGGAAAAAAATCTACGTCGGTATTATCTCAATATACTTCACGCTGAGCTCACAAAATAGACAAATTGTTATTGTCAAGTAACAACTTCTTACCACAACATATCTATTGCTCCGGGGGATAATAGTATTAATTAGTTTAAAAATAGAAAACAAGTAAAAAATTACTGTCAATGAAGAAAAGAAAACTATGGAAATGAAGTTGAGAAATTTTTTTATATACTTCCAAGTGTAGTACAGTAATACAAATAAAACAATGTGTCAAAAGCAACAAAAGAACCTAGGCGTGTTTTCTTTATGTACACAGAAGAAATGAACAAACTTGTACGCCAATTAGCACAAACCAAACCATTCTTGATTCACACCTTGGTTAATCAATCATGTATCCCAGGTTCTGGTTTAACATGAGATTTTGAGCGCGAGCTGAGCTTGCGTAGGAACTGCAACGCCTCGGTATACGAAGGGTCCGAGCGGCTTAGCGGTTTACAAGAATTTATATGGTCTGTTGACTCCAACACCTGTTTCAGATTTTTCAAAGTAAAACTAAGAGCTTTGGAAGTTGTTGCAATCAGAGTTTCTACAAATGGAGATACTTACAACAAGTTCACCAAATCCTGGGTACGCTGATTCAATTGGCACGATTTCCATACGAAAAGCCCATCCTCCGTAGCCTTCCACGATTGGGGTTACTTTTGTCTGCAATTAGATGATAAAACAAACTTACCAATGGTTATTTTAACAGTCATGTTATGTTACAATCTAAATAGACTCGTAAGTGTATTAGAATAATGAACAACCTCACAGAAACTAAGGACTTCAACAATCCCTTTCTTGTGGAGCTGGCGAAGTAAGTCATTGAGCTCAACTAGTCTTGGAGAACCACTTCGTAGCTCCCCGATCTATCATAATGCACCATCCATAAGGCTCATTAGATAGGGAGATTTTCGAGTTGGCGGAAAGGATTAAATCAGTTCATAGAGGAATACTAACAGATGGAGCCGGGCGCAACACGAGACCCATTCGCCAGGGCATATCTGCTAGCTTGCTGCCAAAATGTGGGCAACTGTAGAATACCTGAAAGTGAGGTAACAGATACTGACATTATTTTTCAATGAGGTAATTTGCTAAGAAACGGCTCAGGAAGAATAGAAAACCAGAAATGTATGATGAGGCGTTGATACATACAACTCCAGCGGTGTTATTAACTAGTTTATCAAGTTTTTCTTCCTTTGCTTTGTGTAGAATCTGCTTCACGACAAGTCCTCCCATACTACAAGATAAACGTTCCTCAATCAATATTTATGTATTGATGTTCCAGTAGACAACATATCAACACAATGAAATAATTTGTTACTGAGAAAGACACAAGATTTATAATAAGCCTTAACTGATAACAGAACCCTAAACAGATCAACAAGTATAATCACTAATGACAGACAAATAAACCACAGAGGGCAAATAAGTTTGCATTAGGAAATTGACAGGTCCCATAAGAGATTTCAGACCTGTGAGTCACAAAAACAACAGGTCGGTCTCCAATGCCTGCAGAGACGAGCTTTTCCAATATCACAGAGCTAACTTCCTACAAATTGGCAAAAAATTACATTATAAAAAGATGAACTGCAGGCTAAGTGATAGTAAGATGAAGTCGACTACACAAACGGAATGCTGTCTGTGATCAATAATCATTCCTCCAACTCTCGACTACTTTTCCAGGACAAAAAACAACCACTGTCTAACAAAGCCATACTCGGCAGACAATCCTAAACCTCAGCAGTAGATTAAAATTATGCCCATTACATTGTAAAAGACTGTAAACTCAGACCAAGACCCTTCAAAAATAGTCTAGTGTGGCGATCCAATCATCTAGACTCTTTTATTCATCCTCTGATCATATAGCGTGTTAGGTACTAAAATTGATGCAAGCTTATATCTGAACAAGAATTTAACAGATATTAATAAGTGCTTTCATGTAAAAAGGACTCATTGCAGAATACGCACAAAAATAAAATATAAAGGTACACTTTCTTAAAACAATTAATAATAACGACAGTACCTGAAGAGGCAAGGTAGCTCCAGACCATTCCGTGAGGTTTGTCTGTATCAAATTTTCCAAGGAGAATTAAATTGGCAACCATCAATGCACCAGGGAACAGATAAGTACATAACATATAGATCAAACACAGTTGCAAAGATCACCATTGAGTAGGTATGAGAATAAAACTCAGACATACCTTGTATTTAAGGGTAAACAAGCGAGCCTGGGGGAAATCATTTGAAAGCCACTCACTCGGCCAAAACGTTCCCAGCTTTCCTGCTTCCTGGTCAATCTTCTCCACTAAGCCAGATTTGGTAGAGGACTTATCCTCAGCTATTCGCCAAGTTTTAAAGGGTCCACCACGCAATCCATGAAGAAAGATAACATCAAATTCAGGATCATGCACACGTGAACCACTACTGGAAGGATCCATGGAGCTAGACTGATCAGTAGCATCAACTTCATGATCTCTGACAGTATCAGCAACATTTGTTGGTTCACCTTCGCTTGATGACTCGTTTTTCTTACCACTTTGATGTTCTTTATCAGGACACTTCCAATGGGGAAGTCCGGGATTGATAAGAAATATCATGTCTCCATAGCGAGGACAGTTACCGTTCATGTTTGAGATATCTGGCTTGGAACCGCCACCGTTTTCAGATACACTACCATCTTGCTGGTTGCAATATACATTTAACAGAGAAGCCCTGGCATAACTTTGTGTCTTAGGGTCGTTGCAACAGGAAATTTTCCCTCTTGCACAATCATCAAGCCATTTGCACCATGTTTCATCAGCTAAAATGATCTTCTGGACTTGCGGAAGAAGCGAAAGAATGGTTAGCAATCTACCAGCATGCCTTCGTATATGCGCACTAGCTGGGACTCTGACACTAGATAAATCATGCATATCTGTGACTGAAGATTCAGCAATACTATCTGGAGCTCGCTCTCGAGCCTCAAGGGCTCTGGATGCATCATAAGCTTCTATTGCACCTAGCTTCTCATAATCATCAGATAACAGAAAGCGCCTTAGCAAACAAAGAATACCAAAATCAACTATTTTGTTCTGGCATACAGAATCTTCAACACAAACATCAGCCAGTGACTTGATTGCCTTAAGGGTTGCCAATGCAGACTCCGCAGCATTAAATTTAGGGGGTGTGTCCTTCTTTAAGTTCTTAATCGGTACTGCAAATGGCTCTGAAAGGAGAAGATCTGCCAGTGGAACATTATTAACCGAATCTGGCACTGTACCCAGTTGAGCCATGGCAAGACTAACAACAGCCGCTGCCAGCTGATTGGTTGACTGAGTAGCAGAAGCAACTTTTGACTGATCTACCTGTATATTCGAAATCAAATAGCTGTTTTATTATATCGAAAACCGAAAGATGTAACGAAACTAAACTAGTCATAATTCTCAACTATTCTCTGTTTAGATAAAAGAATCAATGACCATAAAATTTAACACACCTTTGGTTTCTCGGTTTTAGGTAGGCTAGCTCCTTTAGCTGACAACGTCTTGCTGTGATTCAAAATCTCACTCATTATAAGGGTTAACCATCCCTGAGAAATTGGGACAGAGTGTGGTCCGTAGTCCTCAAAAGTGCGTGAAAGGATTCTTGTTGCTGAAGATTGAACAGTCTCAGATGTAACTTTTCCAAGAGCCCATGAAAGTAGTATGCCAGACCATTTCTGACTCTCTTCAAGAGATAAATGCATGTCACCGGTACAGAGTAATTCTAGGGCCTTTGACAAACCTTCTTGCACTGCTCTGTGCTTTTTTGTTTTCCTAGCACTATCTCTCAACTGATGAAGACCCTTCTCCATTACCATCTTCTGGGCTTTGTCACTTCTGTCAACAGAGACTAAAAAAGCGGACAAAGCAACTTGAGCCAAAGGGATATCCTCAGTCATACAGGCATGTGAAACAGTGGCAAGCAAACTGGAACTCCAGTCAGAAACAGAATCGCTTAATGGAAGATTATGATCCTCCAACAACAGCCGAGCCACCAAACTCCCATGCCATTTCACAGTTCTCTCTGGTGCCATTAAGGCTGTCATGACAACTTGCCCATCACGATCAAGTTCTTGAATATGAGATCTGTTTGTACTAGAAGCCATTGCCCAGTTCGCCAATGCCCACGCAGCAAATGGCACTGCGACATGTTGACAATGTAAATCATCCCAAAGACCAGGAATGACAGCCGATGACAGATTAGCTTGCGAAGAATTATCATGTTTACTTAGCAATGCAAATGTTTTAGTAGTTCCATCTCCAGCATTAGTATTAAGGTCACCTAACGGCGCAAGCCCACTGGTTCTTGCTAGTCCCAGAACCGTGGTTCCTTCAAGGATTTTAATTCCAATTCCCTTAATCCCATTTCTTCCATCATCACTGTCATCATCTTTTTCTGGCTCATCAAAATACATACCACCTTCCTCAATTACTTGAATCGCCGCAGCAATATCTCTCATTGCAGCATCTCCCGGCAATGACGACTTAAAAGGTGCCTTCTCTATTGTGTCACAGTTAGAAGTGACGATATCCATTATAGCAGCCACAAGCATGCTCCTACCTTTCAAAGAATCAGAAATATCGAATGAACTACGCCTTGAATGCTGCTCCCAAAGAAAAGCTATATATCAATGGCAAAACACAATCAAAAGCATCACATTATCAAGACTCACATGTCTCAAAAACCTTCTAAATAAAACTCACAAATCAACACTTGATAAACAACACGAGATACACCAAAGTTCATTCTTCTTGCTAAATCCTAAAATGCTTTCAAGATTCATATCAACTTAGCTCGTCACAGTATCCATTACATCTACTGCATTTCACTAGGAATCTATTCACTAGGAAACAACTAGTGGAAATCAAGACGCACCTTCTTGTTTTTTGGTTGACACGAGAATACGAACTTAAGCAACTTAGGAACAGCATCAGGCCTAGCTAGAGCATCTTTCCTTACTATTGGATCAGCAATAAGGTAAGCCAAAGCCCTAGCCGCTTCATCCTGAGCACCAATTCTATCTCCAGGAACAGCCGCCGTCTCCAACAACCAATCAACCACCGCACCACTTCCAGCTCCAACAAGAGCAGCTCTACGAGCAACATTAGCCGAAGCTATATCAGCTAAAAGAGCAGCAACACGTAGCTCAAATCCCGCACGAACCTCATGGTTAGCCGATGAGAGCACCGATCTTAACGATTGCCACAAAACCGAAGCAGCAACACCGGTTTGTCTAGCGTGATGAATCACTCTCCGCAACGAATTTCCAGATTTCTGAACCGCGTGCTCAATAGCATCGTAGATACGGCTGTTTCCGTTAGGGTTACGATCTGATTGTTCATAATCAGAAGGGAAAACAGTAGCGTAAGCAATCACGGTGGATGATAAAGCAGCGGCGGAGAGAACAAAAACGGATTTCTTAGAAGATACGTTGTAAATCGAAGGAAGAAAACGTCGTTGTTGTTGTTGTTGCGGCGGAGATGGTGTTAGTTTCAAGGAAGGACCGGAGGTAGAGAAAGGACGAGGAAGACGGTGGAAGAGACGACGGTTACAAGATCGGAGAAGATTGAAACGGAGGAGATTGAGAAGAAGACGCATTTTTTTTATTTTTTTTTTATTTTTTTTTCTTTTGCGTCGTTATCGGAATTTAAAATTTTGTTATCATGTTTTTAAGATTAAAGATGTAAAAAAATTGGATATGCGATAACGAAGGGGAAGATTCTCTAGCGTTCTTGTGCACGTAATTGATATTTGCCGGTTTAGAGAATTTTTTTGGTTTAATACGGTTTATTATTCTAAACGCTGCGTTTCAAGATATATACAAGGGGGGCGCTTGGTAATGACTTAAATTTAGACTTTTGCTGTAGGCTTTTGGCTGTAAAAATTTTGGTTGTTAATGCTGTAACTTTAGGCTGTAGAGATTTTGGCTGTAAATAAAAGACTGTTTGGTAATGTAGAATCTTTGACTGTTATTTTAATAAATAGTTTTTTCACTTATTAATAAAAACTTATAAATAAAGATTTTAAAAAGGTTTTCAATTACCTTACGGGAAAATGATGGAGATGCCATGCATTTCTGTAATAGCACAAGTTTTAAATCAAATACAATTTGAATCTACACAACACGAAATAACCATGCATACAAAAAAAATGAAAATTATAGTACAATACCTGTTGGATTTACAAGTAGAAAATAAACATTACGTTGTTGTATTTATAACATATAGGGATCTTCTAACAATAATATTTGAACATTTTGAGGTTTTTAACTTTGAATTTTTCTTAGTTTTTGTAGAATCTATAAATACCATTTTACTTTCCCCAAAACTAGTTCAATTACAAACAAAATGCTGATAATTTTTTTATTCATTTTGCAAAAATTGTTATTTTTATTCATGTTGCAATACATTGATATTTTCATTCATTTGACAAAAAATTATTTTTATTCATTTTGCAAAAAGTTGTAGTTTTCATTCACTTTTATAAACTTTTGATATTTTTTCATTTATATAAAAATGGATCTCAAAAGAATAGAAAAAAAAAGATAGTAATTAATCAATCAAAACATTTTTGTTTTAAATTATATATAAATCTATAAAGAGCTTTTGATAATTTTGGGAAAATAGAAAAATAATAAATAAACTCATTTGCAATTGTTAAAGCTTGGTTACGGAGGCTTTAAAAAAAATGAGTATAACAAGAACAAAAAGTTAAAGACAAGCTTTAATAAAGCCCTTAAATCATGCTTGGCAAAAAACATGCTTTAAAAGCTGTTAAAAACTTTAAAGTCTTAAAAGACTGTTGCCAAGCAGCCCCAAGAATATTGAAAACTACCTTAAACAAGAAGCAAGAACAACAGAAAAAGTAGTGAAGTGGATTTTAGGGTTTGGTGTGTGAAGAAGGACGGTGAATCGGTGAGAGAGAGAACTTCATCTTGTGGTTGCAGCCGTTGTGGTCTTCACTTGCGAAGTAGTAAGTTTGATTCTTGCGGAGAAGTAACTTGAACCCTAATGGTGAGGGTCTTCTTGATTCTAGCTTCTTGCCTTTGGTTACATCGCATCTCTTGTAACTCTTCATGTCTTGGAGCAAGTAGACATTGTTCTTGTTGTTGTTTTTGGGTTGGGTTTGATCATTGTTGTACTTGAATACAAGAACATCGTAGGTGTAAAAAGGAGCATGTTTTGAAACCCATTCTGCGTAATCAAATCCGTTCTTCCACACAGTTACTTCAATTCTTCTAGGAGACATTAGAACTTTGTGTGTAGAACCACTGCCACTTGAGGGGTTTGATAGGGCTGTATGATTGTTGTGTGTGGAGCCAATGCCGTTTGAGTGGTTTGATGGGGTCGTATGGCTGTTGTGTGTAGAGCCATCACCGGTTGAGTGGTTTGATGGAGCCGTGTGGTTGTTGTGTGTAGAACCAGTACCGTTTGATTGGTTTGATGGGGCCGTGTGGTTGTTGTGGCTTTTGTGTGTAGAGCCAGTGCCGCTTGAGTGGTTGGAGCCAGAGCTACTTCCCCAACCCCAGTTTGTATCTGTTCCGTTCGAGCTCCAACCCCAACCAAAGCTAGAACCACCCGAGTTCGAGTCTGAACCACTTGATCATGTTCCCAAATTGGATAGGAATATTTACTATCGTCCCAACTCCAAAATCGATCATGAAAGTATTACTCTCTTTTCCTTTTTTTCCCTATTGCAAATTTAGATATATATATCCTCTATATAAACAAGTGGATAAATAAAGCTTTTCGTTATTTTTATATTATGAATGTAATATCGGATTATAATTGCTTAACTTTCCAATTTCTTTTTCAAAATATGTGTATGTTAACAAAAGTAAGATTGTGATAGTGTGCTACAAGTTCCACTTCAAAAATTGACTTTACTTACTATCCATATTTATCAAAAAAATTTAAAGACTACTATTTTGAGTAACACGTTCCTTTATTCTTCAACTATATGATTCGAATAGGACTTGTATTATTAGTTAATAGTTATGGTCCTTATGGAAGATTCTAAATATCTAAGACCAAACAACTATGAGTGATTCAAACATCAGAAAATAGCGTCTTAAGGTGAGCTAAAAGCAAACCCCAACATTTGCAACAAGACCAACTTTCTTTCCATTACAGAGCTCAATGAGTCATTAGACAGAACATCAAAAATCCCTACCAAAACATGCCAACCAAAGAATCAAAAGGGATTGAATCATATCCCCAAGAAACAATTGAAGCATATTGACCATGACAAGAAAAAACCAACCACATCAAAGGTGAGAGAGAACTTCATGCTGTTTTGTAGGCATGGGCATATTATCCGAACCCGAAAACCGAACCCGGAACCGACCCGAAAAACCGGGTGGAACGGGTTCGGGTAGGATATATTACCCGAATGGGTTTCATATTCATAATTTTAGGGTTAGGGTTCGGGTTCGGGTATAACCGGAAATTAAATGAGTACCCGGTTTAATTTTCTAATCTTCTATACTCGACGAGTCTTGATATCAAATCCCTGAAAATTCTCAACAAAACTTTGAACTTCCATATTTCAGTCTCTATATCGAATGATTCGAGTCAAATCCCTTAAAATTCTCAACAAAGACTTTGAATTTCCATAGTTGAGTCTCGATGTCGAATGATTCGAGTCAAATCCCTGAAAATTCTCAGAAAATATTGTCTTCTCTTATATATATGTATCTGGTTTTAGGGTTTAAGAGTCAAATCCATTATCTCTACCTCCTTGATCCTGGTATTTCTTTCTCTGTTTTGTGTTTTCCGATTGATCGGTAATGGTGGTTGGGTCCAAAACCGGTGTTAATCGGGTGATGGGACCTGATGATGAAGCGAAGAAGATGATTGAATCGATAAATGAGATTTTGGGTAATCACTCTGACGCTGCTATTTACACCGCCTTAAAAGAAGCTAAGATGAACACCGATGATGCCGTGCAAAAACTGATTCTTCAAGGTGATTAGTTTGCAAAATTATGTTTTTTAATATGGTTAACTAGTTTGCATAGTTGTGCTAATGTTTTCGTCATCATTTTGGTTCACTAATGCATTTTTTCTCTCATATCCATTCCACGAGGGTAAGAATAAAAAAGACAAGTAGAAAGAGGTAAGTTCACAAATATTTGTTATAGTATCTTGTTCCATAGCCCCTGTGAAAAAGGATGTTGCACACCTATCTCTAATTTTTGAAAGATAAAAAATGGTTTATGTTTGTTGTCTGCTTACTTATTAATTCAAGTTTTGAATTGGAAAAGTTTGATTTTAATACTATGATGTTTTGTTGTATTATTATTTGTCGCTTAGTTCTATTCCAATTGACTAGTTTAGTTTGTAACATATAGTAGTCTTAATAATGGTGAACACGTGCTTTAGAATATTAGTTTGATAAGTAAATATTAGAGATCATCAATTGAATCTATAATTTCTCATCTTTAGTATAATTTTCTGATTTTAAAAGACTCCATAGAAGTCTTATGTTTGTTCATTAATGGACTACTGATTTATATTTGTTCTTGGAAACTAACAGCTTGGTTGATTCTTGTATTCAGATTGATTCATCATCATCCAAAAAATCAGTAGACAATGTTGAAGATGATCTAGAGGGGTTGTTGACACCAGCAAGTACATGGAAAAGGAAAGAAGCACCAGTTGGAGCTACTTCTCAGCCACTTAAACCAAAGAGAGTATTCAATACAAGGTCTCCTGCTTGGGCACATTTCACCAGGACACCAACTGATTGAGACAAATGCACATGTAACTATTGCCAGAGACCCCTAGCATGTCCATCAAAGTCCGGAACTTCAGCTCTCATTCATCACATGCAAACTTGCAAAGAATTCTCTGGTGAAACCGAAGGTTATTTAGAGCTATGTGGTGAAGCCGAAGGTTATTTAGAGCAACATTTCTCCACAATCTTGGGGTCTTTACAAGAAGACCAAAACCCACTTGACCATTTACACATCTTTCCTTACTACACCAACTACATCAAGCTAGGAAAGCTCGAGTTCGATCTCCTGACCCAACACACAAGCCATGTCCCCACCAAGATCGCCTTCGTGGGTTCCGGTCCGATGCCTCTCACATCCATCGTCTTGGCCAAGTTCCACCTCCCAAACACAACGTTCCAAAACTTCGACATCGATTCACACGCAAACACACTAGCGTCAAGCCTCTTCTCTCGCGATCCGGACCTCTCAAAACGCATGATCTTCCACACAACGGACGTGCTAAATGCTACAGAAGGACTAGACCAATACGACGTCGTTTTCTTGGCGGCTCTTGTTGGAATGGACAAAGAGGCAAAGGTCAAAGCCATTGAGCACTTGGAGAAACTATTGGAAGATCGATGAGATCGACCTAATTAGATTAAGATAAATATAAATATATTCTCAAGCTCTAAGAGCATGAGCACTCCTTAGCATTAAGACAGCTCCAGGAGCCATGTGTTTCTATTGGAAGATCGATGAGATCGACCTAATTAGATTAAGATAAATATAAATATATTCTTACATATCTTGAGAATATATTTATATTTATCTTAATCTAATTAGGTCGATCTCATCGATCTTCCAATAGAAACACATGGCTCCTGGAGCTGTCTTAATGCTAAGGAGTGCTCATGCTCTTAGAGCTTTCTTGTATCCAATCGTTGACTCTTCTGATCTCAAAGGCTTTCAGCTCTTGACCATATATCATCCAACCGATGACGTGGTTAACTCGGTTGTGATCGCACGCAAGCTTGGTGGTTCGAACATGACCGGGGTTAATGGTACTCGTGGCTGCATGTTTAGGCCTTGTAACTGCTCCAAGATTCACGCCATTATGAACAATCGTGGTAAGAAGAAGAATATGATTGAGGAGTTTAGTGCGATTGAGTAAACAAGTAAATAATTAATTAACATATCTCTTTTCTTTAAGAGTATGTGTTAATGTTTTTGTCATATTAATCGCTCTTTTCATTTCATGTCTAATTATGTGTGTTTGTGACTTGTGTGGCTATGTTTCATTTTAAGTACTAAGTTTTAAGTTCTTTGATCTTCGTTGTGATTTGTGAACTTCGAAGATACATGAACCTTTTGTTTGTTGTTTTTATCATCAATAAAAATTTAAAACAAAACTTTTATTTTCTTTCATATATCTTGAGAATTCATATCCATATATTTTTAACATGTTGTGTTTTGTTTGTGATTTATGTTAATAGAGTGACTGGAAAGGAAAGACATTATGACTGAAACCAGGCCAAACCATAAACATGAATGCTGAAAAATCCAAACAGATCTAACATAAAATTTTATGTTGCTAATTATTTGAAATTGCTTAATAAATATTTTCTATCAAAATTCGTGTTTCCGGAATATCTTAATCTTCTTTACGAATACGTACATTCAATTTTAATTTACATCAACAAATCCAACGGATTAGAAAGTTTACTTCATTTTTTTTGTTGTCACAAAGAAATAAGAAACTCATTTTCTTCTAAATTTAAAATAAAAGGTTTAGCCTAATTTTGCCTTCAAAATAGAGTATCCCTATTAATTTCTCTTAGGATGAGGTGTATTAGATTGGTATTTTCATTCTATTTTATTGTAATTGTATGTGTAAGTATTTTGTCAGATTTTAATGGAATCACAAAGACTCATTACGATTATATTGGTATTTTTTTTGAATGTATTTTGTTATATTTGTATTTTAAAATATTTTGTATTACAGAATAGATTCAACTTTGGTTAATAGGTTCAATAACACCTACTTACTATCGGAATACATTTCTAAACAACAATGAAACACATTTGGATAGAATATAAATAAATATTGACCGAACACAAGAATGAAACCGGCAGGTGAGTACAAATGCACTTACACATGACAAAACTGAAAAGAAAACAAGAACCTCTTACATAGGTTAACCGGTCATATTAGAATCTTTGTATAAGGTAAAAGATCTAAATAGATTTTAATCCAACGGTTATAAATCTATTCTCTGATTTGTTACTAATGCAGTCAAAGATTTCCAAACTTGTGACCATTTTATCTTCCTTTCCCTCTCATTCTTCTCTTCACCAAACCCTAAATCTGATCTTCAAAAGACTGTGAATTACAGGTTTTCTCTGTCAAATTTTCAATCTTTCTTTCTGGGTTTTGTTTTGTGAATCTGCTATGATGGTTTCTTTGTGTAATATGGTGTAATTCTGCTTTGAGAATCTCTGATCTTTGATTTGGGTTTTAGTAGGAGCTTATTGTAGGTAGCCAGGTTTAGGTTTAGAAAATTTTAGGATCTTCTTTAGGTAGGGGATTTTTGGTTTTGGAGAATTTGAATTACAGTAATCAGATTTTAGGAGATTTGATTGTTAGATATGGAAGGGAATAATGGATGTTTCAATGATAAGACTAGAGTGTTGGATATCAAACCATTGCGTACTCTAAGACCTGTGTTTCCTAGTGGTAATCAAGCTCCACCTTTTGTGTGTGCACCTCCTTTTGGACCTTTTCCTCCTGGCTTCTCACCGTTTTATCCGTTTAGCGCGGCTCAATCGAGCCAACAAGCACCAGAGCTTAATCCATCTCAGCCTCAGTATGCACCACAACATCAGCCTCTGAATCTACCTCAACAGCCTCAATATGCACCGCCATACCAGCCTCATAATCCACCTCAACAACCTCAGTATGTACCGCAACACCAGCCTCATGATCCACCTCAACAGCCTCAGTATGCACCGTAACACCAGCCTCAGAATCCACCTCAACAACCTCAGTATGCACCGCAACACCAGCCTCAAAATCCACCTCAACAGCCTCAGTATGCACCGCAACACCAGCCTCATAATCTACCTCAACAGACTCAGTATACACCGCAACATCAGCCTCAGAATCCACATCAATATCAGCCTGAAACTGCATTGAACACTTCGGTTGTTACTCCTGATACGTCTAATGGTGATGTGGAACCTGAAGGGTCATCTGTGAAAAGGAAGAGACCTAAAAGGGTTCGTCCTGTGAATGTGAATTTTGAGAGTGGGATTAGTGTGGCTGGAAAAGAGAATGGGTATAGGGAGTTGGTGATGGATATTCTTATGCGGTTTGATGCGGTAAGAAGAAGGTTTGCGCAGCTGGAGGATGCGAAAGAACCAAGTAGTGGGATTATCAAACGACCTGATCTGAAAGCAGGAGCTAACTGTATGAGTGGAGGTGTTCGGACAAACTCCAAGAAAAGACTCAGTATTGTTCCTGGTGTTGAGATTGGGGATATATACTTCTTCAGGTTTGAGATGTGTTTAGTGGGATTACATTCTCCATCAATGGCTGGCATTGATTATTTGGTTGTTAAGGGCGAAACTGAAGAAGTACCTATCGCCACTAGCATTGTATCATCTGGATTGTATGATAATAATGATGCAGCTAATCCCGAGGTTTTGATTTATACTGGTCAGGGTGGTAATGCTGAAAAGGATAAGCAATCAACGGACCAAAAGCTCGAAAAGGGTAATCTTGCGTTGGAGAATAGCATGAAAAGGAATAGTGCGGTTAGGGTAATAAGGGGACTGAGAGATAATTTTCATTTTGTTAAGATCTATGTTTATGATGGGCTCTACGATATTCAAGAGTCATGGGTAGAAAAAGGAAAAGCTGGACAGGACACCTTCAAGTATAAACTAGTGAGAGCTCCTGGTCAACCTCCTGCATTTGCTACATGGACTGCGGTCAAGAAGTGGAAGGCGGGTTTGCCTTCAAGGCAAGGACTCCTTCTTCCCGATATCACTAGGGGGGTTGAAAGCATAGCTGTTTCACTTGTAAATGAAGTTGATGCCGAGACTGGGCCTGCTTATTTCACCTACTCCCCAACGGTGAAATACTCAGAGTCATTTAGGCTGACGCAGCCTTCTTTGGGATGTGATTGTGGCAACTTATGCAAACCAGGGAACTTGAACTGTCACTGCATAAGGAAAAATGGAGGTGATTTCCCCTACACCGGTAATGGAGTTCTAGTTAGCCGCAAGCCTATGATTTATGAATGCAGCCCATCTTGCCCGTGCACGGCTTGCAAAAACAAGGTGACTCAAATGGGACTAAAAGTGAGGCTGGAAGTTTTTAAGACAGCGAATAGGGGATGGGGCTTGCGCTCATGGGAACCTATTCGAGCTGGTTCGTTTATATGCATATATGCAGGTGAGGCGAAAGACAAGTCAAATGTGCAACAAACAATGGCTAATGATGATTATACTTTCGATACAACCCGCGTCTCTACCCCTTTCAAGTGGAACTATGAGCCTGGCTTAGCAAAAGAAGATGGGAACTATGAGCCTGGCTTAGCAAAAGAAGATGCTTCTATAGAGATCTCTGAAGAACCTGAAATCCCGTTGCCTCTTATAATCAGTGCAAAGAACATTGGAAACGTTGCCCGATTCATGAATCACAGCTGCTCCCCTAATGTTTTTTGGCAGCCGGTTAGTTACGAAAGCAACAATCAACTCACCTTGCATGTCGCCTTCTTTGCCATTTCTCACATACCTCCCATGACTGAGTTAACATACGACTATGGAGTCTCTCGACCAAGCGGAACTCAAAATGGTAATCCTTTATATGGTAAAAAGAAGTGCTTTTGCGGATCAGAGTATTGTCGTGGCTCATTTGGTTAATAATACCAAATAACTGAAGTCCGATGATTCTTTTTTTGCGAAAGGTTCGTATCTTTGTCCCATATTCTTATTAGCTATAGAATCTATATTCATGGATTTGGTTGATCACATTATGAAACCTCTGGATTTGTTTATCTTGCAGCTGAAGTATTGTGTTCCTGATCAATGTATTTTGGTAGCAGCTAAAGTCTCTTTGTTCTTCTCTTCAACAACATAAGACGCAAACCTGTGAAGAAAATGTGTCTTCATGTTTTTCATGTTGGATATGTAATCTTCTTAGTGTTTACTCTTTTTTTTTAGGATCAATCTTTGGAAACTAGTAGACTATATGGTTGATAAAATGGTACTTAGACATTTTTTTTTATCGGTTTTATAAGACATTAAATGTTTTGGGAGTTTGACTTTCTTTTGGAGAAACAAATTAATTTTTACAGATTTTATTCTAAATTTTTTCAATATTGTAAAAAAGACAAGTTATTTACACATGGGTGAAACCGGGAACCGACAAAAGTACCAAAAGTAGATTACGAATGACGAAACTGAAACAAAACGACAACCTTTTACGCAGGTTAACCGGTAATATCAGATCTTTTTGTACGGTTTAAGATTCAAAATAGATTTTAATCCAACGGTTATAAACTAATCTTCTTCTCTTAACTGTTACACATGTCAGTGAATGTCACAACAGCAAATGCTAAAAATCAGATTTTATTACCAGAGTAACTCTGGCAGAGTTAGACAAATCTTCTCTCTAGGGGTCTTGGAACCTTCTAGGAGCCGCTTGACTCACTTCCATATAGAAGTTTTGATGTGTACAGAGCAGTGGCTCAAATGTCAGATACATTTCAATGAATCATCAGTGATCACAAATGAACAAATGCTTGCTGAAGTCGAAATGCTAGATAATATTCAGCAACGTAAGTCCTCTTTCTTCTTCATTGCATTTATGTAATCATTCTTTGAGTATGTGTGATAACGTTCTGGTTTTTTGTTTGTCTTTAGAATTTGAAGATAATGATCTTGAAAATGATTGATTCAAACATGAGAAATTAGCTTTGGATACAATGTAAGTATGAACCCTCTATCACTTAAACTGATTACAAGTAGATTTATAATCAATCTCTAATATCTATTTGTTATATGATTTGTACTTATCAGAGAAAGAATCAAGAATGGACAATGGAGATTGGAGAATAATAAGAGGAACTTATCTTTAAAATTTTCAATTTGCATTTTTATTTTAGTATGGATTTCAAGTCTTGATTTTAGTATGGATTATGTAGCTTTTGTTTCTTTGCTTTTGTTATAATTATGAACTATGAAGTAAGAAAATTCCTTTTCTTATCTTGTTTATCGATTTCTCACTTAATATAAATTGGCATTTTGATTTTGGATTTTCTGGTTTGGTTAGCTATTTTAGGTCCAAAAACCAAAACTAACCGAATCCAAATCCAGTTTTGATTAATTTTGGTTTTTGCTGATAAATCCGATATCCGTCCGAACCCGAAAATACCCAACCCGTACCCAACCCGTAGTTATGTATAACCCGAGTGGGTTCTATAATCATAAATCCGAAAACCCGATACCCGAATTACCCTACCCGAAACCCGAAAGGGTACCCAGATACCCAGGCCTAGTTTCGGATTACAATTTCCGAATACTATACAAAATGAAAAACCACCAATACAATATCGATGATATAGTATGGTTTTAGTTTTTGTTTAAATTCAGATGTAATCAAATATATCACTTAATTTTTCCAAAGAAGATTTTCTAACATCTAAACCATACTAAATTTATAGTTTTAATTTTGAAATCAATTTCGGTTCGGTTCAGTTTATTATCAAATCGAACCGCTAAATCACACTATTCGGATCGGTTCAAGCGTGCAGTATCGACTTTTCTTATAAAAAGAAATATTGGAGTTGTTGTATATTCTTTTACCAGGGAAGAACGAATAGTCTTTTCTTTTGGAGCAAACCAGTTTTGGTTTTGACAAACAGAGTACACTTTTGTATAAAATTTAGTGAAATCGTTTGAAACCAACTCAATTTTTTAAATTGTTGTTTAATTACTTCTACATACAGTATTCAGTCTTTGTGTATTTAATTCTAAATGTGACCGATTAATTTAGTGGAAGAAAGTACTAGATTAACTTTGTGGAAAAAAACACCTTTCCATAAAACTTTAAATGACTCTAAAACATACTAGTTTAAAAGAAAAACCAGAATCCTAATAGGAATCAAATTCAAAGTTTAAAGAAAACGAAACAAAGAAAAACCAAAATCCTAAAACGAAAACAAACTCAAAGTTTAAAGAAAAGGAAAAAACATGTAATGAAGTGGAATTTAGGGGTTGGTGTGTGAATTAGGGCGAGGAATCGGTGTGAGAGAGAACTTCATGCTGTTGCGGTTGCAATCGTTGAGGTCTCCACTGGCGAAGTAGTAAGTCTGAGTCTTACGGAGAAGAAACGTGAACCCTGATGTTATGCCTCCTCTTTGTAGCTTCTTGCCTCTGGTCAAATCGCATCTATTGTAACTCTTCACGTCTGTGAGCAAGTAGGCAACGTTGTGCTTCTTGGATTCATTCTTGTACTTGAAAACAAATATATCGTTGATGTAAAAAGGAGCACGCTTTAAAGCCCATTGTTGATAATCAAATTCGTTAATCCACACAACAACCTCATGAATATTTCTTCCAAGCGGTAATATTGGAGCAGTGTGGTTGTGGTTGTTGCTTGTAGAACCAGCACCGCCTGAGTGGTTTGATGGGGCCGTGTGGTTGTTATGTGTAGAGCCAATGCCGCTTGAGTGGTTTGATGGGGTCGTATGGTTGTGTGTTGAACCGGTGCCGCTTGAGCCACTTCTCCAATGCCAGTTTGTGAGTGGTTTGTCCGGGCTCCATCGCCAGCCCCAGCTTGAACCGGAGTGGCCCCAATGCCAGCTCCATGCCTCAGCACTCCCCGAGAAGACGTAAGCAGTAACCACGAGGACTAAGAGTAGCTTAGGTGACCCAAAGAGACCCATTGCTTCTTCTTCTTTTATTAATGAATGAATCTCTTTCTTTTATGTTTGTGTTTCTTTGTTTGCTTTTGTGTGCTCTTTAGAGTTTTAGAGCTTCTCTATTTATAGTCGAGGCCAATTGGTGTAGAGTCTGTTCCTAATCGGGATGGGAAATATGTTTGATTATTGTCCCAAATACATTATGATTTTGTTTTATAGAGTTTACCTTCTTTTTTTATTTGCGGCAAATTTTGATATAAAAGTAAATTTTTGCTTTAGTTATTTTTATTTTGTGAATATCTATCTCTTTTTCCATATAGGATTAGGATTGCTTAATTTTCCAATTCAGTTTTAAATGAGTTGATGACTTATATTAGAAAGTGTACTTATTCCGTTTTAAATTTAGTTTATGTTTTACAAAAACAAGAGTGATAGTGTCATATGAGTTCCACTTCGATATTGACTTTGCTTTCCTTCCAGTTTTATCTAATAGTTGTTCCACTTTGAAAATTATGTTTTCTTATATTATTCGTTTTATGATTTTTAAAAATCTAGTTACAATAATATGTTATTCAATATTAAACGTAATTTGATTTTGCAATGGAATTTAATGTGGCACCAAAAAGAATATAACTTCATACAAATGATGAATCTAAACGATGTTATTAAGGCGATTTTTTAGACGCTTTAAAATACATGACACAACATTCAGTTCGAAAAAGAGGATTTGATTCGTTACGACTGCAACGTTGGCCCTCCTGCTGCTGTAAATGGTGGAGTAAACAAATTTAATATTTTTGATGAAGCTTTGAACGATCTTCCATTTTAAACCTATTGGAGCGAGGTTCGATGCCTTCGAGCAATTGTTCGTTATGAAACCTCATGTAATCTATCGCGATTCGTTATGAAACCACATGAAATCTATTGCGGGACAAGTAAAAAATATTCTTATTTTCTCAATTTTCTCAATAATTACGGCTGTTGAAATTCATAAAAAATATTAGTTGCGATTGTGCAAATGAATAATGGGATAAAGCCATTCTTCCATGTTCACAATAGTAATGGAAAAATCTTCATAAATGATAACTTCAACTTCATGCTTCTTTTTTTGTCTTATTATCAATTTCACCGGAGGATCATGATGAGTTATCAATTTAGGATCCAATACTATTATACGTGATATCGCAAGTGTGTTACTAGAGATGGAATATTCCAATCATACTTTGCATTGGGGTCCGACTTGGATCCATGATCATTTTATATGAGAGGTTTTATAGAACCATTGATGTATCCTTCAGTGTAGGATTTAATGCTTTCTCGTTGTTTTGTTGCAATTCTTAAGTTGTATTGTTCTTGAAGAGTTCAAGTTGAACTCATGCCATTGGCAATTTATCAAACTCGAGAATTTAACAAATAAAAGAAAAAAACTTGTATGGTTCTCCTTGTAGACAACTTCGACGAATGTGAATGCAGTTTAATGAACTCCAACAAGTCACCTTCAACTTTGAAATTCGCTGATCTTTTCAACATATTCGAAGTGTACATTTTGTATCAATTTTTCATCATTATAACAATCGATTATGATCGACCCGAATCAATATGATATGCATTCATTATATAGTAAAAACGTTTGTGCATATTAATTTTACCTTCTAAACACTTTTGTTAACGTTTGTGCAACATGAAAACATAATTTGATTTTAAAATCACAAAAAATGAACCTCTTGATCTGTTTTTGGCGTTGAATCGAACTCGCTTTTCTTTATCTCACTACAAACTCTTTTCGACTTTTGCTCTTTTAGATTCAAATAAGATTTTATCTTCATTTTATATTTGTATAGAGAGTTGTCAATTGGTCTTATATTTTTATTTTATTTTTTTGAATGAATGTAAAATTTATTCAATCAACTTTGGTATAATAAATGCTACTGTTTTTGAAAGGATAATTTGAATCTATACACAAACTAAACAAGTGCAGAGATTTAAAATGAAATTCTAGTCAAGAGCCACACTTCCATGACGTCCGTGTAGGAGTGATCTCCGGCTTGGCGGATGAAGTTTATCCGATTCGTAACATTCTTTTCTATGAGCTTAGCTAGAGTCTCTGAGGGTTGTGCAAGGTTCCATGTCGACGCTGATTTCTCTCTTACCAAATATGGTATATGGCGGTTTGAAAGAAGTAACGCAGAAGAAACAATAAGTTCTTGCATCGTGTCTCCAGCCGAAATACCCATATCAATAATCCCTAGAGGACCAGTAAGATCAGAAAGACGACCCAAATCAGACCAATTATCAAACCAGAATGATGTGCCCTCACCATTGCCAATTTCTATCTTATGGAAGTGCTTAGCGACTCCTCGGTATTTAAGGATCTTTTTCCACATCCAAGAACCTTTTGTAGTACTATCTTTTAATGCCCAGAATGAGTCCTTCCCAATGAGCATAACCTTGACAAATTTCACCCAGAGAGAAGGCTGATGTGACACAATTCTCCATATCATCTTGAGACAACTTACTTGGTTCGATTCTTTAAGCAATGGGAAACCCAAACCTCCTTCAGCCAATGGCTTACAAACGTCCAACCAAGTGACCTTCGCTTTCTTCGAATTTAACTTGGCAACCTATTGGTCTTATTGACCATGGGCTAGCCCGAGTTTTCTAGAGAAGATCGAATTTGCGAAAAAGCGATTCACCAAATAGGGATAAAAAGTTGTTTACATATTTGTTTAATTCGTTTTTCTTGTAAAAAGAAATATTGGAGCTTGATTTGTATATAGTTTTACCAGCGAAAAACAAATAGTCTTTACGTATGGGGACAAACCAGTTATGGTTTTGACAAACTGTACACTTTTGTAAAAAATCTAGGGAAACCGTTTGAAACCAAGTCAGATTTTTACATCGTTGTTTAATGACTTCTACAGATTTAGTGGGTGATTGGGTTTTGGCTGTAGTTGTATTTTTTTGTTTTATGTTTGTCAGTTTTTGTGATCGTAGGTAATTCGGAAATTGTAATTACAGTCTTTAATTTTCACGTATGATCTTAATTTAGTGGAAGAAAGTACTATTAACTTTGTGGAAAAAAACACCATTCCATAAAACTTTAAATGACTCTGAAACATATTAGTTTAAAAGAAAAACCAGAATCCTAATAGGAATCAAACTCAAAGTTTAAAGAAAACAAAACAAAGAAAAACCAAAATCCTAAAACGAAAACAAACTCAAAATTTAAAGAAAAGGAAACAACATGTAATGAAGTGGAATTTAGGGGTTGGTGTGTGAATTAGGGCGAGGAATCGGTGTGAGAGAGAACTTCATGCTGTTGCGGTTGCAATCGTTGAGGTCTCCACTGGCGAAGTAGTAAGTCTGAGTCTTACGGAGAAGAAACGTGAACCCTGATGTTATGCCTCCTCTTTGTAGCTTCTTGCCTCTGGTCAAATCGCATCTATTGTAACTCTTCACGTCTGTGAGCAAGTAGGCAACGTTGTGCTTCTTGGATTCATTCTTGTACTTGAAAACAAATATATCGTTGATGTAAAAAGGAGCACGCTTTAAAGCCCATTGTTGATAATCAAATTCGTTAATCCACACAACAACCTCATGAATATTTCTTCCAAGCGGTAATATTGGAGCAGTGTGGTTGTGGTTGTTGCTTGTAGAACCAGCACCGCCTGAGTGGTTTGATGGGGCCGTGTGGTTGTTATGTGTAGAGCCAATGCCGCTTGAGTGGTTTGATGGGGTCGTATGGTTGTGTGTTGAACCGGTGCCGCTTGAGCCACTTCTCCAATGCCAGTTTGTGAGTGGTTTGTCCGGGCTCCATCGCCAGCCCCAGCTTGAACCGGAGTGGCCCCAATGCCAGCTCCATGCCTCAGCACTCCCCGAGAAGACGTAAGCAGTAACCACGAGGACTAAGAGTAGCTTAGGTGACCCAAAGAGACCCATTGCTTCTTCTTCTTTTATTAATGAATGAATCTCTTTCTTTTATGTTTGTGTTTCTTTGTTTGCTTTTGTGTGCTCTTTAGAGTTTTAGAGCTTCTCTATTTATAGTCGAGGCCAATTGGTGTAGAGTCTGTTCCTAATCGGGATGGGAAATATGTTTGATTATTGTCCCAAATACATTATGATTTTGTTTTATAGAGTTTACCTTCTTTTTTTATTTGCGGCAAATTTTGATATAAAAGTAAATTTTTGCTTTAGTTATTTTTATTTTGTGAATATCTATCTCTTTTTCCATATAGGATTAGGATTGCTTAATTTTCCAATTCAGTTTTAAATGAGTTGATGACTTATATTAGAAAGTGTACTTATTCCGTTTTAAATTTAGTTTATGTTTTACAAAAACAAGAGTGATAGTGTCATATGAGTTCCACTTCGATATTGACTTTGCTTTCCTTCCAGTTTTATCTAATAGTTGTTCCACTTTGAAAATTATGTTTTCTTATATTATTCGTTTTATGATTTTTAAAAATCTAGTTACAATAATATGTTATTCAATATTAAACGTAATTTGATTTTGCAATGGAATTTAATGTGGCACCAAAAAGAATATAACTTCATACAAATGATGAATCTAAACGATGTTATTAAGGCGATTTTTTAGACGCTTTAAAATACATGACACAACATTCAGTTCGAAAAAGAGGATTTGATTCGTTACGACTGCAACGTTGGCCCTCCTGCTGCTGTAAATGGTGGAGTAAACAAATTTAATATTTTTGATGAAGCTTTGAACGATCTTCCATTTTAAACCTATTGGAGCGAGGTTCGATGCCTTCGAGCAATTGTTCGTTATGAAACCTCATGTAATCTATCGCGATTCGTTATGAAACCACATGAAATCTATTGCGGGACAAGTAAAAAATATTCTTATTTTCTCAATTTTCTCAATAATTACGGCTGTTGAAATTCATAAAAAATATTAGTTGCGATTGTGCAAATGAATAATGGGATAAAGCCATTCTTCCATGTTCACAATAGTAATGGAAAAATCTTCATAAATGATAACTTCAACTTCATGCTTCTTTTTTTGTCTTATTATCAATTTCACCGGAGGATCATGATGAGTTATCAATTTAGGATCCAATACTATTATACGTGATATCGCAAGTGTGTTACTAGAGATGGAATATTCCAATCATACTTTGCATTGGGGTCCGACTTGGATCCATGATCATTTTATATGAGAGGTTTTATAGAACCATTGATGTATCCTTCAGTGTAGGATTTAATGCTTTCTCGTTGTTTTGTTGCAATTCTTAAGTTGTATTGTTCTTGAAGAGTTCAAGTTGAACTCATGCCATTGGCAATTTATCAAACTCGAGAATTTAACAAATAAAAGAAAAAAACTTGTATGGTTCTCCTTGTAGACAACTTCGACGAATGTGAATGCAGTTTAATGAACTCCAACAAGTCACCTTCAACTTTGAAATTCGCTGATCTTTTCAACATATTCGAAGTGTACATTTTGTATCAATTTTTCATCATTATAACAATCGATTATGATCGACCCGAATCAATATGATATGCATTCATTATATAGTAAAAACGTTTGTGCATATTAATTTTACCTTCTAAACACTTTTGTTAACGTTTGTGCAACATGAAAACATAATTTGATTTTAAAATCACAAAAAATGAACCTCTTGATCTGTTTTTGGCGTTGAATCGAACTCGCTTTTCTTTATCTCACTACAAACTCTTTTCGACTTTTGCTCTTTTAGATTCAAATAAGATTTTATCTTCATTTTATATTTGTATAGAGAGTTGTCAATTGGTCTTATATTTTTATTTTATTTTTTTGAATGAATGTAAAATTTATTCAATCAACTTTGGTATAATAAATGCTACTGTTTTTGAAAGGATAATTTGAATCTATACACAAACTAAACAAGTGCAGAGATTTAAAATGAAATTCTAGTCAAGAGCCACACTTCCATGACGTCCGTGTAGGAGTGATCTCCGGCTTGGCGGATGAAGTTTATCCGATTCGTAACATTCTTTTCTATGAGCTTAGCTAGAGTCTCTGAGGGTTGTGCAAGGTTCCATGTCGACGCTGATTTCTCTCTTACCAAATATGGTATATGGCGGTTTGAAAGAAGTAACGCAGAAGAAACAATAAGTTCTTGCATCGTGTCTCCAGCCGAAATACCCATATCAATAATCCCTAGAGGACCAGTAAGATCAGAAAGACGACCCAAATCAGACCAATTATCAAACCAGAATGATGTGCCCTCACCATTGCCAATTTCTATCTTATGGAAGTGCTTAGCGACTCCTCGGTATTTAAGGATCTTTTTCCACATCCAAGAACCTTTTGTAGTACTATCTTTTAATGCCCAGAATGAGTCCTTCCCAATGAGCATAACCTTGACAAATTTCACCCAGAGAGAAGGCTGATGTGACACAATTCTCCATATCATCTTGAGACAACTTACTTGGTTCGATTCTTTAAGCAATGGGAAACCCAAACCTCCTTCAGCCAATGGCTTACAAACGTCCAACCAAGTGACCTTCGCTTTCTTCGAATTTAACTTGGCAACCTATTGGTCTTATTGACCATGGGCTAGCCCGAGTTTTCTAGAGAAGATCGAATTTGCGAAAAAGCGATTCACCAAATAGGGATAAAAAGTTGTTTACATATTTGTTTAATTCGTTTTTCTTGTAAAAAGAAATATTGGAGCTTGATTTGTATATAGTTTTACCAGCGAAAAACAAATAGTCTTTACGTATGGGGACAAACCAGTTATGGTTTTGACAAACTGTACACTTTTGTAAAAAATCTAGGGAAACCGTTTGAAACCAAGTCAGATTTTTACATCGTTGTTTAATGACTTCTACAGATTTAGTGGGTGATTGGGTTTTGGCTGTAGTTGTATTTTTTTGTTTTATGTTTGTCAGTTTTTGTGATCGTAGGTAATTCGGAAATTGTAATTACAGTCTTTAATTTTCACGTATGATCTTAATTTAGTGGAAGAAAGTACTATTAACTTTGTGGAAAAAAACACCATTCCATAAAACTTTAAATGACTCTGAAACATATTAGTTTAAAAGAAAAACCAGAATCCTAATAGGAATCAAACTCAAAGTTTAAAGAAAACAAAACAAAGAAAAACCAAAATCCTAAAACGAAAACAAACTCAAAATTTAAAGAAAAGGAAACAACATGTAATGAAGTGGAATTTAGGGGTTGGTGTGTGAATTAGGGCGAGGAATCGGTGTGAGAGAGAACTTCATGCTGTTGCGGTTGCAATCGTTGAGGTCTCCACTGGCGAAGTAGTAAGTCTGAGTCTTACGGAGAAGAAACGTGAACCCTGATGTTATGCCTCCTCTTTGTAGCTTCTTGCCTCTGGTCAAATCGCATCTATTGTAACTCTTCACGTCTGTGAGCAAGTAGGCAACGTTGTGCTTCTTGGATTCATTCTTGTACTTGAAAACAAATATATCGTTGATGTAAAAAGGAGCACGCTTTAAAGCCCATTGTTGATAATCAAATTCGTTAATCCACACAACAACCTCATGAATATTTCTTCCAAGCGGTAATATTGGAGCAGTGTGGTTGTGGTTGTTGCTTGTAGAACCAGCACCGCCTGAGTGGTTTGATGGGGCCGTGTGGTTGTTATGTGTAGAGCCAATGCCGCTTGAGTGGTTTGATGGGGTCGTATGGTTGTGTGTTGAACCGGTGCCGCTTGAGCCACTTCTCCAATGCCAGTTTGTGAGTGGTTTGTCCGGGCTCCATCGCCAGCCCCAGCTTGAACCGGAGTGGCCCCAATGCCAGCTCCATGCCTCAGCACTCCCCGAGAAGACGTAAGCAGTAACCACGAGGACTAAGAGTAGCTTAGGTGACCCAAAGAGACCCATTGCTTCTTCTTTTTTTATTAATGAATGAATCTCTTTCTTTTATGTTTGTGTTTCTTTGTTTGCTTTTGTGTGCTCTTTAGAGTTTTAGAGCTTCTCTATTTATAGTCGAGGCCAAGACGGTGTAGAGTTCGTTCCTAATCATGATGGGAAATATGTTTGATTATTGTCCCAAATACATTATGATTTTGTTTTATAGAGTTTACCTTTTTTATATATTTGCGGCAAATTTTGATAAGAAACCTAGCTTTAGTTATATTTATTTTATGAATATCTATCTCTTTTTCATATAGGATTATGATTGCTTAATTTTTCAATTCTGTTTTAAACGAGTTGGTCACCTATATTGGAAGATGTTTATATGGCAAATATTTGTGTAAAAAGTACTATAAAGGTATTTATTCCGTTTTAAATTTAGTTTATGTTTTTTAAGAACAAGAGTGATAGTGTCATACGGGTTCCACTTCGATATTGACTTTGCTTTCTTTCCAATTTATCTAATACTAGTATTACGGAAATATTCATTTAGCTAGTGATTATGAAGTTTAGAATTAAGATACATATAAGTAAAATAAAAATTTGATGTCGTGGTAGTTATGGATGAGAAAATTTAGGGTTTTTTCTAGATTTATTTTTAAAATTTGATGTCTTACTTTTTTTTTTATGTATTTTTAATTTATAATTTTGAATCATTTTCCACTTGTCACTCCCTCATTGCACAAGTGACTTGTGTTTTAGTAGTAACGGATTTGTTCCACTTCGAAGAATATGTTTTCTTATATTATCCGTTTTATGATTTTATTAATCTAGTTAAAATAATATGTTATCCAATATTAAATGTTTATGTAAAATGAAATTTGATTTTGCAATGGAATTTAATGTGGCCCCAAAAAGAATGTAACTTCATACAAATGATGAATTTAAACAATGTTATTAAGGCGATTTTCTAAAAGCTTTAAAATACATGACACAACATTCGGCTCAAAGAGATGATTTGATTCGTTACGACTGCAAAGTTGGCCCTCTTGCGTTTGTAAATGGTGGAGTAAAAAATTTTAATATCTTTGATGAAGCTTTGAACAATCTTCCGTTTCAACCTGTTGGAGCGAGGTTCGATTCCTTTGAGCACTTGTTTGTTATGAAACCACATGAAATCTATCGCGAGACAAGTAAAAAATACTCTTATTTTCTCAATTATCACTCGGCAATAATTACGGCTGTTAAAATTCATAAAAAATTGGTTGCGATTGTTCAAATGAATAATGGGAGAAAGCCATTCTTCCATGTTCACAATAGTAATGAATCTCTTTCTTCTTCTTTGATTAATGAATGAATCTCTTTCTTTTATTTTTTGTGTTTCTTTGTTTGCTTTTGTGTGCTTTTTAGAGTTTTAGAGCTTCTCTATTTATAGTCGAGGCCAAGATGGTGTAGAGTCCGTTCCTAATCGGGATGGAAAATATGTTTGATTATTGTCCCAAATCAATCATGAAAAGGATTTGGTAGAAACAAGTGGATAAGTCTAGGATTACTTATTTTTACATTGAGTATCATATCGGATTATAATAACTGACTATCTCATTTATTTAAATTTTAAACTAAGTTTATATTACTTATGGAGGATTAAAAGTTAAAAATCTGAAATTAAAAAGGTAAATAATGTGAAGAACCGATGATGCATAAAAGAGTTGTTCAAAATCCTAATACAAAAAAGCATACTTTAACTGCAATTGAGAAGCAAGTGTACACAACAAAACCGACAAAAGATTATCCTCCAAAAGGCTTTAACTACTACTTCGTTGCATAAAACTTCTTAAACCCTAATTTTACTACTATGTAATCATCTGAATCTTTCATGGCCTTTTTCATAGCTCAGCAAAAACATACGCCCAATGAAAGTCTTCTCTCAGCCAAATCCATTCAGAGAAAGTGAGGACCAATGAGCTTCGCAATCTCCAAGAATCCAACACGGTCTTTGTTGTCGAATATCTTCTTCAGCTTCTCATCGCATATTATAACCTTCTTGTCTTGTGGATCCTGCGAGAACAACATTACTCATTTTAGTCACCACAAAGTTCACACCAACAGATATAAATGTCTTAAAATCTGTTCATTTTGTTGGACAGTTATCAGTGAATGTCTAATGAAAACTTTGAGAATCAACTATGAGTGATTAAAACATCAGAAAATACACAAGCTAGCGTCTTAAGGTAAGCTAAAAGCAAACCTCAACATCTGCAACAAGACCAACTTTCTTTCCATTACAAAGCTCAAGGAGTCATTAGACAGAATATCGAAAATCCTTACCAAAACATGTCAACCAAAGAATCAAAAGGGATTAATCATATCCCCAAGAAACAAGTGAAGCATATTGTATATATGACAAGAAGAACCAGCCACATCAAAAAAAGAAGTACAAAACCCTAATTTCAAGCCACAATATGCTGAAATCCTGCAACTTTATCATCACATACTAAAGAAAACAAAAACAAGAACAGAGAGCTTGTAGTCACAAGAAGCTGTTTCAGAATCCTAAACTAAACAGTACACAACTCCACAAGATGATTCAACTCTACAGAGCAACACAACACCACAAGAAAACCTTATCCAGTTCAATTTAAATCCATAAGCAATTTAGAAAAACCCTAACATTTCAATCACTCTAAAACACCACAATCCAAAAACCCTAACACTTAAAGAGAAATCACACAACAGCCAAAACCAAAAATAGAGCTCGTGTTTCAATCCTTAGTATACCTGAAGGTCATGTTCTTTGATGTAAGCCCAAATACGCTTAAGAGCCTGTGTCCGAGGAATCACCGACTCACCGACAACATCCTGCATCTCAGGCGTCACTGGTCTCGGCTTCATTATGCCACGTGGCTCCCGAACCTTGGTAGTTGTCGGGTCAGAGGAAGCCGCCGTCGCTGACGTCACCACTCGCACCATACGCAAGTTCACCGGACGAGGAGCCAAACGGAGAGACGGTGAGCTTCTAAACGGCGCCGTTTCGACGCAGAGAAGGGTAGAGAAGATTCCAGAAGAAAGAGCCATTGTCGCCGTTTTGAGTTTTTGCCTGTGTGGTTGATTTTTGAAGACGAAGAGGTTTTGTGTTATCCATTTTTCCACTCAAGTTCTATAGAAAAACACAAAGGGCATTTTCGTCCTAATTTCATTACTTTTATTCACATTTCTCTAGTACTGTTGCCAAGTTCGAGATAAACAAAGGGTATTTTCGTCCTAAATTATGTTTTTTTTAATCACATTTTAGTTTTTTTTTTTTTTGGTCGAAATCACATTTTAGTTTATAAACACATTTTTGTTAGATTACTGGTTTGTTGTATTAGTGATGTAATTATCTAATATAATATCTAACCCGTGTAATAGTTAATTATATTGATCGTAGTGTATTAGTCTAATACAAGCATATATATATCATTACATTACAGTTTACAAGTAGAGTTAACACAATAGTTAACTAGTTTTTGGAAAACCAATAAAGCCTTGTGGTTTTGTTTAGCCTCCCATGCTATTTGAAGGAAAACAATGAAGACCACAAGATTGTTCTCCTATTGCATCTTTTGGTGCTAACAAATTCACCTGCAAAACACATTTCAAACCATAATCGAGTTTTACTCAAGAATCGGGAACTTTTTATCGATAAAACAATAACGGTGTTTGGATAGTTACCTTGACTATTTCAGACACTGAGCTAGGTCGAGTGTATGCAGCCAAAACACTCATGTTAAAATCCTGCAAAGAGATTAAACCATATATATAAGTCTTGAATTGCAACAAAAACATTCTGATAAATGGAAATTTGTTTGGTAAACTTCTATTTTAAGGTGTCAACTCACTCTGAAAGGGTCACCGCGTAGAGACTGAACAAACATCATGGAGAAATCCGAGTCGCTTCCCTGCCAGCCAAACCAAACCACTTAGTAAGGTGGGTCGTATGCTTTTTAAACGTAGCAGCTCATATTCATACCGTTATGTATTATGCGATTGTTTCTATGTGTTTACGTTTACATGTTATAATGTTCAGAAGAGACAATTGGAGTCTATATATATTACCTCTAGAGGTACATCCCTGAGGCGCCTTCCTGTTTGAGCACAACAAACACGGATCATATTCTCATCGCAGCTTCCACTGATGATGTAGTCATTACCATTCATGTAATATGATCGAGTATAGTTCATGGAGCTTCCTGTTGGGACTATCTCGAAATTCAGATGAACCCTTCCATCAACTGTCAAAAGCTGCTTCACCTGATAAAATGCGCAATGGATTGCTAAAAATCAGTAAGAGAACGCCAAAGATAGAAAAACCGAATATGATGCTTTACTTTTTTCTTTGATATGCAAAAAGCTTCATAAGTAAAACTGAATGGTTCATGAGAGTACCTCGTTGTCCACGGCTGATGTTAGAAGATACCGATCATCTGGAGAAAAGCAAACCATCACGTTTCCTTTGGTACTAGAAGCGGTGTAGCATGGTCGGGATGGCTCTTGTCTCAAATCCCATAGCTTAACATCTTTATCGAAAGAAGAAGTCGCAAAAACAGACGGGGAATGGTTTGCAAATTTCACCACGTTAATGTGCTCTTGATGCATATCAGCGAAAACCTGTAGGCGTTTTCCACTACCAATGTCATACAAAGCCACATCTTTTGAGTATCCGCTAGCAAGAAATAGTTTGTCCGTCGAATTAACATGAACCGAAGTTAATTGGTCAAACTCATCAAAAGTGACAGAACCGGAAGAAGTGTGACCGCTAGTAGTGACCGTCCTCGACGCTTTTTGGATGTCGTACAGCTTCAGTGAGCCATTAGCTGAGCCAGCTATAACCTGAAACAGAAAAACCATTGAGATGAATTTGGTAGGTAACAACTAACATAACCGAAAGAGAACAGAGACAGCTGAAAAATTGTAATCCTACCATAGATGGATATGTTTTGAGCCAACAAAGTCCCAAGATACTACTCAGAGCTCCATGAGATGGGATGTAACGGGCAATTTTCCCGCTTTCATGATTAAGAACAACCACCTCGCCATCCAAAGTCCCAAATACCATTAGACTAGGATCCAACGGATGGTATTCAAACTGCCTTGGACTTAATCTCCTGTTTTCATCTTCCTGGTTATTCTTACTAAACGGAAGCGAATGCAAGAGCGGCCAAGCAGACGATCCCATCCTAGCCGCACAAAGAGACCTTGTATAGGAATTCTGATATTTGTATCTGCTTGATCTTGTTTCGCGCTTCTCGAGGACTCTAACTACATTTTCCTTCTTCTTTCTCTTGTAGGGTAAGTGCTCAAAGTTTGACGAATATGTTTCACCGGCCCTATCTCTATCACTCTTTCTAATAGCCAAATTGTCCAACACTTTTAAATTGGGTAGAGAGTTTATCATGTACATCCTGTAATGCTTTTTCAAACATATAGGTGATGCTTTAGAGGATATATATTTTAACCCAACATTCCCAATTTGTCTTGTGAATGAACCCCCGGGTAAAACATCGTTGGGTTGGTACGGCATCTTCCCTTTCCTAACCTGCAAAAATGGTATAAAGAAGTTTTAACCATCTTAGTGTTTCGTCTTATCGGCTGACTTACAAACAAGAAAAAATGGATTGCTATGTCTTTTTACCTTTTTCCTCATGAATGCAGACACGGAGTTACATGAATGCAAATCATCTTCCTCAGGAATGTTATATGAGAAATCCATGCTATGAAGAGTCTCTTCAACAGGTAAATCAGCATCCATATGTTCGGAAACATCCGGAAAATCTGCTCCAGTGGAAGATGACGACGATGAATTTGATTTAAGTGGGCTAGAATCACTGCAACAAATCCAAATTTGGAACCGGAGCTTCTTAAGAGAGGGGAGTTTGGAGATAGCAGCACTTGTTGTCCAAAGATCCGACACTAGAGTGTCGCACATCGAAAGATATGTCAAATTAGGCATGCAAGAAAAACAGCCTTCCCCAAAACCATGTAAACGGTTTTTATCGAGTATAAGGGTGTGCAGCTGTGTAAACTCTCCTACAATGTTAAGCTTATGGAAATGCAAAGACCTCACATTCAACACTTTGCAGCTCAAACCTTGAATACAAACATCCCTGAAATAAAAACCAATCACCAAAATGAAAACGGAAAGCTTAAGAGATGACACAACTAAAAAGAAGACAAAAGACAATTCCTTACCGCCAGAAGTTTTTCCCGAAAGAATCATGAACATGAACAATGCGAAGCTTATCATCGACAGAACGTATTAAGGACAATGCATAATGATCTTCCAAAGAACAAGAGTTTCTCACAAAGAGATCAATTTCTTCTACTTCAGATGTATTAATCTCATTACATAACTCGAGAAGCGGGTGAAAATCATCGTACTTCACTCTATCCAATAAAAGATTCATGATACATCTTACATTCCTCGACTTTTTAACCTCCGCCTGAAAAAAATTCAATTGTAGCTTTCACTCATAACAACACTAAAGATTCAAGCTATAAAGAGATAAACAAAAAAATCAAATCATACTCGTTGCAAAAAGCATTAAATACAATCTCTGGACAAGGAAAAAAGTAAGCAAACCTCAAAGAAGGCAGATAAAATGGCAGTGTTTGGTTGGACTCCATACTTCTTGCATAATTCAATATACCTAAAACCAAACATGAACCAAATCCATTAACAAGAATCACTTTTAACACATTATAACTTTATCAAGAACCCTACTTAACGTATATCTAGAGATCTGATACAGGATTAACGAAATTTAATAGAAAATTAAACAAATTAAACCTACAGAGAACAAGATTTAACAACAAAAATCACTTCTTTGATTCATTAAAGCAAAAAACTTTATCACAAAATCAAAAAACCAATCCTTTAATTCAAACACACAACACAAGCAAACCCACATAATCAAACACACAATCTATACAAATTTCCAGGTTTCAGACAAAACTCAAATATACAATCACATCTCAAAATTTATGTTTTGTTTTGTCTTAATATTTAAATCAAAAAAGTAGCTACACAAACAAAACAAAAAGGGTAAAAATCAAAAGAACTCACTTTTGTTCAAGGATGGCTATTTCAGTAAGTATAGCCATTGAATCAAAACTCTCTTTTTTTCTTTTCTTTCGATGTTATCAGGAAACTTTATTCAGAACGAAGCAGGTATATAAAGGAAGTTTCGAGCATATATATCAAAAAGGACTTCACATCTAAATCTGCCACCTGGCAATGAAGCTTTTTCCAATTTAGTGGATTTTTAAAAACAAAAAGTATGAGTGAGTGAGTAGTGCACATAAATTAATGAGTAAATAGTTTTTGACCAAAATCCAAAATCAGGTCCAAATCTTAAAGGGTCTTAAATTCTTTCGATTTTCACACACATGGGTATAAAATAAAGATTTTAGTATATTAATACTGTTCTGGTAGGTGTGTGACAATGTGTATATCAATATTCTATAATCATAGTGTGATATTGTGACATATTCTATGATCGTAATGAAATAATAGTTGGGTTGACCGTACTGTAGGTAAGCATCAACAAGTTTTCATAATTTTAAATCTTTTAATGATGATTGTATACAAAATCATTTAAATTACGTTGACTGATATATGTAGGTAAGAATGTATTAAAAATTGTCAAAATTTAATATGATAATGTTGTTGTTATTTATTGTAAAATTTAATATGTTAATGTTGTTGTTATTTACCGTTTTTGAAAAAGAGAAGAATTACAAAAATACCATTTTGAATTATCTTTCGGTAACAATGTCACAATGAATTGTTCATTTTCAAAAATAAAATGAGATATGAAGAATTTTAAACAATGTTATGACCCTAACAAACCCAAACCATAAAAACTAAAATCCTAACAACATAATCAATCTAAATATAAATAATATTTCAAAAAATAGCATTTAAAAAGGGGTTTGTATAGCATTTCTTGGAAATTTCCTTTGAAAAATTATAGTGATAGTGACCATAACATTCAATCATTCATATTAAAATTGAATTAAATTTTTTATTTGACTTAACTCGTTTACCATAATTAAAATTTATGTGGCCATTACAATTTTTTCAATGAATTTTGTGGCTTTAATTGGACCCACTAAAAAAACTAATAAAATTTGTAATGTTTATTTTCTAGCCAATCAAAGGAATGTAAAATTTGTACAGCCATTTTTGTACTTTGTATGTCAAAGCTGTATGTTTAAACTTCTTTACGCGTTTCTAGTTTATTCCGTATTTCTTCCATGCAAGTAAAGTTTCCATTATGAATCATAGAATAATAACTTATAGTTGATTGAGTAGTGTACGTAATAAAGTTTTGACCCAAATCCAAAACCATGTCCAAATTTTTAAATAAAAAAGTAACGCGTCTAGTTCTATCGATTCACATTGACTCGCACACATGCCTACATAAAATAGAAATTTCATATTATAAGTTTATAACACTATTCTAGTAGATGTGTGACATTTTGTGTCTCAATATTCTCTAACCAAAAAAAAAAAAAAATTCTCATTTTTGGATTAAGCCTTATATTATAGAACGGAAGAACATAAGATTTGGATTTGGTAAAATAATAATGTTAAGGCCCATTTCGTCCTTAAGCCCATTAAAAAAAATGTTCGTTAAAACGGTGTCGTTTTACAGAACCTGAGATTTGTGCATCTCGTCTCCTTCGTCTTTTAAAAATCGAATCTCTCTTTTAAATTCAAAATAATAAAACCGCTGATCAAATCTCGCCGTAGTTTTAGGCAATCTCGCAGGAGATTTAAGCAATGGAGAATCCAATTCAAGAGGTTAACCATTTGCATTTTACACTTTTGATTTGGATTTAAAAAACTTGAACGATTTTGGATTTTGTAATTTTGTGTTGTTTTCATGGCAGATTATGGAGAATCAACTCTTGACGGTAGCGAAAGCTATGGAAGATTAGCTCGACGAAGAGATCGCGTCTCTAGAAAAGCTAGACGAAGACGATTTAGGAGTTTTGAGAGAAAGAAGGTTACACCAGATGAAAAAAAGAAACGTTGGATTAGTCATGGACACGGCGAATATTCCGAGATTCCTTCAGAGAAATACTTCTTCTCCGTCGTATGCCACTTTTACTGTAAAGTGAAAATTGGCCTTGTAAAGTAATGATTTTGTATCCTCTTAGGTTTCAGCTTGTGAATTTTGGAAGTTTTGATGTTCTTTAGATTCTTCGAATAGTTTTCTCCTTTAGGGTTTTGATTTGTTTGTGTAATTGTGAAAATGGTGCTTCTTGGTTCATAGCTACTATAAAATCAGAAATGTGTTTTTGTTGTTGATGTGTAGATGATGGATAAGCACATGAGTATATTGGGAAAGCAACATATTGAGACACGTTTTGTGAAGATTCAAGGTGAGAAAAATCCATTTTTAGCTGAGAAACTCAAGATTGTTGTTCTTCCTACTATTGCTCTTATAAAGAACACTAAAGTAGATGATTATGTGGTATAGTTTATAAATATGAATACGAAAACAAACTCAATCTTGGTTTATCTGTTAGAATATGATGATTTCGATGTTTGTTGATAGGTTGGTTTCAATGAGCTAGGAGGGAAAGACGATTTCAGTACCGAGGATTTAGAAGAGAGATTAGCTAGAGCTCAAGTGATACATTACGATGGAGAATCATCTCTTAAACCAAAATCTACAACACAAACCAAATGGAGTGTAAGACAGAGTGCTTATTCAGATTCTGACTCGGAATAATTCTCAAATTTGTGTCTTTGCAATGCAAAAGAGGAATGAATCTCCGTGAGCTTGTTTGCGAGTTGTATCGTGCAGATTAAGATGTGAATTTTGTAATAAGAAGCAATTCATTCATCTTATTGATAAAAAAGATAATGAATTGAGCTTTGTACTATATTTTTGATCATATGAATGAATTGAGCTTTGTAATATGTTTGTGATGATCAAAAGCATTTTGTAATATGAAATTTGACCTTTCTCAACATGTTTCCATAACATACAATACTATAAATCAGATTGATAAGCGTCATTATCCATGAGCTTTTACCCCATTTCAAAACATTAAACAAATACAAAAATTAAGAAAATGATGAGAGCATCCTCAATGCAGAATTATTAGAGGTGTCTTTAAATAAAAAGGATTATTAAACTAATGAAACTTGATTAAAAAGTTCTGCAAATAGACCCAAAATAACCGTGTCTTTAGGCCACGTGGCAAGCTGTGAAGGACCGTCGAATTTTTTTTCCCCAAAGAAACGAAACAAATCTCATTTTTCCCAAACGAAAATCGTTTCGTGTCTCTCTCTTCCGATGGCGATTCCGATGCGATCTTCGTGTCGTCGTCGTGAATTTGTTATGATGGCGATTTCGATGTGGAATCGACCATCATCATCATCGTCTCTTCTCCTTTTGTCTGTCTCTCTCTCGCGACTTCGGTGAGCTCCAGTAGATGTAGATAAACGGTGAGCTCCAATAGACCGTCATCATCTACCAATTCTCAAACTTTGCAGATTTATTTCTCCTGCCACTCTCCAACGGTTTCTTTGGTTCATCACAAAACCAGGTAAGCTAGAGACAACTTTCCTTCACACAGAACCTGTTACACTTCCTATTACTTGTCTAGTTTTAGAAACCTTAACATTGTTTGTTTGGTAAAATTCAAGTTTCAAGCTTTGTTATCTAGTTGGTATGGTTATAAATCTGGAGATTTGAGATTTATTTGTGTCGAATTTTGTAATCATAAACAGGAAATTATTGGTGGATGATGGTGAGTGATGGATTGGGAATATTTGTTGTGGTGAGCAAAGGAGGGCAATTGTATGTATGATGCTTTCTCTTAATCGTCTTCTCATCACCCATCTTCTGGTCTCGGAACCATACCCTTGTTAGACGACCCAAGAGCCAGGTGGTTCGCGTCAAGGTGACAATGTTTTGGGTGTTAGCTGAATCGAATACCCTTTTGGAAATTGATTGAATTTTGTTCTTCAAGTTTTATTTTATTTCATGTCTTTGGGCTCTAGCTAGGTCGAATTGTCATATTTACTGGAAATATGGAAACGAATTGAGGCGATTGTTTGATTTTTAGAGAATCTAGAAGTTTGTTAGAAGGTAGGTAAGTTATGTTCTTTAGCTATATTGAATATGAATGATTTAAGTTCTTGGTTCAATTATCGTATAGACTGATTTGAGCTCTTCCTTGTCCTCTTGTTGTGATCTCTGCACTCTTTAGAAGAAACTGATCAATGTTCCATGGCTTTCTCTAGAAGACATGGATATGTTGTCCAACTTAACACTCTTTGTGTTTGTTTTGTCCAGTGTTTTGAGATGCCCAAAGAAAGACGGATAATGCTGGCTGTGGAAGAAGAAAAAAGACTGCAGACTTTGCTGCTAAAGTCTTTGCTTCCTAAGGGTGAAGTTGATGAGAGGGATTACATTTTGGTGGTGAGAGCAGGTGATCTAATGAGGTCTTAAAACCGCACTTCCAATAATACTCTTAGATTTCAAAAAGTTTTACTCTTTTGACAGTTGAATATCTTTGTTTAGGTATTGGTGGAGGATAGGATTCTTTGTTTGCCATGGACATATTCATAATGTAAGTTCATCTATATACTATACATAGAAGCTAGTATCCTCCTTTGTATTTTAACTTTACTCAGATTTGTTTATGGGTTGGAATATTGATAGGCTTTGTTGGTTGTTTGAGCATTGGTAAGAGAAGCGAGAGGAGATTTGATGTTCTTCTCAAGACCCCATCTTGTGAGAGAATGTTATAGCAAAGAAGAAAAGACAAGATCAAAGTCTTGTTTGTGTTGGGTAATTTGGCAAGAATCAGGAAAAATGACAACAATGGTGGTGATTTTGGTGGAAGAGGAACGAGAGAGGACATGGATTTCATGCCAAGTTTGAACTTTCATGAAACTTGAGGAAATTTGTAATGGTTTTTGTTGTCATTTATAAAAACAATAATATCAAGACACTACATGATAGTTTCACCATTGGACACATAAAAAATGATGAACCTTGAATAGTGATAAAATGGATTTAAATATGACTAAAGACACTTTTAAAGTGTCTCCATTAATCATGCTCTGAGAGAGACTAAGATTGGTCTCAATGCATGGAGACCAAAGAAACTCACATTTGAGACTAAATCCTACATGTCATATGCTAATTGGTTTACCTTTTTTTAATTTAATAACATAATTTACATAATTTTAAAGATATTAATATTGAATTATTTTAAAGAGATCTATGCCATCTCTTGGATAATGATGCTCTAACGGTTAGGACTTAGGAGACACAAGCCTGTCTATATAATTGGTACAGAAATTCCCTATGTAGGGAAAATGGTTAAAACAAAAAAAAACTCAGTGACTGAGTAGTCCAAGCCCAAATCAAACGAGGCCCATAAGCCTATTAAGTATTTAAGTCAATGTCTCTTTGGATAGTTTGTTTTCACCGGGTAGTCGCAAAATCGGCGGAGAAAAGGAAGTGACCAAATACTTTCCGGCGATTCAGATGGAGACGGTGGTCGATAAAGTGATACTAAAATCCGCCGGAGCAGAGCTTCTTCCCGACGGACGTCGAGGTTTACGCATCCATGGTTGGGAGATCGAAACTCTCCGTGGCACGATTCTCACTTCTCTCGCTCACGAAGAGTAAGTAATCTCTCTCTCTATATCTCTCACTTCACAATCGTATATGAAATTGTTGGTCTATGTGCACTGTTCGATACAATCGTAGCTGATGTACGTCTAATTAGAAATGTGTTCTTGATTTTGAGTTTTTTTTTTTCTAAGGTTTTGGTCTAGTGTATGATTTGTTAATATTTCTGATTCGGTGGAATATTGAAAGCATGATTAGGAGTGTGATGTTTGATTGTTGTTACATAGGTGGGAAGAGAGGCTTAAGACATCTCATTTACCTGAGATGGTTTTTGGTGAGAATGCATTAGTTCTTAAACACTTAAGTAGCGGTGCTAAGATTCATTTTAACGCGTTTGATGCGCTTGCGGGTTGGAAAGAGGAAGGACTTCCACCTGTTGAAGTTCCTGCTGCTGCTCAATGGAAATTTAGGAGGTAAGTTTATGACTGGTTTCACTAAAGATAGAGTATCATTCGTTTCAATCGGGTAACTCTACTTGTACGTAGTTGTTTTCTGATGTAATTCTGATGTACTTGTTGTGCAGCAAGCCGTTGCAGCAGGTGATACTAGATTATGATTACACTTTTACAACGCCATACCGTGGAAGTGAAGTGATTGAGAAGGACAAAGAAGCGGTTTGTGTTGCTCTCTTTTTCTGTTTGTCACACGATAATCAAAGTAAGGAATTTTGACTTTGATGCTTATTGATTTATGCTGTTTTAATGTGAAGCAGGTTGAGGTAAAAGCAAATCTGGAGGGGGAAGCTAGTATTCAGTGGGAGAACTGTGAAGAGCAGATTGATTTGGCTGCTCTCTCACTTAAAGAACCTATTCTCTTCTATGATGAGGTTGGTCCCTTTAATCAATACATACACAAAACATTTACTTACGTCTTGTGTCACATTCTTTTTGCACACTTTGATGTGCTTATTCTCTACTCCTTCAGGTAGTTTTGTATGAAGATGAACTGGCTGATAATGGAATCTCACTTCTGACTGTGAAAGTGGTAAAGCAATCTGGAAACTATTTCTCCTGTCACATGCTTTTCATAATGCCGTGAAGGCGTGGATTTGATTTGAGTTCTGTATTAGTATCATTATAACCCATGTGTGCCTTTCTGTTTGTTTTCTTAGAGAGTCATGCCAAGTTCATGGTTCCTCCTCTTACGATTTTGGGTGAGTCAAGTCATAAAAAATCCATTTACATATAATAAATCATTATGTGGGTCTTCATTGAATGTAATGATGTTTTGATTTTCGTTCTCCACTCGGTTGATTTTTCATAGCTTAGAGTTGATGGTGTGCTTATGAGATTGAGAGAGACGAGAATGCATTATGTGTTTGGCAAAGGTGAGACACCCACTGTTCTTCGCGAAAGCTGTTGGAGAGAAGCAACATTTCAGTCTCTATTTGCGGTTAGTGTCCTTCATTTTTACGACTGATTACTAAATATTGTCTCCATTTCCAATATTTGATCCTATAAATCATCAAACACCCACAATCTTTTTTGTTACAAGACGATAACATACTGCAATGTTTCTGTGGTTAGTGAATTTAGAAGTTACTGATTTAACTTTTGGATATATTTTTATGCAGAAAGGGTATCCAGTTGATATAGCAGTCTATAGCGACCCGAGCACCATCAGTCAGAGGCTTCCGGTGATTAAGAAGACAACACAGAAACTGAAGATCCCTCATAAAGTTTAAGCCGTTTATAAATTTGCAAGTTAAACCCAAAAGAACGTATTGATTATGAGCTTTTTATTCAGTCAAAAATCAAAATACGCTTACTATTAAGTTTGTGGTGATTGACACTCAAAAATACTCTCATCGTTCCCAAAACACTTTCCTTCTCACAGTTAAAAGTCTGATTTACGCCTTCACACACAGAAATTCAATGTCGCGTCTATTTTTCTCAATTGAATAGTGAATACTGAAATTTACTCAAGTGAAAGATGTAATTATTTGGCTAATTATCACGATTCTGACAATGTGACTCTTGATCCCTTTTCACATTAAGATTTAATTCAATTCTGTATAGTATTCACATCAAAGTCTGTAAACAAGTTTAGCAGCAAATTTCAATCTTTGAAAACTAAATACTGTAGACTTGTGAATTTTATCGTAAATAAAACTTTTCTTTTAATTCCTGTCGGTACATCATACCCGAAGAAAGTACAAGATGAAATAATGGTTATTGAAAAATATGCTTAAAAGATAAACCGAGCCTATCCTGAAAATTGTTAAAAGTGAAAGAAGACCAAATAAGGTATATTTAGTTTTTGGTTCCTAATGCAACACAACACAACACAACACAACACAGCCAATGTGTTCTTCTTGGTACCACCCCTTTTAAAAAAATCTCCATCTGCTTCAAGATGACTGATGCACTAACTTCCGCATTCAAGTACCTGCAATCATCAATGTCACAGTCAAAGATTTGAATCAGAATCAGATCTTTAGACTCAACTTATACAAGTCCATATTTTCAATGATGGATGATTTGATACCATGAACAATGTGTTATACCAGAGTAATACAAGCACAAACCATATCTATGTTGAACTAAAGTTCTCTATGGATCTAATATGCTAAGCCGATGTTCGTCATTTCTCAATGCATTATATCAGAATAACAACTCATATCTTTAGATTGAGTAGCATGGCGATAAAAGCTTTATATCAAAATACTTGATTGGATGTTCAAATGGATCAAAATGAACAACATACTACATCTAGTGTTGAAGCTTTTACCGCATCGATTGACTGTGTACACGAAACCAATAGAGTCTAAGTTTTTTAAGTTCCTAAACATGTAAACACAAACAAAATGGACAAGTAACCTACAAAGAAGTAGCACACCTCTCTTGACAGCAACTGAAAATCCACTTCCATCACCCATCTTTTCCATTCCCTATCAAGTCCCATAAGCCCAATATGTTCTCAACACAAAAATCAATTTACCAAAACAAAAAAAACGAAAGACCAAATCCATTTTCATTACTACTTCAACACCACAAGAGTACCACACAATTCTTCAAAACTTAAACAAGAAATTCAGTAAAAAAACTCTCTTTCCAATTGTAATCATCCTAAGAACAGTAAAACACTCACAAATGAAGACTATTTAGCGATCTTGACAAGTGCGTTGGAAGGTACCGTTAGGGAGTTCGCAGAAAGCTCGCACATTAACATTTAGGTGAGCAGTGAGTCTAGCTGCAGCCACAACATTATGCAGAGGCAATAGAGACTGTATGCATCCAAGCTCTCCCAAATTCCTACACAAAAAACAACAAAATCAACACAAGATTTTAACAAAACTCCTCCTTCTTTACACTGAAATCAATATCAAGCCTAGCAAAACCTAACTTCATAAAAAAAATCTCAACTTTTTGAACAAGAGTGTGAAATTGGTGAAAAGGAGCATAAACCCAGAAATTAACTACACAAATCAGAGGATCGGATTAGAGAAATGGAGGTATAAGAGACCTGGGATTAGTGAAAGAGGCAAATCGGCGGCGAGGTATAGAGGATTGAGAAGGACGGAGTCGCGGAAGTGTTGCCGGTGGAGATCGAAGAGACGGAGCTCTAGCGGTGGCGGAAACGAAAGAGCGAGCAGCAGATCCTGCATTTCTCCATGCCATTTTTGTCTAAGTTCTCGATTTTCAAGCAAAGTCGAAGAAGAAGAAGAAGACAATAACTAAAGAAGAAGCCCTAAGAGAAAGAGACTCGGTTTGGTTTGGTTTGGTTCGGTTCGGGTTATTTTAGATCAACATTTGTTCGGTTTGGTTCGGATCGATTTAACGCGATTTTTGATTTGGTGTTTCTGGTACCGATTCGGTTTAGATGTACATATTAATAAAGTAAAGCCCTAACTTGTGTTGCACTTCTTTGTTGGAACGATGAAGATAACCGATCTTCCACTGGAATTGGTAGAGGAGATACTATCTAGGGTTCCGTTGACATCTCTGAGAGCAGTGCGATCTACATAGAAACAATGGAACGATTTATCGAAAGATGGAATTGTTTGTAAAGCCGAAGCAAAGCAGCAGTTTTTAGGGTTTATGGTAGATGGTGATTATAGGGTTTGTTCAGTGAGATTCGATTTCCGAAACGGCGATTTTTCTGATCCATCTATAGAGGAAATAGATAAACTCGATCAATTTGAGATTAAAAGAGTGTTTCATTGCGACGGGTTAGTGTTATGCGTGTCCAAAGATTACTCGAAGCTTGTGGTTTGGAATCCGTATTTAGGGCACATTAAGTTGATCAAAACAAGGGCTAGGACTGATGATTATAAGAACAAGTATGGTCTCGGATATGATTCGTCCCGTGGCTACAAGATATTGAGGTTTTTGTATGAATATGATGATGAATATGAAAGTATATATATCATAAATCCAAAACTCAGGATTTACAAGTACGAAATCTATGACTTTGATTCTGATTCATGGAGGGTTCTTGATGTCACTCCCGATTGGTTTGTCGACTTGAATTATTCCCATGGCGTTTCGTTGAAGGGTAATGGTTACTGGATTGCTCAAGATAAGAGAAAAACCGATAAATGTTCTTACTCTGCTTTGATTTCACAAGAGAGAGATGTGGACCGCGTCTAAAACTACCCTCTCAGGATAATTATGAGGCATTTGGGTCTCTAGTTTGTGTGAGAGAAGAGCAACTCGCTGCGATGGTTCTGCACCAAGATTTTATCAAGATGCAGATATGGGTGACGCTTAAGATTAAGCCCGGATTTGTGTTGTGAAGCAAGTTTTTAGTGTTTGATATGACTCCGTGCAAAGGAATTAAGCCGGCGATAGAACGTGGGTATTTCTTCATTGACGAGGAGAAGAAAGTAGCATGGCTGTTTGATTTCTTCTTTGCTGAAGATAAGGAGACTCCAAGACGTAAGAGAGCCTACAGCGTTGGAGAAAATGGATACTACAAGATAGTGGATCTCGGAGAATCCAGCGCATTCTGTTGTCCAATTGTCTGCTCTTACGTCCCTAGTTTAGTGCAAATCGAGTAAAGAGGCTAGAGGAAAAGAAAAGAAAATCTACTTCTATCAACTACTTGTTTCTTTCCTTTCGCAATGTCGTGCTTTGAACGAGGCTTTTGATTATAAATTACTTTGTTCATGTAGTGTGAAGTATTAAACATAGATAGAAAGTTACATTATTTCACTGTAAAACTTTTGGATACATTTGGTGGGTTATAAAAACTCAGGTGCACATATAACTCAAGGAAAACAATGCTCTTTTTCTATTAAATGAACAAAAACAGATTTGGTCTCAACACTTTCTATAAGTTGTCTGTCCGTATGCATCTCAAAGTTTTGTCAAAAGTAAAGATTTTCCCTGGCACCAATTCGGTAGCTGCAGAGATTCCTCTGTACACTATTCTGGTTGATACAATCTGTTCCGACCAAAGTCCAAACTCCACAAGGTTCCCTTCACTCCACCTTATACTAACCGTTACACCGCCCCGTGCCCTTAGCCCCTTCGCAAAACCGTTTGGCCATTTATCCGTTGGTAGCGCCGGGAGCAGATACAGATCCTTTGTCGTGCTCTGCACTAACATTTCCGCTACCGCTGCTGAGAATCTGCGCAAGAAAAGAAAAATTCATGTACAAGTTAAAACTAATGACTTGTTGTAATGGTTTAGTACATTGGTATATAAATGTACACATCCCACATATCTAAGGTTTACTATTTGCAATAACTTGTCCTGGCTTACCCAAAGTTAGCATCGATTTGGAACGGTGGATGTGCAGTGAACATGTTACTATATAGTCCTCCTTCATAGTTACGTTCGTTTAATGGATCCACCAGATCAAAAATATGTGTAACCATTCGATACGCATGCTCGCTATTGTGAAGCCTTGCCCACAAAGCGGCTTTCCAAGTTGTGGACCACCCTGGACCTTCCTCTCCTGCATCAATCAGTTCAATATTACATATTGCTCCAACCACGTCAATGACATTGCGGAATAAGAAATAAATTACACTAACCTCTTTTCTTAAGTGTTACTTCCACGGCTTTCGCAAGTTCTGGAGACTTCTCAAGTGTGATTGTGTGACCTGGGAAGAGACCAAAGAGATGTGAAACATGTCTATGATGTATCTCTGGGTCCTCAAAATCTTCTGCCCATTCCATTATAGAACCATCCTTTGCTATTCTAGTGGGTGGAAGTTTAGCTTGAGCAGCAATGACTTTACTGATAAGAGTATCATTCGCTTTTCCCAACACCTGTTCATAAACCAGAAGCAAGAAGCTCAGTATCGATTGAGTTGGTATGATTTCGTTTCGTTGTTTAAATCTTCATTCGATCTTGTTACCTCTGAAGCGGAAACTATAGCAGAGAAGACTTCTTTTACAATAGCAATGTCCATGGTTGATGAGTGGCTAACACTAGCAGGTTTGCCATCTGGAGCAGTGAACATATGCTCGGGGGAAGTCGATGGGTTCGTCTGGAGATATCCATCTTTACCTTTGATTAGCCAGTCCAAAAGAAACGACGTACATCCTTCCAACAATGGATACGCCTTCTTTCCAAGAAATTCCTACAAATGAATCAAAAGTAAAGGCTGAGAGACATAGTACCGGTTAAAGAAACTTGTTTAAAATCAGAAAATTAAGAACATTTACCTTGTCCATTGTGTATGTATAATGTTCCCATGCATGAGTGCAGAGCCAAGCTCCACCCATTGGCCAGAGTGCCCACACCGCCTCACCTCTATCCGGTGAAGTTTTTGCCCATATGTCAGATACTTGATGTGCCACCCAACCACTTGCTCCATAGTTCACCTATATGGCGCATCAAAATGATTCTTAGACTAAAATCTCTAGTGATATGAAACACAAATACATCATACATAAGCGGCTATTGATTAATACATTCAACAAGTTTCACACGTTGATGTTCACATTGTAATGATCATCAATACAAAAAGGATAAGAAACTTACTTGTGCTGTCTTGCGGCCATTGACTGCTAAAGCAGACATATAATCAAACAACGGTTCCTGGCATTCACGGATATTACCAGGAAGAGAATGCCAATAGTTCATCTGAAGGTTAATGTTCAGGTGAGGAGCACCACTGCAAATACCACATAAGAAGATGAATGCAGTTAGTGACACAACAACTAAACAAAGTGATGAAATTCCAAGAAAATGAAGAAAAAGCGAAAAAGCGCACTCCCATGGTGGATGAATGTCCCTGTTCCATATTCCTTGCAAGTTAGCCACCTGAGTTCCAGGTCTTGAAGAAGATATAAGAAGGTATCTACCATACTGGAATAGAAGTTCCACCAACGAAGGGTCTTCATCGGTTTTAAACAATCGGACCCTTTCAGCGGTTGAAGCTACTTGTTGCGCGGGTTTATTACCAGAGCTGCCAGAAAGTTGCAAAGAGACTCGGTTGAAAAGTTTCTGATAATCTCCCAAATGACGAGAATAAAGATCAGTGTATGCGTATTTCTGGATTGAACTGATTTTGTTAATGCATTCTTTTGCAGGATCTCTCGTAGAATCAACAGGCATCGTAAAAGGCCCGTCAAAGTTAGATGAAGCCGCAAGAACCAGAACCGCCCAGTCTGCGTTCTGAACACTTAGTTTCTTTCCACCTAATGAAGACACAGAGCCACCATTGCTTACTCTCACTTCAAGAATGGAAGCAAACTGCAACCCTTTATGATCATCATACGGTATATTTGTCGCGTTAATACCCTTCTTCAAGTTCACAGGAAGACGCTTAGGACGACAACTTCCTTTCATCAGAATCTGATTCCCCTTGGCATTTGTCTCCGAATGATGATGCAATTCGCTGTCGAAAGACACCTTAAAAGACAAAGACCCCGGTTTGCTTGCAGAGATCTTAGCTACTATTACTTGATCCGGATTAGAAGCGAAAAACTCCCTCGAGAACTCCACAGCCCCAACCGAGTACCTTACTTTAGCTACTGCTGTTTCCAAATCAAGCTCACGGCGATAAGACTCTTGAATGTACTTACGATGAGAACTATCAAACTCTATATTCAAATCTCCCACTAGCTGATAAACCTTTTAAAACAAACAAGAACTAAGGATTATTCTTTACACATCAAGAACTAAAACATAACAGACCATTTTCACTAAAAAGAATCAAAACATACATCAGAAGGATTGCCTGATAACTTGACAGCTTCTGAAGTAGCTTCAGCATATTTTCTTGCATCAACAAGCCTCCTAACTTCAGCTAATGCTTCCGGTGCATTCGGGTTCGTGTAATCCGCTGGTACTCCAGTCCAAATCGTATCCTCTATAAATCAAAACCCATTCAAAAACTTCAACACTTCAAATCCTTAATGTTCAATACAACACAAATGCAAAATCTCAAGATTCAAGAATGCTTTAACAAGAATCAAATCCTCTGTTCTATTGCTTACACTACCAAACAAGACTAATGATCAAAATCTGAAACATAGTAAATGCATTTATTACCTAAACTCACTAAAACTAAAAGACACTAAAAGAAGACAACACAAGAAGTGACTAGAAGAAGAAGCAAACATGAAAAAACATTTTACCATTGATGTTGAGAGTTTCAGAGGAGACACCGCCCCAAATCGTAGCTCCAAGACGGCCATTACCAATGGGTATAGCGTCGGTCCAATTACGAGAAGGCCCACCAAATGTTAGCTTAAGAGGCTTAGAGAGATCTTGGCCGTTCATCAATGGCCGTACTCCATCGACACATGTTGTAATGATGGTAATGAGTAGAAGCAGAAGGAATGTGAAATGGACGAAGAAGAAGCTCGACTTCTCCGCCATTAATGCTCTCCAAGAGTGTTGCTTTCACAACAGAAGACAGAGAGAAAGAGAGAGAGTGGTTGTGTTTTTTTTAAGTCTTGAAAACAGAGAAGCAGAGATATTGTGTGCAGTGTTCTCGAGAGAGATTGATGATATCAATTATATAAACGCGTTTTTATTTGTTTGTTTTCTAACAAATTATTTAGCTGAATATTACGGCTAATTACATAATAAGGGACCACGTGTCATAGTCAGTTTTTGGCAATAAACATAGGAGGATTTAAAACTATACGAAAGTTTAAAAACATTTTTGTGTGGCAATGTTGGGATGTTTGACAAATTTTTCAAAGATTAACGTGTGTCTACATTGAACACGTAACAAAATGTCTACTTTTTACTCCCTCCATTTCATATTAGTTATCATTTTACGTTTTTTTTTATCAAATTAGTTGTCGTTTAACAGTTTCAATACAGATTTATGATTGATTTTCTATTTTTATCCATACTTTTTTAGCTTATTAATTACATATATCAAATGAAAAACACATTAGCTAGGGGTAAAACAAATTTTTTTAAATATTTTCTTAATTTACGTGAAATCACCTAGAACGACGACTAATATGCAACGGAAAGAGTAACACATTAGCAGTGTGGATTTAGTGGTCATGGTCACAAACACGCTAGAGTGGCCTACTTTTTAGTGTAAATTTTGATAAGAAAGTTTATTTTTCTCTTAATCAAAATTAATGATAAAATTAAATATTATCGAAGTTTAAAAATAATAATATGAAATAAGTGTGAAATTGAAGGAATGATAATTACAAACCAATTTTGAAATGGAAGGAATAATAATTACGAACGAAGTTTTTGTAATGGTTACAACTCATTGATTACAAGTAATGATTCCAACCTAAATAACGAGACCACATGTGCAGATGAAGAATCGAACGTGTCGAATGTACCAAATAAGTCCATGACTATGATCCAAGAAAGGAATTTGTCCAATACATTAAATCACTAACCATTTCTAACTATGATCCAAGAAAGGAATTTGTCCAATATGTCACCAACCATTTCTTGGTGAAAATAACGAGGATGAATAATATTCTTGCGCTCAACCAATTGTTTAACCATGATAATTCATAACATTATGACGGAATGAGAAGACCATACTAACCATACTTTGGTGAGCATTTAATATTTTTATATCACCGACATTCGTTACAATAACTATTTATCAAAGAAAACTCATTGGTACTAAGAGTTCCTGTGACGCCCGTGAACCATTTTTTTAGTAAAATGGAGGGGCTGTCGATCAACACACATGGTGTCTGTCGATCGACAGGGCTCTTAAGGGCTGTCGATCGACACACCTAGTGTCTGTCGATCGACAGGTGCTCGAATTGGTTGGTTTTCTGGTTCGATTTAAGTCGTTCAATTGGACCGGGCCGGTTTGGGTAAACCCTAGGGCTTCGTATTTAAGAGTTTTTGGCCGCATTTGAGCGAACCAAAGTCCCAAAAATCAGAAACAGAGAGTTTGAGAGGAGTTTCTCTTGTTCCTGATAGTTTGTGATTAGGGTTTCGTTCTTGATCGATTCGAGGTGGAATTTCGTGGTGGTTGTTGCTGAATCCGTGTCTAGCCTCAATTCTACCAGAATCTAACCGAAAATCTAAGGTGAGTGCGTGACCATGGCTTCTGGGCCGGTGGATTCGTTAGGGTTGTATGGTGGTAGGTTAAAACTGATTGATTGTGATGATTGATGTTGTTTCTGTGTGTTTTGTGGTGTATGGATTGTTGGGTTGTGTTTTGTTGTGCAGGTTTCGTGTTATCGCAGAGGAGGAATCGATCCGAGAGGATAATTGATCGATCTCCTATGAATCTGCGACGACCTGTCGATCGACAGCCCTAGGGTGTGTCGATCGACAGGGTCACACGAGGCTGTCGATCGACACCTAGAGGTTGTGTCGATCGACAGGTGATCGAGGAGCTGTCGATCGACACCTAGAGGTTGTGTCGATCGACAGGGTCCAGTTGAGCTGTCGATCGACAGGCACCGTGGGTGTGTCGATCGACAGGTGTGAACAGGGCTGTCGATCGACACCTAGAGGTAGTGTCGATCGACAGGCTGCCTGTCAGGCTGTGGTTGAGCCGTGTTGTTGTGTTTGTTTTGTGTATTGTTTGATGCGTGTTTGCCTGAGCGGATCCATCGCGTCTGTGTGCGCAGTCGTAGATGGGAGGACCGTCTCACTGGGTATTTGTGATAATACTCACGCATCTCTTTTAACCATGTGGTGCAGGTAAAGGCAAATTGTGATCGTGGAATCATGGCAACGAAGAGGGAGATGATCTAGGGTCTCGGTTTAATGTTGCTGTGTGGTTGTATTGCTTTTCATTTCTGTTTTAGAACTCCGCTAGGTTGCTGGTTTTATTGTATTGGAATTTGAGTTGAACTGGTTTAGTAATTTAATGGAATTTGCATGTTTGGTTTTAGTGTGTTATCCGCTGGTTGCTTGTTTGTGTGGCTTGGTTGTGGAGGACAAGCATTTATGGGAATGCTAGTCTGAGACTAAGAGCTTATTGTTTTAAAAAAAAAAAAACGGGTCGGGTCGTTTCAGTTTGGTATCAGAGCGATACGGTTTTAGGACGGGCTAGAACTGCTAGGATTGTAATTTGGTTAAATTGACAATTCTGTGAGTTTGGGGGTTCTAGATCATCTTCCTTCGAGCCTTCAAAGAGATTCCACGGTAAGTGTTGAGTGTTGTGTTTTGAGTCTTCCTAGTGCTTAGTTAGGCTGCTTGTGAATGCAGTGAGATGGCTAGAGCTACTAGAGGACGTGGTCGTGGGGGCCGAGGCCGAGGGCGCGGACTCGTGGAGGAGCCAGTCGTGAGCGAGGTTCAGAGTTCCGCGCATGGGCCTGCGGCAGGTCAGCAGTCGGTGCATGATGGACAGACTGCCAGTGTGACTGCCAGTGTGGGGGCCAGTGTGGGTCCTGTAGGGGCTGGTTTGGGTCCTGTTGAGGCTGGTGGTGCTGGTGGTGCTGGTCCAGCTGTGGGTGCGGTTGCGGCCGCGGGTGTAGCCCAAGCTAGAGATGATCGTCTGGCTGACCTGCTGACACAGTTGTTGGAGCGGTTACCGGGTGCGGTGCCAGTGCAGGCTCCAGTGGTGCCACGTGTGGCAGAGGTGCAGCCGAGGGCTGCGGTTGCTGAGGAGGTTCCGTCATATATCCGTATGATGGAGCAGATGCAGAGGATCGGTACGGGTTCTTTTGCGGGCAGTGTGAAGCCTGAGGAGGCTGATGAGTGGAGGATGAGAGTGGAGAGGAATTTTCGCTCGATTAGGTGTCCCGAGGGATACAAGGTTGATTTAGCGGTCCATTATTTGGACGGTGATGCACATCTCTGGTGGAGGAGTGTAGCGGCTAGGTGGGCCGGGACTGCGATGGCGTGGTCGGATTTTGTGACGGAGTTCAACTCCAAGTTCTTTCCTCAGGAGGCGTTGGATCGTTTAGAGGCGAGGTTCTTGGACTTGACTCAGGGCACGAGATCGGTGCGGGAGTATGACGTGGAGTTTAACAGACTCCTGGGTTATGCTGGTAGGAGCTTTGAGGATGAGCAGGCTCAGGTTCGGAGGTTCTTGCGAGGACTTCGACCGGATTTACGGACTCGGTGCAGAGGCATCAGGTTCGCGAGCAGAGTAGAGTTGGTAGAGGTGGCTGCACAGATCGAGGAGGATCTGAGGGAGCAGGCTGCGATCGTGGTTCCAGCTGTTCAGCCTCGGAGGCCTCAGCAGCAGCAGGTGCAGCAGGCAGGTCCGGGCAAAGGCGGCAAGCCTGCGCAAGGGCAGAAGAGGAAGTGGGAAGGCGCTTCGGGATCGGGCCAAGGTGGCCGAGGCTGTTACATTTGTGGGAGTCTAGACCACCAGAGGGCGAGTTGCCCGAAGCGGAGTGAGGTTCGAGGAGTTCGGACGTGCTATCAGTGTGGGGAGTCGGGGCACATCAGACCGAACTGTCCGAAGTTGCAGCCGTTGGCAGTGGCAGTAGTCCAGCCAGTAGCTCAGTATGGGCCGGTGCAGCCTTTGGATCAGATCGCGGCGATGGAGCGTCCGCCGGCTATTGCAGCGCCGGGAGAACCGAGCTCTAGACCGATCACGAGTAACTTTCTAATTCAGACTTTGTAAATTCAGTAGTGTAGAATTGCTTAGTGCTTGTGTTAGATTGTTTGCCTGTGATAGAAAGTTAGGTTGCTTAGCACTTGGGAATTGTGTAGGGACCTTGTTTGTAGGTGGGTGTGAATCCCACGTGTTGTTTGATTCTGGAGCATCGAATTGCTTCATTACTCCGGACCATGCCGAGAGAAGTGGTATCCGGAGTGACGCTGGTGAGCGGACTGGACCGGTTATGGTTGCTGGAGGTGAATTTCTAGCTACGCATGGCCGGGCGAAGGAGGTGGATATTCTGGTAGCGGGAGAGTTGATGCCAGCTGACTTGGTGATTAGTCCGGTGGAACTGTACGATGTTATCCTTGGTATGGATTGGTTGAATCGGTACAGAGTCCATCTGGATTGTCATCGGGGTCGAGTGGTATTTGAACGTGAAGGTGGCAGGTTGGTTTATCAAGGAGTGAGACCGACTTCAGGTAGTCTTGTGATCTCCCTTGTTCAAGCTGAGGCGATGATTGAGAGGGGTTGCGAGGCTTACTTGGCCACGATTGTAATGCCGGAAGCTGTTGGTGGGGTTGCTGTAAGAGATATTCGGGTCGCTCGGGATTTCGAAGATGTCTTTCAGTCGTTGCAAGGATTACCGCCATCTCGGTCGGATCCTTTCACGATTGAGTTAGAACCCGGAACGACGCCGTTGTCTATGGCGCCTTACCGAATGGCTCCAGCAGAGTTAGCAGAATTGAAGAAGCAGTTGGAGGACTTATTGGAGAAGGGGTTTATTCGACCAAGTACTTCACCGTGGGGAGCACCGGTGTTGTTTGTGAAGAAGAAAGACGGTAGTTTCCGGTTGTGCATCGATTATCGAGGGCTAAACCGAGTCACTGTGAAGAACAAGTATCCTCTTCCGCGAATTGATGAGTTGTTAGATCAGTTGAGAGGGGCTACTTGGTTTTCTAAAATTGACTTGGCATCCGGTTACCACCAGATTCCGATCGACGAAGCAGATGTTCGGAAGACGGCTTTCAGGACTCGGTATGGGCATTTTGAGTTTGTAGTGATGCCATTCGGGTTAACGAATGCACCTGCGGCATTTATGAGGTTGATGAACGGAGTTTTCCAGGAGTATCTGGATGAGTTCGTAATCATCTTCATTGATGATATTCTGGTCTATTCGAAGAGTCTGGAGGAACATGAGGTTCATTTGAGGAGAGTTCTGGAGAAGTTGCGGGAACAGAAGCTGTTTGCGAAGTTGAGTAAGTGCAGTTTCTGGCACAGAGAGATGGGATTTTTAGGTCACATTGTTTCTGCAGAAGGGGTTTCTGTGGATCCGGCAAAGATTGAGTCTATCCGAGATTGGCCTAGGCCGAGGAATGCAACTGAGATCAGGAGTTTTCTTGGGTTGGCAGGCTATTATCGGAGATTCGTCAAGGGTTTTGCGAGTATGGCTCAGTCTATGACGAAGCTGACGGGAAAGGATATTCCTTTTGTGTGGTCGGCTGAGTGTGAGTTGAGCTTCGCGAAGCTGAAGACGATGTTGACTAGTACACCAGTACTGGCGTTACCTGAACCGGGTGAGCCTTATGTGGTGTACACAGATGCTTCAGGAGTTGGCTTGGGTTGTGTGCTGATGCAGCAGGGTAAGGTGATTGCTTATGCTTCAAGGCAGTTGAGGAAGCACGAGGGCAATTACCCTGTTCATGACTTAGAGCTGGCTGCAGTGATCTTCGCGTTGAAAATCTGGAGGTCTTACTTGTATGGTGGCAGAGTTCAGGTGTTCACTGATCATCATAATCTGAAGTACATTTTTACTCAGCAGAATTTAAATGTACGACAGAGGCGATGGTCAGAGTTGTTGGCTGATTACGACTTGGACATTGTTTACCATCCGGGTAAGGCTAACACTGTAGCTGATGCCCTTAGTCGAAGGAGGTATGATTCATCTCAGGAGCGGGATGTGGAGAATCTGGTGAGTGTGCTTAGTACTTTGAGGTTATATGTTACTTCAGAGGAACCGTTAGGGTTAGCGGCGGCAGATCAGGCGGATCTATTTAGCAGGATCCGAGTAGCTCAGGAGCAGGATCTGGTGTTGTTAGATCTCTCCAAGGCTACTGGTTCCGAATATCAGGTTTCTGCTAACGGGACTATCTTAGTGCATGGACGAGTCTGTGTTCCTAAGGATGAGGACTTGAGGCAGGAAATTCTGAGAGAAGCTCATGCGAGTAAGTTTTCGATTCATCCGGGAGCGACTAAGATGTATAGGGATCTGAAGAGGTACTATCATTGGGTCGGGATGAAGAGAGATGTGGCAGATTGGGTTGCAGCTTGCAATGTGTGTCAGTTGGTGAAGGCTGAGCACCAAGTTCCTAGTGGCTTATTGCAGATTCTACCCATTCCAGAGTGGAAGTGGGACATGATCACTATGGATTTCGTGGTAGGGTTGCCGGTTTCACGGACCTATGACGCGATTTGGGTGATTGTGGATCGTCTGACTAAGTCAGCACATTTTCTGGCCATTAAGAAGACAGACGGAGCGGAGGTCTTGGCTAAGAAGTATGTGAAGGAAATTGTGAGGTTGCATGTAGTGCCAGCGAGTATTGTGTCGGATCGAGATCCGAGGTTTGCTTCAGTGTTCTGGAGAGCTTTTCAGGCTGAGATGGGCACTAAGGTGCACATGAGTACAGCTAATCATCCGCAGACGGATGGGCAGTCCGAAAGGACGATTCAGACACTGGAAGATCTGTTGAGGATGTGCGTGCTAGATTGGGGTGGTCATTGGGCGGATCACTTGAGTTTGGTGGAGTTCGCATATAACAACAGTTTTCAGGCGAGTATCGGAATGGCTCCTTTTGAGGCGTTGTATGGGAGGCCATGTCGTACTCCACTATGTTTTACCCAAGTGGGGGAGAGGAGCATCCTTGGGGCTGATTTTGTTCAGGAGACGACGGAGAAGATCCGTGTTGTGAAGCTGAACATGAAAGAAGCTCAGGATCGGCAGAAGAGTTATGCCGATAGGAGAAGGAAGGAGTTGGAGTTTGCAGTCGGAGATCGAGTGTATCTCAAGATGGCGATGATGCGGGGTCTGAACAGGTCCATATCCGAGGATAAGCTGAGTACGAGGTACATGGGTCCGTTCCGGGTTGTGGAACGTGTGGGACCAGGTTCTTATCGGTTGGGGCTGCCTCCGATTATGGAGAAATTCCATGATGTGTTTCACGTTTCGAAACTCAGGAGATGCTTGCATGCTTCTGAGGAGGTAGCAGTGACGATTCCTGCGGATCTTCAGCCAAATCTGACTGTTGGGATGAGGCCGGTTAGGATTCTTGAGAGAAGTATCAAAGTTCTGCGCCGGAAGAGAGTGCCGTTGTTGAGAGTCTTGTGGGACTGTGACGGTATTCAGGAGGAGACTTGGGAACCAGAGGCAAAGATGAAAACGAAGTTCAAGAAGTGGTTCGAGAAGCAAGCAGAAGAGTGAATTCGTTTTTCTTTGTGGGTTCCAGTTTCAGTTTTGGTTGTGGATTTTTGTATTTTCATTAAAGTGTAATGATTATGACATTTTTCCAGTGAATAAGAAAGTGTTTTTCTTATGTGTTTGACTTTGAGAGTCATGTGTTTGTGGTTAGAGAACCCCGAAATGGAAGTTTTATTGCGGATAGAACTTGCCAGTTTCGGTGGAGACTCTAGCGGTTTGTGTGTGTGTGTGTGAGAGAGTCTCGGAATAGAAGTTTTACGGTGGTTAGAACTGTCTAGTTCCGGGTAGACTCTGCGGGGACATCCGGAGTGAGGGTTGGTCCGGGTGATCTGTGAGGATCACGTTTGTGATGGGATTCCGGGAGGGGAATATCATGTGAGACCTTAGGAGGTAGTTCCGGTCAGAGGTGCATTATAGACGTTAGGAATTGATTGCGTAGCTCAGAGTTAGACCTCGGTCTTTCTTGGCAGATCTTGAGAGATGCGTCTCTCCGGGGGACAGTGGGTTCCCTGCATACCGATCGATCGTCAGGACTGCGCGGACTGAGATCGTGAGGGTATGGGGATGGTTTTGGAGGTTGCGACCTCTGGCAGATCTCTGCATACCGAGAGCTTGATAGACTGTGTGTCTTGATGGATTGAGGTGTGTGGAGATGGTTGAGTATCGAACACCGTCAGGACTGCGCGGACTGAGGTGGGTTGATACTAGACACCTAGAGCTGAGGGGTGACGATCCCGAAGCTAGATGGTGGTTATGAGTTATGGGCAATCAATGTCTGAGACGGGTCTATATGCATAGGACGGATGTGAACCTCGGGAAGGTCTGGGAGATGTAGTCTCCGGTGTTGCTGGCGGGTTAGGCCAGGGTAGATTGGTGGGTAGTGTTAGAGGATTCAAGGACGAATCCAGTTTTAGTGGGGGAGAATTGTGACGCCCGTGAACCATTTTTTTAGTAAAATGGAGGGGCTGTCGATCGACACACATGGTGTCTGTCGATCGACAGGGCTCTTAAGGGCTGTCGATCGACACACCTAGTGTCTGTCGATCGACAGGTGCTCGAATTGGTTGGTTTTCTGGTTCGATTTAAGTCGTTCAATTGGACCGGGCCGGTTTGGGTAAACCCTAGGGCTTCGTATTTAAGAGTTTTTGGCCGCATTTGAGCGAACCAAAGTCCCAAAAATCAGAAACAGAGAGTTTGAGAGGAGTTTCTCTTGTTCCTGATAGTTTGTGATTAGGGTTTCGTTCTTGATCGATTCGAGGTGGAATTTCGTGGTGGTTGTTGCTGAATTCGTGTCTAGCCTCAATTCTACCAGAATCTAACCGAAAATCTAAGGTGAGTGCGTGACCATGGCTTCTGGGCCGGTGGATTCGTTAGGGTTGTATGGTGGTAGGTTAAAACTGATTGATTGTGATGATTGATGTTGTTTCTGTGTGTTTTGTGGTGTATGGATTGTTGGGTTGTGTTTTGTTGTGCAGGTTTCGTGTTATCGCAGAGGAGGAATCGATCCGAGAGGATAATTGATCGATCTCCTATGAATCTGCGACGACCTGTCGATCGACAGCCCTAGGGTGTGTCGATCGACAGGGTCACACGAGGCTGTCGATCGACACCTAGAGGTTGTGTCGATCGACAGGTGATCGAGGAGCTGTCGATCGACACCTAGAGGTTGTGTCGATCGACAGGGTCCAGTTGAGCTGTCGATCGACAGGCACCGTGGGTGTGTCGATCGACAGGTGTGAACAGGGCTGTCGATCGACACCTAGAGGTAGTGTCGATCGACAGGCTGCCTGTCAGGCTGTGGTTGAGCCGTGTTGTTGTGTTTGTTTTGTGTATTGTTTGATGCGTGTTTGCCTGAGCGGATCCATCGCGTCTGTGTGCGCAGTCGTAGATGGGAGGACCGTCTCACTGGGTATTTGTGATAATACTCACGCATCTCTTTTAACCATGTGGTGCAGGTAAAGGCAAATTGTGATCGTGGAATCATGGCAACGAAAAGGGAGATGATCTAGGGTCTCGGTTTAATGTTGCTGTGTGGTTGTATTGCTTTTCATTTCTGTTTTAGAACTCCGCTAGGTTGCTGGTTTTATTGTATTGGAATTTGAGTTGAACTGGTTTAGTAATTTAATGGAATTTGCATGTTTGGTTTTAGTGTGTTATCCGCTGGTTGCTTGTTTGTGTGGCTTGGTTGTGGAGGACAAGCATTTATGGGAATGCTAGTCTGAGACTAAGAGCTTATTGTTTTAAAAAAAAAAAAACGGTAACACCCCAGATTCTAGAAATGCTTGGTGCATTGTCTGAGAATATGTGGTGCATGCGGAGAGGCTTAAAAGAATTGATTTGGCTACCTATGTCACCAAAGTGCACTTATCTTTTCGGTCACTTGTCTTGAGAGAACTCCAGAGTTAAGCGTGCTTGAGCTGGAGCAATCGAGGGATGGGTGACCTACTGGGAAGTCATTTCCAGTACCGGGCGAGTGAGGCCAAAACTCGGGGAAAGATCGCGTGGTGATTGCAGGGTCAGTAAACATGCATTTCTAGCCTCCCGGACTAACGCACCGACCGCCAGAGAAGTCTCGGGCCTGCGGGCCGAGAAGTTTCGGCTTGCGAGCCGAAAGTGGGCGTAGGGCCCACGGCAGGGCGGTCGGGGCGTTATAAGTGGTATCAGAGACGAACCTTGACGAGTGTGGGTATGACACTGTCAGGGTAACGGTCTTGGTACGCAACGAGGACGTTGCGCGCTGTGAGAGGGGGTGATTGTAACACCCCAGATTCTAGAAATGCTTGGTGCATTGTCTGAGAATATGTGGTGCATGCGGAGAGGCTTAAAAGAATTGATTTGGCTACCTATGTCACCAAAGTGCACTTATCTTTTCGGTCACTTGTCTTGAGAGAACTCCAGAGTTAAGCGTGCTTGAGCTGGAGCAATCGAGGGATGGGTGACCTACTGGGAAGTCATTTCCAGTACCGGGCGAGTGAGGCCAAAACTCGGGGAAAGATCGCGTGGTGATTGCAGGGTCAGTAAACATGCATTTCTAGCCTCCCGGACTAACGCACCGACCGCCAGAGAAGTCTCGGGCCTGCGGGCCGAGAAGTTTCGGCTTGCGAGCCGAAAGTGGGCGTAGGGCCCACGGCAGGGCGGTCGGGGCGTTATAGTTCCAATAGACACGTGAAGTTTATTTTGGTTGGCAATCGTTTTCTTTAGATAGAAAAGAAAAAAAAATACGCAAAGATCTATAGCAATCTCATATAAGACGTATATGATTTCATGTGGTATTATGATTTACTCTAATGATATGAAATAAAATAAAACAAAACAAGCATGTCTTTTTCAATACACAAGTAACACAACAATGAACAGAGCATGTAAAAATATATCGGAAGATTCGAGGACGGATCTTAAAATCTAATGCAGCCTAGCTAGAATTATTATACACACATGTACTGTTTCTAATTTATTCGACATTAACTTATATTTTAGTAAGATTAAGATTTTATGATTTTGGGACTTTTTATGTATTGCTATAAATATAGTATTTAGGATTTAGAGTTTCCATAATTTTTTTAATTGAATAGTAAAGAGTTAGAATTCTAATTTCTCATTTTTTTCACATTTGTTACACTTGAAAAGAAAAACATTCGTCTTATTATCAAATTAGCAAACAAAATCGGTTATTAGTACGTATAATAAGTTTTTGGAGCTTTATATCGAACTTCTCTTCTATCAAGTACATTACATCAAAGTCTCTTGATGCATCTTCCTAGCGGACCCGCAGAAGATTAAAATCCACTAAAAAAATTGCGAAAAATGCAATGGTTATATGATAGGTGACTAGGTGGTCACGGACTCACGGGATATCGTGGACCAAAAAAAGCAAAAACCTCTAGTGAGCTGTTTTTGTCTCTAGTTCTTTCTCCACTTTCTTTAGCTCTTATTATCCTTGAAACTATCTTTCTAGCTTGAATGTATGTTTAATCATATTTCTCTTTAAGTCTTTAACTACCTTCTCAAACTAAAATCCATGTAATCTTTACTTTGCGTTTTAATAGATTAATACCCTTTAATAACCATTAAAAAATATATGTTTGTTCTACAAAACTTATAATGAATTACAGCTTAAAATATTCTCTTGATTCTGATATTGAATGTTTTTGTGATTTCATTGTATCCTAGAAACCCAAAAAGCACCTTATTGTTTTCTCTTTTGAGCCTAAACAGAATATGGAACCTTAGTTTTGCAACTTGTGATATTGATGGGTCTAACAATTCATTGAATGACGAGGGGTTATTAATGTCTCTGCTCCATTTGTTTTGTGATGATTGAGTTGTCATCCATATTAGCCAAAGATCCGTTTTTATGTTTTGAAAGAACCATACGTAAGAAAATTGATTGCCATTTGCCACACCGTTGACAATTTTTTAATGATGATCTTCACAAATTGCTTCATGTGAGGAAAAATCTACAAATAGCTATTCTCTATCACCAAAATCTTTTCCAAGAAATTTACTTACGTCATCTCACACGCAAGATTGATTTGTTGATTATCTTTTTCCCCATCTTTAAAGGGATATCTTAACATGCTTATAGCATTATTGCAATTATTGAACATTTGAGTTTGTTAGAATAACTACAACTACAAGTACACCATTTATCATTTATACAAATATAAATTACATTCTCTTTATATGTACACGGAGACAAGCTTTTTTCTATAATCCCTTTTATGTTAGTTATCTCTATATTTATCTATAATCCCTTTTATGTTAGTTATTATCTCTATATAATGGTCCTAATAAACCTAAAACATGCTATACTTCGGAATTAATTTAAATTTTTTGGCGAATTGTATTTTTGAGAATTATCCTATATATATTTGATCAAACTTTTTTTTTGCTAAAATATATTTGATCAAACTTATTTGTAAAAACCTACAAGTCCATTACCATACATCGAATCTTATACTTGATTTTAAATACATAAAAACCAAACACAAAGCAAAACTTCTTAAAGAGATCACAGAGAAAGGATCGACTCGTTTTACATTTTTGGACCGATCGACCTAGCTAGTAGGATAAATAAAACCAGTCTATACGTCTCTAGCTTCGTTTCCTAAATTATAACGTTGAATAAAATCATATATCGATCTCAACTGGATATTTGTGTAGACAATCTTCCCAAGGATTATTAGGGGAAGGCTTCACGTCACGAAGAGCCACCCATACAGAACTATTACACTTAAAACCTGACCCCAATGCAATCTGCCAAATCCTATCTCCTTTCTTCATCCTTTCTTTGGCTTCTGTGTAAGCCAACTCGTACCAAATAGAGCTCGATGAGGTATTACCAAACCTGTGTAAAGTCATTCTTGATGCTTCAACGTGTAAAGGAGAGAGATGAAGATTTTTCTCTAGCTCATCTATTAGTGCTCTACCACCCGCATGGATACAGAAATGCTCAAAAGCGAGCTTGAAATCCGGTATGTAATGCCTGATCTTGGGATTGAAAAACTTCTTTTTAACGAACGTCACAAAGAAGAGAAGCTTCTCGCTTAGAGGAAGAACTAGTGGACCCAAAGTTGCGATATTGATCTTTAGGTTTTTCAAAAAAAGATATTGATCTTTAGGGTTCTTGCAGCTACCATAGGTAGATCCTTTGACAAGGAAACTCCTACTATACCATCTTCATCTTCTTCTTGAGTTGCACATCCATAGGATCGGTCATCACCTCCGGTATGGACCCTCACGGTATGAACAAGCTCGTATTTCGCGCGTTTTCGGTCTTTAGATAGATTAGAAAGCAAAACCGCGGCTCCACCTGTCCTGAACAAACAGTTTGTAACCAACATTGATTTGTTGTTACCTAAGTACAAATTTTGAGTGAGGTTCTCCGTGCTTATCACCAGAGCATACGTGTTTCTATGAACTTGTAACATGCTCTTAGCAACTTCTATAGCGATGACTCCAGCACTACACCCCATCCCACCAAGATTTAAGCTCTTAATATTATCCCTTAGTTTATAGTTATTCACTATGATACTTGATAACGAAGGAGTTGGATTAAAAGTACTTGAATTCACCACTAATATACTTATATCACTTGGGCTAATCCCGGTGTTGCGAAACTAATTATCGACCGCTCCTAGAATAACTTCTTCCGTCTCTTTACGTGATCCTGCCATCGTTTGTTCTATCGGCAGACAATGAAGACCTTCCGATATGTAGGTTTCTTGGCCGAGACCGGAACGTTCTAGAATCTTCTCGACGAAGTCCATCAAGTAATCGTTCTCATGTGTTTTCCCCCATACGCCTGATTCTCGTATAATCCTTACGTGGTGCATGATGTTTTGGATACTGAGTTTGAGATGAGACGGTGGTAGGTAGCAGCTGAAGTCAACGATGTAAACGGGTTTGGGACGGGTCATGATGTAAAGGGTCGACCCTAAAAGGAGAGAAAGAGAGAATATAGTTAGAGATGTGAGGTTTTTTTGTAAGTAGAGGTAAAAGCTATGGAGATCTTGTGTGGAAAGAAGAGAAGCTTTCATGGTTATAGCAACCAAGAATGGGAGGAGAGAGAGCTTGAAACGATGGGTTATGAGGAAGTTGAAAAACATTTTTACGTTCTTCATTGGGGAATGCATTTTAGTGAGTTTTTTTTAAAACTCTTGGTGTGGTCTTTGTTTCGTTCTGATTTGTCTACATTTATTGAGGTTTATGGAGTAAGAGAGACATGATGAGAAGAAGAAGAAAAAGAAGAGGTTCTCATGCAATAAATGTATATATTGAATGAATAAGCAAGCACTTTGACCAAATAAAAGAAGTAAGCACATGGTTTATTTCTCGTGATTTTTTCGAACTTATTCAATCTAGCATTTGTAACGATTTAATATATTTTTTCAAATTTTATATTATCGAATTATAGATTTAAAAAATATATTACAATATAATGTTATTGAAATATTGGATTTGAAAAATTATTTTCAAGGAAGATTTAATTTTCCATGATTTCAAAGAATTTTAAAAGGATCTGAGAATATTTCTTAACTCAAAATAAAAAGAACCAAATCTTATAGTTTTAGATAGGATTATCCCATTTTGTATATTTTGGATTTTAATCATTCCTTTAAGAACAATAAAAAGCGATGATTTTGTACGTAATTTACATTATAACCTCTACAAATTCATACGATTTCCTTGGTTTTGAGTCAGAGCAATGTAAAATTAACAGAATTCGATAAGATAATAATATTTTTTAATTTTTATAATAAAATATAGTTCCAATAATAATTATCAATATTATGCATAAATTTTATAAATTTAGTAAAATATGTCTCTCATGTTTTTTTTGTCTCTTTTCAAATTTGGAATTTTATTGTAACTAATCTCCAATTTTTCTTATTGCATCAAAAATTTATGATATTATCATCTCGATTTACATCCAAACATATTTAAGAGTTTTAGACTCGATTAATGTTTTATATGCATAAGTCTTCAACTTCATCATCAATATGAATAATTTTGATCGTAATTTTTTAAAACCTCTAAACTTTAGAGTATGTATCGTTTTCATTTAGATAGTAATTAAGAAGCTATTAATATCTAACCTATTACGATTATCGAGATTTTTGTAGAGCAAGATGTATATATACAATAAAGTGTAAAGAATTAAAAAATAGTGTTTCTTCCGTCTTATTGTAGATGATCTTCTAGGAGAATTTTTTTGTCCCAAATTAGTTGATTTTTTCAATTTTCTATGCAAGATTTATTGTGTTTTTGTTGTTTTTGACTGTTTGAATTATGAAGATTATTTTTTTATTGGTTGAATCATTTTGGAACTGATGTTCTATATTGAAAAAATGAACAATTAAATGGTCTCTTAATTTGTGTGTAAAAACCTTAAAGATCATCTAAAATGGGACGGAGGGAGTATAAAGTTTTAGAAGACTTTGTATATTTTTGCAAAATATGGACTAAAAATTCTCTCTAAATTTTTATATATATATATATATTGATTAGTTAATAATTTTATAAATAATAAATTTTTAAAATTTCATTATTATTAATTTATAGAGGAAATTATCGTTTACAACTTAAAGGTCCTCTAGATGTTGTTATTGAATCATTGAATGTTTTTGGAATTTCATGGTATCATGGAAACTCGAGAAACGCCTTAATGTTTTCGATTTTGAGCCTAAACAAAATATCGAACCTTGGTTTTTGCAACTTGTGATATTACGGGGTTTAACAATTAAATGAATGACATAGGTTATTAATGTCTCTGCTCCAACTGTTTTGTGATGATATATTGAGTCGTCGTCATCCGTATAGCCGATAATCCGTTTTTATTTTTTGAAATAACCATACATAAGAAAAGTTGATTGCAACACCGTTGACAACTTTTTAATGATGATGATATCTTCTCAAGTTGTCTCATACAAAGACAAATCTACAAATAGCTATTGCTCTATCACCAAAATCTTGTACCAAGAACGGTCAAGAATAACAAATATTGACGAGGTCGGGCGCGTGTGATCAACGCACGTGCGACTTTTCTCCCAAACGCTCAGCCAAGTTTTCACCGTCGATAAGCTTTGCTTGCCTCTCCGGTGTCCGGTGTGGACCGGCGCTGTGAGAGGCCACCTCTCTTCTCCCCTTTCTGTTACTGTTACTCTTAGGAACCAACCATCTCCGATCTATTAGGGCTGCTCTCTCTCTCGCAGTGAGTGATCGGAAGCTTCGAAGTGCGTGACAGCCGCGTCTCAGTAAGAAGGCTTTCTCTCGCGGTTTTACCTCGCTAGTCGACGGCGATTGACCACCGCAGGGTCTAGCTAGAGACCTCTTCTTGCCTCACGCTTGTCGACCTCTACAGATCTAGTCCTAGATCTGTTTCTGATCTCGCGTCTCCGGAGACTAAGAAACTAGATCGGCGCTAGAGCGACGTCCGGTGACTCCGATCTATATTCTTTTGTCTTATTCCAGTTTCGATATCTTCCAATCGATTTGGTTGATCCACCGCGCCTCCTCCCTTTCCGGTGATTAGGTTTCATCTCCGACTTAGAACCCAATCGAGGATGGGATTTCTGCTTGACGAGTGTTAGCCTCTGTCCTCACTGGTTGTTTGTTAGGAGTGTTTTTCTCTGGGTTATGTCATCTTGGGATCTCTGGTGGCCGTGACGGAGCTGCTCCAGCGAGTCTTGTGGCTCTTTGTTCTCTCTCTGTTGGTTATGCCATTAGAGCCTCGATCTCTTTGTCACGTTCTCATAGTTTGGTGTTTGAGCTTTGTATTCGAAGCCGCTTTCCTTGGTCTCCTGCTTTGGTGCTAGGACTCGTTAATTTAGGCGTTGCTTCTTGGATCATTGTTTTGTGGACAGCATTTGATATCCTTGATGGCGTCTTATGTGGCTTCTCGGGTTTATTCTCATCTTTGTTGATCACAAGATTCGCTTCTCTTACCCTCGGTGTTGCTTCCTAAGTTACGTTCAGCTGCCGGTGGTGGCTATAGGTTCGTTTCTCTGTGTGGCTCTCCTTGTGCCTGGTAGTATTGGTAGTGGTTAGACCTTGGTGTTGTTGTTGCTTGCCTTTGTTGTCGTTTGTTTAATGTTGTTTGTGAGCATTGCGTTTTGGGTGCGAGTGCTTTAGCTTGTTTTCTAGAGAAGTTAGTAAGGCTCAGGGTGCTTGCGTGAGTTCTTATTGTCATATCCAGCTCTGTACTAGCCAAGTAGAGTGAGCTATTCCGTTTGCAATCTTTAGTCAGCGAGGTTTCTTCCTTGGGTTTGCTTATGGATGTGTTTATCAAGTTTCTCTCACGTGACGCGAGAGGAGTGCGTGATCGAGGGCTGTGTGTTCTATTCCGTTGACCACTCGCTCTTGGGCCTCGACGGAAAGGTTTCTAGTTTTGCTCGCGACAGTTTCTCTGCCTTCGCGCTTTGCTTTGCTTCTTCATTGCATCTGGTTGTTTTTGAAAGAATAACTTCATCGTCATCACTTCGTCGGCTCCATGACCTTTGCGTTATGTTGAGCGACGGACTGAAATTTGTGTTTGTATTATGATCTCCATGTTTTTGCTTTTTTTGCCATGGAATCATGAATTAGGCTTTCAAACTTGTTTGTAAACCTCAACATTATTCATTTCTAATGAAATATTTACCATTTAGCAAAAAAAAAAAGAACGGTTATGTCATCTCACACCCAAGATTGTTGTGATGAATATCTTCTTCCCATCTTTAAAGGGAAACCTTAACATGCTTATAGCATTAATGAAATTATTGAACATTTGAGTTTGTTAAAATATCTACAAGTACCCCGATTTATGATTTATACAAAACTACTAAATAAAGAGAAAATATTTAAAATATCATATGTTAAGATAAAATCATTTCTTTGAGTTAGACGAATCATCCATAGTTATATGGTATAATGGGATTCCTAACATTTTGGGTGGAACTTATTATATAATAATATCCTTAAAACAGGTTTTGGGTCATTCTGCAATGGCCCAAGCTTACAAGTGAAGTAACCCAGCCTCGCAACCCTTGGTAGTGGACTTCACTGTTCGGAAGAAAAAGACCTCGAGGCAAGTATTCAAGATCCAATACGGGGTACCACTACCCTAAAAAGAGGCACTAGACTTGAGTTTTCTTATCATGAGTTCATGTAAGGTAAAGAATATTCGGATCTCGCACCTAAATAATAATTTTTCTTTTTTTTAATATTTGAATTCTCAGGATAAAAGCATTTTCACCTTATACGTATTATGATAAAAGAAGGTGGTCCATACCTTGGAGAATGATTAAAGTTTAGCAAAACTGATTCCAAAGGGCATCCCGACGCCTGGTCCGGCATGTTTGACGTCATCAATAGCACGAAGAGTCAGACGCAGTGTAAAGAGCCTTGTGGTCGGTCAAGTGACAACTAAAGTAGCCAGAAAGTACTCGAGTGCATCGTACCAATCCAGACCTGAGAACTTGGACCCAATCCAACTCAAGAACATGGAGCCCGGTATTCGAACATGGGCAAGTAAAATTGTATAAATACCCCCAGTACTTACTCCATAATGAGGATCCAGTTCTTGGTCTACGAACCTATACATTAGCATATTTCTCTATAGCTCAGGTTTAATCATGTGGTTTCTAAGTTTCTTTCCGACTGTTTAGGATCGTTTATCCAATACACAACACTTCAAATTTTTGACTACATGTGAATGCAAATATATAAGATTTTCAATAGATCATCATTGTAGCTTAAATTCCGTAGAATGAGAAGAAATCGTAACATTACTGTTCATTAGATAAGATATTTGTGTCACCAACGTTATATCAATTAATTAACTAAATAACAGAAGCATATCATACCAATGATTTATTAAAATAAAAGCTCCGAATAATGACAGCGCGGTAAATCTTTATGTTTTTCTTTTTTGATTCCGACCACTCCGTGGTTGGAACTATAAGAAACTATCTATTCCTTATCTCTCTCTCTACCTCTAATTTTTCTTCTCAAACGTTCAAATACTCAGTCGATCTATCTTTGGTTCGACTCAAAGTCACCTCTTTTCTTCTCTTGTTTCTTGGCCTTTCTTTATTTGACTCCATTCAACTCATTGTGGTCAATTTATTTTCCTCTCTTATCCTCCATTATGACTTAGCGTCGGAGAATCGTAAAAAAACACCCTCCAATGCTGTTTTTCGCGGCCTTCACAGGTTTGTTGACTATGTAAGAGCGAGTCCACCATTGGTTATCTCAAGGCAATAAAAACCTCTGAAACATCATATTTTGAAGTTTTGTTTCCAAAAATATCACCACTAATTTAATGTTTTAAAAAAAACCAAAATTTTTTATTTTCTGAAAATACCACAAATACTAGAAATGATTTTCAAGGGTTTATATATAATTAATTTTTGATTTTGAGTTAATGATTTTTGATTTAGAATTTAATTTGTAAGAATTAGTTTTTAGGATTTACGGTTTTAGTTTTGAAAATTTAAGTTAAATTTTGTGGTAAAACCAAAACTTCAGTGGTTTTTAAAAAGCATGATGATAATTTTGAAAACAAATATCGAAGTACGGTAAACACATTTTCACTTAAATGTACATGAAGACAAGCTTTTTCTACATTCCCTTTTATATAAGTTATCTTAATACTAATATTGTATATATATTGCAAATACTTATGTTGATAATTAAATCTTATACATTCTACCGGGTGCGAGTGCTGTTTGAGAAATAAGAATCGGAAAAATGTTGGCTTCCGCAAAAGAGATTATGGACCATGACCCATAATTTCTTTAAAAAAAGAAAAATTAGTATATGTAATGAACCCTTCCTAAACCTAAAATATGCGATATTTTGGAAATTTAAAACTTTGGTGAATAGTTTTGAGATAACCTATAGAATATATAAATGCAAGTCCATTACCATGCATCGAACTGAATTTTATAGAAAACAAAACAAAGTTTTTTTAAAAAAGAGACCAATACACGGAGAAAGGAGGATATATAGCTTTAGTTTTACATATTTGGACCGACCAATCAGCGATATAACAAACCAGTCTATACGTCTCTCTATCTTCGTATCATAAATTTTAACGATGAATAAAATCATATATCGATCTCAACTGGATATTTGTGTAGACAATCTTCCCAAGGACTATTAGGGGAAGGCTTGACGTCACGAAGAGCCACCCAAACAGAACTATTACACTTAAAACCTGACCCCAATGCAATCTGCCAAATCCTATCTCCTTTCTTCATCCTTCCTTTGGCTTCTGTGTAAGCCAACTCGTACCAAATAGAGCTCGATGAGGTATTACCAAACCTATGTAGTGTCATTCTTGATGCTTCAACGTGTAAAGGAGAGAGATGAAGATTCTTCTCTAGCTCATCTATAAGTGCTCTACCACCCGCATGGATACAAAAATGCTCGAAAGCAAGCTTGAAATCCGGCATGTAATGCTTGATCTTCGGGTTGAAAAACTTCTTTTTAACGAATGTCACAAAGAAGAGAAGCTTCTCACTTAGAGGTAGAACAAGTGGACCCAAAGTTGCGATATTGATCTTTAGGGTTCTTGCAGCTACCATAGGTAGATCCTTCGACAAGGAAACTCCAACTATACCATCTTCATCCTCTTCTTGAGTCGCACATCCATAGGATCGGTCGTCACCTCCGGTATGGACCCTCACGGTATGAACAAGCTCGTATTTCGCGCGTTTTCGGTCTTTAGATAGGTTAGAAAGTAAAACTGCGGCTCCACCTGTCCGGAACAAACAGTTTGTAACCAACATTGATTTGTTGTTACCTAAGTACAGATTTTGAGTGATGTTCTCAGTGCTGATTACAAGAGCATAAGTGTTTCTATGAACTTGTAATAAGCTCTTTGCAACCTCTATAGCGATGACTCCAGCACTACACCCCATACCACCAAGATTTAAGCTCTTAATATTCTCCCTAAGTTTACATTTATTCACTATGATACTTGATAACGAAGGTGTTGGATTAAAAGTACTTGAATTCACCACTAATATACCTATATCACTAGGGCTAATCCCGGTGTTTTGAAACAAATTATCGACCGCTCCTAATATAACTTCTTCCGTCTCTTTACGTGAACCAGCCATCGTTTGTTCTATCGGCAAACAATGAAGACCTTCCGGTACGTAGGTCTCTTGGCCGAGACCGGAACGTTCTAGAATCTTCTCGACGAAGTCCATCAAGTAATCGTTCTCAGCTTTCTTCCCCCACATGCCTGATGCTCGTATAATCCTTACGTGGTGCATGATCTTTTGGATACTGACTTTGAGATGAGACGGTGGTAGGTAGCAGCTAAAGTCAACGAGGTAAACGGGCTTGGGTCTGGTCATGATGTAAAGGGTCGACACGATAAGGAGAGAAAGAGAGAATATGGTTAGAGATGTGAGGTTGTTTTGTAAGCAGAGGTAAAAGTTATGGAGATCTTGTGTGGAAAAAAGAGAAGCTTTCATGATAATAGCAACCAAGAATGGGAGGAGAGAGAGCTTGAAACGATGGGTTATGAGGAAGTTGAAAAACATTTTTACGTTCTTCATTGGGGAATACATTGTAGTGAGTTTTTTGTTTAAATTCTTGGTGTGGTCTTTGTTTGTTCTGACTTGTCCTTACATTTATAGAGGTTCATAGAGTAAGAGACAGAGAGGAGTAAGAAGAAGAAGATCGAGGAGGTTCTCATGCAATAAATGTTTATCTTGAATGAATAAGCAAGCACATGATTTCTTTCGCGTGATTTTATGTAGTTTGGATAACGACCCAAACCAAGTTTTTTTTTCGCTTCAAACGTTTTATAGTTTGGCTAGAAATTCGGATTTTTTTAGCTTCTTAGTTTTGGTAGTATGCGTTATCTAGCTACTCTTAACATTTTTGATAATCTAGGGTCAACTTTTAGAAAAATCTTGAAACCAAAAAGAGGCATGATCGATCAACGACATAATTTATAGATGCATGCCCGAAGTTATATATAATCAGACCCGACAAGTTGGATAATCCGGCAAACGATATCATTGATCACTATGTAATTTTTTTGGATCTCTTCGAATAAAAATGACATGAATATAAATCATGGTGATCAAGTTGTTCAAATGTTCATTTTTTTTAATAAGAGATTAAGATTTCAAATATCTAAATTATTGCAATTTAACCTTCTTTTTTTTAATCAGTGTACATGTAACCTTGTACTAACTTATCAAAATATCCCATTTTTCACATAGAGATTAGTTCTTTTTGCTAAGAGTCATATATATATAATTTAGTTTGAATTTAAATCATCATCGTTTAATTACTAGCTCGTTGAATATGAACATATTTGTATATTTGAATTATTTTTTGATGTGTACTCAAATGTGCAGAAACGACAATTTTTGTGAAATAGATTCATAGAGAGTAATAAGATGCAAATTGTACAATTAACTACTCATCTACATGTGCATTTTCTCAAATGAAAAACTACTTTCTACCCAACACAGCAACAGTACTAAGTTAATAAATGCAAGTAAACAAACAACCACCCCTTTTTACTCATATACACCCGTAAAATTCGCATCTCTTTGCTTCAAATCTCAGAAATCGAAGACATTACTGTCAGGTAACTTGGGCTTTACCTTTCTAGTTACATAGCATAGTGAAGCCTCATGACCTAAACAAATCTACCAATCTTGGTAATTTTATATTAAGTAAAGAAACAAAAATATTCAAGCAAAAGATTTTCTCGAGGAGCAAATAAAGGTACCTAAATATTTCCCTACACGATACAAGACATTGAATGTTATTTCATCTATATAAGGTAAAATATTCAATGGTTAATTAGGAATGGACAAGTAGATACAAAGATCATTTAGGGTATGCATGGGCACATCAGCACAATAATTGTATTTTGATAATGGTACGCAGATCTCAATGTCGAAGAGGTATGGTTGGGGAGAGAACCATATTTACGAGTTGTTCATTACTACAACAAATTTTATACTATATTACTAAAATTTATGTTTGATAAAGACTTGGTAGTGCGACGTGTGAGACAATTGCATGGTACGGTTAAAACTCGATTTGGCATTTATTCTAATTTTTATCCTACTCAATTTTGCACTAGTATTTATGATAACTAGATTTTAAACTCCACCATATCTGGAATTCAACAGAGTTTCTCATGATAGTTGACCAGTTGGTATAACTATTACATTCTCTTTAGTTTAATTATGAATATTATTTAAATAAATAAAATTTATACCCTAGAAGCTAAAACAATTTAAAATTAGCTAGTTAATTCTGGTTTCGATTTGGAGACATATGGTGACTGTACAGCTGGTGTGGTCCATTTCGAAAACCCACTATTGTAATTTGGTGCGCCCGTGATTAAGGCAGTATTTTGTTGCTTATAATATCCACACGATAAATGCCAAAAATAAATCATTGCCAAAACTTAGAATTATCGGTAATTAGATTAAAAAAAGAAAAAATTACATATAATGTCACATTTAGAGTTTTAATCTCATGAAATGTCACAAGTGTTTTTGACTATCAAGGAATGTCATTTACACACAATTATTCCGAATTTACCCCCGCCATATATGTGTATAACTTTGACTTGGATGAGAGAGTGGGAAAATTTTGTGTCAGATTTAACTTTTAAAAGAGACGTAGGAGAGTAGGAGAGAGTGTAGGCATTACTGTGTGAGATGATATATACTAACAATCATTAATGAATATTAATGGTAGATGGGAAAAAATTGTACTGCAAATACGTAAACAATTAATAGATTATAATGTTTATAATGTTTAAGTGTGTTAAATCTGGGTTAGTGGAATGGAGAGAGAGATATGAGAGATTGATAAGAGAGGTTTACAAAAAGACTGTGGGGAAAAACTGTGAAATTTCTGATGAACAGAAAAAGTCCATCCGTGTACTGTGTACATACAACACTCTCAATGTACGTGCCATGGACGCACATGCAAACCAACTTAAATTTTTATATAAATTTTCACCAAAATCCGACAATACATGTATGAACGTACAAACAAAGTGTACATGTACATGAGAACATACACCGAATAGCTATTGTCGAGTACGTACACTATAGACTTGTTAGGTAAAGCTGGTGTACATTGACCATACCTATTTTAGTCGTGTACAAACTTTGATGAGACGTTTAAAGTAAGAAATACAACTCAGCGGCATACCAATAGAACATGATCATGTTGTACATGGTCTGGTTGGTGTACAAGATAACCCTGTTGTATAGACTCAGACTATTCTATATAAGCTGTTAGGTGTACACTCTCATTTCGTTGTACAATCTCAATATGTACAGTCTCACACTGTTGTACAGTGTCAAACTATTGTATAGTCTCCGTCTGGTGTACGGGCTATGGCTGCTGTACAAACTAGAATGTTGTACATAAAGTGTGTGGTGTACAGTCTCAGTCAGGAGTACATGCTCAGGAATATGTATTGTGTGTACACTGCAGCTATCTTCTGTTGTGTGTACATCACAACTATCTTTTGTTGTGTCTGGATGTACATCTTCTAACCACTGTAGATCTCCATCCATGTAGAACATGTTGTGTGTCGCGACAGTTTGGTGGTCTGCGGAACCAAAGATCCGTCCAACGACGGTTTGGAAGACCACGAACACCCGTTTGGCAGCGGTTCAGGCGGAGACTGTTGTGTGTCGCCGTCTCGTGATGGTTTTGACGATAGACAATGAAGACCCTTCTGGCGGCGGTTCGATCTATTACAAATCTGACATCGGCGAACGGTGGTGAGTGAATCGGCCATATGAGTTTTGTTCGTTTCTCTCTGTTTTGAGATAGAGAAAGAGGCAAAAAAGTTGTTATTTTTTAAGGAAAGTGAATCGAAAAGGTGTATATTTTACAATAAATGGTGACTTTTTAGACATTCATTAATTTGTTAAAAATAAATAAAAATAATAAAAAACATCAGACGCAAGTATAAAAAATGAAGTGTGTAGTCAACTCAGAGTTAGATTGTGTTAGTTGGTGTATATATAGAATAAAGATAGTTTAGTTATAATTCAGTGTAAGTGACATTCCATGAGATTTGAGTTTGGGCATGCGACATATATGAGGTTTGAACGGTGACTTTTTTGTAATTTTTTTTTTAATTGAATTTATTTGCTTAGTTTAGTTTCTTTTTTTTTATTTTCAAAATCTTTTTTTTTTATTTAAAATAAAAGAATTTTTATAAACATCGTCGATTAATCCCTTCATGACATGATCACTTTGAAGTGGTCTATAATCTCCAACAGCTCCATATTAATAATACCATTCTCCACCTCCACCACCACCACCACCACCGTTACTACTTACTAGTACTACTATCACTTTCCACCTCCTCCAGTGAAATCTCCTCACCACCGTATTACATCACTTGTATGAAATTGGAGTTTCTTGATTTCCAATTAATTTTTGTTTGATTTATTGTTTCCTCTTGCATGTTTACTTACGTTCACTTGTAAGCTTTCTACTTTCACAATTTGAAGTTCAAGAAACAAACCAATCTTAGTTCATTTCTTACATCTCTAGTGTGCAACAACATTTATTCGATCCCTAAATACTATTGCAGACATAGTCATTGACTTTAATTCGATCATTTATATCATTGCCAAACACACACACACAATATATGCAAATACAGTTGAAGAGCTAAATATTTAAAGATAAGCATTAGCAATAAACATATTTAAAATTTCCAAGGGTACTTTGATTTCATCTCAACCTACACCTATGTTTTATTCGCATTAACTTAATTTTCACAATGATCTTGTTATATCTCCATGGAAATATTCAACTTTCTCATGTAATTATGAGTCTTGAAAGAACCCAAAGAAAGCCAAAATAGCACGAAATATGTTTGAAGAGAGCAAAGCCTTAAGCACCGTCTTCTTTTTGGTTGTGTAAGGAGGGTATCTAATATCCGAGTCCCCAACAAAACTCCTGTAAAGAACTCCTTTCTTGTGGCTAAAAGTATCATACGAGAATTTTCCGTGGTAAGCCCCGATCCCGCTCTCCCCGACCCCTCCAAATGGCAAATCTTTTACAGTTACCTGCAAAGTAAACAAACCATCTTAAGGAAAGCTAGCAATTTAGAAAACAGAAGATTGGTCTCTAAAGAAAAAAATGTTTCTTTCATTACGTGCAAGATGGTGTCATTGACGCCGATTCCTCCTGCAGCCACGTCCTGGACGAATTGTTGCTGCAACTCTTTGTTGTCTGTGAAGAGATAAGCTGCTAAAGGCTTTGGCTTTGACCGTATAACCTGAATACCATCTTCAATCTTTTGTACCGTAACTATAGGAAGTAGCGGTCCAAATATCTCTTCCCTCATCATGGAAGATTCCTCGGAAACATCCACTAGTATCGTTGGAGATATTTTTCTGTAAGAGAAAGTATATTGATAGTACTGTTTTAGCTCCATGAAACATTTTTATCGAATGTAAACATTTTGACTTACAGCTTATCTTCGATTGTTTGACCTCCATGAACAATTTTGTTGGCCACTCCATTCTCTTTTAACATACCCTCCAACCTTTTGAAGTGGAAAGAGTTCACTATCCGCGACAGGTCCTTTGATTCTAATGGATTTTTTCCAAAGAATGACTCCAGTTCAGTCTTCACAGCATCTATCTGTATTTGCATCAACAAGCTTCAGAGAAACGAACAGAGCATTGTGATTCATTGGCTTTTATTTCAAGTAACCTTACCAATTTTGATGCGAAATCTTCTGTTGTGATCACGTAATCGACGCCTATACAAGCCTGTCCATTGTTGCAAGCCCATTTCCCTGCTATGATCCTCCTAGCAACCACCTTCATAATCACAACACCACGATTAGAGTATGCGGCCTGAATTTATCTATTTTATGCTTTACAAGCAGAGATAGCTAGATCTTAACTTGTAGATTAACATCTGAATCAACAAGAGCTGGGCACTTCCCACCAAGTTCAAGAACCACCGGAGTAAGGTTCTTCGCAGCTGCAGTCATTACAATGCGACCAACTCTTGCTCCACCTAAAGAACAACTTAAAACTATTCAAAATCATGTTTTCATGAGAGACTAAAAGATTCTTGAAAAGAAACGTAGAAAGGGCGAACCAGTGAAGAATATCTTGTCCCATTTCTGATCCAGTAGTGCGGTTGTTTCAGGAACTCTGCCTTCGATAACTCTGATTGATGTTTCGTCCAAGTATTCACTGAACAACTTTGCTAAAAGAGATGATGTTGCTGGAGCAATTTCAGAAGGTTTTAGCACAACCGCATTACCAGCTGCAATAGCTCCAATGACTGGCTCAACAGACAATACTGAGGAACAATAGAAACACCAAGCAGACATTATAAACTTGAATTGATTTTTTAATGAGACAAAATTTCAAGAAAACAAATTTGAACTTACAGAAAGGGAAATTCCAGGCTGAGATAACCAAAACAACTCCAAGTGGTTCTGAGACTATTTGTGCAGACGAGGGAAATGTAGTCACCGAAGTTTTGACCTGAAAAGTCCAAGCATATATCAGGCAAGTGGTTTTAGACTGGATACATATCGATGAAGTTGAGTGGTCTAGTTACCGTTTCTGGAGCCATCCAGGTCTTCAAATCTTTGATTGCAAGCGTACAGGACGATTTAGTATTCGAAATCTGAGAAAACAAGATGACACCAAAGTGAACTAAAGTAGATAATTGGAATACAGAGGAGGAGGGTAAACTGAAAGTATATGCAAAAACCTCAGCTAGAAAAGCTTCAAGCTCAGGCTTGGAAAGATCTTGATACAAAGCTTCAGTGATGTATTTCTCCTTCTCATCAATCATCCTGACAATGTTTTGAAGCTGAGATATTCTCCACTCGTAGCTCTTTGTTCTTCCGGTATTGAAGTTGCTTCTAAGGTCTCCTACAAGCGAAGCTGCTTCTTTTCCATCAAAAACTGATGGTTGCTTCTTTACCACAGCAGATAGTGTTGCATAGCAAGAACTAAATCCAGAGACGAACCAATACCGCATTGTTAGAGACTTAAGCAAGACTAGACATAATGTATAACTATAATATTTGCATAGTTACTGTTCTTTAACTTAAAATCCACTTTACTATAACAGAAAATGTAATCATCAAATCATTATGCAATAACCACTTTTCTGATGTAAATTGGTAAATCCAAAAAAGGTGCTCACAGTTTCAAGGGGTTGTTGCAGGTTTTGCTGCAATATCCACCAGATTGTAGAAATGGTGAATTAGCCACACTAGCAACATTTGGTCTGCAACAAGTGGCCATTAAATCATTATCCAATCTCTGTTCTTAAAAGTGTGTCAGAGATAGTTCCAATCAGATTCTGATTCTTTATACAACACATTAAACTCCTGATTCAATGTCTAGACCAATTTCAACTAATAAAAGGAGACCTTTTTATACAGAAAATGAGAAACCCAAAACGCAATTCACAGACTTTAAGCAAGAAACATAACCAAACAAGCCTGATTAAGCAAGTTTCAAGTAGATAGTGAGCGAAAAATGTAAACTTTATTTACCTGGAACGACAAAACCCTTCCGCAAAGCAAAAGGTTTGGTTATTGTTTATCTCTAGAAGCTTCGTCATAACTCGAAATCTTGTGGAAAACGAAATTGTAGACATTGGTGTTTATATAGGAGAAGAGAAGAGAAGTTAAGAGGATGTGGTTGTAAGAGAGACGTGTAGAAGACAAGTGTGTGTGTAATAAACGCATTGGCCCCATTTTACAGCGACAATTCCGCTGAACATAAATGCCAAAGGAACTCGGAAATAACGTGAATCTGGTCGTACTGGTCTTTGTCGTCGCTCTAGTATACTAGTCCTTGTCGACTCATACTGGTCCTTGTAGCTGCTTGGCGTGTATACAATTCGACGGTCTTGATTTGTGTGTGTGAATTAGAAGGCGTTTTTTGCATTTTATGAATGTTTTGTTTGGATGGTCGATTTTGTTATTGGAATGTAAGCTTGAGAATTCGGTTCCATTCCCGAATGGAACCGAACCAAATTTAGCGGTTTTCGGTTTCCATTTGAGCTACAAACCGGCCGATACTCCGGTTCGGTTTGTTTTGAGATGCAAATTGATCGATTTAAAATCTCCTAGTAGTTTGGGTTTTTAATTTGTAATCTCTTGATAGATTTATTTTGTAATTGGAGTATATAAGCTTGAGAAATTTGGTCTATTCGAAACCGAACAAAATTTAGCGGTTATTGGTTTTTTATTCGGTTTTGAACTGCAAACCGGTCGATATTTTGGTTTGGTTTGGTTTTGAGATGGAAATCAAATCGATTCAAAAACTCCCAAAAGATTGTTTCTCCGGTTTTTTTTTCATTTATAAACCTTTGTTATTTTCTATTTGTCTTAACCGGGTTAAAACAAAATAAACCGCAAAACCGAAATTTTAGAATAACCAAAATCTAATGAACTTTCTTTAAAAAAATGATTTTAAAAAAATGTAAAACCGAACTAAATCGTCTCAAACCCAAAAATAAAGATAACCAAATTTAGTTATTTTGGCGAAATTCTTTGTAATCCACAAACCCTGATAAACTGAAAGAACCGAGCCAAAATTAACCGAACCGACCCGATCCCCCATTCTAATGGGGAGAATGGCTTAACGCACACACTCTCATGCTCGTAAATAGAAACACATAATGTCATTTTGTCTTGTCTATTTTTAAAAAATCAAGGGTTTGATATAGCTGATGGTTGGGTCGGTTCAGGACCGGCTCAAAGTTTTAGTGGGCCCCAGGACAACAAATTTTTTTTGGTCCCTTCAATTTAGGTTTTTAAGATTTTTTTGTTATCTAAATTTTTTAATACATATTTTCGTTAAAAAAAAGGAAAATATATCTTAGAAAAAATATTATAGGTCCTTTTATTTATTTTTTATTTAAATTTTTGTTAATTTATATATTTTTTTTAAAAATCAAAAAATGTGGGCCCCTAAATATGAGGGGAGGAAGTGGGGCCAGTGGCAGTGCACCACTTGACCTCCCCTCTAAGCCGGCACTGGGTCGGTCCCCTTGCCAATATCAGAAGCGCGAGTAAGCGTTTAGGACCAACTGAGTGATTATGTGCTCTTAAACATAGACTCTTCAGTTGTATTAGTCTCATATGATATCAAAGCTTAAAACATTTATGAGTATTAGAAACACACAAAATATGAGGAAGATTTTTTGTCTTCTTTTGTCAACAATTATGAGTATTATTTGTGATCAAATTCTAATAAATGGAATTAGGGTTGTCAGTGGTTGTGGAAAAGGTGATGCGTACTACGTAGGGCTTTCAAGCTTTGAATTCTGATGTATTAGTAGTGATCCAAATATATGTGGGAACTAAAATTCGGTTAGAAAAATAGGGTATGTAGAATTTGTAAATTTGGTTTTGGGCATTTCGATTTAAATACTGTATATTTGACTCCGATTTCATATATAATTTGAATATATAAGATTTCTAATGAATAGAAAATACCTCCAACTTGAGAATTTTATATATTTTTCTTGATTTAATATTATAATTTACAATGTTTGTAATTTTAGATAGTTTAACTATTTTTGTGATATCTAGTTGATACCACTCCTAATAATATGGTTAGATAGGACAAACTTGTATAATAAATGAACTGATTTGTAAACCTACACACTTTGTAAATATAAGTTCATATAATAAATGAGTTGGACCAAGTTAGCTCATCAAAGAGTACTCTATCCCAACATCTCCAGATTCTCCACTTCAAAAATATAAGCAGGTCTGTGCCCATAGGCTCAGATTAAAACAAATTTATTTTCAGATTATTTTTCATATTCTAGAACTTGTTTGCTAGTTGTGTCCATTGTACACATATTGCCCAACGCTAAAATGGAGATGAAAGTCAACTACATATTATTTACACAAAAGTATTCAACATTGAATGAGGGGATTCACATTTTTTTATGTGAATACAAGTTTGGAATCGGTGATTCTCTGATTTCTATCAGTAGTACTACACAATATGACCCAACAACATATATTTTAACACATGATTCTATCTAATCACATTAATTTATGTATTGAAAGAAAGATAGTCTTGTGATCCGTTAGGTTAGAGAACATATAAAATATTACATATGTTTAGAATTCGTTGTAATACGTACATATAAATCAAATCTATATATTCATATTGATTTTTTCATTACATGGATATGTACTGCCTTCTACGACAGAGTTATCTATTTTCTCAAGTTTAAAGGTCAGGTAAGACAATATCCACCTCTTCTTACTCCTTTTCATGGATTCGGTCACGGACGAGGTCAGAGACCTCCGAGATTTGGTCATGGACGAGGTCAACGACAACAACAAAAAATATGAGTATGAATTTTTTTTTCTTATAAAATATGAGTATGAATGTTTTTCTTCTTTTGTCAGAGTATTATTAGTTACCAAATTCTAATAAATAGAAATGAAAGGTCTGTCATTGGTTGTGGAAAGGTGATGCTTACTACGTAGGGCTTTCAGGCTTTGATTTATTAGTATGATTAGTGATCACAAATATGTGGGAGAACTAAAATCCGGTTCAAAAACATAGAGTATCCAGAATTTATTTGAATATGATTTCATATATATATATATATATCAGATACCAGATATAAAAACTCAACTAAATTTTTTGAAAAGTGAATTTTTCTTTTTGGTCACAGAAAAGTGAAATATTTATAATAAACGTTCAAATATGTTTATGAAAAACAATTTGAGATATTTTTATATAAGTTTTTGTGATTTAGTATCATCATTTATAATGTTCGTAATTTATATTGGTATTTTTAATGTATTAAGTTATTCTTGCGGATCCAAATCCAAATAGCTTACTTTTTGGGGTATCTTTAGTATCCGGTCTATACCACTTCTAATAATATGGTTATAGATAGGACAAACTTCTAATAATATTATGTATCGGTCCGTTTGGGATTTGAACATGTAGCGGAGGTTGTCGTCTCTTCCTTAACGTCACAAACGCAATGCCAAGTGACCAAACTACTCCTCGATTTTGTGGATGTGCCTTTAACTCATTATTATCGCGCTTGTGGCGAGACACTATGTAGCTCATGTCTCCAAACTCTTTTGGATCTACAATCATCTTGTTTATATCATTTACATTGATGAATACTTTCTTCTTTATTGTTCTAAATTTAGAGTTTTTTTATAACTTAAATCTATCTTTGTAATCCGTTTGACTTTTTGAATGAAATCAAAGAACAACAAAAAAAGTTAAGACAAACTCGTATAATAAATGAAGTGAACTGAGTTAAAATGAACTGATTTATAACTACTTTCTAAGCACTTTGTGAATATAGTCCTATAATAAATGAATTGGACCAAGTTAACTCATCAAATACTCTATCTCATTTTGACATCTTCACTTCCAACATATCAGGCCTGCAACATATTTTACATATGTTATTATTCTTTATTTCTTTCTGTTGCCACTTGCCAATTCTTCTTCAACTTAGAATACTAGTTTACTTTACATATATATACTCTACCACTAAATGACCAAACTCTCACACAAACCACAACAAGTCTCTTAATGCTATCATGACCACATCCACCAACATTTGCTCTGCCTCCGACCTGGCCAGCCTCCTCGCAACTTCATCTAACATCAACTCTTCTGCCGCCGCTGCATCCCTCATTTGCTCTCACTTCTCAACCATTTCCAACAAATTTTCAGACACAACCTTCGCGGTCGATACCACATACCTTCTTTTCTCTACCTACATAGTTTTCACCATGCAAATAGGCTTTGCCATGCTAAGTGCTGGTTCAATCCGCGCTAAAAACATCATGTTATGTAGTATTCTTGATGCTGCCTCAGGATCCATCACTTACTACCTCTTTGGATTTGCCTTGGCCTTTGGTATGCCTTCCAATGGTTTCATCGGTGGTCATCGCAACTTCTTTGCCTTAAACTCATTCCCTGAAGGCACTGGTTATGACTTCAGCTTCTTCCTCTTTCAATGGACTTATGCTATTACTGCCTCAGGAATCACAAGTGGCTCGATGGCTGAACGTACTCAATTTGTTGCTTATCTGATATATTCTTCTTTTTTGACCGGTTTTGTATACCCGGTAATCTCACATTGGTTTTGGTCGAACGATGGATGGGCCAGTCCGACTCGGACCAACAATATTCATTTTTTAGGCTCTGGTGCAATTGATTTTGCCGGTTCGGGTGTGGTTCACATGGCCGGTGGGATAGCCGGTCTTTGGGGATCTTTAATTCTAGGACCAAGAATCGGCCGGTTTAAACACCAAGAAAACCGTTCCACGGAGATACGTGGTCACAGCGTACCGCTAGTTGTCCTCGGTACACTCTTATTGTGGTTGGGGTGGTACGGGTTCACTGCCGGTTATTTCTTAACCATTTTAAAATCTTACGGTGGTTCTCCTCCTTACTATGGTCAATGGAGCGCCATAGGACGGACAACCGTCACAACAACCCTGTCAGGATCCACCGCGGCATTGACCACTATGTTCACTAGACGATTCCTAGTCGGCCATTGGAATGTAACACATGTTTGTACCGGTTTACTAAGCGGTCTTGTGGCTATATCATCGGGATGCGCGGTTGTAGAGCCTTGGGCCGCTATTGTATGCGGTTTTGTTGCATCTTGGGTTCCGATTGGACTTGACTTGCTTGCCAAGAAAATTAACTACGACGATCCGCTACAAGCTGCTCAAGTGCATGGTGGTTGTGGCGCTTGGGGGTTACTATTTACAGGACTTTTTGCCACGAAAAGGTATATGAACGAAGTTTATGGTGGCGAAATCGGAAGGCCGCACGGTTTATTGATGGGTGGGGGACTGAAACTACTTTGTGCACAGTTAAGTCAGATCATTGCTATCTTTGGATGGGTTACGTTAACAATGGGATCTTTGTTTTATGGGTTACATAAGATTAATCTTCTTAGAGTATCCGTGGAAGAAGAGAAAGTTGGACTTGATATGACAAGTCACGGTGGATTTGCGTATGGGTCCCATGTAGAGGATGCGGATTGGGTCAAGTCATGGAACCAAGGTGATGAGACTGAAACAAGAGCTTGAGTACGTACGTACGTGCGCGTGGTTCCTATCTCGATTTGGTCCAATCAAATTAACAAAATATCCCAACTCTCAAGTCACTTGATACGGTTCCTAATGTAAAAACCTTTTATTTTTGAGTCGAAGTAAACGAATAAGTAAGCAAAGATACACTTATTCGAGATAATTCAGTTCAATAATTCTGTAAAATGTATTTAATATGATTAAAAATAACATAAAATGTTCGAATAATAGAATCCATATTATATGTTTGTCTGTTTTCTTATTAAAAAAAATCTATAGAATATGTTCGATTCAAAATATGTCTAAGCATCCACTAATTAAACTAACATTCTATTTTTTTAATGGAAAATCGAAGAGAATAAAGGTCAATGAATCTTTCTTTTTAAAGGCTCAATGAACTTTATAAAACAAAAAATAATAATACGTATATATATATCGAACATATGAAATAAAACTAAAATAATTGTGCTTATGATTGAAGTTTTTTTAAGAGAACAACTTTTCGTAGACTCGAACAATACGACTTGTTCAATTAAACAATGAATCCCGGTGTAAATAAAAACCTAAAAACAACGACTCCCAAATAGTATGTAAAATAAGGACATTTGTTAATAAAATTACAAGTCGTATTGATCTTTTAGTTAAGAGTCGTTATCGTGCTCATCTCTCAGCTCCCACACAACTGCACAAGTCTTTTTTGTTAGCGGGATACAATACTTGGCCTAAAAATTAAAGTTTTTTCCTATTATTTAACATATCAAATGTGTTGCTTACAGGGGCCCGGTCCTGGACCAATTTTTGTGAAACATTGGTATTGAGCCCCCGATTTTTCTAATTTTTTTAGGGCCCAAAATTTTTGTTTAACACGTATATATGTTGAGTTGCCAACTAACGTTAGTTCCCGGAAGGAGAAATACAGGGAGAGATTTATGCATGTGGGCCCATTTAAAGGAAAATGCAAACAGTAAAGTGTCTTTAAATCGCAAAAACAAAGAAAAGAAAAGCATAATTATTATATAATAAATAGTTTTATAAATCATTAAGTTCAAACCTAAACTCAAAACTACCTTTTCAGTTAGAACAAAATGATTGTGCGTGATAACTATCATCTTTGAAATTTGCTTTACTTTTTTTTAATGATCGACTTTCGTCGATAATCAATTATCAAGATTTGTTACTAATTTGATTTTGATTTGTTGTTATACAATTATATTTATGTTTGATGTTTCTCATCAAAATTTAGCCTTTGTTTAGCCAATTTTTTTAAAGCTTTTTAGACCTAATTTTTTATGTATTTTTAATTTCAAAAAAATAAAGTGTGGATCACTCGGAAGAATCAAGAAGAGAAGACAAGAAGCATTGACAAAATCCTTAGCCAGTTCTATGTTTAGGTATCTCAAGAAATCAAAACCTCTCAAAATTGATCACGATAATAACATAGATAAGGTTGTTATGATAGATGATGATTCTTATGAGACTTCTAAACAAGGTGCAAATGGCGGAGTTAGAAAAGAAAAATGATAGTAAATTTATGTTTTTATTTTATGTAAGGGCCTCAATTTTAATTTCGTATTAGGCCTCAAAAATCTCAGGACCGGCTCTGGTTGCTTAGGCCTTGATTGACAAAGCATGAAGAAGCATTAACATGTATGAGCATTAGCATTAAGCAGCTGGAGCATGAGCATCTGAATAAAATGCACATTTTAAGTGATTGGTACAGCAGTTAATGGTTGGATATAAAATAAAAATAAAAATTATTTAACTATATTTATTTATATGTATTCTAAAATATCTTATGTCATAAATTATAAATATCATTTAATTTTTTTATTTATTATAATACTGCTTAACTAATACTATGACAAATAAACTAATGTTATATCTATAAAGTTTTAATTTTATTATAAATATATTTATATATTCTAAAATTTAATATGTTAATATTGTATATAAATTATTTTTGTAAGGTATAACATAATTTTTAATAATCTTTTCGAACTTCAATTACATTTAATTGATATATTATCTGATTATAATATTATTTTAAAAGATAGAATAAATAAAATAATGATAAACATGTATCAAGTAATTAAAAGTTTCTATAATTCTTTTTTATATAAGTATTAAAATAAATGAGTTGTATAATTTTTTTTTTTATTTTTTTTATATATATTATAGATAAATGCTCTGTAAAACCTCTATTGGAGAACATTGAGGGTGAGAGCATTAGCATTTAATAAATGCTCTACTTAATGCTTCGTCAACTAAACTTGATTGAATAATAAAAAACATGATGCTCCTTTAAATGCTCTGCCAATCAAGCCCTTAATTCTACTAATGTCATTTTGCTGTCACGTTGGGTTAGGTATATTGACTTGTTCTTTTTAATATCATATCATTAACAGTAAACCCCACAAAATCTATACATATAGGGGCTAAATGGTGACAGATTATTTTGAAGAATTTAAAAACTTTGTAGAATTTTTTTGATTTGTTACCACTAGCTTAATTTGAAGAATTTTCATAATCTGAAGAATTAAAAAAAAACAAAAAAAAAGACAAAGTTGAAAACCATTATTGAAGACAATATATAAAGTGTTTCACTAATGAATTTCTATGTTAATATATATTTAAGAATAATGAAGTTTCACATGCATGTAATAGTTTAAAAAAAAGTAATACGTTTTTTTTTTTTTTTTGTCACAAGCACACTGTTCCTATTGATTACAAGAATATTGAAGCATCATTAAACCAATGCGGAATGAAAGTGTTAACATAGGAAAACACCAAGTTACGAGTACGAGCATTCTTCGCGAGAAAGTCTGCTTTGTCATTCTTTCCCCTAGGGCAATACGTCAGCGTAAAGTCTGGGAAAGAATTGCGTAACTCCTGAAGTTCTTCAAGTTCCGTGCGAAAGCGGGGCCAACTCTCCGGATCTACCACCATATTCACCAGCTCTTGTGAATCTGTGAAGAATACTGAGCAATAACGTTTATTCTTCTTGAGACAGGACATAGCCCAGAGAAGGCTATGTAGTTCAGCATGTAGTGATGATAATACACGCCGCATCCCTCTTAATCCCAGAATGTCAGATGTTCCGTCCTGTAACTGTAAGATCCATCCCACACCACTCGTGTCATCTCCTGCTTTCCACAAACCATCAACGAAACACCGGGACACCTCCTGCGGATACAAGTCTTCCGCTGTTAGATTCAGCTGAGGATTATGCGAAGGTACTTCCAGAGATTCCTTAGCCAAAAACCATTAATTTGCCTCATGTTTGGCCAATTCCAAAATCGCTTGCGGTGTTCGATCCTCATTATTGAATACTTTGGCATTCCTAGCCTTCCAGAGATACCAGATGATCCAGGAAAAACACCGGACATGCTCCTCTAAGTCCGTACAAGGTGGGATCTGTGAGAACAAATAATCCATATTACCCAATAAATTCTCCGAAGGGGAAAAGATGTGGGGGGGTTTGGGATATTTGACAGGGCCCAAACTTGTCTTGCGGGCGGACATGTAAACAGGACGTGATTAATTGTCTCGACAGAATCTCCGCATCGAGGGCATTGGCGCTCCTGCTGGAGGTGGCGGTGTGCAAGTCTTTCGTTAACTGCAGGTGCCCCAGACAGAGCTTGTCAAAGGAAATGTCGTATCTTGTTAGAAGTCCTCTGTTTCCACGCTTGTTCTTTCAGAGGATTGAGGGACGGTAGTTGTTGAGCTTATTGCAAACCAGCATCGAGCGTGTGTCAGGCAATGACGTATCCGGACCGCACGGAATACGAGCCGGAATTGGTGAAGTGCCAACAAAACCCATCATTACCACCTCACAGGGAGGGTTTAATCGTTAGGATTAAAGAAATATCCTCTAGATGAACGCAAGCTTGGAGCCTATCGAGTTTCCATTGTCCCGACCGAGGGTCAATAAAGTCTGATACCCGCTCATGTCTATTAGGATTATTGACTAGACTGCGTACTCTTCGGAGATATTCATCAGGTAGCCATTTATCTGTCCAAAACCATGATTGGGCACCCGATCCTATAGTACGTCTCATACCTTTGGCCAAAAGGGGTTGTGTTGAGAGTAAGCTTTGCCAGCCATATGAGGGGCGGTAATGTTTCCTAGCGTCCAAAGGTCCCGAGTAGCGAAAATACTTTCCTTTCAGTACTCGTGCCACTAGGGACTTTGGATATCGGTGTAGTCGCCAGAGCTGCTTGGCTAATAAAGCCTTGTTGAACTCTTCGTAAGACTTAAAACCCATACCCCCTACATTCTTTGGTAGACACATCCTTTTCCAAGCTATCCACTGCATCCCCTTCGAATGTTCCTTTGATTTCCACCAGAAATTTGAAACCGCGCTCGCTAGTTTGCGAAGTAAACTCTTAGGGAGAAGAAAAGTGGACATGACATAATTTGGTAGAGCTTGCGCCACCGACTTAATCATGATCTCCTTTCCTCCTCGCGATAGGATTTTTGCCGACCAGCCATTGATGCTATGGTTTAAATGGTCTTGAACTTAGGCAAAAATTTCCGCTTTCGACCCCTGCAACTTTTCTGGAATACCAAGATATCTGCCAGAACCTCCTTCCGTCGGAATCTTTAGCCTTGTCTTAAGTTCCGATCTTCGTTCCTCAGGCACATCCTTTCCAAATGTGACTGCGGATTTGTCAAAATTTATTCGTTGTTCTGACGCATTCCCATACTCTTCGAGCACCTTGAGAATGTTGTCGCATTGATCCCCTGTTGCTTTACAGAAGAAGAGGCTATCATCTGCAAATAATAAGTGTGAAAGCGCGGGAGATGTTGGGGCCACTCGAATGCCCCAGATTCTCCCAGCTGCCTCAGCAGCTTGGATATTGGCAATCAACACCTCCGTACAGAGGATGAACAGATATGGAGAGAGGGGGTCACCCTGTCTTAGTCCACGATAAGGTATTATGGAGCCTTTTGGTTCTCCATTCAATAAGATACTGTAGGACACGAAATTAACGCAAGTCATAATCCACATAATCCACTTCTCTGAGAAACCCATCTTTCTCATCAATGCGGCCAAAAACTCCCATTCCACCCAGTCATAGGCCTTACTCATATCCGTCTTAATCGCCATAAATTCCTTTTTACCCACCGGATTGGTTGTTAGGGCATGGAAAACCTCTTGACCTATAAGAATGTTATCTGTAATCTGTCTGCCTGCTACAAAGGCGGATTGGGTTTCCGATACCAAGGAAGGTAGGAACCTTCGGATCCTCTGACAGAGGACCTTGGAAATTATCTTATAACCCACATTACACAAACTAATGGGGCGGAATTCCTTCATCGACCGTGGACGCTCTGTTTTTGGAATCAAACATATATTGACCATATTGCTTTCAGAGTCCAAGAATCTTGTACGCATAAAGTTCTGAACCATCTCCACTACTTGAGGGCCTATCGTATTCAAGAACTTTGGGTAAAACAGAGCTGTCATCCCATCAGGACCCGGTGCCTTTTCGGGGTGAATGAAAAACACAGCCGATTTGACTTCCTAATCGGAGACTTCCCGAGTAAGAAACGCATTCATTTCGGGAGTAACAGAACTCCTAATATGGGATATGGACACTTCCAGATCCTTGATGGATGAGAAGGTGAACATTTCCGAAAAATAATCCGTCGCTGTTTTTTTCAATCTCCTCCTCCTTCTCTGTCCACTCTCCCGAGTCTGTAAGTATGCCAATAATCCTATTGTGTGCCCTCCGTTGTTTCGTAGATGCCTGGAAGAACATTGTGTTTTGGTCGCCTTCCTGGTGCCAGGTAACCTACTCTTTTGTTGCCAGTAAATTTCCTCATCTCGAAGGGTCGTACATAACTGTTCCTGAATGGCCGTAATGTCCTCACTTGTTGCCGCGTCATTGTTCTGGGCTTCCTCCAGACGAGCTTTCAAAGTCTCAATTTCCCACTCAGAGATTAGTTGGTCCTGTCGCCGCCAACGAGAGATGGTTTTCTGACAATTGGCAATCCGGTCCCCCAGGGATGGCTCAATACCTCATCGAAATCTGGCTTGGATAGCCAACGCTTGTCGAACCTAAAGCACTTCTTACCTCCCATTCTGAGTCTCTCAAGATGTGTCAGGACAGGTCGGTGATCCGACCCCATGAAGCGGAGATATTCCATCTTTGTATGGGAGAAAAACTCATACCAATCTTCGTTACCCATTGAACGGTCTAGCTGGCAACGGATAATATTGGCACCACGGCGACCACACCAGGATAAGTAGTTACCCAGATACGGGAAGTCGATCATCCCACAGCTCTGTCGCATTAAGTTAATGTCGAGAAAGGAATTATCCGGACGCCTGCGACCTCCTATTTTTTCATGATGCTCGGTTATCCCATTAAAATCGCCGGTCCTAAGCCAAGGTGCGAATCGGGTCGTACTAATACGCGTGAGGCGTTACCAAACACCACTTCTATTGGCAATAACATGATCACCGTAAACAAACGACAGAAAAACTTTATTACCTTGAATAGTAGTCATTACATCAATGATATTTTTATTTGAAAAAAGTACTTGAATACAAAACTCAGATTTAGCCAAAAAGGCTAGTCCGCCACTACGACCAGAGGGGTCAACCGTAAAAAGAAAGTCATAACCAAATTCAACTTGTAAATCCTGAATAAACCATGGTGATCACGTTTTGTTTCCATAAGAAAGAGAATCCCCGGGAAAAACCTCTTATGAAATTCACGTAATCGTCGAACTGTCAAGAAGCCGCCAGCCCCCTGACAGTTCCAGCTCATAATCATATTATCCGTCCGCCGGTGGTTCCTCAACAACCACCGGTTTTTTAAATTCCTTCGAAGTTTTCCCCTCGTCGGGGCCCGTCTTCGAGGTAGACGGGTTGGACGCATCAACCAAATCTACTTGTTCCTTAGGCGATTCCAAGCAAGCTAGGGCCATGTGGTGGTGGATGCGGTTACCCTGAAATGGACTATGCTCAATTTTCTTTTTCACTCCAAGTGCCTTAGTAGTCCGTTCGGTAAGTCTCCGTGACTGAGACGCTTTACTCACCAAACTCTTAAGTGGGGAGATTAATTCTGTTGGGCTTAAAGTAGCAGTCAGGCCCAAATCCAGAAAATGCTGTCCTGGGTCCAACAGCTCAAAACTGTTTTCAACTTGGTGGGCCTCAGAGAGCATCTGGCCCATGTCCATTTCTCCCTCCTCAACTGCAGTCGAAACCCTAGCCACACGCACAGAAACACAAACCGGGTCGTCGCCGTCGTGCTTCGTCTCCGTCTGGGAAAGCGCCGGCGACCGAGAGAGAACCACCGCAGCCCATTCCTCATTAGCCACTACAGCTTCCTCCACCGTATCCCGATACCACGGTGCTCTCGCCTTTTCCTTCGGGCCCTCTTTGTCCCGTGTCTCGTGAAATTCCAGATGTCCCCGCCGTGATGCGTCCACCGTCCTCTCCGCTTGGCCAAAGGTCTTAGAGACCCATTCTTTGGTGGTTAGCTTCCCGGAAGCAGGCCTCTCGATGCTGCCTTCCAGTTCTGCGAAGAGGTCACGCCTCACCGGTCTTGGCTAGGAGGACGATGCCGTCGTACTCACCGCCTGATCTCGCCCTGTGTTATATGCCCGCGGCGGAGCTGCTGCCCTTTCCTTGCCCTCTCGATTGGTCCTCGGTCTGCCTCGGACCTTCTTCTCGTCACGTCTCCGGAGTGCCTCCCTTCAGTGGTCTCGCGTTTGTTGATGTTCCCGAGGTCGATCAGGACAGGCTGGTGCTTCGTGGGTCATCCGAAGGCATCTTGAACAGTGTTTATGGAGTTTCTTATAAAGAAACTCCAAGACACAGAGCTCACCTAAGTCGTCCGTTTCCCGGCGTTTGATGAGGGGTAAGTTGCAGTCGAGGGTCACTCGGACCTTGGGGATGGGTTCAGACACGTCCACCTTCATGTATTCCCCGAAGTCTTCACCGATACTCTGCACCGTCTCTTCTTCCCGGCGGTAATCTGGCAGTCCCTGGATGACAATCCAGAACGGGATGGTGCTGGGGAAGTCTCTCCTCACCGTAGGGACCCATCGTTCCAGGGCAATCATCGAGCCATCGTAGTGATACGGTCTGTTCTCCATCACCAGTAGTAAATCCTCTTCATTCTGGAAGCGAAAATGGACTCTGCCTTCACCCATTTCAAAACCCTAGACTCTGCCTTCACATCGCCAGATTGTTGGCAGGAAACCGATCATAGCTGGAAGCTTATGTTCTTGCACTTCTCGAAGCAATGGATGACCTACCAGGGTGCGTTCAAACCTCTTCAGGATTTGATTTTTGTCAATTGGGGGTAGTTTGAGAGGCTTGTCTCTCTTGAGGTCCTTGTGATCCTTGTCCGAGGAAATCGAGTTGCCCAAGTAAGCCATGGTGGATCGAGAGTAAAAACAGAGAGGAGAAGGTGATATTATCAGAGCTCTCAAGCGTGGATGGTGTGAAGTTATCGATTTTTTGGGAGTGGTATATATCCTATTCCATTGTGATTTCTTCTTAAAGGCAGGATTCCAGTTTGCGCCAGAGATCACGTTTGATGCCACCGGATTACCATAAACGGAAGCTAATTGCACGGTCAGAGATTCCAAATCTCGATTGTCCAAATCCCATGATTTATTCTTAAGAGTAATATGAAATCCCGTAGTTTGAGATTGCATAATTTTCCAAAATCTTGAGATTGATATGTTGCTCTTTCCCTTTTGGATCATAGATTCCCCTATGCCAATGGTCAAATCCGATTGGATTCGGAAAGGTACGCGTATCAGTTGTCCTGTCCCTAACCATGTCTGGATCCAGGCGAACCCGATGAGTCTGGCCATTTTGAATTAAAAAAACCGACAGTTACGATCACCTCAGCGAGGAAGAGAGCATCCTCTTGATCAGTTAATACGTTTCTTTTATTTATATGCTAATGTGTAATATTATAATATAGTTGTTTATTACATCTTTGTAAGTTTGCATAATAATTTAACAGAAACTTATTTAGTGTAGATAAATTTATAATTTTAAAAAATGAGACAATGAGTTTACTAAGAAACTAGGTAATTTTCCCGCACCGTGTGCCGGTATAAACATTTTTTTATAATATTTTTGGTATTATGAATTATGAAAATCTAAACATTCACAGCAAGTATAAAAAAATAAAAAAATGTTATATATGGCTAACCTAATGATATATGTGTTAAATAATAAGAGAAGATATGATATAAGTGTATTTAAAAAAAAAAAAAAAATGTAAAAACAAATCTTAAAAACTAATGAAAGCAAATCTTGTTGTTCCATAACCAGTCGATCAATACTATCACTTGTCGAACCAACTAGTACAATCTTAACGGTGCGTCGATACATATCTTATTTATCTATATTCTAGCTGAAAAAAAATCAAATAAAAAACAATAAAAATGAGTATGTGAAATGAAAATCAACCTAAAATAATAAAAAAACGCTTGTTAGAGCTTGAGACAAAACAACAGACTATGATTTACTAGTATAGTTATGCAAAGAGAAATAGTAAGCCACTCACAAAACATAAGAAGATTCACAATTCAAAAATAATCTAAAAATAAAGAAATACATATCCGTGAACCATGTATTTGTATACTATAGAAAATGATAATTGGTTGATAGGTAAAATCAAATCTTTCAGAATCGTTAGAAACATTAAAATTAGGAGAAACTTGCTCTAGGTTGTAACAAACGGATGTTCAAAAGATTTGGAGTTAATATAAGATATTCGATTGATTTTTACTCGAATCTATAATACAGTAAAATCTGTATAAATTAATAATGTTGGGACCGGAATAATTTATTAATTTAGAGAGAATATTATTTTATCGATAAATTAATAATTATTAATTTATACAGAGAAATCCGTTTTAGGTAATATTTTTCTTAATTTGATTTTTCGAATAATGTTATATTATGGAATTTAATGAATGTATGGATACATTTAGAAAGCGTTACTATAAATAATCAATTATTTTGCCTAAATTTTTTACAAGTTTATGGTAAAGACCGAAAAAACAATTATAAAAGTTTTTCATGTAACACTTAAATTAAAAGATAAGGTCTAATGAGATTTTCATTTTTAAGTTAAAACAAAAATCACTAAAACCATGTTTAATACATTATCATATATATATATATATATATATATACATAATTATATATGATTATTAATTTATGCTATTATTGGGACCATATTTTACATAGGAGTTTCAAAAAAATTATTATCTTATCATTTTATCAAATTGAGTTGATTTTTACATTGGCCCGACTCGGGACCGGGATAATTTATTAATCTATGGTGTTTATTAATTTATCGAGTATTAATTTATCGAGGTTCTACTGTATTCGATTATTCTTTATTTTTAACGAACATCTTGGATTGATTAAAAATATATAACAAATTATCAGTTGTAACAAATTGAATTGGTGCCGGAAAAAACAGTAAAAAAATATAGGCACGATAATAATAAGATTTTAAGTTAAAATTTGAAAAGTAGAAGTATCTGAACGAATTAATTAACAAAATATTTTAGAGAGAAGGGTAGTATTTGATACGAATTCCATTACCATTGCAAATAAATATGTAAAAAAACCAAGCTCATCTTTAGCCGAACCAAACCCAATCAAAATAAGTAAATCATATACCATAATCATGGAAATCTAAAAAGAACATGCATGCATGCATGGCATGAGAAAGTTTTTCTTCATCAGAATCACTTCTCCTTCTATCTTCATAGGCTTCTTGGTCACATCTTCCTCTGTGGTCTTGGACTTGATGCATCAGATCTCTGCGATATCAATGTTGATCATGGCTGAATTTCTCTGAGGTATTATTCTTGGAAAATGATTAATATCGAGAGATGTGTGATTGATATATAGCACAAATATGACGTTGATAAATTATTCTATATAGTTTTAGTAAAATAAATTCTCGGAAACTATCAAGTAGTTAATATTAATAATAAGTACTCTCGGAAAAAGGGAGTTCAAGTTGAATCATATATATAATTAGGGAGTCCTCTCTCCATCTAAGGTATCCACATAGGCAAAAAAAAAAATTAACAATTAATTTTAGTTTTAAGTTCATTTAATTCATGTTTATGTATATTTATTGTTACTTATAGCTACTAATTTTTAAATTAAATTAAAAAACTAAAAATAAGTCCATAAATTACTAAAAGTAGAAATTAATATTCGAATATTTACTATTAACAATTAATTTTAGTTTTAAGTTCATTTAATTCATGTTTATGTATATTTATTGTTACTTATAGCTACTAATTTTTAAATTAAATTAAAAAACGAAAAATAAGTCCATAAATTACTAAAAGTAGAAATTAATATTCGAATATTTACTATGAATTTATAATAACGATAAAAGTTTATATATTCAATTTCAAAAATTGGAAATATGTAAAATGAATATACATATAAGAAAAAGTTAATAAAGATATTAACGACATCAAAGAATCAAAGAAAAAAAATCTTGAGTGTCAAAAAATTGTTAAGAGGCTATTGTTTTTTTTTTTGTTATGAACGCACTTACACCTATTCGTTAAAGAACATATGAGCATATTTTAACTAATGAGGGATGAACGTGTTAATATAAGAGGTTGTTGATCTAAAGATAAATAATATATATTATTTCACTAAAAGGATACTGAACCATCTAATTAAAGATGAGATAATAAGATGAAAATTTAGGATATACAATTTTATTTATAATGTTATATAATTTTATGGAAGTATGAAAGAAAAATATGAAAGTGTTATAATACTATTATTTTAAAGATATAAGGTATAAATTGGTGGTGTAAGACAAAAAAAAAACATGCATTGCTTGAGTTATGTTCTACTAAAAATAAGTAAACAAAGTAACATAAAATTTTAAATAGTTAAATCAAATTTATGTCGTTAAGTTTAATAAATGCATCATACGAACCATATTTTAGGATTATATGAGTATATATTTTCGAATTAAAAATTACAATAATGAATTACTTTTATTTATATGGTCATTAGAAAATAATCAAAATATTATGAATTTATATATAAGAGCGCTGAATAGAAATGTCAATAAAAAATAATCAAAGAAAAAATAGATACAATGATGTTAATTATTGAGGTATCGTAATTGAGTTTTAGCCGATTGTTAAGAGACTGAAAGCTTTTAAGAAAAGAGGATGTATGATTTTACTAAAGGATATTAAACGATTTAACTAAAATAAGAAAATAAGGTGAAACTTTAGAATATAATATTTTATTTAAAATGTTATTTTCAATTTTTGGAAGTAGAAAAGAAAAAAATTGAAAACGTTGTAATATCGTAGTTTAAAAAAAATAAAATAAAAATTAAATTTGATATATATAAAGTATAAAATTAATGGTCACATTATTCATAAATTGTACAACAAAATATACCAAGAATAATTTGTGATCTTTATATAAGAATGTACGTAATTTTACAAAAAGGCATTCCCCGGCGAGCTTATGTAATTCAATATTTGAATAAATGATTTTAAAAATCTAGAGAAACAAAAACTACTTTCGAAATGTTTGAGAAAACGTAAAAAAAAGATATGTATAAATTAACTTTCTATAATTATATTAGTGTTTTGTGAAAAAATGATAAAAGTATATATATTGGTTATATTTAGAATTTATTTGAAAATTAGATGAATTTATTATGTAATAATAGATAAAATAATAAGTTCTCAAAAACTAAACAGCTATTTATTTAAAATCAAATACCAAATCGAAAGAATTTCAAAAAAAAGAATTAAAAACAAATTGAAAATTGAAAATATGATATTATAATGTGTAAATAAATGTAAAATATATATACTAACATAAAATACTTACTAATTCATGTTATACATGATACTGATAGAAAACATAGAAAAATAACACAAAAATATCAAAAGAAGCCAAACTCGCGCAACGCACGAGTCCAACCTTAGTATTTATAATAACTAACCTCTTCATCAACCAAAACCATCTCATGGAATTTTTTGCTTTCCCTTTGGATTTCCACAAGAGAATGATATGGACTTTGATTCTTTACTTCTCCGAAGATGACAGAAGATTGTTAAAAATCACAAATGGAGAGGTTTGTTTAACTACGATAGACATTATGTAGTAGATGGGAATGTAAGTAAATTTGTATGGTCTATGAGTTATTAGGTAGAAATTTGGGGTTATATAGATAATTAGAAGTAGAACAAACGTAATCTTATTAGAATATTATACGGGAATATATTTTGGATATGCTATTTAGTTTTTGTAAGTGAAATGTAATCTTGTAAACAATTTGGAGGTTATGATTTGGTGATATTTGAAATATTATAATAGATGCTGATTATAAGACTCACATAAATCTCGCCAAAGTAGTGATTTGAAATAAAAATATTCTAAATCATGTTACCAAATCTAATGAAAATCTGATGATAAATTTTGTTATCAAATAAAAGAAAATCCAGTGTATAAGTAAATCTTTAGCCGAACCAAACCCAATCAAAATCAAAAATATAATTTAATCCGGTTACGTTTTAATATTTTGAATCCAGTTCGTGGAATCCTTTGAACACTTCTTGAGCTGCAATTATCAAAACTGGTTTATGTCCTAAGAGTGTCCACAGTGGCTGAATTGGTTTTCATGTTTTTGTTTTTCTTGGGGATTATGCAGACGGGACAAACTGTAGTAATCAAGAAGATAAGGCTTGGTAAACAAAAAGAAGGTGTAAATATCTCAGCTCTCAGGGAAATTAAAATGCTCAAAGAACTTAAGCATCCACATATAATCCTCTTGATAGATGCAATTCCTCACAAAGAAAACTTGCATCTTGTATTTGAGTTCGTGGAGACCGACCTCCAAGGATGTATTTCTTGCTCGAGAGATATAAATAAGAGTATTGTTGAGTTTCATTTTAAATAATGATTTAACTTTGAAATTATAATTAAGTAAAAGTTATTTTAGTTATCCAATGAATTAAGAGTATTAAACCATGTCACAATTTTTGCCAAGACATGTCATCATTCTTTTAATCCATGTCATAGTTTTTAGCCAATAAAATTATAACAATTAATGAGAACAACTAAAGTCACTTTGCTTTTAATAAGAAGGGGATAATTAAGTTTTTATACCAAAGTATTATAAAATAAATTATTCATATTAGTTATTTTAGTAATCTATTACTTTATTTAATTAATCAACTTTTTCAAAAATTCAGTTCCGTTGTTACTATTTATATTTGATATTATTCAGCTATATTCTATATCCATTACCATTTAAGCTCATAAACTTGTTCTTTTTTTCTCTCCAAAAATTGACTTCTTCCTCTATACATTGACTTCTTTTTTTGTTTAAGCAAAAACTTGGATAAGACGATCCTGATAAGTTGGATCGCGAGTCTTGGCCCATAATTTATTTTATAAAAAAAAACTTTTTGGTTAAATAAAAGATGGAATTTTTCAATAATTTGCTTATATGTATATAGTGTATTGACAATTCCATTTTGCAAGAAAATAATAATATATAATTATACTTGTTATGTTGTCTTAAATACATGATAATATTGGAAAATAAATTCTAAAACTAAAAAGAGAAATATTTTAATTTCAACAACAACAAAAAAGAGCAAAACGTTTAAACCGATTAAATCGATTATATATACACCATTTAAACCGTTTAAGCCGTCTGAACCTTACCCATTTGATGTTGTCCTCAACAACTTACACATTTTGAACCTTATCCATATGAAATGAAGAAGAACAAAAACGAAAAAAGAGAAAAATACTCCAACACAGCTCATCAATCAAAAATAAACAAATACTTCAGCACATAAAACTTATCAATTGTATATCTCCAATGTAAAGATAAGCAAATATGATATCAACCATTAAAAAAATCGTGACGATGTCAGGCACATGATGATAGACCTATGTGACATGATGATAGATGTCAGGCAAATATTTATTTTCTTCGATCTTCGTATTGATCTATTTGAATTGCATTCTATGGGGATGATTGTTTAGGGCTGTGACTTTAGTTTTGTAAGGGCTGTTAAAAATTTAATTTTTTTATTTTTAAATATAAAGCTGTGACTTTAAAAATAAATTTAAGTCATAATTCTTGGCTTTAAAAAAGGTGTAGTTACTTGAGGAAAATGAGAGAAAGAGGCTCCGAGAAAATTTAGGAGAAATTTTACGACTTTTAAAACTTTAAAACCATTAAAGTCTTATTGAACTTTGAAAACTTTTATTTATGTTAAAATTCTCAAAGCTTTCACAGCCAAATTGCCAATCACCCTCATAGAGTTTACAACGAATCCTAACATCGGCTTCCATTGATGTTATCAACTTTTTTCTTTCAGTTGATAAATCAATGTGAATATATAGATTTGATTTTTGTCTTACAACTAATCCTAGTTAGATGTAACTTTTCTTATCTGTTCTCTAACCTAATTGATCACAAGATTTTCCTTCGAAAACATAATTCAATGTGAATAGATGGAATCATATAATTTTTTTTTTTTTTTTTGCTTTGGGTCACGAGAATAATATGCTAAAATATATGTTAAAACATGTGAATCCCCTCATTCAATGTAGAATTTTTTTTGTAAACATAATGTGTTTGTCTTTCATCTCTAGTTTAATGTTGTGCAATATATGTACCATCGACATTCAACACAATCACACAACTACTAAAGAAAAATCTAGAATATGAAAACCTAATGGAAAATAAAATATTGTTTTCATATGAGAAGTTGTTTGATTATTTACATTGCAAGAGTGTTATGAATACATAGAGGAGATTCAAAAGACATAACTAAATCTTCATATTAATTGTATGCATGATTATGTATGGATTATCTTGTTTTCTTTTGTTTTCTAGTTTCTACTTGCAATCTTTGGAAGTAAGTTTAACGATTGTTGAGTTAACTCTATAGGTGATAGTATAATTTCAAGTTGCCCTCCTGTGTGTTCAACAAAATGCAGCGGACAGACCAAATATGCATGTGGTGGTAGGAAGACTAGAGAACCAATCACTTGAGATTCCGAGACCTAAACTGCCTGGCTTTTTTACGCACAAGGATATTCCTTCGTCTTCGTCTTCGAATACCAATGGAAAAGTTTCCACTTCCACCTACACGATCAACCAAATATCCGCCTCGGACCTACTGGTTACAGCTCGGTAGTTTAGCTACTTTATTTACGTGCTCTTAAACTTAAACCATGTCATTTGTTCCTATTCTGGAATTATTATTATGTGTGATTTGCACCATCTTTGTTACACAACTACGAATTCATATAAGTATTGCATTTCTTAAGAGAGGATATCCACCATCATATATACGCAAATGATATCTTTTTGAAAAGATTTTGCCTGCTGAGAGAGTGATTTCGAATGACAATAAATTATGTTTTTTTTATTATGTTTTCAATTCTACCGTTCTCTATTTTATTATTCTAAACAATTTAAATAAAATAAAATAATGGAAGGTATGATTTAAATAAAGAGAGAAAGAATACAATCAAACTATATGAACACACAAACAAAAAACAGAAAAAAACTGTACAAACACACAAAAAACAAAGTTTTGAACACGTGTAAATATAGAAGATCTTCTTTCTATTAAAAGTGAAGTCGAATTATTTTGACTCTTTAAACGTTATAATTTGATTGGTTGAAAATTATGACATGATTTGTCAAGCAAAAATGATAACATGACTTTGCTAAAATGAAGACATGGCATATTAAGCTAATTAAAGATATAAAAATTATTTAATAAAACAAATCTTAAATAACAATATTAGCTTTATATTCAATAATAAATTAGAATATACATTGGAAAATCTATTTCCAACATCTACGTTAATATGTTTTTATTTAAGAGATTTTTGTTAAATTGTTTCAATAATCTCAAAATCTCAAAATCAAAATACAAAAAGAAATTATGAACATTAATTACAAAAGATTACGATTTCATAGTATGAGACAGTAGTGAATACAAAATGGTGAAACATTATATATAGAAAAATACATATATTAAGATTTTCCTATATGAGCCAAATTTTTGGCTACCTTATTAGCTTTTCTACCAACATGAATCACTTGAAAACCTACAAATCGATTCTTCCAATGATGAATATTGTGGAAGCTGAATTCCATATTAGATATTTGTATGTGAATTTAGAGAATAAAATTTTGGTTCTAAAAAATATCTATAAACTAGAGAAGGTCCACGTGTTGCGTGGATTTAAAACTAAGGTAGCAAAATATGCAATGACAATGACATGTAGCAAAATATATATTGAGATATGTTTTGCTGTTTTAAAATTAGATTATTTCTCTATTTCTTATTAAATTTTTTTTTTTTTTTAGTGAATTCTTAATGGTATATTACCCACAAGAAAATAATAAAGTGATCGATAAAACATCAAACACATTTCTGTCCTTCTTGATCTATGTTTATGCATTGTATCATGCCATATTGGATACAAACATTGTGTAGACTGTAGAGGCTAATAAAATATTTTTGTATAAACATTTAAATGAATGAAAAATAGTTGATTAGCAAAATATTGTTTATTAGAATTATGATAAACGTTATTTATCTCGATTACTGAATTTTTTATCAACAGTTTTTAAATTATGGCCACATAGATTTAATTCTTATCAATATATATTTTGGTTTCTTTTATCTTGCATCGTGGATCACTACATAGGTATTAATCCCATGTAAATGACGTTTTAGTTATGACTATTTCTTCTTATTGTTACAATGTTACTAATAAAAATGTATTGTATTCAATAAAAACACATTTCATTCACAGTAATGATTTAATGTGTTCAATCAAACACATTTAATTTCTGTTTTTACGTTTTTTAATCTTTGTTTTGAGAATTCTCCTTCAATCAATTTCTATTTCACTTTTTTTTTTTGACAACACTATCTTTATTATCTTTGAAAGTAATTCTTGAACACCTGAAGCATAATTTTTTTTTTTGGTCAAAAGCCTAAGCACAACACAAAAGTATAAAAACAATTCATAATTTTTGTTGAAAGAGAATGAAATTAATTTCAAATATCTTTTGTCAAAGTTATAGTTATCTTAGATATTAGGGGGAATTACAATAATGACACAAACCAAAGTCACTTAATCAAATATGCCACGCTTGAAAGTGCTTTTACAATTATGACACGATTTATTGGTAAGTTGACTATTCTACCCTTCTGTTCAACGAGAAATTTTAGAAACCTCTTCATCTCTCTCGCCAATCTCCTCTTGCTTTCGAAGAAACTTCCGTCGCACTGGGACGAAACCTCACATGGCTCGAAACGATATGGTTCGATTACTCCACCACAATATCAGTTTATGTCACAACATTCTCTTCCTCGTCCTCGTCTTCTCTCTCGTTCATCTCCCTCTCGTTTTTGTCAAATTAGCTCGATTAGCTTATGGATGGTTCGATTTGTAAAAGATCTAACCTAAGGTCAATTACTCTTTATCCGATCTGTTAAAGTGTTACAGAAACGTCACGGAGATGTCCATCTTCGTTGTTGGTCCATTACAACTCATTTTTTATCCTTCGATTCAGGTACCAAATCTCTTAAATCCGATTCGATTTCTACCATAATTTTCTGTTTTGGATTTTGAATTTCAAACCCAGAAGAAATTTTCATGAAATCTGAATAAATGCTTATGTATTTTGATTTTGTGTTGTTGGGATTTATGTTGATACAGATGGTTGGGATCAGATCTGGCTAACCATTACCATCAATTGTTTATTCGATGAGTGGTTTGGTATTAGAAGCAACCAATGTTACTTAGGAGTCTGAGAGGCGAGTCACTTTAAGGAAGAAGAGGTTAAAGCCGTAAGATATGAAACATGTGAAAATATATCCCAGCTGAGGAATCAATGCCCATAAAGTAATCTTTCTTCACTTTGCATTGCATTGTAGAATATGGTTTTGGGAATTTTCGAATCTTATGTCTGAGTAAGATAATTCTTGAGAGCTTTAGAGATTTGTTGCGAGTTTGTTGATTTTTTGGCTTGCAAAGTTTTGAAATTAACAATCATGAATTAATACTTTCTATGTTTTTAAGTAATCAAATTTTGTAAAGGAGCAATTTTTCTCATATAAAGATATTTGTTTACGTGAATGATGCAGGAAATATGTTGCAGGTGATGTGTGGATTACCTAATATAGAGGAGTGCTCATACAAGAAGACAAATGATATTTGCTTGAGGAGGAATTGGCCAATGCCTTCGTACGGGTAAAAAAGTTCAAAACTTATGTTGAGTTTATGGTGAATTTTTGTAGATGTATGAAAGAAGGAGGACCAGCACATTAAAAGAGGTTTACATTTGGTGTAAGAGTGAATACAAGTGATAGAAGATGGACTCATGAGTGTATTAGAGAGCCAATGCCAAGTGTTAAGAAGGCTAAAGATTATGCTGCAGTTCTCTTACTTGAGCTTCTAAACAAAACCTATTCTTGATTTTATGGATTTGCTTATCATGTGTTTTAAATTTTAACATTCTTAATGTAAAAACCAAATGAGATGTATAGGCATGTTCATTTTAGAACGAATTGTTTGGCTTCTTTATGTGGAAATCACATTAACGATACAAAGAAAGACGAACCACTAAAAAGTTCTAGACACGATACATGTATCACCTGCACCATAAGATTTTTTTGTAAGGTCTATAAAGGGTTTTCCAAGTTTTATAAATTGCCCATTTCAAATACCTTATAAACTTTACAACAATCTTATATATACAATTTTTAAATTAATTAGTAACCTTTCAATTATTTTATAAACTTTACAAAAATCTTATAAATACAATTTTGATAGATCAATTAATAACCTTTCAAATACCTTATATATTTTAGAAATTTATAAATACAGTTTTGTATGGTTTATAAACGTTTTTAAAAAAATATTTAAAAGGTTGTATTAATTGATTCTCATTGTTTCGCCAAACAGGATTTCAAATGGTTTTAAAAATCGATCTATAAAAGTGTATATTATAAAGTTCTTTTAAGGTTTATAAGGTATTTAAAAATTAAAATTGTATATTATAAGGTTTTTGTAAGGATTATAAGGTATTTAAAAGGTTTTATTAGTTGATTTTCGTTGTTTTGTCAAACATGACTTTAAATGAATTCTATATTATAAGGTTTTTGTAAAGTTTATAAGGTATTTAAAAGGTTGTATTAGTTGATTCTCATTGTTTCGCCAAACAGGACTTCAAATGGTTTTAAAAATCGATCTATAAAATTATATATTATTAAGTTCTTTTAAGGTTTATAAGGTATTTAAAAATTGATCTATAAAATTGTATATTATAAGTTTTTCGTAAAGATTATAAGGTATTTAAAAGGTTTTATTAGTTGATTTTCGTTGTTTTGCTAAACACGACTTTAAATGAATTCTATATTATAAGGTTTTTGTAAAGTTTATAAGGTATTTAAAAGGTTGTATTAATTGATTCTCATTGTTTCGCCAAGCAAGACTTCAAATGGTTTTAAAAATCGATCTATAAAATTGTATATTATAAAGTTCTTTTAAGGTTTATAAGGTATTTAAAAATTGATCTATAAAATCGTATATTATAAGGTTTTTGTAAGGATTATAAGGTATTTAAAAGGTTTTATTAGTTGATTTTCATTGTTTTGCCAAACACGAATTTAAATGAATTCTATATTATAAGGTTTTTGTAAAGTTTATAAGATATTTAAAAGGTTCTATTAGTTGATTCTCATTGTTTCGCCAAACAGGACTTCAAATTGTTTTAAAAATCGATCTATAAAATTGTATATTATAAGGTTCTTTTAAGGTTTCTAAGATATTTAAAAATTGATCTATAAAATTGTATATTATAAAATATAGTTAAAGACCAAAACCAAATTAAATCAAAACATAATCTCTACCATCAAAGGAGAAACAACAAGCAAGATTCCAGAAATAAATTGATTTTTCTCCTCCCATATGCATAAAGCAAAGAAATCCTTTCTAATCTCATCAAAATTCCAAAAATCATTCCAGTTTTCATGAATAAAGAGAACAATTCGATAAAAAACAAATCATCTCCATTGATAGTCTTTCTTTTCTCTCTTTGGCAATTATCACTCGCTCTGCTCATCAAAAATCCCAAAAAACATCGCATGACACTCATCGTGCACAAGGGCAATGAGAAGAGCTAAAGCAGATTCGACTTTTGGAGCTAAAGCTTTAGAAACCGAAACCGAGTGTTGAAGAAGAAACAATTAGACTCGTTCTCGCAAGCTATAAGCTCTTCGGAAAACATATCATTAACATTGCCTTCACCACCATAAGCTTCTTGTTTCTTCTTCTCCTCCAAATCACATTGATGCATACGTACCTGAGAATTACATGAACTTTTACCATATGTGGAAGAAGACGCACATTATTGTACTATGCTTAAGGCTTCTAAATGATTAAACTTTATGAGCTGGTGAAGGCATATATACCAGCACAAGTTCTTTGATTAAAGTAATGTTATAATTCATCAAATCCACCAATACATATACAAATTTGTTAAAACGACAATCCTCAAACTCTATATGAGTTTAGAAATCAAAATTTTCACACAATTCCAAGCTAAAAGAAAGTTGTTTATCTTATAGAATCACAACACAACACAACACAATAATCCAAATCAGACATAAGCTGGTAGAATTTTTTCAATGTTCAAATTATCCAGAAAAGTTAGATCTAACCTTTCAAAGATTCTGCTAAATCGATTCTATAGAAACCTTTCTCTGCATCTCTCTTTTATCATATTTTCTTCTTCACCGAATGTCCCCTGCATCAAAACAATCTTCACTTTCACTTCACAACCAAACCGATTAAAACAAAAAAATCAAACAGATTTGAGTTACTTGATTTCATCAAACAACTTGCCTACGTCGTAGAAGCCATCATCATTAGATTCTACATCTTCATCATGACATCATCAATATAAGTATATCATCATCCTCTATATCAACGACGGTTATTTTGTTAGAGAACTATTTTGTCGAGAACTCGATTAAACCAACATATCATCACAAGTATCGATTCTACCGATTGTAAACAGATTTTTGTACATATAAATCAGAATCTAAAACTAAATTAATTTAACTGGGCATGAGTGAAGAAGACGGAATAGGAAGACGACAATTAACCATCTCACCTTGAGAGCCATTATTGATGATTTTGGTGGTGTGAAATGACAGAAGGTATATGCTATGGAAGAAAGAAGAATCGCGACGGAGAGAGTCCATTTCAGCGATGTTTATATTCAATTTCAACGACGGAGAGATCCAATTTAACAACAAGGAGATTCGATTTCACGACGATAGATCCAATTTTATCGGATTTTGCGACGGCAGATCGAATGTTCTTAGTTCGAGGGCCGTGATCTGATTTCAAGAGAGAGAGCAAAAGAGAGATCAAGAGAGAGAGGAAAAAATGTGAGAAAAAGTTAGGTTTATATAAAGGGTAATTTTGGAATATTTTAAAAAAGTTGTGGCATTTTTGTGAATGTGCTTTTACTCGTGGCATTTTTGCTAAGTGTCATTTGGAATGTGGCAATTCTCAAAATTTCTCTAGATATTATGGAAAAGAAAACCAAAGTCAATTGGAACTTTTCAACAATAGTAAACATTATTTTGATAAAACTGTAAAACAAAACAATTACTAAATTATAATTTGTTGAAATTAATTAATATTAATTAGCTATTAAATTATTAGAATTAATTGTGAAAATTAACATTTTTTAATAAATTAATTAAAAATGCTAAATGTCAAAATAGTATATGGCACATGGCAACCTCTCATGAATTGAAGTTTTAGGAACCTTAAAATATTATATAAGATATATTTTTGAAACTGTTTAAAATTTGCAAAATTTAGAATCATAGTTTTGGTGAATATGAAAGAAAGAAAGAAACTAATGATGAATTTATATTGTAACTTGTTGTTGAAATGAACATTAATTAGCTATGAATTTGTTAGAATTAATTTTCAAAATTAAAAAAATTAAAAAAGTCAAATGTCAAAAGAGTAGATGACACATGGCAACCTCTCATGCTTTGAAGTTTTGGTAACCTTAAAATATTAGATAAGATTATAACAAGTACAAGTATTGCAAGATTGTGGTGAGATCCTAAAAACTCTCATTGCTGTGAATCAATAATAATAATAATCTCAAATCACACCGTACCATAAAGGAGGACGAAATTCTAATTTACTCCGGTCCGGGTTTACTCCAATCTACTATGCTCCATTATATTCCATTATACTCCTTTCATTTAATTAATTGTGTTTCATATTAAAGTTGTTGTGTAATTACGTTTTTGGCCTTGACAATAAGTAATAGAAAACAGATATTATATTTCTTTTAACCAATAAGAGTGAAGGAAAATTGAGTATTGTAAACCGTTGAATCTAAAATCTGATAAAAGAAAACGAGATTAGGGTCGTGAAATTCATTCGTTCTCGTCGTCGACCCATTTCAATTCACACAAAGCTGAGCTCATTTATCTTCGATTGAGATCGGTTGAAGCTTGAGTTCTGCTTGACCATTGGTTTCTGCGTTTCCAATTGAAGTTCGGTTGCCATTGATGCTCGAAACGTGAAAATTGTGGTGAGTTCTTCTCGATTCTAGATGAGAGCTCTTCGTCAGTTAAGTGAATTTTTTTAGTAGGATTATGTTGTGATGAGTTGTTGTATGTTAGTATTTTGATTTGGAGATTTGTGTATTTGTGTATTTGGATTAAATGGATTTGGAGATTTGTGTATTTAGGATTTGAATTGTAGCCGCATCGGTTGAGAATCGAGTATGGTTTTTGATAATGCATATGAATATGTTGAGTTTTTATGAAGTGAAGTCACCGTATGTGAATTTCCAAAATTGAACAGGTACTATTGGTATGATGGAGAGAAAAAAAAAATGTGGTAATGTAGTTAAATTTTTGCAGGATACAATGAACAAAATGGTCATACATATTGAATATGGAGGGAAATACTTAGGAGAAGGAGGTGGTAGGAGTGGATGGAATTCAAAAGAAGCTCAAGGGTGCGCTTTGTCTTTTAAAGAAGAGATAACATACATGATGTTAGTGGATAGGATATGCAAGAAGATTGGGGTAGATGAAGGAAAGGTGAAAATAAGTTACGTTCCCCTGCTATTGAAACCTGTAAGAGTGTTGAATATTTTGGATGATGATGATATTGATGGGTATATATCGAGCATTGATAAAGATCATTGTAGAAGTGCTTTACATGTGGAGATAATTCAGTGCGAGGACCAAGGTTTAAGAGGAGACAATGGGAGTTCATTTGGAGTGAATTATGGCAAGAAGGATTATAATGCTCTGGACAGTGCGATAATTCGTTATGAAGAACCATATCAAAATGTTGGAGATGGTGAGAATGTAGTGAATGACAATGTGGATGACGGTTTTGATTTTGAAAATGATGTGGTTAGGGATGAATTTATTGAGCTTCCACCATGTGATGAATAAGAAGAACAACAGTTTGTTGAGGAATGGGAAGATGGTACGGGTCTTGAATTGAAGCAGGAACTTGTGAGCAAAACACAATTGCAAAACTTATTGTTGAGAGCTTCGCTTAAGGAATGTTATGAATTCGACATATTGAATTCAGATTCTTGGAGGTACGTTGTTAAATGTCGTAGCGAAGGGTGTAAGTGGTACTTACGAGTGGCAAGGCCTCAATATTCAAAGGAGAAATGGTCGGTTAAAACATATAGGAATATGCATTCCTGCTCGAGAGCATTTGCGAGTACAACTACAAGTAAAAGGAAAGGCACTCCACAATTAGTTGCAGATGTTATACATGAAGAATATCCTAGTGTTTTGGAAACCCCAGCTCCTAAAATTCTGATGGATTTGGTTCTGTCAAAGGTTGGAGTGAAGTTGTCTTACCCTACCGCACTAAGAGGGAAAAACCTAGCTGCAGCAGTAGTATGTGGTAGTTCAGAAGAGAGTTACAAGATGTTGCCTTCATACTTGAACGTGTTAGAGAAGCTTAATATTGGCACAAAAACTAGTTTGATGTTGGATAAAGAAAAGAGATTCAAATACTTATTCGTCGCTTTGGGTGCTTGCATCGAAGGGTTTAGTTGTATGAGAAAAGTTTTGAGTGTGGATGCAACTTTTCTCAAGTATGGTTGTGTGCTAATTTTTGCCATAGCTCAAGATCCTAATCGTCACCATTATCCTATTGCGTTTGCTGTAGTAGATGGAGAGAAAGATGCTAGCTGGAAATGGTTTTTCACTACGTTATTGACTATTGTACCGGATGATCTTGAATTGGTTTTTGTTAGCGACAGAAATGCAAGTCTCATCAAAGCAATTGCTGAAATGTACCCGAAGTGTCAACATGGGTTTTGTGTGTATCATTTGTCTCAAAATGTGAAAGGAAGAGCTCCTAATGGACTTAAAGATTATGTTGTTGAGAAATTCAAGGAGCTAGCGGAAATTTATACATAAGTTGAGTTCGATAAGGAGTATGAAGATTTTAGAAGAAGGTTTCCTAAAGTAGCCAAGTGTTTGGATAAGAGTGTAGACGTTTCAAAATGGGCAAGGTGTTATTTCAAAGGAGCAAGGTACAACATTATGACCACAAACTGTTTAGAATCCATGAATAATGTTTTCAGGAAAGCAAGAACGTATGCTTTACTACCTATGATTGATGCTATTGTTGGAAAAATTGTTGAGTGGTTTAACAGACACAGGAAGAAATCTGCTAATGCGCCGAAAACCCACAAGATGGTGCCCTTTGTGGAGAATGTGTTGCATCCTAGTTGTAAGATTGGGAGCAAATTAAAGGTGCATGTGTTGAACTCCTTTGAGCTTGAGTTCAATGTCATTGGAAACGATGGGAAAACATATTTTGTGGACTTGAGGAAGAAACGTTGTAGTTGTAGATGTTTTGATATTGACATGTATCCTTGTGTACATGTCGTAGCCGCTGTTGTTGATTACGGGAAGATGGAAGATAGATCAGTTGACATTAACGTATATGATTTGTGCTCGAAGGATTTTAAGTTGGAGACGTGGTCGATGGCATATTACAGGACTATTTATTTAGTCCCGCATAAGTGTCATTGGCAAATTCCGGGAACTATACTTTCAGAGTGTTCATTACCTCCAATCTATCCGACAAGGAAGGGGAAAGGGAGATATCAAGAAACGAGGTATCGATCGCCTGGGGAAGGACCTGTGAAGAAGAGAAAGATGAGTAACATGTCTATGCCAGGTCTAAGCTTGCGTGAATGGATTGGACTCCCTAGGAGATCCGGTGATATTCCTGCTACCTCGAACAACTAGGTTAACGTAGTCCAACAATGTTTTTTTATCTTTGTATTATTTATGTTATGTTTCAAACTATGTTTTTGTATAACTCCTTATCCTTAACGTTTTGAAGACTTGTTTTCGATTAGTTTTGTATTATTTTTATAACGAATTGACAACCAACTTATAAAACTAAACATGAAATTCACACAACTAAACATGAAATTCACACAAATTCACACATCTAACGAATTAACAAATTATGTAATTCACAAAATAAACACGATGTTGATGAAGTTTTGTTTTACATTACGAACCACATTAACTTAATAATTTTCTTAATAAATATAATCTTCTTACTATCATCTTGCACTAACAACCTTATACTAGTATGATCACTTTCATATTCACTAGTGACCTTATGATGAGATAGTTGTATACGTTTTGTTTATACACATGTTATAACATGAACACATTGGGGCAATGTAAGAATGACCATATGGTACGTGTAAAACTAAAAATAATTAAATTTCAAATGGTATAACTAGCAAAGAGTTAAAAACCCCAAAAGTACAACAGTTAATAATATTTGTACAACCAATAACCACGTCTAACTATATACATATTTGTTTCCCGCAAAGTCTTGTTTTTCCAAAAAAATTGAATTTTTTAAAATAATTCAAATAAGTCGCCCGATTTCCTCGACAAACCCAAAACATTCTTGACCACTTTTGACGACAAAGTTTGTACTTGACCACTCTTTCATTCTTGACCCACTTTTTCATTCTATCATTTCACTTTCCTCGACTTACCCACTTTTCAAAGGAAAAGGCAAAACTCCATCTTCAGATTCAGGACAAGGTAAGATGTTGGATTTAGGTGATTTGGGGATTATGTCTTCATTGTGTTTGATTTGGGGATTCGATTTAAATTTTAGATTTTGGGGATTATATTTAGGGTTTTTGATTTGGGGATTCGTTTTAGGGATTCGTTATTGGGATTCGATTTTGGGGGATTATATTTAGGGTTTTCGATTTGGGGATTCAATTTTGGTTTGGAATTAGTGAGTTTCTATTTGATTTCGATTTTGGTACAAAATTATGGGGAGACACAGAACCCTCTTTGGAAGTTGCGATGATGGCTCAAACAATAGCAACTCATCCGAGTCTGAAACCAACATTTTTTCCCGTCCTGTGACATGGCAACCAGTAGAACGAGGCATTCCAAGCCGTTGTTATTGTGGAGCAGCAATTGTAGTTAAGATCCACACTATTGGTTTGCAACCCGGGAGAAGATACTACTCTTGTGAGGGGAGTATGGATGTAAGTAATGCAAACCCATTGTGACTATATAATTTGATTCTTATGTTTTATACAGTTGAGAATATTTGCTATCATATTAGGATGGAGACTGCCACATTTATAAATTGTGTGAGGACGCAATTTTAGAGGAGCTCGCTACTTTGAAGACCAAGTTGAGTGATGTTCAAGCTCGTCTTCTAGAATGGATTGGGCATCCCGATCACATGTGCCCTACTATGAGCTGGGACTTGCTCCACAGTTGTGAGGAAGAAAAGGAGAAGGTGAAGGAAATCGTAACTACTCTACAACAATCTGAGAAAGAAATCAATGAACTTAGGGAGATGATTGTCAAACTTAAGACCAAGGTTTTTGGTCCGAAAGAGGTAATGACTATCATTGGAGTGTTTGTTGGTGTTCTTTCGGTTATCATGTGTTTCTACTTTCTTTACTAATCTACTCCATGGTGTTTGTTGGAGTGTTTGTTGTCTTCTTTTTGAACTACTTGGTGTAACCACCAAACCTATTAATGTAGTTTTCTTTCTTTCAGACCCTTTGTTAAAAACAATCACATTGTTGTTTCAGACCCTTTGTTTAAAACAATCTAATAGAAACAATAATACATTCATGTCAACTTAACAACAATCACATAGTTAAGCAACAACAACCACATCAATACCATAGTGATAAAACTAACAATAAAGACCATTACCAAACCATTGCAACATTACAATCATCTACTTCAGAGCATTGACAATGACAACAATAACACCTACAAACCCAACCCATGATATGATCACAAATTGTTGAAGGAGCTTCTCCTTTTCAATGCTCTTAACGATTTCTTGCTTAAGCTTCTTGTTTTCATTTTCCATTTCAAACAAAAGCTCTGATTTCTCGATCCTTGAATCGATCTTCTTACCTTCACTTTCAATTTCATGGCCGACCAAAGCTCTCAGCTTCTTCAGTTCTTCATGATGCTCACAGATTAAATCTCGAGCTTCCAACAACGCCATCTTTTGCCACCCGTGAGGTTTTTTTCAATGTCGAACTACCGAAAGAAATTGCACGACCTCCATTTCGCTTCTCCACAAGAGTAGAATCTTCTCCATGGATTCTCATCCGTCAAAGACTTTTTCACCACCGATGGTTTACCACAGTGACAACGCAATTCAGTAACCATCAAGCTCGTACCACTCTTTACATCTGCATTCGAGCCACTTCCGGAGCTTTGGCTTGGATTCATCTTCGATCTATCTTCTTTTGTCGCTCTCTTCTCTATTTCTAAAAAATTAGGGTTATCTTATCTGATTTGGGGATTGGATTTGAGAAATGAATATTTAAACAAAATGAAACATAGAAAAATGAATATTTAAATAAATATCTTAAAGTTGGTTGGTTGTTTTCTTTGTTTCGGAATCAAAGTTTACGAACAAAGCAAAAGACAGAACATTCAACCAAACAAACCTAAACAAACAACCAAATCTGAAACACAGTAGTACCAGGTTGGGTTGTACCAAATCTAAAATGAAAATAAACAGACAAATTGTTTTAGAGGTTGTGCGGGAACGTGTGTTTGGCTTCTTAAAATGTCCTTGAACAAGCTTTGAATAGCTGATCTTTCTCTTCTTCGTCTTCTTCTTATCCGCTTCTTTGGCCTTCGCCGCTTCATTCTCCTTAGCATTACTCACTGCTTTCTCCTTAACAGTTGACACTTCACCACCAATGGCTTCATTGTCCTTAGCACTAGCCACTGCTTTCTCCTTACCAGTTGACACTTCACCACCAACGACTTCATTCTCCATACCATTAGCGACTTCCATTAATGGTACAAACTTCAAAACATGTGTCAATTTTTTTCTAACTCACCAAGCTTCTCTGTGACCTTTGTTTCCATGTTTGACATAGTCTCACCAAATTTCTTCAATCCAACTTCAATAAGCTCTTTGAGATTCATATTCTCCTCAGCCACAGTCTCCTTCTCCTTTCCCTTCACCTTAGCCTTAGACACAGCTTGTATATCAACTTTCTGGCCTTGCACATCCGCATGGTAAAGCCCTTCAAACCAAATCTTCTTCTTTTCAACTTCTAGAATTCTTGTCGAACTGTCGACAGTGGCATCACATTTATCATCATTATCAATACCCTCAATAATTTCCAACAGAAGAGGAGCCTCTTCTTCTGTTGGTTCAATGATACTTTGAATATCTTGTCATAAAAATACTATTGATAAATCCAACTAGTTTTAAGGATAACTAATTCACAAAAGACTAATTCACAAAAAGATAACTAACCTTCGTGTTGCCAAGTCCATCATTAATATAGGAAAGGGGAAAACCTCTCATGGAACTTTTTTTGAACTTGCTCTTACACATCCTAGGACAACCAGTACATGCACCTTTAACCTCCTCTCTGAATTTCTTCTTCAAAACAGGGATTGCTTCAAATGCTAGAAGCTACACATGTAACCAAATAATCACATATTCACATAATCATCAAGTCCATCATTAATAATCACATACTCATTATTACCTCCATAGGAATGATGAAACTTGGAATACACCAATATGGGTTGGCCACTCTATTACATCTCTCCACCATATGTAAAATCTCATTCATAGTGTTCTCAAAAGATAATCGACCCCACGTGAAGGTTTTGCACCACTCAAGATATGTAACGGCTCTTCTAAATATCTCTTCTACCATAGGTGCTCCATCTTTTACCTTTGCATTTCCTATGATGATGCTTGATAAGAAATACAATACCGCGATCTTCAATATGTCTGGAGAATATTTCATTGACATAAACTTCTTCTCAACTTCTTCATACGTTGGTTTTTCTTTTTGAAATGCTTCTAAAAAAACTTCACATTGCCAAATGTTTGATAGTTTACTGGATATTGGTGGCAGTTCAATCCAGACATGATTGCATGTTCCCGCAGAGAATACCTGATTGGAACTCCATTTACCACAAACCACGCTTCCTTTTTCTTTTCTGTCTGAGCCTTGCGGAGAATGAGTTACGACATCCCCATTGTCTTGTGGTTTTTGTCCTTTGGCATGTGAAACATATGGCAAAACTGCGGGTGTTCATGAAACCAACCCAACTCTTCCGGTTCAAGAACTTTCTCCAATGTCGCCACAACCTTATGAAGATAACACTTTGTTACAATTTTTACTCGCTTCCTATACTCACTATTAGGGAACCACATCAATGGTTGCATTGCTTCTGTTTCTACCTCAGTTACCTAAAATTAAGATACACAATATTTATAGTCTACTCCAAACGAATATTTATAGAACCATTTTACCAAGTTGTACCAATTTAATAACAATGATTGATTCGATGTACATACCATTGCAACTTCTCCATTTGAGTGTGATTCATGGTTATTTTCCTATTCCTCTGCCTCGCCATCATCAATATCTTCTTCCTCGCCATCTTCGTCGACCTTATCGTCCGGCAATGCTTTATGTGGAGGAGCTTCCTTCTCTGAATTGCTCTTCTTCCCTTTGCCCCGCCTTCACATCGTCTTCACCATTCTACGTTTCCAAATCGTCGATAACACACAATGATCAAGTACAATCTTTAACCGTCGTCGAGTGAAAGGAATTCGAATCAAGTTAGGGTTGGACTCATTAATTTGGGGATTTCTCCAATTTGTATTTGATTTGGTTTTAGACCCGGATTCGATCCGATATGGTCAGTAAACGGGTGGTTGTCCATGGTTTGGCCTGGTTTTTTAGTCATTTCCTTCATTCCCATAATTTTCCCTCAATTTTGTATTAAAAATATAACAAACAAAATGAAGAAAAATAAGAATCCTAAACCGCAGAGTATACGAGACTTTTTTTTTGCGAACCGGAGCAAGCGAGATTTTCTTTCCATAAAGGATCTCTGATAAATCTCACTCAAAATTGTCTGTTTTCCTTATTTTGTGTTTTTCTATTCAACAGTTTTCCAAGTCTAGCCAAACAATTTACTCGGTACTGGATACAAGTTTCCAATATTATGGACCGAGAAGATCCGATTTTGAAACAATGCAAACAGTTGAACCATATTCCGAACATTTCAGATCATGCTATACAATAAACGCTATATAACTGATGCTTCAGCTTCCCTAACCTCCTTATCCGAAGAACTCACTCTGTGCTTAGCTTTCATGGCCTTTACAAATAACAAAAACATTAATTATTTTTGTTACAAAAAAACAGATTTTTCAGTATCAAAACTAGATAACACCGCATGTTTCTGATTACCTCTTTATCCCAATTTGTAACTAATGTAATGATAGAAAGAGACAACACTTGAACAACTAAAGCCGATACGATTCCAAGCCAAAGCCCCTAAAATCAATGCACAATCAAATGATATTTTACTAATGCAACTCTATTCTGTTCTCATGATTCAATAGCAGTAAAGAATCAACTAAGTTTTGATCTTACCCGACCACCGAAATGTAAATGGAAACCGAGTAATGACCCCAACGGTACTCCAACTAGATAATATGAGCCAAGATTCACACAAGCTCCAATCTTCTGCCATCCACATCCTCTAGCAACCCCTGCAATAAATAAATAAACATACACCAAGATTTGGTGTCAACAGACCATAAATAAATAATTGTTACTCTCACAAAGTTCTTGTTTTAATGAAAGCACCTGATAGAACGCATTGAAATCCGTCGACGAAGTTGCCTGCAGCGACAATTGGTATCATTGATGCTACATATTTGATGACTTTTGGATCACTACTGAAAGCATATCCCAATTTATTCCGTATCGCCAAAAAAACCGAACCAATCATAATACCCTCTACAGCTACTATGGCTATAACCACACGTACAGCCAGCTTTGCTCCTTTTGGATTCCCCGCTCCTAACTCGTTCGAGATCCTCGTGCTGTGACCAAGAAAAACAGAGTTACTAACTGTTACACCCCTGAACCGTTCTAGGACTAGACTGCCCCGTGACATGGTAATTAAACTATTAACATTTCTAAGGTCTTTGGAATATATAAGTTTATCTGCTTGTCATCCTGGTTACTTGTGTACTGACCTTGCAGTGCCACCGAGGCCAACCGGGATCATATATACCAGTAAGGAAGTATTAAGGCTGGAAAATTTGCACAAATAAGTAAAAAGAACTCTGTAATTCAAATGACAAAAGATAGAATGGAACTAATCTTACCAGATTGAAAGAGTTGAAGTTTCTAAAACCGGATTAGGAAGTAGTCCTGACAAGAGAACCAAAAGCTGGAACGCCCATAGCTCTAAGCTATAACCACCATATGCATACCAA